>CM054061.1:53300080-53939689 GCA_028641055.1 Alopecurus myosuroides
GGAAAGCTACTCGGTTTTCTGGTTTCTAGTCGGGGCATTGAAGCCAATCCTTCTAAGATAAAAGCTATTGAGAGCATGTCTTTACCGAGATCACTGAAAGATGTGCAAAAGTTCACAGGTTGTCTGGCATCTCTGAGCCGTTTTCTGGGCCGAATGGGCGAGAAGGCTCTGCCTCTATACCAGCTGATGAAGAAAAGTGACAAATTTGTCTGGACTCCGCAGGCGGATGTGGCATTCAATGAGCTGAAAGCAATGCTGGCTAGCGCTCCCGTCTTGGCTAGTCCGCTACCCAAGGAGCCTATGCTGCTGTACATTGCTGCGACTAACCGAGTAGTCAGCGTGGTGATAGTCGTGGAGCGAGAAGAAGAAGGCAAGAGTGTGCAGCGCCCAGTCTATTACCTCAGTGAAGTGCTGTCCAGTTCCAAGCAAAACTATCCGCACTATCAGAAGATGACATATGGTGTGTACCTGGGCGCCAGGAAGCTGAAACATTACTTTCAGGAGCACCCCATTACTGTCGTGAGCTCTGCTCCCATCTCGGATATCATGGGTAACAAGGAGGCGAGTGGCAGAGTAGCCAAGTGGGCGATTGAGCTAGCCGCGTACGCTCCCGCGTATGCGAGAAGAGAAGCAATCAAGTCTCAGGTCCTGGCAGAGTTTCTCGTGGACTGGGCCGAGATGCAGTATGAACCTCCTGCTCCAGTTTCCAACTATTGGAAAATGCACTTTGATGGCTCAAAGGTGAAAGAAGGCCTTGGTGCTGGCGTTGTGCTTACATCACCCAAGCGGGATCAACTCAAGTACGTGCTGCAGATTCATTTCAAGGCATCCAACAATGTAGCCGAGTACGAGGCAGTGGTGCATGGTTTGCGAGTAGCAAAGGAGGTTGGCGTGCAGCGCATTATATGCTATGGTGATTCAGATCTGGTGGTGCAGCAAGTCTCGGGTACCTGGGATGCTCTGGATGCCAACATGGCATCGTATCGTTTCCTGGTGCAGTCTATGACTGGGTTTTTCGAAGGCTGCGAGTTCCAGCATGTTCACCGAGCAGAGAACGAAGCAGCAGACGAGCTATCCAAGTTGGGATCTTCTCGGCAGTCCATCCCGGCAGGGATTGCCTTGGAGCATTTGAGGAAGCCATCCATCAAGCCTTCCCCCAACTCGGAATCCATCTTTGTTCCTTCTCTGCCAAGTGAAGAATCTGTCCCAATGGAGATCGACTGGGAGAGTGCTGCAGGGAACCCGGGGACTGCCGTCCTCTACTCGGGGACTGCCATTCCCTACTCGGGGACTGCCACTCCCTACTCGGGGACTGCCGTCCTCTACTCGGGGACTGCCACTCCTAACTCGGGGACTGCCATTCCCTACTCGGGGACTGCCACTCCGTACTCGGGGATTGCCGCCCTCAACCCAGAAGCTGTTGCATTCATTGAAGAAGTTCTCGCCAACCGGTCTGGGCTGCAAAGAAGCGCTCCTACTCCTCCTGTGCAACCACAAGAGCCTGTCCCAATGGAACTGGACGAACCAGTGTTTCCCATGCGGGAGACACCGAGTTGGGCTATGCCCATATTATCATTTCTAAGGGACGGCACTTTACCTGAAGATGAGGTGACTGCGAGGCAGATTCAGAGAAGATCCAAGGGCTACACCATAGTCCGAGATGTGCTGCACAAGAGAAGTGCCACCGGCGTGCTGCAACGCTGTGTGAGCCCAGAGGAAGGAGAAGAAATTCTGGTGGAGATACATCAAGGGGAATGTGGGCATCACGCCTCTTCTCGGGCATTGGTCAAGAAAGCTTTTCGGCATGGCTTCTACTGGCTCACTGCACTGCAACAAGCCGAAGATATTGTGAGGAAGTGCAACGGCTGCCAGATGTTCGCAAGTAAGATTCACATGCCTGCTTCCGAGTTGAAAACAATTCCTATCACATGGCCATTTGCTGTTTGGTGCTTGGATATGGTTGGTCCCTTCAAGCCGGCTAAAGGCAATATGACACATATTTTGGTCATGGTGGACAAGTTCACCAAGTGGATTGAGGTGAAACCTATTCGGAAGTGCGATGGGGTCACAGCTGTGAAGTTTGTGAAGGATGTGATCATGAGATATGGCTACCCGCACAGTATCATCACCGACAACGACACCAACTTTGCAGAGGGGGCAATGGTGCGATTCTGCAGAGATAAGCATATCCGACTAGACGTTGCGTCAGTCGCGCACCCTGCCTCCAATGGGCAAGTTGAGAGAGCAAATGGGATGGTACTGGCAGGCATAAAGCCAAGGCTGATTGAGCCATTGCTGAAAACACCTGGGTGTTGGCTAGAAGAGTTGCCAGCGGTGTTGTGGAGTCTAAGGACTACCCCTAACCGGTCAACCGGCTACACGCCATTCTTCTTGGTATACGGGGCTGAGGCCGTGTTGCCAATAGACTTAGAGAATGACTCCCCCCGAGTAGCCCTCTACACTGAGGTGGAGGCGAGAGAAGCTCGAGAAGACGACGTTGACCTGCTTGAAGAAGCAAGAGAGCTAACTATGTCACGTTCGGCTATCTACCAGCAAAACCTGCGGCGTTATCATAGCCGAAAGGTGCACCCAAGGGTTTTCCGAGAAGGAGACATGGTCCTTAGGCTGGTGCAGCGCACAGCCGGGATGCACAAGTTGTCTCCTCCATGGGAAGGGCCTTTTATCGTGAGCAAAGCGTTGCACAATGATGCATACTACCTTGTAGATGTACGCCCATCGCAGGCGAACAGGGCAGATAAAGCTGGAGAGGAAACCAAGCGCCCTTGGAATGTAGCTCTACTTCGTCGTTTCCATTCGTAAGCAAAGATGTGTATGTACCCTCTTATCCGAGTTGAAATTCTACTCTGCAATCTGAAATTGTTCTCGGGGACTGCCCTCGTCCAAAATCGCTCTCAGTGTTTTTACTCGGCTTGGTCCTTTGTCTATTCGGTTGCTCCACTTCAGAACTCATAAGTGCATTGAGTACTGTGTTTAAACCTATATGCCAACTCTTCGACTCTGCTGCTGTCCGAAACCCGGCTTCATGGCAAGCAAGAGAACAAGCAAAAGGTCAATGAGCACACGAAAATCGCTAAGGAAGAAAGAGTGTAGGAACCGAGTAGATTGCTTGTTACTTTTGTTCCCTGCTTCCGTCTTCTCGGCTAAGTGGTGGGCTGCGTTACCATGATTGTTTCTAGCGGCTAAGTATTTGCAGCCCTACTACTTGATTCTTGTGACTCGAATACCAAAAAGCGACAAGTCGCGGGTAGAGCAGAGATGAAAAGATAGGGTGAATAAGAAATGCAACTCGGGGACTCGCATGGAAACGCAACTCGGCATTAAGCCAGCGTCGTTCAAATTGATTAATTTCGAAATAAACAGAGTGGGCATAAAAACTGTGTAGCAAGCAAAACAAAGATAGTCTATTACATCTGCTCCCGGCATCCCGGGGATCTGATAAGTGTTCGAGTTGAAAGAGATTGCAGGTTGCTTCAAGATGAGGAGGCAGTGTTCTCGGCGCTGGCCTTGGCTGCTGTTTCTTCGGCGGCGGTCTTGGCAGCAGCTTCTTCGGTGGCGGTCGTGGCAGCTGTTTCTTCGGTGCTGGCATGGGTGGCATCCGCTTCCGTCTGGACGGGGCGGATTCCTTCATCTCGGCATCATGCTGGGTGGCCGCCTGCTCAGAAGTGGCCGTGGCCACCGAGACGAGTCCTGGAGCCGAAGAGGAGCCTGAAGCGTGGCCAGGAGGGGGCACCGTGTCATCGAGAGCAGCACCTGAGGAGGTGCCAAAGTCGAGTGCGGCGGTGTCGATGTGGGCGTACTCGTCCTCATCGCTACTCGCGACGGCGACGTTCTTCCCCTTCCCGGCCTTGCCCTTAGGAGATTCGAAGAGGCCTTCCAAGTCGGATTCTACTTCGTCGTCCTCTTCCTCTTCCTCTTCGTACTCGGTGTCGGGCTCGGGGAGGCCCTCGATGAAGGTCTCCGTCTCAGCGCACTCCGCGACCTCGTAGGCGATCTGCTTGCGTGTGGCCACGCAGTCGGGATCTACCTCCCACTTGGAATTATTGCGCTTCCCGCGGATGAGCTGCATGTTGAGGTTTTCATACCAGGATGCTATGCAGAGAAGCATCACGTCCGCACCGGCCCGGGCTCCCGAAGCACGCCACTTCTTCAACTCTTTCTTCACATTCTTCAGCTTGAAGGCTAGGCCCTTCATGGTGGTTGGCTGAGGATCATGAGGCCAAAACAGCCTGTGGAGCTCAAAGCCCTCGTGCACCAAGTCAGTTCCGACGCCAGCCAGCTGTTCGAAATAGCCTTTGAGCACCAGCAAGCTGTCCTCGATCTCGGCTCTGGTATCTGCTGCCTCACCTTTCGCAAGGCGAGCTGCTTTGGCTTTGGCCACCGTAGGCGCAGAAGGGGAGTCAAGATGAGGCCAGATCTCTGAAATAGCATGTGGTAACTTCAGAACCGAGAAGAAATACGACCGAGAAGAAAAGAAGCAGCGAAGAAAAGACTTACCGGACAGTTCGTTGCGCAGCCGCTGCAGCTGGGTCTTCCAGGACTCCTCGTTAGAAATGTGCTTTTCTTGGATCAGGCGCAAGCTATCCATCTGAGCGAAGAGATCAGCGTTGGTCTTCTTTAAAGTTTCGCATTCCTGCTCAAGGGCCCTCTCCTTGGCTCTGAAAGTGGTCTCGGCCTTGGCCTTCTCGGCGACTGCCCTGTCCCTCTCGGCGCCAATGTTGATGGCATCCTGGAGTGCTTTTTGCAACTGGAGTTGCAGCTTCTCGGTCTCGGTGGCGTGATCCTTCAGCAACACAGCGGCCTGGTTGGACAGTTGGTTCTGCACCTCTGCTGGCTTGACACAATCTTGGTGTGCCTCAACAAACAACTTGTGATCTTCTGCGAAGAGCCAGACAAGGTCAATAGAGAAGCAGCGAAGAAACAGATTCAAGATCAAACCAAGTGAACAACAGACTCACCTTCCAGCCTTTTGATGGTGGCTTCGGCGTTCTCCACGAAAGTGCGGCATGTCTCGTGCTCTTCGGCTAGGCTCTTCAGTTTCTCTGCCGAGTAGAAAAGGTTAGCGCAAAAGAAAGCATAAGAGAGCGTAAACAAAAAACGCATGAATCGCACAGCTAAAAGCGTACCTTGCACTTCAGCCAGCTGCTGGGTGCTGTCGTTGGCGTTCTTGCTGGCTGCCTCCGCAACTGCCTTTTCCTTCTCTAAAGCAGCAATTCGCCTCCTGGCGATAGAGTGGTTCCAGAGAAGATGGCGGTATAGGTTGGTCCGCTTCAGGACACTATCCTGAGAAGCGAGAAGAAGCAAGTTAAAAAAAAAGCAGAGTAGATTCAACCCGAGTAGGAGGCTACTCGGAGAGTATCCACCTACTCGGCTAGAATCTCGGGGACTGGGAGTGATGGAAAGGAGCAGAAAGGCGAATAGAAGAGAAGAAAATTCAACTCGGAAAAGATAAGGAAAACTTACTGCGTAGGCCTGCTCGATGTCCTCGGCATTCTTGCGGTGCAGGAACATCTTGGCTGCGAGTGTCGCGGTCTCGGTGGAGACGGACATGGGCTTGTGTCCCAGGTCGACCTTGTTCCAGTCCATGCGCATGTGGTCGATGCCGCCAAGGCCAAGACCGTGCCACTTCTCCACGCCGAGAACCTTGCTATCCCATTTGGCGTCGATGAAGCCAATGGTGTCCAGTACCTGCTCAAGGCCTTTTGAAGTTATTGGTTTGTCTTGGACTCCACGAGAAGCAATGTTGACAGACTGGTGTTGGCTTGGATCTGGAGGAGGGGAGTTCATGGCTACAACCTTCCTTCCCCTCTGGATAGCTAAAGCTTTGTCCTTGGGAGGGAAGCCGATTGAGTGCTGATGGCTAACCTCAATCATGTACTCCGGGTAGCAAGGCTGGCCAGCAGCGCGAGCATCGGCTGAGAGCGCGGCGGGAATCGGGCCAGACTCGTGGATCACGAGTGCTCCACCTGAGGCTGGTGGCAGCACTTGGTCTCTGGACCGCTTCTTCGTCCTTTCCTTCTCAGCCCGCTGCTTCTCGGGATCTTCAGTTTTCTTCCCGTCAGCTTTGGCCTTCGCCTTCTCGGCGGCTTCCTTCTCGGCCTTGGCTTTCTCAGCAGCTTCCTTCTCGGCCTTGGCCTTCTCAGCAGCTTCCTTCTCGGCCTTGGCCTTCTTAGCAGCTTCCTTCTCGGCCTTGGCCTTCTCAGCAGCTTCCTTCTCGGCTGCCCTTCTGTCAACCTCATCCTTCAGAGCATCCAGGGCTCGCTGCCTGGTTACTCGCCCGGCAGGAGGGCTGGGTGCATCCTTGGTCTGCGGAGACGAGGAGGAGTTTGGCGGTGTAGGGCCTTGCACAGTAGGTGGCGCCATGGACCCGTCACCTTGTGCAGCTCCTGGCTGGGAGCTACTCGGTGCGTCGCCCGGCTGCACGCTGCTCAATGGATAAGCATCTCTCGTGGTGGCATCCGCGGCGATGGTGTCTTCTACTCGCTGCCCAGCAGCGAGGCTCTCTTGTGCAACAGCCCCTGTGGTGGGCTGCTCTTGTTCTGCTTCTGGCCGCTTATCGGCGGTGTCGTCTTGCATTTCTTGATCTTGGTTCTCCTCGGCATTGCTAGCCGGAGGAGAAGGGGGTCTCTCATCGTGGACGGTAGTGTCCTGTACTACTGGTTCTGATTCTGCTTCTGGAGCATCAGCAGTCTGTGCGTTGGCAGCAGCAACGTCGACGGTGTGGTCCTCATCATCATCCAGATTGACCAGAGGTACTGATTTTTCCTTAGTGTGGTCAGACGCGAGAGCTGCGTTCGCGTCCATAGGAGGTCTGCATAGAAAGGGAAATCACAAACTAGAAGAAGATTGGGGAAAATAGTACCGCGCGAGAAGGGAAACGACTGAGAAGAGGGCTTACGCGGTGGTGGACTTGAGCTGTCGTCTGGACCTCTTCACGACCACCTTCTTCTCGGCGGGCTTCTTCCTCTTGGCAGGAGGCGCTGGTGCTCCGCTACCAGTCCGTTTGCGGGTCTCAGGAGCGGCGACGGACAGAGGCTTGACGACTAGGGGCGCATCGCCCTCGTTCTCGTCTTCGTCCTCGTCGTCCTTTTCCGCGGCAACTTCATCTGAGAATCCAAGAGAAAAGAGGAAAGAATCAGAAACAGCAAACGAGGGATTGGTGCTTCTCGGAAACAAACAAAATGAAAGTGTAGTTACCGTCAAAATCCTCATCAGACCAGGTGCGGAGAGCGTCGCGCTTATCAGTGGTGGGGGAACGAGAGAGATTGGTCTGCTCCGTGGCATCGAGAGAGGGCACATCGTCCTCCTCACGATCAGGAGACCAGTTGCCCTCAAAAACCTCGCAGCTCTCGATTATCTGACGAGTGAGAACCTGAAAAACAGAGAAGGATCACAGACTAGCCGAGTACCAGGAAGGAATTCTACTCGGATAGGCGTGCAGGTACAAAGCACACAAAGCCTAGGCAGTTTACTAAGCATTCTACCCGGATAGGCGTGCAAACACAAAGCATACTAAGCCTAAGCATGTTTGCTGAAAGGTCCCACTCGGAAGGGCGTGCAGGTATAAAGCACATCGAGCCTAAGAGTTGTTCTCGAGTAGGCTATCCGGCAAGGCGTGCAAGCACGAAGCACATTAAGCCTACGCAATTCGGCTAGGTACCCTACTCGGTGCAGAAGACGATCGCTACTCGCGGCAGGAGGAGGAATTATCTACTCGGAAAATGAATGCAGAGAGCAAAGTGAGAAAGGCGTACCCGCTCAATTGGCTTTGTACGGCTGTACGGGACGAACCCGTATTGCCAGTTGTCGCCAAGGTTTGTCGTCAAGATGTTTCTTGCGTGCCAGGGAACATCGATGTTGTCGATCTCGATGGTGGTTGTCCTGGTGCAGTCGCGGGGGCCTCCCATGTAACACATGAGATGGCAGCGCTCCTGCAAGGGCAGCACTCGGCGCTGGATCCAGCAAGCCACCGGATCGTCATTCTTGAGGCCCTGCGCCTTCAGCCAGCCAAGTCTATTCTCCATCTCGATGGCGTCCTCGTCATTGGCGGGCTTCTCCTTCCAGTACAACCCGATCGGAGCGCGATTGCTCCAAACGGGCAAGTTGATTCGATCGTCCACCCTGGCTCCTTCCGCGGCGGCAACGTTCTTGACGTAGAGGAACGTCTTCTGCCACAGCTTGACGGAGTCCAGCCCCTTGATGCGGGGGTGGTTCGTCCCGGACCGCTGCACCATCATGGCGCAGCCGGTGTCGGTGGCGCGGGCGACGCCCGCGGCGTCTTTCTTCCCGGTGGATTGCTGGCGCAAGTGGAAGTACCTGAGCCACGTCTCCCACGTGGGCCGGATGCCGAGGAAGGCCTCGCAGACCACGGCGTGGTAGGCGAGGAAAACGACGGCATTGGGGGGCAGATGATGCATCTGGATGCCGAAGTGATTGAGGAACTTCCGGAGGAAATCAGAGGCCGGCAATCCGAAGCCGCGCTCGAAATGCGACATGAAGACCACGCGCTCACCCTCCCGCGGGGATGGCACGATTTCACCGTCTGGCGCCCGGCACTCCACGCCGGGAGGGACTCGCCTGGTATTGACGAGCCAGGCGCAATCTTCGGCGGTGACGGAGGAGCCGGCCCAGCCAGCTTTGGCCAATGTTGCGAGTAGGGAAAGTGGAAGAAATCGAAGGAGTTGGTTGGGGGATTGAGTCCGCGGCGGCGCGAAAGCTTGCACGGCGGCGGAGAGCTCGGTGGCGGAGAAGAGCAGGAGACGAAGGAGGAATAGTGCAAGGGAAGGGGAAAAGGAAGTTACCGGCGGAGGTATTTATACCTCCTCCGCGAGTTTACCGTTACCGTCGTGGAAGTGGGATCGATTGTGGCGTGTGGTGGATCCTGTGGCCGGCTAGAAACGCACACAAGCGCCGGTTGCGCGCGTAACGGCCGCAAATGATCCCACCACCGAATCGTGGTCTATAACTACACTTGATGGGACATGACGGCCGGTGGGCCCACTGCGTGAAAACTGGACGCGTGGCAGGTCATGTCCTGGGTAACGAAACGACGAGGTCGTAGATGCTTGACACGTGTGCAGTTGCTGCGCGAAGGGCTGGATTGTGCTCTGCGCTGCAGAGGCTCAATCTAAGAAATTTCTCTAAGTCTTTTTACTCGGTTACAGAGTAGAAAGCAAGCGCTACTCGGAAGAGAGGAAACTCAAGGTACATTCCAGATAGCTACTCGGAGGTTCTACTCGGCATCTTGAGGTTCAAGGGCTGAGATGCAAAGGCTGGTTTTAAGCTGGCAGAGCCTAGTGAACAAGCTCGCAAGACTCAACCAGCTTCGGGGACTGCTGTCGGGGGGTTACCCCCGAGTAGGGTAAAGGCAGGTGGTAAAGGCAGCTTACAGAAGGGAGGTTTGGTCGAGTAGCCGACTACCTGGTACTCGCTACCCGGTCGACTGCTACTCGGTCTCACCTCAAGATGACCAGAAGGAGAAATCAAGCAAGTTCTATCTCTTCGAGTAGAAGAGGTGGCCCGAGTACAATTGGCGGGAACAATTGGCGGGAACCTACTCGGGCCAGAAAGTCAAAGGAGCCGTTCTGACACAGGATCCCGCGTATCCTGGGTCCGTACTTGGCAGCATTCGAACTACTGTTCATCTGGGACCGGCCTGCCTGACAGTGACAGCATGGAAGCAGGCCGTGGCAGGATAAGGGGGCCCTACTCTGTGCCTAGGTACAGTGATACCAGTCTGTCCCCTAGTTTTGCCCAACGACTTTCCAGATGAAGCCAAGGTTAGGAACCAAAGCTGTCAGCGGGTACTCGGAGAAAGGACGATGTGCACACTATGTCGACACTTGTCTAGATTTGGACGTATCCGGCTGGGCACCATGTATATAAGGTGCCCCGCCGCCTCCTGCGCGAGGGATCTTGCTCCACGTTCATTTTGGAACCCTAGAAACCCTAAGTTCTTGACCTAGCTCTACTCGGAGAGGAGAGAGAGGCTACTCGGTAGAGATACCATTTGTATCGTGGCTACTCGGAGAGACATCATAATACATAGAGAAAGGCAGGAGTAGGGGTTTTACCTCCTCACGAGGGCCCTGAAACTGGGTACATCGTGTTGTTTGTGTTGTGTGGATCTTACCTCACGCGGCTACTCGTCGCGTGATCCCTCCCCGGACACCTCCAGCGTCCATCGTCCCCACATCTTTAGCCATCCCATGGCATCTGCCGTGACACCACCACGACAGTCCGGGTCCCCACACAAGCTAGAGGGTGGCATAACATGTTAGTATAGGTGTGTTGTGGTCTTTGGATGGCAAAGATTGCACTCCGGGGTGTGACCCGCTTCACCGACGTCTGTTTCTCCCTCGTGAGTTTACATGCGCTTATAGTGCGAAAGTCCCTTATCGGACGAAACGTCGGGAATCTTCCGAAGAGTTGGGTTCTACCAACTTGTTTTATGTTCCTATGGGATACCCTAACACAACCAAGCAGCTGGTTCCACAATGCTACCCCCTTTCGACGCCGTTACCGCGTGTATCCGTATAAGTCCGGTATTTCTCCAGCGGGTCTAGGTTTTCACCGGAGGGGGGCTACGGAGCGTCCGGAACCTTTCACAAGCTAGAGGGTGCCATAACATGTTAGTATAGGTGTGTTGTGGTCTTTGGATGGCAAAGATTAAACTCCGGGGTGTGACCCGCTTCACCGGCGTCCGTTTCTCCCTCGTGAGTTTACATGCGCTTATAGGGTGAAAGTCCCTTATCGGACGAAACGTCGGGAATCTTCCGAAGAGTTGGGTTCTACCAACTTGTTTTATGTTCCTATGGGATACCCTAACACAACCAAGCAGCTGGTTCCACAATGCTACCCCCTTTCGACGCCGTTACCGCGTGTATCCGTATAAGTCCGGTATTTCTCCAGCGGGTCTAGGTTTTCACCGGAGGGGGGCTACGGAGCGTCCGGGTCCCCACACAAGCTAGAGGGTGGCATAACATGTTAGTATAGGTGTGTTGTGGTCTTTGGATGGCAAAGATTGCACTCCGGGGTGTGACCCGCTTCACCGGCGTCCGTTTCTCCCTCGTGAGTTTACATGCGCTTATAGGGTGAAAGTCCCTTATCGGACGAAACGTCGGGAATCTTCCGAAGAGTTGGGTTCTACCAACTTGTTTTATGTTCCTATGGGATACCCTAACACAACCAAGCAGCTGGTTCCACAATGCTACCCCCTTTCGACGCCGTTACCGCGTGTATCCGTATAAGTCCGGTATTTCTCCAGCGGGTCTAGGTTTTCACCGGAGGGGGGCTACGGAGCGTCTGGGTCCCCACACAAGCTAGAGGGTGGCATAACGTGTTAGTATAGGTGTGTTGTGGTCTTTGGATGGCAAAGATTGCACTCCGGGGTGTGACCCGCTTCACCGGCGTCCGTTTCTCCCTCGTGAGTTTACATGCGCTTATAGGGTGAAAGTCCCTTATCGGACGAAACGTCGGGAATCTTCCGAAGAGTTGGGTTCTACCAACTTGTTTTATGTTCCTATGGGATACCCTAACACAACCAAGCAGCTGGTTCCACAATGCTACCCCTTTCGACGCCGTTACCGCGTGTATCCGTATAAGTCCGGTATTTCTCCAGCGGGTCTAGGTTTTCACCGGAGGGGGGCTACGGAGCGTCCGGGTCCCCACACAAGCTAGAGGGTGGCATAACATGTTAGTATAGGTGTGTTGTGGTCTTTGGATGGCAAAGATTGCACTCCGGGGTGTGACCCGCTTCACCGGCGTCCGTTTCTCCCTCGTGAGTTTACATGCGCTTATAGGGTGAAAGTCCCTTATCGGACGAAACGTCGGGAATCTTCCGAAGAGTTGGGTTCTACCAACTTGTTTTATGTTCCTATGGGCTACCCTAACACAAACAAGCATCTGGTTCCACAATGCTACCCCCTTTCGACGCCGTTACCGCGTGTATCCGTATAAGTCCGGTATTTCTCCAGCGGGTCTAGGTTTTCACCGGAGGGGGGCTACGGAGCGTCCGGAACCTTTCACAAGCTAGAGGGTGCCATAACATGTTAGTATAGGTGTGTTGTGGTCTTTGGATGGCAAAGATTGCACTCCGGGGTGTGACCCGCTTCACCGGCGTCCGTTTCTCCCTCGTGAGTTTACATGCGCTTATAGGGTGAAAGTCCCTTATCGGACGAAACGTCGGGAATCTTCCGAAGAGTTGGGTTCTACCAACTTGTTTTATGTTCCTATGGGATACCCTAACACAACCAAGCAGCTGGTTCCACAATGCTACCCCTTTCGACGCCGTTACCGCGTGTATCCGTATAAGTCCGGTATTTCTCCAGCGGGTCTAGGTTTTCACTGGAGGGGGGCTACGGAGCGTCCGGGTCCCCACACAAGCTAGAGGGTGGCATAACATGTTAGTATAGGTGTGTTGTGGTCTTTGGATGGCAAAGATTGCACTCCGGGGTGTGACCCGCTTCACCGGCGTCCGTTTCTCCCTCGTGAGTTTACATGCGCTTATAGGGTGAAAGTCCCTTATCGGACGAAACGTCGGGAATCTTCCGAAGAGTTGGGTTCTACCAACTTGTTTTATGTTCCTATGGGCTACCCTAACACAAACAAGCATCTGGTTCCACAATGCTACCCCCTTTCGACGCCGTTACCGCGTGTATCCGTATAAGTCCGGTATTTCTCCTGCGGGTCTAGGTTTTCACCGGAGGGGGGCTACGGAGCGTCCGGAACCTTTCACAAGCTAGAGGGTGCCATAACATGTTAGTATAGGTGTGTTGTGGTCTTTGGATGGCAAAGATAAAACTCCGGGGTGTGACCCGCTTCACCGGCGTCCGTTTCTCCCTCGTGAGTTTACATGCGCTTATAGGGTGAAAGTCCCTTATCGGACGAAACGTCGGGAATCTTCCGAAGAGTTGGGTTCTACCAACTTGTTTTATGTTCCTATGGGATACCCTAACACAACCAAGCAGCTGGTTCCACAATGATACCCCCTTTCGACGCCGTTACCGCGTGTATCCGTATAAGTCCGGTATTTCTCCAGCGGGTCTAGGTTTTCACCGGAGGGGGACTACGGAGCGTCCGGGTCCCCACACAAGCTAGAGGGTGGCATAACATGTTAGTATAGGTGTGTTGTGGTCTTTGGATGGCAAAGATTGCACTCCGGGGTGTGACCCGCTTCACCGGCGTCCGTTTCTCCCTCGTGAGTTTACATGCGCTTATAGGGTGAAAGTCCCTTATCGGACGAAACGTCGGGAATCTTCCGAAGAGTTGGGTTCTACCAACTTGTTTTATGTTCCTATGGGCTACCCTAACACAAACAAGCATCTGGTTCCACAATGCTACCCCCTTTCGACGCCGTTACCGCGTGTATCCGTATAAGTCCGGTATTTCTCCTGCGGGTCTAGGTTTTCACCGGAGGGGGCTACGGAGCGTCCGGAACCTTTCACAAGCTAGAGGGTGCCATACCATGTTAGTATAGGTGTGTTGTGGTCTTTGGATGGCAAAGATTGCACTCCGGGGTGTGACCCGCTTCACCGGCGTCCGTTTCTCCCTCGTGAGTTTACATGCGCTTATAGGGTGAAAGTCCCTTATCGGACGAAACGTCGGGAATCTTCCGAAGAGTTGGGTTCTACCAACTTGTTTTATGTTCCTATGGGATACCCTAACACAACCAAGCAGCTGGTTCCACAATGCTACCCCCTTTCGACGCTGTTACCGCGTGTATCCGTATAAGTCTAGTATTTCTCCAGCGGGTCTAGGTTTTCACCGGAGGGGGGCTACGGAGCGTCCGGGTCCCCACAAAAGCTAGAGGGTGGCATAACATGTTAGTATAGGTGTGTTGTGGTATTTGGATGGCAAAGATTAAACTCCGGGGTGTGACCCGCTTCACCGGCGTCCGTTTCTCCCTCGTGAGTTTACATGCGCTTATAGGGTGAAAGTCCCTTATCGGACGAAACGTCGGGAATCTTCCGAAGAGTTGGGTTCTACCAACTTGTTTTATGTTCCTATGGGCTACCCTAACACAACCAAGCAGCTGGTTCCACAATGCTACCCCCTTTCGACGCCGTTACCGCGTGTATCCGTATAAGTCCGGTATTTCTCCAGCGGGTCTAGGTTTTCACCGGAGGGGGGCTACGGAGCGTCCGGAACCTTTCACAAGCTAGAGGGTGCCATACCATGTTAGTATAGGTGTGTTGTGGTCTTTGGATGGCAAAGATTGCACTCCGGGGTGTGACCCGCTTCACCGGCGTCCGTTTCTCCCTCGTGAGTTTACATGCGCTTATAGGGTGAAAGTCCCTTATCGGACGAAACGTCGGGAATCTTCCGAAGAGTTGGCTTCTACCAACTTGTTTTATGTTCCTATGGGATACCCTAACACAAACAAGCAGCTGGTTCCACAATGCTACCCCCTTTCGACGCCGTTACCGCGTGTATCCGTATAAGTCCGGTATTTCTCCAGCGGGTCTAGGTTTTCACCGGAGGGGGGCTACGGAGCGTCCGGGTCCCCACAAAAGCTAGAGGGTGGCATAACATGTTAGTATAGGTGTGTTGTGGTCTTTGGATGGCAAAGATTAAACTCCGGGGTGTGACCCGCTTCACCGGCGTCCGTTTCTCCCTCGTGAGTTTACATGCGCTTATAGGGTGAAAGTCCCTTATCGGACGAAACGTCGGGAATCTTCCGAAGAGTTGGGTTCTACCAACTTGTTTTATGTTACTATGGGCTACCCTAACACAAACAAGCATCTGGTTCCACAATGCTACCCCCTTTCGACGCCGTTACCGCGTGTATCCGTATAAGTCCGGTATTTCTCCTGCGGGTCTAGGTTTTCACCGGAGGGGGCTACGGAGCGTCCGGAACCTTTCACAAGCTAGAGGGTGCCATACCATGTTATTATAGGTGTGTTGTGGTCATTGGATGGCAAAGATTGCACTCCGGGGTGTGACCCGCTTCACCGGCGTCCGTTTCTCCCTCGTGAGTTTACATGCGCTTATAGGGTGAAAGTCCCTTATCGGACGAAACGTCGGGAATCTTCCGAAGAGTTGGGTTCTACCAACTTGTTTTATGTTCCTATGGGATACCCTAACACAACCAAGCAGCTGGTTCCACAATGCTACCCCCTTTCGACGCTGTTACCGCGTGTATCCGTATAAGTCTGGTATTTCTCCAGCGGGTCTAGGTTTTCACCGGAGGGGGGCTACGGAGCGTCCGGGTCCCCACACAAGCTAGAGGGTGGCATAACATGTTAGTATAGGTGTGTTGTGGTCTTTGGATGGCAAAGATTGCACTCCGGGGTGTGACCCGCTTCACCGGCGTCCGTTTCTCCCTCGTGAGTTTACATGCGCTTATAGGGTGAAAGTCCCTTATCGGACGAAACGTCGGGAATCTTCCGAAGAGTTGGGTTATACCAACTTGTTTTATGTTCCTATGGGCTACCCTAACACAAACAAGCATCTGGTTCCACAATGCTACCCCCTTTCGACGCCGTTACCGCGTGTATCCGTATAAGTCCGGTATTTCTCCTGCGGGTCTAGGTTTTCACCGGAGGGGGCTACGGAGCGTCCGGAACCTTTCACAAGCTAGAGGGTGCCATACCATGTTAGTATAGGTGTGTTGTGGTCTTTGGATGGCAAAGATTGCACTCCGGGGTGTGACCCGCTTCACCGGCGTCCGTTTCTCCCTCGTGAGTTTACATGCGCTTATAGGGTGAAAGTCCCTTATCGGACGAAACGTCGGGAATCTTCCGAAGAGTTGGGTTCTACCAACTTGTTTTATGTTCCTATGGGCTACCCTAACACAAACAAGCATCTGGTTCCACAATGCTACCCCCTTTCGACGCCGTTACCGCGTGTATCCGTATAAGTCCGGTATTTCTCCTGCGGGTCTAGGTTTTCACCGGAGGGGGCTACGGAGCGTCCGGAACCTTTCACAACCTAGAGGGTGCCATACCATGTTAGTATAGGTGTGTTGTGGTCTTTGGATGGCAAAGATTGCACTCCGGGGTGTGACCCGCTTCACCGACGTCCGTTTCTCCCTCGTGAGTTTACATGCGCTTATAGGGTGAAAGTCCCTTATCGGACGAAACGTCGGGAATCTTCCGAAGAGTTGGGTTCTACCAACTTGTTTTATGTTCCTATGGGCTACCCTAACACAACCAAGCAGCTGGTTCCACAATGCTACCCCCTTTCGACGCCGTTACCGCGTGTATCCGTATAAGTCCGGTATTTCTCCATCGGGTCTAGGTTTTCACCGGAGGGGGGCTACGGAGCGTCCGGAACCTTTCACAAGCTAGAGGGTGCCATACCATGTTAGTATAGGTGTGTTGTGGTCTTTGGATGGCAAAGATTGCACTCCGGGGTGTGACCCGCTTCACCGGCGTCCGTTTCTCCCTCGTGAGTTTACATGCGCTTATAGGGTGAAAGTCCCTTATCGGACGAAACGTCGGGAATCTTCCGAAGAGTTGGGTTCTACCAACTTGTTTTATGTTCCTATGGGATACCCTAACACAACCAAGCAGCTGGTTCCACAATGCTACCCCCTTTCGACGCTGTTACCGCGTGTATCCGTATAAGTCTGGTATTTCTCCAGCGGGTCTAGGTTTTCACCGGAGGGGGGCTACGGAGCGTCCGGGTCCCCACACAAGCTAGAGGGTGGCATAACATGTTAGTATAGGTGTGTTGTGGTCTTTGGATGGCAAAGATTGCACTCCGGGGTGTGACCCGCTTCATCGGCGTCTGTTTCTCCCTCGTGAGTTTACATGCGCTTATAGGGTGAAAGTCCCTTATCGGACGAAACGTCGGGAATCTTCCGAAGAGTTGGGTTCTACCAACTTGTTTTATGTTCCTATGGGATACCCTAACACAACCAAGCAGCTGGTTCCACAATGCTACCCCCTTTCGACGCCGTTACCGCGTGTATCCGTATAAGTCCGGTATTTCTCCAGCGGGTCTAGGTTTTCATCGGAGGGGGGGCTACGGAGCGTCCGGGTCCCCACACAAGCTAGAGGGTGGCATAACATGTTAGTATAGGTGTGTTGTGGTCTTTGTATGGCAAAGATTGCACTCCGGGGTGTGACCCGCTTCACCGGCGTCCGTTTCTCCCTCGTGAGTTTACATGCGCTTATAGGGTGAAAGTCCCTTATCGGACGAAACGTCGGGAATCTTCCGAAGAGTTGGGTTCTACCAACTTGTTTTATGTTCCTATGGGCTACCCTAACACAAACAAGCATCTGGTTCCACAATGCTACCCCCTTTCGACGCCGTTACCGCGTGTATCCGTATAAGTCCGGTATTTCTCCAGCGGGTCTAGGTTTTCACCGGAGGGGGGCTACGGAGCGTCCGGAACCTTTCACAAGATAGAGGGTGCCATACCATGTTAGTATAGGTGTGTTGTGGTCTTTGGATGGCAAAGATTGCACTCCGGGGTGTGACCCGCTTCACCGGCGTCCGTTTCTCCCTCGTGAGTTTACATGCGCTTATAGGGTGAAAGTCCCTTATCGGACGAAACGTCGGGAATCTTCCGAAGAGTTGGGTTCTACCAACTTGTTTTATGTTCCTATGGGATACCCTAACACAACCAAGCAGCTGGTTCCACAATGCTACCCCCTTTCGACGCTGTTACCGCGTGTATCCGTATAAGTCTGGTATTTCTCCAGCGGGTCTAGGTTTTCACCGGAGGGGGGCTACGGAGCGTCCGGGTCCCCACACAAGCTAGAGGGTGGCATAACATGTTAGTATAGGTGTGTTGTGGTCTTTTGATGGCAAAGATTGCACTCCGGGGTGTGACCCGCTTCACCGGCGTCCGTTTCTCCCTCGTGAGTTTACATGCGCTTATAGGGTGAAAGTCCCTTATCGGACGAAACGTCGGGAATCTTCCGAAGAGTTGGGTTCTACCAACTTGTTTTATGTTCCTATGGGATACCCTAACACAACCATGCAGCTGGTTCCACAATGCTACCCCCTTTCGACGCCGTTACCGCGTGTATCCGTATAAGTCCGGTATTTCTCCAGCGGGTCTAGGTTTTCATCGGAGGGGGGCTACGGAGCGTCCGGGTCCCCACACAAGCTAGAGGGTGGCATAACATGTTAGTATAGGTGTGTTGTGGTCTTTGTATGGCAAAGATTGCACTCCGGGGTGTGACCCGCTTCACCGGCGTCCGTTTCTCCCTCGTGAGTTTACATGCGCTTATAGGGTGAAAGTCCCTTATCGGACGAAACGTCGGGAATCTTCCGAAGAGTTGGGTTCTACCAACTTGTTTTATGTTCCTATGGGCTACCCTAACACAAACAAGCATCTGGTTCCACAATGCTACCCCCTTTCGACGCCGTTACCGCGTGTATCCGTATAAGTCCGGTATTTCTCCTGCGGGTCTAGGTTTTCACCGGAGGGGGCTACGGAGCGTCCGGAACCTTTCACAACCTAGAGGGTGCCATACCATGTTAGTATAGGTGTGTTGTGGTCTTTGGATGGCAAAGATTGCACTCCGGGGTGTGACCCGCTTCACCGACGTCCGTTTCTCCCTCGTGAGTTTACATGCGCTTATAGGGTGAAAGTCCCTTATCGGACGAAACGTCGGGAATCTTCCGAAGAGTTGGGTTCTACCAACTTGTTTTATGTTCCTATGGGCTACCCTAACACAACCAAGCAGCTGGTTCCACAATGCTACCCCCTTTCGACGCCGTTACCGCGTGTATCCGTATAAGTCCGGTATTTCTCCAGCGGGTCTAGGTTTTCACCGGAGGGGGGCTACGGAGCGTCCGGAACCTTTCACAAGCTAGAGGGTGCCATACCATGTTAGTATAGGTGTGTTGTGGTCTTTGGATGGCAAAGATTGCACTCCGGGGTGTGACCCGCTTCACCGGCGTCCGTTTCTCCCTCGTGAGTTTACATGCGCTTATAGGGTGAAAGTCCCTTATCGGACGAAACGTCGGGAATCTTCCGAAGAGTTGGGTTCTACCAACTTGTTTTATGTTCCTATGGGATACCCTAACACAACCAAGCAGCTGGTTCCACAATGCTACCCCCTTTCGACGCTGTTACCGCGTGTATCCGTATAAGTCTGGTATTTCTCCAGCGGGTCTAGGTTTTCACCGGAGGGGGGCTACGGAGCGTCCGGGTCCCCACACAAGCTAGAGGGTGGCATAACATGTTAGTATAGGTGTGTTGTGGTCTTTGGATGGCAAAGATTGCACTCCGGGGTGTGACCCGCTTCATCGGCGTCCGTTTCTCCCTCGTGAGTTTACATGCGCTTATAGGGTGAAAGTCCCTTATCGGACGAAACGTCGGGAATCTTCCGAAGAGTTGGGTTCTACCAACTTGTTTTATGTTCCTATGGGATACCCTAACACAACCAAGCAGCTGGTTCCACAATGCTACCCCCTTTCGACGCCGTTACCGCGTGTATCCGTATAAGTCCGGTATTTCTCCAGCGGGTCTAGGTTTTCATCGGAGGGGGGCTACGGAGCGTCCGGGTCCCCACACAAGCTAGAGGGTGGCATAACATGTTAGTATAGGTGTGTTGTGGTCTTTGTATGGCAAAGATTGCACTCCGGGGTGTGACCCGCTTCACCGGCGTCCGTTTCTCCCTCGTGAGTTTACATGCGCTTATAGGGTGAAAGTCCCTTATCGGACGAAACGTCGGGAATCTTCCGAAGAGTTGGGTTCTAACAACTTGTTTTATGTTCCTATGGGCTACCCTAACACAAACAAGCATCTGGTTCCACAATGCTACCCCCTTTCGACGCCGTTACCGCGTGTATCCGTATAAGTCCGGTATTTCTCCAGCGGGTCTAGGTTTTCACCGGAGGGGGGCTACGGAGCGTCCGGAACCTTTCACAAGCTAGAGGGTGTCATACCATGTTAGTATAGGTGTGTTGTGGTCTTTGGATGGCAAAGATTGCACTCCGGGGTGTGACCCGCTTCACCGGCGTCCGTTTCTCCCTCGTGAGTTTACATGCGCTTATAGGGTGAAAGTCCCTTATCGGACGAAACGTCGGGAATCTTCCGAAGAGTTGGGTTCTACCAACTTGTTTTATGTTCCTATGGGATACCCTAACACAACCAAGCAGCTGGTTCCACAATGCTACCCCCTTTCGACGCTGTTACCGCGTGTATCCGTATAAGTCTGGTATTTCTCCAGCGGGTCTAGGTTTTCACCGGAGGGGGGCTACGGAGCGTCCGGGTCCCCACACAAGCTAGAGGGTGGCATAACATGTTAGTATAGGTGTGTTGTGGTCTTTTGATGGCAAAGATTGCACTCCGGGGTGTGACCCGCTTCACCGGCGTCCGTTTCTCCCTCGTGAGTTTACATGCGCTTATAGGGTGAAAGTCCCTTATCGGACGAAACGTCGGGAATCTTCCGAAGAGTTGGGTTCTACCAACTTGTTTTATGTTCCTATGGGATACCCTAACACAACCAAGCAGCTGGTTCCACAATGCTACCCCCTTTCGACGCCGTTACCGCGTGTATCCGTATAAGTCCGGTATTTCTCCAGCGGGTCTAGGTTTTCATCGGAGGGGGGCTACGGAGCGTCCGGGTCCCCACACAAGCTAGAGGGTGGCATAACATGTTAGTATAGGTGTGTTGTGGTCTTTGTATGGCAAAGATTGCACTCCGGGGTGTGACCCGCTTCACCGGCGTCCGTTTCTCCCTCGTGAGTTTACATGCGCTTATAGGGTGAAAGTCCCTTATCGGACGAAACGTCGGGAATCTTCCGAAGAGTTGGGTTCTACGAACTTGTTTTATGTTCCTATGGGCTACCCTAACACAAACAAGCATCTGGTTCCACAATGCTACCCCCTTTCGACGCCGTTACCGCGTGTATCCGTATAAGTCCGGTATTTCTCCAGCGGGTCTAGGTTTTCACCGGAGGGGGGCTACGGAGCGTCCGGAACCTTTCACAAGCTAGAGGGTGCCATACCATGTTAGTATAGGTGTGTTGTGGTCTTTGGATGGCAAAGATTGCACTCCGGGGTGTGACCCGCTTCACCGACGTCCGTTTCTCCCTCGTGAGTTTACATGCGCTTATAGGGTGAAAGTCCCTTATCGGACGAAACGTCGGGAATCTTCCGAAGAGTTGGGTTCTACCAACTTGTTTTATGTTCCTATGGGCTACCCTAACACAAACAAGCATCTGGTTCCACAATGCTACCCCCTTTCGACGCCGTTACCGCGTGTATCCGTATAAGTCCGGTATTTCTCCTGCGGGTCTAGGTTTTCACCGGAGGGGGGCTACGGAGCGTCCGGGTGCAATATATAGAGGTCTACTACAAATGTAGATTCTATCCTGCTGGTGCCCAGGAGACAAAAAACAGTTTCAAATATCAAACCGTTCAATCCAGCTTATCATCATACAAAACAACAATATTTTTGCACATTTTAAAGGCATGTTGTGCATTTAGTTATAATTATATTATGTACTCCCTCTGACACTTATTTAGAGATGAAGTAGTTAAAATTTTGTTGAGATGGTAATAGTATGTTTCTCACTGTGCTAGTGAGGACCTATATAACAAAAAAAAAACTGTTGTCACGATGGTAATACTATTTTTTTAAAGACATGTTGTGCTTGTTGAGATGGTAATAATTTTATTTTTGACCGAAAACTAGCAAAAAAAAAACAGTTACACCTGTTAAAGGCATGTTGTGCTTGTTGAGATGGTAGTATTTTTTACTCTAGAAAAAAAAAAAACAGTTTCACCTAAGCCGACGGCATGCCGTCGGCGTATGTACAAGTTTTTTTTTCCGCGCTACCTAAGCCGACGGCATGCCGTCGGCGTATCTAAAAGTTATTTTTTGTTTAGCGCTGCCTACCCGCGAAGTGGATCTCGTCTTCTCACCTCCTAACCCGCAGAAGAGGAACTCGCCCTCTTGCTCATCCGCCGCCGCCCTAGCACATCCCGCCGCCGCCCTGCTCACATCCCGCGCGCCGCCTCCCTGCTCACATCCCGCCGCCGCCCTAGCTCACATCCCGCCGCCGCCCCGTCCCTCTCACCTCTACAAACAGGTCGCCCCCAAGCCAGAGGATGGGCGGACCAGAGGACGGGGAGGCGTTTCGATCTGTACCCGCCTGACCTTCAACCGGAGAAGACCCAGGTCCAGCGGACTTCGCCGGCCTCCCTCCCCTGCGGCGCGGTCAGCAACCCCGAGCTCGCCATTCGGTCGATTTGCTTTTGCCCTTTTCCTCGTTTACTTCCTGCAGATTAGTCGGGGGTAGCTATCCAATTATTTTACCTGCAGCGTTGGCCTAGCAGTGCTAGATTGTGTCAAGTAGATCTTATAGTGGTTCACAATAGTTCAGTCAAGCAGAGTGCAATATTTGCACGTTCTGTTGGCATCTTCAGTTTCCCGTTGATCAAATGCAGGCCACCAAAATGTTGGAATATACTTTCCTGATACTGATGGCCAAAAGGGTTTACACCTTGGATAGAATCTTCAACATAACCTGTATATGTTGTTTTCCTCTAGCTGGCCAAACAAAGGATTGGTTCTTATTTCGGGCCACTCGGTTTAGAATCTCCAACATGATATGTTTGTGTTGCTTCGTTCGTAGTATGGGTCAATCAATTTAGAATCTCCAACATGACCTGTATATCTTGCTTTCCTCTGGCTGGCCAATCAACGTATCTTTCTTTTAGCATGGGTCATTCATCAGTTGCACATTAGATGATATTTGTCTTCAATATTACCATTGTTGAATGATGTTGAATGATAACAGTAGGGGATGTCATTTTCTGAATTCTGAAATGTTAGGATTCATGAATATTTTGTTGTGTGACTTATATTTCAATGGAAAAATGATTTGTTTTTTTTTGTTTAGATGGATGAATTGGCAAAAAAACGTCGGCATTTGATTGTGAAAGCAAATCTGAGATACATATGGATGCAGACTCTGTATTATGGATTTGCTATGCACTATTTATGTATTTTGGATCTTGTTATGTGCTGTCTAATCTTATCTGTGATACTAAAATGTGTTCATTTTTTTCTAAAATATAATATTTATGTTCTGAAATTAGGTGTACTGTAGATATTATAGATTTCAATTTTTTTAACTCGCATATTATCTGCTACAGTGTAGGTGCCGCCAGGACACGCCATCGATCCCGACCCCGCCGCCGCTGTCTGGAGCCGCCATGACACGCCATTGATCCTCGACCCCGCCACACCATCGATCCTCGACCCCGTCACGCCGTTGTTCGACTACGTCCTCTACCGCCGCGGGTGAGCTAGAACTCTGTCTTCTCCCTCGCATTTTTTTGTCGCGTCACCTAGGTGTCATTTCCCGTCCGCAAGCGTTACGAAGATAAATATGCAATAGTGGTAGGCATATTTTGAACCGTAACGCTTGCGGCATTTACGGGACAGTCGGCGGATCCGTAGATTGGGTACGTTTTCCATGCTCTACCCCGATCCGAGACAGAATTTCGGTAGCGCTTCCCCGTTGTTCTCCTTATGCACATTCTCTCGGCTTTTTGCCGAGACGTGTATCGGGAGAGCAGCGGGGAGGTGCTGCCGAAATTCTGTCTCGGATCGGGGTAGAGCATGGAAAACGTACTCAATCTACGGATCCGGCGGCTGCTAGGACCCTTGACCTATTAGATATGTAGGTTTTGCCGCTAGGAAATAAAAATATCATGCATTTAATTTCATGCTATTATTTGAGATGAAATACAATGTGTTGTTTGCCTCGCAATACAGCAGATTATGGCTGATAATGGTTGGATGTTCACTGGCCGAAAAGATGCGATGGAAAGAACAGATGAGTGGGTATGGAAGACTAATTTCTTAGTGAGGGAGTTAGGGCGTGGTTCAAAGTCGGGCATCCGTCCAGGTTGCCCTTGCGCTCGATGCAAGCTGCGTCTTCGTAAGGGAAAGCAAGATATGACTAAACACCTATGGTCTTATGGGTATTGGGCGGAGTACACCACGACGATCGACTTTGCTGAGTACGAACGTGAAAATGGTAGGGTGATGCGGCAGCGGATCAATGGCATTGAGGATGATGGGATAAGAAACTTCCTAGAAGATCTCCGTGATGCCGACATACCAGATTCGCCACCTTCACGGGAGGAACCATCCGAACCGAGTGAACCACAGGAACCGGAGCCAACTGCACAGTCCTATTTTCGTATGATGTCCTCGGGTCAGAGGCCTCTGTACGATGGTGCAAAAATTTGTCAGCTCGATGCCATCTCCCAAGCCCTAGCCGAAAAGCTGAAGCACGGCAATACCCGTTCATGCTTTGAATCTCATCTGCAAACATATGGTAACATGCTGCCTGAAGGACATTGTTTGCCTAAAAGCATGTACGAAACAAAGAAAATCCTGCGAGAGCTGAACATGGATTATGAGAAGATAGATTGTTGTCCTAAAGGCTGCGTTTTGTTTCGGCAACAGTTTGCGGAAGACAAGTACTGTATCAAGTGTGGGGCCTCTAGGTATCATGAGGTAAATGGACGTGATGGTCAGAAGAGGCAGACAAAAGTCCCCATGAAGATTCTTCGTTACCTCCCGTTCATAAAAAGAATCCAGCGGCTTTACATGAATAAGGAGTCTGCCACCCAGATGACCTGGCACAAGAATGGGAAGAGATACGAGGACGAGCACGGACGGATAAAGATGGGACATCCATCAGATGGTATGGCATGGAAGAATTTCGATGCAAAATACCCTGAGCAGGCAGCCGAGGCTCGGAACGTCCGAATTGCGATAGCAACCGATGGTTTCAATCCGTATGGTATGTCGATTGCCTCGTACAGCTGCTGGCCCGTGTTTGTTATTCCGCTCAACCTCCCTCCCGGAGTCCTAATGCAAAGGAAGACCATATTCCTGTCATTGATCATTCCAGGGCCTGAATACCCTGGAAAGAATTTGAGTGTCTATTTGCAGCCGCTTGTGGATGATCTAAACCACTCTTGGCACCACGGTACCTTCACATACGACCGTGCATCCAAGAGGAACTTTTTTATGAAAGTTTGGTTCCAGTATTCCATGCACGACATGCCGGGGTACGCCCTATTCTGCGGATGGTGTACAGCTGGTAAGTGGCCATGCCCAGTGTGCAGGAACCGGCTTGAGTTTCTTTGGCTAAGCGCGGGTAAGAAGTATTCCGCGTTTGACACGCATCGAAAGTTTCTCAAAAGAAGACATCGGTTTAGAGATGATGAAAAGAACTTTAAGAAGGGCAGAGTTGAGCGTGTAGAGGCAGAGATACCAACTTTCGATGGTGCAGTTGTTGATGCCGAGCTAAGTGCTCTCGTGCTTGCTCAGGGAAATGGCCCACGATATTCGGGATATGGTGTGGACCACAACTGGACTCACGTGGCAAGCATTACGCAACTCCCATATTACAAGGACCTCGATCTTCCCCATAACATCGATGTGATGCACACCGAGAAGAATGTCGGAGAGTCTCTGTTTCACACTGTCCTGAACATTCCTGAGAAGTCAAAGGACAATGTGAAGGCTAGAGTCGATGTTCAGAAGCTCTGTGATAGGGAGAGATTACACATGCAGGAACCTGAGGGCCGTCGAAAAAACTGGTTCAAGCCGCATGCCTTCTACTGCCTTAATAGTATCCAGAAGAAAGAGGCGTTCATGTGGCTCAAATACGTCGTGATGTTCCCTGATGGGTATTGTTCAAATATAACTAGGGGAGTCAATCTTTCAACGGGAAAAGTCAACGGGCTCAAGAGTCACGACTATCATATATGGATTGAGCGGCTGATGCCGGTGATGGTTCGAGGGTATCTCCCCGAACGTGTCTGGCGTGTGCTCGCGGAGTTGAGCCATTTCTTCCGCACGCTTTGTGCTAAGCAGATATGTCCCCTGATGATTAAGAAGCTGCATGAGCTAGTGCCGGAGTTGCTATGCAACTTAGAGATGATATTTCCGCCTGGCTTCTTTACTCCGATGGCACATCTTGTTGTGCATCTCGCGAACGAGGCACTATTGGGTGGACCGGTGCAATTTCGTTGGCAGTTTTGTATTGAGAGAGAGTTTAAGTATATTCGAACCAAGTGTGGAAACAAAAATAAGATTGAAGCATGCATAGCTGAGGCAACTATCCTCCAGGAGATGGCAGACGCCAGGCTAACCTACTTTCCCGATGATGTTCCCACTATGCATAACCAGGCCTCTCGGTACAATGTTGATGAGCCCAAGCAAGACCCCAAGCTCCTCCTCTTCCAGTTTCCCGGTGGCAAGGCCGGTGGCGCAAAGAAGTATAACTTGACCTTCGAAGAGCAGGAGTGCATAATGCTCTATGTGCTTCAAAACATGAAAGAAGTGACCCGCGACGAGCAAAATGAGGCGGGCAGTTTCCTTAGGTAAAATGGTGAACAAAGTATCTTTTGAACTAGTATCTTGGTTTTGGTCTAATACGTATTTTGTCCTTTTAGGCAATTCACTGATGAAATGTGGCCGGGAACTGTGGACCCCGATGAAGCCGAGCTGGACACTCTTATGAAAGAGGGTGCCCCCGGAAAGAAAAATTTCACGGCTTGGTTTAGGGAAAAGGTAAACTCTAACCTGTCCCTCCTACCTTGCAATCCGTGTCTTGTCCATCTTATTACACGTAACTAATGCACAGAACAATTTGTACCAAACTTGTAGGGAGGTGATCCCACTATTGTGATGTCGGATGAGTTGAGATGTGTCTCCCAAGGTTGTAATCGTAAAGTTGAGATGTATGAGAAGTATGACGTGAATGGGTTTCGCTTCCATACATAGTCTCACCAGAACAGTCGGCCCAATGCAAAAACTATAAATACCGGGGTCTTCACCAAAGGAGCCGGAGAGTTTGATTACTATGGGAGGTTACAAAACGTATACGAGGTGACGTACAATAATACGAACATAGAACTCAAGCTCGTCGTGTTCAGATGCCACTGGTTTGACCCAACGGAGCATGGACTGAGAAAAACCCCTTCCATTGGGTTAGTTGAAGTTAAGCCTTCAACCACCTATAGTCGATCCGATGTCTTTGTTGTGGCTCACCAAGCGAAGCAGGTTTATTATTTGCCCTACCCATGCAAGAAAGATGGACTCAATGGATGGGAAGTCGTGTTCCATGTATCACCACATGGTAAGCTACCCATGCCCTCGGACGATGATTACAACAACATCGACCCTAAAACATATGAGGGGATTTTCTACCAAGAGCAAGAGAGCTTTGGGGACTTTGGCATACAAGATCTTGTGGACCTCGAGAACGAATCACAAACAGGCGGTGAGGCAGTGATGGATCTAAAGGACATAGATATGCTCAACAAGTTTCATTCGGACATTGCCAATGATGAGCCTCCACCGTGCGATGAGCATCCACCGTACTACTCACGTGATAGTGATTCTGATAGTGACAATGAGAACACAAGATTTAACTATGAGAGTGATGGTGAGGGTCTTTTATGTTTATGCTTAGTATTTAATTTCTCTCATGTAGTTAGCTTAATACTTATTTTCCTTGCATTCTTTATTATGCTTACTATATATTTTTGAACATGCTTATTAATTGTTTACCCTTTGTCAATGCAGGTGATTGAGCAATATGAGCGGCAAGGAATCCTCGGCCACCTTGAGCAAGTCGCAGCGCCGGCGGTTTGCGAACCCGCGTTACACTCAGGAGGGGGGTGAGAGAGGAGGTGCACGACGAGGTGGAGGGGTAGCTTCTGATGCACTTCCCCAGAGGGGACGCCGAGGTGGAGGCCGAGGTGGAGGACGAGCTGGAGGACGACTAGGTGGACGGGCACGAGTGGAGGAGTCTCCTGAGGCCGAGGCGGAGGAGCAGTCTCGAGACGAGGAGGTGGAGGCCGAGGTGGAGGCCGAGGTGGAGGACGAGGATTCTGGAGAGGAGAACCCCGAGGCTCCGAAGAAGCTAAAGTTACGTGGGGAATCCGGGGTACCTGATGAGTCACATGAACCTGCACCGGAGGCGAGAACCCTCATTAAGGGCAACGGCAAAAGGTAAATGACTACCCATTTTGAACACGGTAATTTCATGTTGACGTGTATTAATGTTTCATTATTGTGCAGCACTTGGATTTTTGCACCGGGGATCAAGCGTACTCCTAACAGCCTGGTTGGATCTCTGCTTAGGAAGTATTGGCCGGGCTATTACTCTCCCGTCCCCGGTGGCGAGAGGATTCTAGCCAGCAGTTGGCACGACTATCAGGCCGCCCCTTGGGTTGGCTACGAGTCAGCTGCTGACGCTGTTATCACCAGGTTTTGGGTAAGACAAACTCTTCAAATTTCTTTCATAGTTGATAGTTGATGACTCCACCATGCTACCTCATGACTCTCACAATTATTTTTTTGCCTAATTTACAGAGATTCTTTAGGGTGCTTCCGGAGGATCAGGACAGGGCGGACAAGACTTTGCAGGGGGCTTGTAAGAAATTGGTGCCGCAACAGTTCTATAATCAAAAGAATACGTCCATGAACTTATTCAGTTCTGAGAAGTTGGGCAAGAGGGCGCCGAAGCACGAGAATGTGGAGAATCCACCTGACATGACCCTGGATGATTACATGTTGGTAAGTAAATTGTCAAAAAGTTCATATGTTGCTGCTAAGGTGCATTTGCAATTTCTGTGCTTCAAATGAGTATCGATTTTTCAGGTTCGACCCTCGTGGACCTTAGGTAGGGAAGACGCATGGGAAGCGGTGGCGACAAAGTGGCTCGGGCAAGACGCCGAGTTCAAAGCCGTGAGCGACCGAAACAAGGCAAACCGTGGCCACGTCGGGACACACCGTGCGGGTGCCTGCGGCCTTGCCAACTTCAAGGAAAAGATGGTATACATGGAACAACCTGCATCTATTTCGTGTTGTTTTCCTACTTGATGAACATAACATTTCCTCTTGTGTTCCTACTTGATACGCAGGCGCAATCTACTGGAGTGTTTGTTTCGGACGTGAAAGCATGGGAAACAATAAAGCTTAAGAAGCCCGATCCATCCAAGCCTCCTCCCGAGGTTCCCGAGTACTACGGCAACGCAAAGGACAAGTTGGATTTGTACTGCTCGACTTTCCAGACTTTCCATCCGCATGTGGAAAACCCTTTGGAGCACGAGACCGATATGAGAGCGTTGGTCGTGGCGGGAGGTGGCAGGGAGCATGGGCGTTACTTCCTAGCTGATACGGTGACCCCGCACATGCCTGAGTTGAGCTTGACGCGTGTCAAGTCTACCCTCACCGCCGATGACCCAAAGGTCACGCGTCATCGCCGGCCTTCCCGAGCTGACCACGATGTAAGTTGTCTCAATTTCATCCTATTTTCGACATTCGTTCCTGAGGTGACTGTTCCCGAGATTCAATTTTCTTGGGATTGTAGCCTGCTTTCGAGGCGGCCTACGCAGCCGCTTTTGCGGAGTATGAGACGGCGTATAACGAGTGGTTGCAGGTCTCACAGGCATACGCCGAGTATAGAGAGATGCTCGATACTGTAAGTTACAACCTGTTGTTTCTACAAAATATTACAAGTCTCATTTCCCGTGGTTTGAACCTTCATATCTACAACGCCTAACATCTACCCTATCTTGCAGGCGACCCGCATGTTTCTTATCACTGGTGAGAGGCCGACGTCGCTACCAGAGGCACCAGCGAACCCGGGGCCGGCGCCACGGGCCCCGTCGAAGGATATGTTCGCTCTTGGATACTACTCATCGACTCCGGTAAGTAATTTGGCAAACTAGTTGTGATCGATATCATGTGCATTCTAACTTACTAACTTTTGCTCACACATGCATGTAGGGCTCGGGATGCTCCACGCATCGACCCTTTGGTCGTCCTGATGCCTCGCCCACGGGTTCCCGAGAGATCACAGCCTCGCCGAGTTCGTCTCGTCAGACCACACCGGTTCATGGCGGTGCCGGTGGTGCTGCCTCGCCGAGTTCCGGGGTTGGTTCGACGGCGGCTACCCAGCGCCAGGCGTCGCCGATTTTCACGAGGTCGGAGATGGGTACCTCGAGTGACGAGGCCGTGTAGCTAGGAGATGGTTGTGCTTGTAAGCACGGTTGAATAGTGTCGTTGGATCATGTATGCACGATGGTTGGATGATTATGTATGCACGGTTGGATCATGCTTTTGTGATGTTTATATGATGTTTGGATTGATATGTACTATTTGTGTGAAGTCTATGATGTTTCTGTGATGATATTTAATAATGTACAGCTTTTATAATGTGAATTGATATGGTACAGCAGGAAAAAAACAGCAACAATTCGAAAAACAGCAAAATTGCCCAGGGGCTACGCCGAGGGGAACCCCGTCGGGGTAGGCCTTTGCCCCAGCCCAGGAAGGGGGCTACGCCGAGGGGGAGGCCGTCGGGGTAGGCCTTTGCCCAGCCCAGCTCGCCCCAGACGCCGAGGGGGTGGCCGTCGGCGTACGCAGCTGCGCTGCGTTAGCTGCCGCCACGTACCCCCAGACGCCGAGGGGGTGGCCGTCGGCGTATGCAGCTGCGCAGCGTCAGCTGCCGCCACGTGCCCCAGACGCCGAGGGGCGTGGCCGTCGGCGTACCGGGGACGTAACGGATCCGTCCTGGCCGTCTGTGGGGCCCACCAAACTGATACGCCGAGGGGAACCTATACGCCGACGGCCAGAAGGGCTTCGCCGACGGACTTGTACGCCGAGGGGGCTACGCCGAGGGTGGCCGTCGGCGTATGGATACGCCGAGGGGGAACGGATAGACGCCGAGGGCTTCCGGTCGTCGGCGTACCGTCGCATTCCTGTAGTGGTTTGCGCTGGCCGGCCGGTGAAGTTATTTTTTCCTGGCAGACGTCGGTGAAGGTAGCTAGCAGCATTGCCATGTTTAATTTTCTCAGGGTTTCTCACAATTCATATGTTCCGTCGGAGTACTATCTAAGAGAGATGCATAGATGGGACGCATTTTCGCATGCTGCGCCGGTGATGGGCGACGTCATAGTCACGGTTTAGGTACGTTCAGAAAGCGAGTCTAACCAGGCCTTTAGTCCAGGAGTCGCGCAGCACACGACTAGTCAGTCCGGCTGCAGCTGCTACGCTTTGACTGGTAAACCAAGAGTGACACAAAGACTAGTTGTGAGCAAACTGAGCCAGATGAAAATACCGCGGCTATCGTATATAATCCATGTCCAGTATATATTAGCCCATGACGACACGGTGACTACGTATTCGACTATTCACTAGTCCAAGTCAACAGTGGTTCGTTTTTTGTTTTTTACATATCGAAACAGGCATCGATGGTTTTTTCGTTGTCTACGTGCCCGTATATATAATCATGCAGGGGTGTAATAATCTGTCTCGGACCAACGCTGTTTGAGCGCGGACTGGTACGATTTGAATGGATCGATCTCTATCAAGCACGCATCTATCTACGATGATCTGTCTACGTACGACCTGCGACCTACCCTGGAGACATCGCCCACGTGGAAGCATACAAAAACTGCGAGATTATATAGCGAGCCTGACACGACGACTTGACTTGTAACTTTCTTTGCCCCGAAGGCTAAGCTAGCTGAATTCTACAGATTACCTTTTGCACAAATATACTGGTCGCCAATCAAATGTGGTCCCACATGTCACTGTCCTAACTAAACTGTCGCCGTTCATGTTACTTAGCCGACTTCTTTGACCTCCCGGCCGTGATGCTGCCCTGCAGAACCAGCACACAGCAAGGGAACAACAGCCCACAACAAAGACTCTGAAGTACTGCTCATGACATGCATGTATTGTTGCTTTGGGCGAAATTTTTCCTATCCATCTTAATTTAGAGGGGCAGGATTTCTCGTTGTCACTTGTTCAGTTTAGACGACAGGGTTGAATTCGTTAGGTGGGAATATAAATATTTCTGAGAAGGCTGGGACTCGATCGGAAAACTCTTCAAAAATCTGCCTCTCAGATTGCTTCCCCCATCGGCAGCTAGTAGCCAAGACGCATGAAACTACTGCACAGAGCTATATATAGATTCCGCGGTAGCGTTTTATTCTTCTGCAAGAAAAAAACACACCTGATGCCACTTGATTTTAACCCTTGAGATTAGGTCACAACGATTACAAATTTCCATTTTTCTACAACTGTTCATTGCATAATCTAGACAAAAACAAATCAATAAAATAAACATAATGTAACTAATTCATCAAATATACTAGATAGATTATTCAAATCAACCAAAATTAATTTAGATTTATCTAGGAATTACACTACTAGTAAATCATCTAATCTATCAGATACACAATTAGTATGCTACGTAGTACTTCTAAATCAACTTTAAGGGCCTCTTTGGATTGTAGGAATTTTATAGGATTTTTGTAGTATTCCAATCCTTAGGAATTTTTCCTATGGATTGCGTTTGGTTCAAAATAATGGCCTACCAAAATTCCTCTGGATTGAATTCCTATGCCCCAATTCCATAGGAATTTAAACATCCACTCCAACCTCTTTTTTAGACTCAAGTGCGTAGGATCGAGGCATGTTTCCTGTGCTTTTCCTGTGTTTCATCCAAACGACCATTACTGCAGTTTTCCTCAGTTTTACATTCCTCTGTTTTGCACAAGCAAACCTGTAAGATTCCTACGTTTTTCACGTTCCTGTGTTTTTTAACCCTGCAATCCAAAGAGGCCCTAAACTACATTATATTGATCTAAATCTTTATTTATATACAACACTATACAAGAAAAAGAATGAGAAGGGGAGGCGGCAGAGACGGCGGCAGATCGTGGCGTCGGTGTGTGTGGCGACATCAACGGTGGTAGTAGACGGCGACAGAGCGTGGCGTCGGTGCGAATCGCGGTGGCGGTGGCAGATGATGGCGTCCATGGGAATGGCGCTGGGAGAAGTGAGGGGCGGCGACGGCGGAGCTGGAAGGAGAACCAGCATTGGCGACGCCGTGGATCGGGCGAAGAAATGAGAGGAGGCAGCGACGGCTCCGGAGGTGGAAAGAGTGTGGCGCCTTGGTTTGGGAGACCTAGAATCGTTTATATGTGCGAGTGGGAGTACCGGCGTGGGACTAACAAGCAACGCCAGTGGTACTTGTTTTCCCTTGGGCGCTGGTCTAGAATTTACACGTCGGTAATATTTTACCGGGTAGTCCGTAGAATGGCACGTACCAACTGCGATTTGCTTTCACATGCACGCCGGTGGTACCGCGTGTTAAAATTTTCATGCCACTGGTATGTTTTAAAATCTACTCTCATCTTACCATCGGCGTTGATTCATGTAAACCCGCCACCGGTAGGGTTTCATCTATGAACCTTTTTCTTGTAGTGTAAGGGACCTATATCCCAGCATCCAAAGTCTCCACCCCCTGCTGCCCCTGAAGCGGTAAGCACGAGAGGGGTTAACCGACGATTTCCCGAGGGAGACCAAGGAGACGTGCGACTTTTTTTTACTTGATTAGGTAGTGCAAAATTTTTTACTTGAGCTAATGTAATTTTAAACTTGAGAAAAGAATTAATAAAGCATAAAAAACCATCTATCAAAGAATCAAAGATTTGGTTCTTGTGAAAATTTCAAACAAAAACCATGTAGTACTATATTAACTAATGGATCGGTGATGTTGCCTAGTGGCAGTGTAGTGTAGTAAATTAAATGGTTTGACCAAGTTTTGATTCACTTCGATGCGCTAATTAACATCCATGGGCCGGCTGTCAAGTTTGACGATTGTCCACTCTACCAATATCCCAAGCCTTCCATGTTCTCCCAAACATACATATAAACCAACATCCCAGCCATGTGTGTACGGCCTATGTGCTTATCCTCTGACGTATACATCTAGTTTCTTTACACAATTATAATCTATTTCGTGCCCCCAAGAACCAGAAAAAAATATACACCAACTTGTTTATATCTTGCGGGTTATATCTCCAAGCTGTTGCATATGCTAGTACGTGGAGAAGAATGAGTCAAACACTGGTAGAAAAAAGGCATTCCATACGCCCCATCAGTCCCCAAACTTTGCGCACCGTGACTAAAGGGGTTTTAGTCCCGGTTCGGGAGGAGACCCGCGACTGAAGGTCATGCGTCGCGGGTTGGGAAGCGCGTGGAGGGCTTTAATTCCGGTTGGCCTGCCCACCCGCGACTAATGATCCAGTCTGCTGGCCTCCCTGTCTTTAGTCCCGGTTGGCCTGGCCACCCGCGACTAAAGATACAAACTGCTCGCCTCCTGCGCGGCGGTTTATTTCGCGAGCGAGAGGCAGAAGGCCATTGCTACAGTGCGCACCCGAGAGTCTCTCTTTCTTCTTCTCTCTTCTCTTCTTCCTCTCTTCTTCCTCCACCAAGCACCCATGGGTTCTCAAGTTTGGAACACTCTCCATGTGGCCACACCACGCCGCCAGCTTCTCGACGTGGCCTACACCAATATGTGCGGAAGGCTCCCCGATGCTCTTAAGCATTTGAGCAATCTCTACGAAGAAGCCGATGAACAACATAAGTTCTTCGGGCATGATCTAGAGTATTCGACGAATCAACGGGATGTTGCCGTCATCCAGATTGCCTTCAAGAAGATCGTGTTGGTCTTCCAATGGGCAAGGTAACGCACTCGTACAATCTCTCTTGTAGGATAGTGTTGCATTTTCGATTTGTTTGTTGCATTGGAAGAATACATGTGTTGCAACATATCTAACACGTGTTCTATTTTTGTTGTTGCAGTAGTTCAAAGCATTCTCCGGAACTTGTTGATTTTCTTGTCAACAAGGGGTACGACTTCTGCAGCGTTGACATCACTCAAGACCGGAAGAAGTTGATGCGCCTGGGTATTGTGATACCTGAAGATCACTACATTGATCTTCAGGACCTTATCCATTTTGATGAGTTGTACGGTCACAAGACCGGGATGGCTCCGATGGCAACTGCCTTCATCCACGCCGACTACAAAACTATGAAGTCTGGTTCCCCCTCCAAGAATCACATGTATTGGGGGAAGAACCCACTGGACCGGATCAAGCTCGACTATGCAGCCATAGATGCATATGTTGCCTACGAGTTGTTCCGTATCTACTCGACGGAGCTCGAGTAGATGGTGTTTGTGTATCGCATCTTGCGTTCGATATATGCATGTAATGGATATATTAGTATGTAATGGATATATTATTATGTAATGGATATTATTTCTATATTAATTCCTAGCTATATTATTTCTATATTATGTCAAACACACATTTCAAAACAATCAAACAAAAACACATCAAGAAAACAAACAAAAACACATCAAGAAAACAAAACAGAAAAACTACCGTTTCTATATATCTATTCACCAAAAACTACTGTTTCTATATCTGTTCACCAAAAATAAATCTAGAGGTCCAAAAATTAATCTAAGCCAGGAAAACATAGATCTAGTCAATACCAAACTCATCCAGTTGGATTTACTTCAAAATACATTTTTGAACTCATTCTAAACATAATAGAAGAGCCTACTGGTCTTTTATTAAAAAGGATGGTATTTTCATTTGGTTGTTGACCTTGATGTGAGGCTAAGTGCTATGGATAGATCTTTTCAATATCTATCCAGAACATTTTAGTTTGTCCATTTTGGTTATGTATTTTAAAAGTTAGGTTCAAATCATTCTCACAGATAGTCATTGCTAAAACAGTTCTTGTGCCAAAATAATAGTCGAAACTTGGATCTGCAAATTTTATATGGTTTAGATTTCATATGGTTTGGTTCATGAATTTTATCTGATTTTATTTTGCATTTAGGAAAGGGGAAAATGAATTAGTTTTATTTTCTTGAATTTTTTGATATATTATTTATATTTTTAAGATTTTAAAATGTATTAGTTTTATTTTTCTGAATATTTTGATATATTAATAGTATTTTTAAGATTTTAAAATGAATTAGTTTTATTTTTCTGAATATTTTTTTAGAAATAATACAAATTAAAAAGTTAATGTTTATTTATTTATTCAAAATTATTAATTAATCATTATTTTTGTTTATTAAAAGATTTATTTGAAATTCAGACAATAAAGAAATGTGGCATCGACCAACATGTTAATAGTATTGATATGATATTAGTATCACATACATGCGTGCGAAACATTTGGATGCGGGACGGGATGGAACTCGGAAGTTAAGCGTGCTAGTGCTAGAGTAGTGGGAGGATGGGTGACCAAGCGGTAAGTTTGACCACGAGTAAGAAATTTGACTAGAGATAATTGTAGTTAGACACTAAGCAAATAATAAAAATTCTGAAAAAAAAGAGAGAAAAATTGGAGTGAAAAAAAGGGATTGAAAAATAATTAGAAATCCAAATGAATTAAAGAAATAACGAAATAGCATGTAGTCCCGGTTCGTGTGGCCAACCGGGACTAAAGGTTCTCCGCCCCGGCGCACGCCACCCGCCCACGTGGACGGGCCTTTAGCCGCGGTTCGTAAGAGGGGGCGACTAAAGGGGGTCTTTAGTCGCGCATATTTAGTCCCGGTTGCGCGGCCGGGATTAATAGCCTTTGCGAACTGGGACTATAGGGCTATTTTCTACCCGTGAAAGTAAAACCTGCAGGGGTGTTTCTACTAGCTGGCTAGTAAAACCGTGTCAAGGTAAGTAACCTTTACAAACCAACCGACCTTTTTCACCCTTCTTATTATTAAGGTAGCATTCCTCGGCGGTGAGTCGGGCTCTGCGCGCACACTGGCCGGGACGGGCAACGTAGGCAAGGTTGCCCTGTCATGATTGGAGACTTGGAGAACAGTCCCGGACTCCCGGTTTCAGTTTCGGTCGAGTGGCACGCTGTCCATGTTCGTCGTCGCGTTCAGCGAACAATGCATGATAAATAAACGAAACTGACACGTTCATGGTCATCATGCTGTGGCACGCAGCTAGCGATGTCCAGCGTTCCAACCGCAGGCACTGTCGTTGCCAACTTAACTGTACCTAGTAATTTTAAACCGCAGGCACTGGGTCGACATCTCCGTACCAATCTTCAACGTACGCGCAGAAAGCTAAAGAAATGCTGTATGTTTTGTCAACGGTCACCCAAGTCGGGCTGTCCCTACACACGCCTGATCCTCATCTGGATCGATCCATGTTGTAACTGTGTCGGGGTCCGGCCACCTAACGCGCCGGTACGCGGATTCACTTCCCCCCCTTCTTCCCCTCCCTCTGCTACAGTAGCTTTTGAGAGTCAACCGCCGCCGATGCTCGTTTCCGGCCATCCCCGCTGGTAGCTCCCGGGCTGGTTGGTATGGTGATGAGCTAGGGTACCGGCCCTCCTTGTACAGCAGTAGATTAGGAAGTAGTTGTTGGTTCTTTCCTTTCTTGTTGATGCAGTTGAGTTGTGGCATGTTGCTAATGGGGACTCGCCGACAGATGCGCCCGGGCCGCATATGTGGTATGCTGCTGCCTCTTCTCTTCCTGCTGCAGCTCCGGTGGTTGGAGCAGGGAAGGAAGGTCCAGGGAGCCGCGTCCTCTCTCTCTCATAAGTCCGAAGGCGGAGTTCTGGTTCAGTAGCTCGCCGCGTTCTTCTCCGGGAAGATTGGTGGATGGGGTCTTCTTCTTCCGCTGGACGGCCGTGGAGGCGAGGGGTGGAAGTTGGGAGCTCGTGTTTCTCCAATTTTTCAGGAGCGGTGGTTCGATCTCTTGCTGCATCTACGAGCAGATCAAGCACTGGCCTTATCGGCTGCTGCTATCTATGGCCAAGACGGTGGCCAACTTTCAACCTCCATGGCGGAGGCTTGTCTGACCAGGCGCTGGAGCTCGGCTTCGAGGAGGATCCAAGTGGTGCGTCCCCGGATACTTCAAGACTGCCGGCGTCGATGGTCACTCGCTGGAAGGGAGAGTCTGAGCGATTCAAGGAGCTCCGTTCTCGGTGCCTACGGTGCGTGGAGAACGCCGGCGAGGTGTGGCAGATGCACTCGAGGACCTGATTGCTTTTTCTCTTTTCGTCCTAGGGTGTTTTTTGTAAGCTTGCAGGACCTCCTTTCGAATTATAGGTCTATAGGGCAAGGGATGACAAGGGCCTCTATGTACTTTGTACTGCCACGTGTGGTTGTATTTGTAGCTTAGGGGTTTCGACCCCAATCTTTGTACAAAAAAAACTGTGTCGGGCCGGGTGCCCTCTGCGCGTCGCTGCCGTGTGTGTATCTCGCCGAAGAAACGTCCAGGAACGAAACAATGGATCATGCGTCTGAGCCGGCCGGAGAATGAAGCTGGCTAGCAAGAAGCAACATACAACATGCTCCATACCATGTAAACCTGTGGGCGCGTGCTTCGCTGTACAAATTGGCAGCCAAAAACCCATGTTTTGGGCTATAGGGGTAGATGGGGTCGGAAACCGGCAAAACGTAGACCTGTCACTTGTGGCTTCTGTCTCTTTTGTTCTGAATCTGAGACTTGTCACCATTCTTTGGGTGCCTTGTTGCCAAACCCTGTTATATCTGAAATCGTAGGCATCAATGTGGGCATAGACTTCGAATCGGTTGCCAGGTGATGGATAAGTGAAACAAAGAACTCACATGTTAATTCTTTGTGTCCTGCAGTTCTTTGGTCGATTTGGAAATTGAGAAACGATATGTGTTTTCAAGGTTTAGCTTGGCCAGGTGTTCGGGACATATGGAGGAGGACTGCACTCGAGCTGGAGCAATGGAAGATACTGGCGCCTCCCTCTGCTGCCCCTCTCATCGCCGTGAACATCCTGAAGCTGAACAAGCTGCGAGGAAATCTTTTGCGGATAGCCTTGCGATGATGGCGCACTCGGGGGTTTTCCTGATCCTGAAGCTGCTCAAGAAGCAACCTTCCAGCGCCTACTCGCGAAGTTCCTTTCCAAGTCTCTGTAGTGGCCTTGTGTTGGGTGTTTCGGTGTTGTAACTATAAACCTGCTTGCCCCATACCTGTTCTCATAACATGATGTTTTCAGGAGGGGATCCGGAGCCTCGGAGTCCCACCAACACGTTGGTGGTCCCATGGCATGTGTGTACAAGTGTGTTTGTGGATTGTAGATGTCAAAGATTCCATTCCGGAGCGTGACCGTCTTCGCCGACACACATTCTCCTAGCGAGTTTCTGAACTTATAACTCGAAACTCGCGCTTTGGGTGAACCGGAGGGAATTATGAAGATTTAGATTATACCTTTGTTTTTGGTGTTTCTAGAGCCTACCCTAACACAATCAAGTAAATATTTTGACTTGTCTACCCTCTTCTGCTCCGGTCAATGGGTACAAAATAAGTTTGGCTTTTCTCCAGCGGGACTAGGGTTTCACCGGAGAGGGGCTCTGGAGTGTAAGAATCCCACCCAAATCTACATGTTGCCATACAATTGTGTTGTGGGTTGTAGATGTCCAATATTCGACTCCGGAGCGTAAACGGCTTCACCGGCATCACCTTCTCTATAGCGAGTTTCTACACTTATAACTCAAAATTCCCGCTTCGGGCAAACCAGAAGGAATCTTGTGAAGGGTTGGAGTAGATCTTGATTTGGTTGCTCCTATGGAATACCCTAACACAACTAGAAAAAAATATCGACTTGTCTACCCACCTTCGACGCTGGTCAAAGGTAGGCGATAAGTTTGACTAGGCTCCCACGGAGCTATGGTTTCATCGGAGAGGTGCTCCCGAGCGTCGAAATCCCACAAAAAGCTAGGTGGTTTCATAACATGTGTGTATAAGTGTATTTAGGTTCTAGATGAACAATATTCCACACTGGGTTATATCCGGCTTCGACGGCATTCCCTTCTCTCTAGCGAGTTTGTGGACTTATGGCCCGAAATTTCTGCTTCGGTCAAACCAGAGGGAATCTTGTGAAGAGTTGGTGTATAATTATTTTTGGGTGTTCCTAGGGCTTACCCTAACATAACCAAGCAAAGGGTTCCACTTTTCTACCCTTTTCAAGCGCCGGTCAAGGGGGGCGATAAGTTTGTCTAGGCTCCAGGTGGGCTAGGGTTTCGCCGGAGAGGGGCTCCGGAATCCCACCAAAACCTAGGTGGTGCCATGTCATGTGTGTACAAGTGTGTTTTGGGTTTTACATTTCTAATATTCCACTCCGAAGCATGATCATCTACACCGACACCCCCTTCTCACTAGGTAGTTTATGGACCTAAAGCCCGAAACTCCCGCTTCAGGCGAACCGAAGGGAATCTTGTGAAGAGTTGGGGTAGAACTTTGTTTTTGGTGTTCCTAGGGCCTACCCTAGCATAACAAAGCAAAGGGGTCTACTTTTCTGCCCTCTTCCGGCTCCGGTCAAGAGGGTAGATGATAAGATTGACTAAGCTCATGTGAGGCTATGGTTTCGCCGGAGAGGGGCTCCAAAGCATCAGAATCCCACCAAAATCTAGGTGGTGACATGGAATGTGTGTACAAGTGTTTTTGGATTGTAGATGTCAAAAATTCCACTCTGGAGCGCTACTGGCTTCACCGGCATCCCCCTTAACGAGTTTCTAAACTAACAGCCTGGAACTCCCACTTCGGGCGCGGAGGCAATCTTATGAAGGGTTGGGATAGACCTTTCTTTTAGATGTTCCTTGCTGGATATATGTCTAAAAGGCAACAATATTTATACATCTGTTTTATAATCATGATTCATATTACTATGCTATAACTGACGTGGTTCCTGAATATAAGATTTACAGGAAAACTCATGCTCACGTGTAGTAACATGAACACAGAAAAAACCCTAGTCTTGTCTTTTACGACTAATTCATTGGATGTTTGATGACTATATTTTCCTTGTCATGGATATTGTTTATTTCAACATCAACAAATAGCATAATGTTGGAAGGGAACAATATGGCTTGCTATTCTCTAAGTAAATTGATACGCTAACAATAGTAGAAAACTGAGTATTAGAGATCGTTCATACATACGTTTTTCACTTGAAAAAAAGAACAGGATAAAAAACGACACCCGTTAGCCGGTTTGTGTAGATAATCCAACTCTAAAGAAAAATCTGGCTCTAATAAAAGCCCATCCGTAGCGGGCTAAAATAGACACAACCTCCCAAAATCCCTGAGACTACTACGAAACACAGCCGGCTCGGTTGGATGCATTATGTGAGACGGCCTATATTATGGAGGGTCTCAGAAATGTTGTGCGTTGATAACGGCTGCCTCCGCGTACTCTAGTTTTAGAGGCGGCTCGTACGATAAACCGCCTTGTAGGGTGGCTGTGAAACTATTTATGTTTGTGATAACCTTGTTGACACACACCACAGTTGCCATAACCAGATGTACAAACTTGGGAGCTCGGTCCCTCCGTAGTTATTTGGAGCTTCTGTTATCTCACAGGTGCGTCATTTTTTGTGTGTGTGCAGTCAGCCGGGTCGGCGCCGTCGGTGAGTACTGCCTGCGGCGGCGGCACGACTGACGGGTGCCCTTAGGTGCGATGTAGCACAGGGGTGGCGGCGCGAGAATAAGTGGGACCGGCAGCGTCATAGATAAGAGGTGTCGCTGGCTGACGCAGCCAAAAATATTGGGGCCAGCGTCGGCTCGGCCGAGTTGATAAGAGTGTAATAGATGGGGATCCGGGTGACTAGCCAAAATATTGCTGAACCTCTATGGAGGAAAGTATATTATTGCTTAATTGAAATTACTTAAGTAGTTATATACCCGTTTCAAAATACTTGACTTTAATTTATCTAACTATAGATGTATCTAGACATATTTTAGTGTATAGATATATCTACATTTGGTCAAACAGAGGTCAAATATTTTGGAATGGAGGGAGTAGTTAATTAACTCGAACACAAATTCGTAGTGGTGTCCAGAGGGCCTCCCGAAATTGTTAATTCGTTGACAACTTCAGACTAGCTCGAGCACCTTAGAAACCCAAACATTGCAATTACAACCGCGATGAGTATAACGACCGCACCGACTGCATACTGCAGACTCATGATACTTTGGGGGCGTGTTGTTCGTTAGGTTACTCCAAAGGTGGAGTTTGATGTAGAATAACGGCAAGCTTTCACATGAAATTAACCAAGGTTATCGAATCCAGGAGGACATGGAAGTTCTTCAGAAGGTTGTCAGTGGCGCAACTGACGTGGAACCTGCACAAAACAAACAAACTACTTTTCCCCCAATGAAACAGAGAGGTTGTCAATCTCTCTGATCTTGCTGAAAACAAAGGGATTAAAAGTATGGTGAAGAAAACAGTGATGATTGCAAGAAACAGTAGAGAACAGTATGATTGCAGTTGGTGATTTAACAATATGAGGAAAATGGACCGGGGTCCACGGTTCACTAGTGGTGTCTCTCTATAAATATTTCTACCATGTTGGGTAAACAAATTACAGCTGGGAAAACAACAAATAATGAAGACATGACAATGCAATATATGACAAGATGTTCACTATTTGATTTAACAGGGCATTACAACAAAGTACATAGACTTGCTATCCAGTGCATCTATGCCTAAATAATCCACCTTCGGGTCAGCATCCGCATCACTTCCAGTATTAAGTTAATAACAACATATTATCGCATGAAGTATTGTGTGTAATGTAAACAATACAAAAGACACATAGACTAAGCATCATTATTTTATCCCTAGTGGCAACAGCACATCCAGAATCGTGCATGTTTTAGTCACTCAAACGCTGATTTCTGAAGACATTAACCCACTATCGAGCATAAATACTCCCTCTTGGAGTCACAAGCATCTACTTGGCCAAAGCATCTACTAGCGGTGGAGAGCATGCAAGATATAAAACAACATAGACATATGGATAAATAAACAAGTTGCTCATAGTATCACTATTCGTTGGATCCCAGCAAACAGATCATGTCGTATTACATAACGATGATCTTGATCATGTAGGGAAGCTCAAAAGATCTAAAAATGGTAGCACAAAGTGGAGAGACTGCCATATAGCTACCGCTATGGACCCGTATTCCAAGGATGAACTACTCACGCATAACTCCGGAGGCAGGCATGGCGGTGTAGAGCCCTCCGGTGATGATTCCCCTCTCCGGCAGGGTGCCGGGAAGAGCTTCAGAACCCTCCCGAACTAGGGTTGACAAAGGCGGCGGCGTCTGGATGTTTCGCACTTTCTCGATCACGTATTTAGGTTTTTAAAGGCAGAAGAAATATATAGGCGAAAGGGCGGCGTCGCTTGCCACCCGAGGGGCCCACACCACAGGAGGGCGCCGGCCAGGGGTGGGCCATGCCCTGGCGTGGCCGCCTCCTGGGTCATTGCTCCTCCCCTTAGGGCTTCTAGAGCCTTCTGGTGTATTATGTACGTACACCAATTTTCGTCCAATTCCGAGAAAAAATAGCAGAAAACAGAAACTGGCATTGTGGCATCTTGTTAATAGGTTAGTCCCAGAAAATGCATAAAAATGCTATAAAGTATAAACAAAACATGTGCCAATTGATATAATAACAACATGGATCATCAAAAATTATAGATACATTTGAGACGTATCAATGAAATTCCTTTTCGAGAGCATATCTTTTTATCCTTTTCATCTTCATTACTGATGTGTCGGCCTTGATATTGTGTTCATGGAGGATATCGTCCAAATGAAGCTCCATTTCCATGTTTTCATCCTCGATTTTCTTCATTACTTCCTCCATCTTCTGGGCTGACTCGTGTGCTAATTCTGTTTTTATTTCGTCCTTCTTCATTGCTTCCTCCATCTTCCGGGTTGAGTTGTGTGCTAATTCTGCTTTTCTTTCGGCCTTCTTCATTGCTTCCTCCATCTTCAGGGTTGACACTTGTGCTAATTTTGCTTTTATTTTAGACTTCCTCATTGCTTCCACCATATTCCGCGTGGCCACCTCTGCTAGCTCTGCCTTCTCTACGGCCTTCTTCATTGCTTCCTCCATCTTTCGTGTTGCCTCTTGATCGAGCTCTAGCATCTCTTTGGTATTTGATACATCATAAACCTATCCTTAATTTCTGATGTTTCATGTTGTTTTCATGCCATTTGCTATATGTTTTCCTTACACTTTATGTCATTTTTATCGATTTCCGGGGACTAACTTATTGACAAGATGCCATAGAGCCAGTTCCTATTTTCCGATGTTTTTAGTTTCAGAAAAGTTGTTCCGGAAATATTCTCGGAATTGGAAAATTTGAATCTCGGAAGTCTTGGAATTACCGAAGGTTCCACGGAGTCCCGAAGAGGCCCGGAGGGGGGCCACACCGCCCCCTGGGCGCACCTGGGGGTGTTGTGGGCCCCTCGGGCGCCCACCGCCATCGCTCTTTCGCCTATATATTCCCCTCGAATAGTAAACCCGAAAAAAATACCACTTTTCCACGAAAAACACTCGAGACCGCCATCATTGTCAACCCGAGATCGGGAGGGTTAAGGAATTCTCCCCAGCACCCTGCCAGGAGGGGAAATCATCACCAAAGGGCTCTACACCACCATGCCCGCCTCCGGAGTGATGCGTGAGTAGTTCATCCTTGGACTACGGGTCCATAAAAGTAGCTAGATGGTTGTTCTCTCCTCTTTATGCCTCATGTTTGGATCTCGTGAGCTTCCTCACATGATCGAGATCATCTTATTGTAATGCTACATGTTGTGTTTGATGGGATCCGATGATTATTGAATGATATGTCTCTTGATTATCAGTCTATCATGTTATCTTCATGTGTATGTTATTTATGATCTTGCATGCTCTCCATTATTAGTAGATGCTCTGGCCAAGTAGATGCTAGTGACTCCAAGAGGGAGTATTTATGCTCGATAGTGGGTTCATGCCTCCTTTGCATCTGTGCTCGAGTGACAGAAACGTGAAGGATGGAGGATGTGTTGTTGCCATTAGGGAGAAAACTACGATGTTTACTTTGTTTGCATTGTTTACATTACACACTTTTCTTACTGCGATTATCCGTTTCTTGCAACTTAATACCCAACGTTTGTTCGGATGATATTCGGAGGGTGGATTATTAGTCATAGATGTAGTTGGATGACGGTCTATGTATTTTTTGTAATGCCCGCATTAATATCATAGTAATCATTATGTCATTATTCCAGTATTGATATGCATGATAATGAGGAAGTCTGTTTAGAAAATTTATATGATAATGCTCTAGATGATGGTCCTATGTTAATTGATGTTATAAATTATAATGATGCTGAAAATAGGATTGCTATAATGTGTCCCATACCTTTTGAGAGTGACCAATCATCTTGTTTTGCTATTACTAAAAGTGATAAAGAAGAGGTCTTTATTTTTAATTTTGATCCCGCTATTTTTCAGTTTGATATGAATTGTGTGCTTTTAGACCATGAAGAACATGCTTTATGTGATAATTATGTTGTTGAGTTTGTTCATCATGCTACGGAAAATTATTATAAGAGAGGAAAATATGGTTGTAGGAATTTTCATGTTACTAAAACACCTCTCTTTCTACCTTACCATGATTTCTAGTTTGAGCTTCTTTAATTTTTTTTTACAAAATTCCTATGCATAGGAAGTGGGTTAGACTTAAATTTGTTTTATACTTGCTTATTTATGCTCTATTTTCCTTAATTCATATTTCTTATGTGAGCATCTTCTTGCTTTTTGTGCCTAGCTGAAAGGAATTAAAGAAAAACACTTCTTGGAAGATAACCCATGGTTTTATTTTTGCTTTGTTTTTCTCTGTTTTCTTTGAGTCAATGGGTTGTATACTTCTGTAGAAACTCCTTTGTATATTTATTTTCATGTATTAGTTGTGCCAAGTAAAGTTTCTAGCAAAAAGTGGAGTAGGTTTTGGATTTCTGCGTAGAAAACAGATCTCTGTTGTCCACTGTTGAAAATCGTATAAATCACAGAAAGATCAAAATGACTTGAACATATTTGTGCTTATTCCTCAGGTAATTTCGAAACTATTTTGTTCTTTCTGATTTTCTATTTGAGAAACTTAAGTGCCCCGAAAAAATTCTCCTTTACAGACTGTTCTCGTTTTGGCAGATTCTGCCATTTTTCTTGCATTTGCTCTTTTATGATGTCAAGTGGATTTCTTTGCTTCATAAAACATCAGTGGATGTAGCTCAGTATAAATAGCACTTGTGCCCATGCATAACCCATGAATTTTTTATTGTTGCGCTAACCCTCTAATGCGAACTACTTTGAGTATGGTGTGAAGGAGGTTTTCAAGGGTCAAGAGAAGAGGGTGATATAATGTGATCAAGAAGAGTGCAAGGTCAAAGCTTGGGGATGCCCCTGTGGTTCATCCCAGAAATTTCTAAGAAGACTCAAGCGTCTAAGCTTGGGGATTCCCAAGGCATCCCCTTCTTCATCAACAATTTATCAGGTCACTTCTAGTGAAACTATATTTTTATTCGATCACATCATATGAAATTTACTTGGAGCGTTTGTTTTTTTTTGTTTTCCTTGATGCAATAATATAGTTGGAACCTAGCATTCTTTGTGTGGGAGAGAGACACGCTCCGCTTTTTCATTGGAATACTCGTTATGCTCGTAGTCTTAGTTTTTCTTCTAGGTGCTGCAAAATTCCTGTTTTTCTTGCATCTCTTATTCACAGTTGTTAGTTTTATTAGAGTTGTGTTAGTACTCTCTTGTTTTATTGCTGTATCTCTTGGAGAGTTTTTGTTTATTATGAAATGCTTGGTGTTGAAAATCAGTAGTACAGTTTTCGCGCTTATAACGTTGCAATAGAAGCTTGTATAGACTATGACTGGACTTTTTCATGTCATGCTAGATGTTATTTTAATTTTAAAGCCTAGTGGTTATTTGTAGCATGACTTGTTTCAAATAGCTAAGAGTGTTTAATGTGCCATTGAAAAAATCATGAGTTGTTCGTGTCATATTGAAGCATAAATTTGTGGTGTTCTCCTTTGAATGTTTTATTTGGTTGACTTGGCGCATGCTTACACCATGTTTACGACTACAAACCAGTCACTTATAGCCTCTATGACCATTTAGTTTTTAAACTTGTAGTACCACTTATGGTTTGATTAATGATGTTTTTGTTGCTATGCATGATTATGGCCATTATTGCTCTCTTGATTTGTCGCTCCCAGTATTTTGCTAGCCTTCACTTGTACTGAGTATGAGCTCTACTCGTGCATCCAACTCCCTAAAACTAAAGTTTGCCAAATGTGTCCACCATACCTATCTACATGTGGTATTTAACCACCACTCCAAAGTAAATTGCTCATGTGTTACCAGGATGTACAGTTACATCTCCAAAATAGCAGTTATTTATAACACGTTCAATAATTTTCATAGGTATTTTAAAAGGAATACTTTCAGTAGGAGGATTTAAAATATCACAAGCATCATTAGAATTATCACATATGAGAGATAAAGTATCATCAGAGCAAATTTTCTCCTCTAAAGCTGGGGAACTAAAAAGACCATTTTCATAAAAACTAGCTTCCTCAAGCTTAGACTTTTCCATAGCATTAGCAATAATGGTGTTCAAAGAATTCATATTAATAACATTGCTACTAGAATGCAAATAAATCTCCATATGTTTTTTAATTTTCTCTTCAAAAGCATCATGTCCTAATTCAATAGAAAGATTATAAAGTTCTCTCATTTTTTCCCATTAAGCCTACTAGCAATAATAAAAACAAGGAAAAAGTGAAAATAAGCCTAACTAGTGAAAATAAAAAAAATAAAAAAGATATAATTGCAGAATCTAAAGGAAATAACTTCGAGCACTCACACACCAGCAATAGTACTAGGATGTGAGTACCTTTTACCTTACCTCCCCGGCAACGGCGCCAGAAAAGAGCTTGATGTCTATGCACGCTTCTATTCTTGTAGACAGTGTTGGGCCTCCAAGTGCAGAGGTTTGTAGAACAACAACAAGTTTCCCTTAAGTGGATCATCCAAGGTTTATCGAACTCAGGGAGGTAGAGGTCAAATATATCCCTCTCAAGAAACCCTACAATTACGATACAAGAAGTCTCTTGTGTCCCCAACACACCTAATACAATTGTCAGTTCACTAGTAGGGAATGGCTTATAGCCACCACCATACCGCTGGCGAACCAGGATTGTTGTTGCCCAGCGCTAATAGTGCTGGCGAACACGTATGCCTGTTCGCCAGCACTACCGCTGGCGAACAACCACCCTTGTTCGCCAGCGGTACGTCTGGGCCCCACCTGCGCGCGATTTGAAATGGTAGCGCCGCTGCCTTATTTTACCGCTGGCGAACGGCCGTCATTGTTCGCCAGCGCTACGCCCACAACCGCTGGCTAACAGGTGCTTCTGTTCGCCAGCGCTAAGATGTGGGCCCAGCACGCATCTTAGCGCTGGCGAACAGAAGCACCTGTTCGCCAGCGGTAGTCCGCAGATCCTTGCCACAAAGTGGCACCCCCACCTACCCACTTTCCCCTCCACTCTCTCTTCTTCACCTTGTTCCCTCTTCTCTCTCTAGCTCGAAATTATGCCAATTTCTCCACCCTCCTACTCTATTTTGAACCAACTAAATTTATTTTAGTTGGTATATATATGTTTATCTCCCTCCTAACATCATTTCTACCCCAAATTTTCCCTCCCTAGCCATCTAGATCTAGAATTAACCCCTTTCTCTCCAAAGCTCCAAATTTCTCCGGATATCATCGTGTGGCCATCTATTCATTTGAGGTGTGATGAATGATAATATATAATTAAATGAGTTTGTATATAAATTTTGTCCGGATACACGCGATATGCAATATGTGTGAAATTTCACCGGATTCAACAATGGTCGTGTGATGGAGACGATAAATGCATGTGTGCGCAATTTGTTGTGGAATGAAATTGAGTAGCCAACTATCGCCGGAATGTTGATTCATTTCCGTCTCGGCATAGTTTGGCACTCCTCTAACCTCCAATTTGTAGGAAGGTCATGCCGATTTTTTTCCGTGAATATCGAAATATATATATATATTATGTTTGGTTCTAATATTAATTATATCGGCGCGCGCTCTCGTGCAGGCGACATATAATGGTGGTCGTTAAGAGTGAACGTGTCGTGAATAGTTACTTGAGACACGCGACAGAAGACATGTTACAAAATGGCCGCAAGGAGATACGATGTCCATGTCGAAAGTGCAAACTAGGGGGCTTGCTCAATCCCTTTACCGGAGACTTGCTCAGTCACCTCCTAAGGTATGGTTTCATGGATGGGTATAACAGTCAGTGGGTAAGTGATGATGAAGATGATGAAGTCCATGGGGCGGCGGCGGTAGGAAATGATGTGCAACAGGACAATAGCAATGATCGAATAGAACTACAGCAGGACCAAGATCAGCCTCATGACCCAGCACATGATCATGGAGAAGATGTTGAACAAGACGTGGAAGAAGATCACGAGGACACAGGGACACCCCTAACGGAAGTTGTGCGTGACCCTCATCTGAAAGAACTGCTTTTGAGAAAGACGACTAACTCGATATCTGCTGCTAGAGAGCAATCGAAGCTGGCGCAACTAGAGATAGACTCGAAGACACCGTTGTATGCAGGCTGCGGTCCGGGAGAGTCCCGCCTGAGAGTGGCCCTCGATGTTCTGCAGATGAAGGCGAGATACAAATGGAGCGACATAAGCGTCGATGCAAGCCTGCAATACTGGCACGATGTCCTTCCAGAGGGCAACACTTGTCCTAAAAGTTGCGACGAGGCCAAGAAAGTCGTGTGCCCCTTTGATTTACCTCACGAAAAATACCATGTGTGCATCAACGATTGCTACATTTATCGGAAAGAGGACGCGAACAAAACCATTTGTCCAGTTTGCAGCGCCGCTCGATACAAGAAAGGGAAGAAGAAAGCTCCTCGGAAAGTTGTGTGGTACTTTCCGCTCATTCCCCGTCTGCAACGGTATTTCGCGGACCGCAAGGAAGCAGAGCTCATGCGCTGGCACGCGAAAAGGAGGAATAAAGTTTTGAAAGATCCAAATCGAAGTGAAAAAGTAATTCTGACACATCCTTCAGATGCAAGTCAATGGAAAGCAATTGACTGTGAATATCCAACGTTCGGGGCGGAGGCAAGGAACATCAGGTTGGGTGTGAGCACCGACGGACTCAATCCGTTTGGCAACCAGAGCAGCACCCATAGCACCTGGCCCGTGTTTGTATGGATGTACAACATCCCTCCCTGGTTGTGCATGAAGAGGAAGTATATTCACATGAGTATGCTAATTCAAGGGCCGAAACAACCAGGCAACGACATAAATCTATACCTGAAGCTGCTTAAAGATGAGCTGGAAACGCTATGGGCCGAGGAAGGGGTGAACACATGGGACGCCTTCGGTGAACAATATTTCCCAATGAGAGCTGTCTTACTCTGTACGGTTCACGACCTACTAGGCTACGGATATGTGGCGGGCCAGGTGTGCCACGGACATAACGGTTGCGTGAGGTGCATGGATGACCTTACGTTTATGCAACTTCCGAAAGATCCTGGGTCTTCGAAAACAGTTTTCGTTGGCCATCGAAGGTGGCTACCCAACAAAGACCCGTGGAGAAGGCGAGGAGACCTTTTTAACGGTGAGGATGAGCTCCGTGGACCTCCACGTAAGAGGTGCGGCGAAGAAATCTACAATTTGCTGAATGATTGGAAGGAATGCCCAGAGCCTGGAAAAAAGCAAAAGGCGCCAAAACCGCTTCTGGATGTATGGAAGACGAGGTCGGTGTTTTGGGACTTGCCATACTGGCCCTTTCTCGATACGCCTCACTGCCTTGATCTGATGCATATCACGAAGAATGTGTTTGAAAGTTTGTTTGGCACGCTGCTCAACATGCCGGAGAGGACCAAAGACGGGGTGAAAGCAAGAAACGACCTGAAATATTTTGGTATTAAGGTAGATCTTCAGGGGGGACGCCCGGATGATGACGACGGCGATCAATCGTGTGATGAGGAGACGGATGGTCGCAAGGCCAAAAGGGTTAAGAGGAATGACTATTACTGCCCCCCCTCCTGCTTCACTCTTAGTCCGGACGAGATCACAAAATTTATGATGTGCCTTCTCGGAGTCAAAGTCCCTAGCGGTTACTCAGGGCTAATAAGCAGATTCCTCGACGCGCAGAAACAAAAGTTTAGCGGGATGAAGTCTCATGACTGTTACGTGATGATGACGCAGATACTTCCGGTTGCGATCCGCGGAATAATGGACAAACACGTCCGGGAAACCCTGTTTGGCCTCTGTAACTTCTTCGACGTTATATCTCGAAAGTCGATCACGGGGAAGCAGATCTCAAGGCTGCAGGAAGAGATTGTCGTGATACTATGCGAGCTTGAGATGTACTTTCCACCATCATTCTTTGACATATGTGTTCATCTGTTGGTCCATATCGTGGACGATATCATCCATCTCGGGCCGTTGTTCCTGCACAACATGATGCCGTTTGAAAGGATGAATGGGGTCATCAAAGGATATGTTCGCAACAGAGCTCGTCCGGACGGAAGCATCGTTCAGGGCTTTCTCACCGAAGAGTGCATCTCTTTCTGCACGAATCATATGGACGTGGAGGACCCAGTTGGTCTGCCCAGAAACAAGCACATTGGCAAGCTCGATGGAGTAGGTCACAAAAATGGACGTAGAGAAGTGCATGTGGATCGGGCTTGTCGACGCACCGACTTTAACAGGGCAAACTTAGTAGCTCTCCAACACATTGACATGGTCGATACTTGGGTGGAAAAACACAAGAGCTCGATTATGAAAAAGTACAGTGAACAAGGCAAGCGGAGGACCGAAGGAGAAATAATCAGAGAGCATAACTCCACTTTCTTGCGTTGGTTTAAAGATGTGATCGTCGCTAATCCACCGCCAAGGGATTGTGCGAAAAATAAACTTTTGTGTGTAGGTTTTTTCTCTTTTTGGTTTGCTGTAGGTTTATTAGGTTTTTGATTTCCTGTTTCTGAATGTGTAGGTTAATCTCTGTTGTGTGTAGGTTTGCTCAAGTGTTAGGTTTCGAGTCTGTATACAAAATGTTTTCTTTTTCTTTTTTTGAAACTCTGTATACAAAATGTTGTGTTACAAACCAAGCATGATGGAGTTACAAAATGTTGCAATTACAGTGATTAAACCTGCACAGAATGGAAGTAAAGTTCTGGAGCAGTATGTGCTGTGTGCATTTCTTAGAATTTATCAGAAAAGTCATGTATTTTGAAGCACATATATGATGTATTACTCATTTTTCCTTTTGTAAATGTCTTTCATTTCTAAATGTTCATGCTTCCAGAGCATTAGGACTAACTGTTTGAAGGCAGAATAATTTGGTAGCAGCAGCAGTTCAATGATTTAGCCATATTCTGTAGTATTCTGTAGTTAATCATAGCTAAGTTAATCATAGCAGTAGTATTCTGTAGTATTCCTTGTGGTTTAGCCATATGTTTCTGTTATTTTCATTTCGGTATATCTAAGTTAGGTGTTGACGGTGGCAGTTCAATGATTTGCTAGTGCAAAGATAAGAACAGATGCTACTGGCCCCTAAACTGCTGTGGTGTGTGTGTGTATAATTAATCTCCATTGTCGATTGCTGCTATATATTGTTCACTGTCTCCACAACATTTATTTTTTCTGAAATTTTCCGTAGTTATTTTTGGTGGTTGGTGATGGTTGGTGGCGATGGATGGTGGTGTATGGATGGTGGTGATGGATGGTTGTGATGAATATGGCGTGCCCACCTTCGTGTGGATGACGATGATAATATGAGGGGTGGGATTATATGAGGGGTGGGTTTTGATGTGCAGGTACCCCACGTGAGTCCCTATTTGCCGGAATGTTGATTAATTTCCGTTCCGGCAAATTTGGGTACTCCATTTGTGATATTTTTAGCAAAGGTCATGCCGAAATTTTCCGTGAATTTTGGCATCATCTTTGCTAAAAATATCACAACTTAGAGTGTCCGAGAAATTTGGACTCATCTGGGGTACATCGTCTAAATTGTAGGATTTGTTGAACTTATTTCGGGTTTTCTCTCCTTCATTAGATATGGCTCACAACGACGAGGCGGGTGGTTCTGGTCTCGGACACGGCGGAGACAACGACGATGCGTGGCTTTCCATGCTAAGCGCGGGAGGCGGACCCGTAGATCCGCACCCGGATCTAGAGATGGAGGGCGACGATGCAGACGACGAGATGGACGAAACCGTTCGCCAGGAGCTAGAGCCACACAACGATACATCGGGCGCAGAAGGTGATCAAACCGGTAGTGGCACCGGGGATACCGCCTCCGGTAGCGAGGCGGCGGCTAGGCGCAAAGAGAGGCGGCACAACATGCTCGCCACCATGCGGGAAGAGTTCACGGAAGTGGACCCCAGCGGTGCTCCCCTCGAGCCGGAGAGTTATGCCAAGGGCTATGGAAACCAGATAGGCTGCATAGCTCGAGACTTCGGCAACGTTAACATGGAGCACCTCAAAGCTAAAGAAAACACGGCTCATGCCGCCCTGCTGATTGAGAAGCTGCACACAAGGTATAAATTCCCGGATCCTTACGACAACCAGGACCTGAAGAAGAATCTGGTCAACTCCTTAGCACTGAACAAGTTCGCCAAAGCGTTTACGACTTGGAGATCCAGTTTGCGGCAGATGCTTGCGAAGGGTGCGGATTTTGATGAGATCCATAAGATGTGGCCCTCCATTTCCGAGGAAGACTTGGCCCAATTCAAGATCGACGAACTCAAACCGGAAAGGATTGCGCTGACTAAATGGGGGAAAGAACAGCGAAAAAAGAACATTGGCCCTCACAATCTCGGAAGCCGGGGTTACCTTGGGAAGCAGAAAGTATGGGCCAAGGAGGATTCGAAGAGAGAAGGGCCGAACCCGTTTGACAAGATCACCGACCCGCAGGTGAGAAATTTTGTCAGGGCCCATTACAGGGAAGATCCCAAAAAGCCCGGCGATCTTGTGTTGAACGAGAAGGTCAAGCTGCTCGAGGATAAGTATCTCGAGGAACAAGAAAAAGAACGCCTATCTCAATCTGACGGGGGGTCCTCGGCGACGACGAACAAGGACCCGTATGACACCCCTTTCATTAGGGCGCTTAACGCGATGAAGGGAGTGCCCCTTGACAAGAAGCCGAATCGTAGCCATGTGCATGGCCTCGGAAAGGGTCATCGGCATGCGCAATACTACCCCGACACCAGGGAAAAGCGCAAGGAGCGGAACAAGGGCCCGGAGAAGACGGTCGACGAGCTTGTGAACGAGAGGCTCAATGAGCTCCTCCCTACCATCTGTTCGACCGTCGCTCAGTCCTTAGCGCCGTGGATGCTAGGTGGAGGACAAGGGCCGCTCCCGCAGATAAACATAGCCCAAATTGTGCAGCCAGCGCCGCAGAACGCGGCCCCCGTCGTGGCGCCGCAGAACGCGGCCCCCGTCGTGGCGCCGCAGAACGCGGCCCCCGTCGTGGCGTCTGCTGCGCGGAACGAGCCGACCCCCAACCCTCAGCCGGAAGGTCGCAAAGATCCGTCGCCGCCCCGCCACATCTCATCAACGCCGCCGCCGACACTTAGCGGTCCATCCCCCTTGTCCGAGCTCAATGCCCTCACGGCAATTCAACGTGCCCTGCTTAATTATATATTATGACTTGATTCGTGACGGCATCAGTCTCTAACAACGATCGCGCGACGTTTCGCAGGCCGACGAGACGGGATGCACATTGCTCCTTAATGTGAACGGCGAGTTAAAGGACGTCGCCAAAGGAAAAATCATCACACCTCTGAACCGCGTATCCCACGGCGTTCGTATGCCCGAGGACGTGTTCAGAGTGACATTAAGTCGGGTGCTCCCTGGTTGCGGTGCTCTCGATCCTCCGAACCAACCACCTGCAGCCGACAGCGAGTTGAACCTGGAGCAATGCTTGGTTTGGCCATTGACCTGGCCGAAATCACTAATTCGTTTGGAAAGTACTCCTGCCAACACTCCAACACCGGTCCAGGGGTCGGGGCACCCGAGCCAACACAAGGATTTCTCACCTGCAAAGTCCGTGCAGCACGACGGCGACGAAGATGAGAACCCGAATGACTACCTCGTCGACGATCCTTACGAGGGGGCGCCCGGCCTGGATGATCTTGATCAACTTCTCTTGCCAGCGGAGGAAGCGGATAAATATCGATGCACAAAGCGTCTTTTCTCTTCTCAAGAGCCGGCAGTCCCCGAGCAAGAAGTCATCAGCCAGGATGCCCTCAAAGAGGCGGTAGCGGATGTATTTCATAAGACTCAGCCTAACATCAAGTATGCACGGAAAAGAACTAAGAAGGCTCCTGCCGTTGCATCGATGAGCCAACCGGTGGAGGGGACCAAGTCTAAGCCGCAGACAGGACGTGTATTGGATAGGATACCCATAACCGACTGGCATCAGATCCATGAGATGGGGAAACCGATGCTTCCGCCGAGGTTGGTCGCCTTGCTGACAGGTGATATGCGTAGCGTCCATGACGGTGTACTATATATGGAGGAGGTGCTTCTCAAAGAGAAAAATCCAACGCTGCCGGTTTTGGTCGCAAAGGTGCCATCTACGGCGGGATTTGTCACTGAAGGCAACGCAAACAAGATCATCATTAGATTTGACGACATTTTCCGGATGTTCCACATGAAAGCACTCCACTCGTCAATCGTCCGTCTGTTTACGCTCAGCTTGGCGCATCAGCTATCCGTAGAGAATGTCAGAAACATCGGGCTAGCAGACCCCTACTACATGCACGACATGTACTTGAACAACCCCAAGGGTAGGGCAAAAGCGACAAAGTACCTCGAACAAGTGTTGCTCACTAACCATATGAACAAGAGGATCACCCTCGTGCCCTACTTTCCTGAGTAAGTTATATTTCCCATCTTTACATAAGTTCGCGCATATACAATTTTTGAGGATTATATATATGGACTCTCCTGTTTTGCGCAGAAACAAATACGGCACCCTCATCATGCTCTACCCGAGAGACGCGCACGCAGTATATCTCGACTCCGGGAGTACGATGAAGGAGAAGAACTACACCCTCATCAAGTCTGTTCTCAATGATGCTATGGATGGCTACATCAGGGGGGAAGGATTCTGCGACAGGACGAAACAAATTAAAGGAAAATATGTGTTCAGACACAGAACAGAGTTTCCCTGCCCCAAGCAGGCGCCAGGCGGCCAAATGGAGGCATGGTACCTCATCCAACACATGACGGAGATCGTGAAGGACCAACATAGTCTGCAATACATGTCTGCTGTGGACAAATGGTCTCGCAGCATGGTGGAATGGTCTGATGCTGAGTACAGACAAAACTTTGGTCGCATCCAGCGCAAGATCTGCACAATCATCTATAAGGATGTAGTAACTTCAGGATCTAGCTTCCACTGGAACGGTACCCCACCATCTAACAAAGAGTTGCGACAATATGTGCTAGAGCAGACTGACGAGAGACCATTCAACTCGTTAGAAGGTGCTCTTCCGTTCCCGCCGGAGAAGAAACAGAAGATCACAACATCGAGGAAGAAATGATCGACGGTATGTATTCGATTCGTTACGAATTGCTCCTAATAAGAACTTGTGATTTCCTTTGCCGGTCTAATGCTTTTATCTTGGTCTACAGAGAGATGAAGAAGTGGACGGCGCGCTGGCCCTAGCGAAAGATCGCAAGCGGAGGCGGAAGCTAAAGCGGAGACGGACCGTATATCTAGCTAGTCTTCTTTGCGATTGATCTTTATGTCGCGCGTACGTTGCATAGATATGTAGTAGTCATACCTTTGTAATCGTTGAACTAATTAGATGGCTATATTTTGGGTTCGAAATCTTCCGACATATTATTGAGATCAATGTGTTGTATTCGTACTTATGAGAATTGGATATGGATGCATATGTATAGATGTGTTAATATCGTTATCGATGTGTTAAATTCGTTATGGATGGATGCATATGTATCTATGATTTATCGATGTGCTATCAGTGATTTATATGTGTGAAAGTTTATAAATTATAGAATTTGAATGTATTTGGACCTGGGAATATATACAGAATCAGAATATATAAACTGTTATACAAAAAAACAGAAAAAATACAAACCTGTGAAACTTACCACTGGCGAACAAAGTACCTACCACTGGCGAACTGTACCACTGGCGAACAACCTTACTACCGCTGGCGAACCATTAGCGCTGGCGAACAGTGGAGCTACCGCTGGCGAACATAGCGCTGGCGAACAAGGCCTTGTTCGCCAGCGGTAACCTGCACTACCGCTGGCGAACTGTTGTTCGCCAGCGGTAACCTGCTACCACTGGCGTGGTACCGCTGGCGAACACGTGTTCGCCAGCGGTAGATGAAATATGTTCGTCACTGGTAGCCCTTCTCCTACTAGTGGTTGTATAGGTGCACTAGTTCGACGAAGAGAGAGTGAAATACAAGTAATATGAATAATTATAAGTGATAATAGAAATCTGAAATAAAAATGGCAGCAAGCAGAATGTAGCAGAACTGGTTGTAAATGGTGTTTCAATGCTTAGAAACAAGGCCTAGTGATCATACTTTTGCTAGTGGACACTCTCAACAATAATAACATAATTGAATATATAAATATCATCTCTTCACTATGCTACTCCTAATCACTCTCCGGTTGGATAACGAACACCAATCATTGTGTAGAGCTACAAAAGCACGCCTTAGAGTCGCATTCCCCATCTAGGTAACCCCACACTGTCACCTTGAGAGCACTAGATGGTTCCAGACAAACACCACAATTTCATAGGGTCACCCAACACAAAATATACAAATCATGATAAGTGACACACAGTGCACACACTGTCACCTTTACACCACGGGACAAAGGTGTCTTCGGAGATCTCATTAACAAAACCACTTGAGCAGCATAACAGATGAAGAGTAATATCTACTTATTCAACTAGATTACAAAGCCCATGATTACAGAAAGATCACACCATGAGAGGGAGAGATGAAACACATAGCTACCGGTAGAGCCCTCAGCCTCGGGGGAGAACTACGCCCTCCTCGTCATGGGAGTCAGCAACGGCGATAAAGATGGCGGTGGAGTCGATGGAGATGGCTCCGGGGGCAATTTCCCATCCCGGTAGGGTGCCGGAACAGAGATTTTTGTCCTCCAAAACTTGTCGGTGGCGGCGACAGAGCTATGGAAATTTTCGTGGATGGAGGCTTGATGTTTTAGAGTTTCTGCATCGGGGGGATAACTAGGCGAAAGGGCGATGTCGGTGGGCTCCCGAGGGGCCGACACCACCTGGTGGCGCGGCCAGGGGGACCTGCGCCACCCTATGGTGTGGCTGCTCCTCTACCCCCATCCGGGTCTCTTTTGGACTCCGGTGACGTGCCGGGAAAAATAGGACCATGGGATTTTATTTCGTCCAGTTCCGAGAATATTTCCAGAACAACTTTTCTGAAATAAAAAACAACAGAAAACAGGAACTGGTGCTGTGGCATCTTGTCAATAGGTTAAAACATCCGGAAAACAAAGGAAAACATGTGAAAACATAGAAGTATTGGATAGAAAACAAGCATGGAGCATCAAAAATTATAGATACGTTTGAGACGTATCAGTTACTCATTGGACTTATTCTCTTAACTTAACGATACCAAAAATATCATGAGGTAAGACAATGTGCTATAGTGTGATCAAACCATTTGATCATAACACATATAAAACTTGTACCTATATGATTCTCTTTTCTCATTGATATTCCCTATGTCCTTGTAATAAATCGCATTGTGTCTGGTTAGACAATTGGTTGATATCGGTGATACTGAGAGGGCCCGGAGCATGTATCTCTCTATCGTCTAGAGGACTTAAGTACTATTCTTGAACGATCTCAATTTCTTTAAACGTTCTAGATTATACCCACATGTCAACTTTATAATCCTACGGTGGACGGTTGAAAACAACCAACGGATAATTGTCAATTGTTCGATCACTAGCTATTCTTAAAGTATAGGAATTCTATTCAACGACAACTTCGTATGTAATTTACTAAATACATTACAATTGTTAGTCTCTTAGCTAGATCATATACTTTGGTCGGTTCAGTACTATTGTTACCCTAACAATAAACTTTTATGTTTGCTAAACGTTATTAAAGTCCATGATCAAGAAAATGTGATCATCTCATAAACCATAAGCTAATCTTAGAGACAAAATTAGAAACTCATGGCAGAAGGGGAGGCTCGGAGATCAACATCGTGAGAATTCCCTCCCGACAACAGCGTCGCTGGGAGGGAATTTAGTTCCACGAAAAAAGGGGAGTTTTTTTTTTCTTAGGGAGAGTTTTCTACCCCACATTTGTATTATCCCCCATTGCTTATTGGGCCTATAGGCCGTCAACTCGCGCTGGTCTTGCACATGCCCTCGAGGCTCAAAACAAAGTCCCTCGAGGCTGCATCACATTCACCGGACATTTCGTCAATCTACGCGCTTTGAGACTGAATGCTCCGCAACACACCATGTACTAGTCACTGTGCGTAAAAGTCAAGGAGGCACATCGAGTGGCCCGGTTTGACCACGGGTAAAAGGAAGGAGATGCATGTGGTTCAGAAATAAACAGCGGCACGGTGACCCGAATTCTCTTCTACGACCACACGGCGATCTGGGGGTAAAGAAGACGCGACACGGATGGAGCTAGTCTCTTGGTTCAGACGATCAGACCGAATGAACCTCTCGACTCCACGATCCGACAGTACTGCCACCCCTACCGCTACCGCTACGGCCACTTGCAAATATTCTTAACGACTCACAGCTGCATGTGCATGCGAGGCTGCGACTTCCAGGCCATGCTAGCTCATCGATCGCGTGTTGAATCGCCGATGATTACCTTGCGCTTGAGTTGAAACGTTCTTACCATGCCACACTGGCTGCTGATTTATTTTTTCTTCTGTTCCGTATGTGTATACATAGACCTGGTGCCACACAGCGCCCGAGGTCAGTCAAGAGATCGACTATACAGGCAACAGTGACAAAATACAAGTGGGGGGAATTTAATTCTTGAGGATCAGCCCAAATCTTCAGGGACTTCCACAGTACTCCATGTACAGTGTCTGGGGGTTATCTGGTGACTACTCCAACTACTACTAGTATTAATAGCAGGTCAATGATGTGACCAGCAGGTGTAGTACTCCTATCGGCATCAATCTACTGTAATAGTACTCCAAAGTTCAAACTGAACGTTCGGCAAAATTTCCCCGAAAAGATCGAAGAAACTAAACAGATAGTAAGCGTCGTATGTGAAGTAGTTTCCTAGTAAAAACACTTGCAATGCGTCTCTCTCCAGCTATTATTACTGAATGCTGTGCGCAGTTGCTAGTTGGGGCTGCTATTGTCACGGGAGCACTGTGAGGCCTGCTAAAGGGATGGTTGTGCTGTATGTGCCGTGGTTGATTTGCATCCATCGAAATGCATTTCCCCATTAAGATGAGTACACCGTTGCGGCGGCGCGAGTGGACATGCCAAAGTCAAACTTACTAACCTACGTCTTGGCTAAACTAACCCGCGCCTTGGCTAGACGAGTTCCGAAAGTCCAAATGCACAAGACAACAAAATTAGTTTGTGTGCTTCCCAGCCATGCATCCAACAGATTATTACCAACTAGTGCATATATTTTGACCGGTGGGCATTATCATTTTATTACCGTGCATAAGACCCGCCACATTTTACTTTTGATCTGGTAGACAAAGTAGTGATGTATGATGACCGCGACGTCATCAAGATAGTTACACCATGTGTGGAAATTATTTCATGCACTAACCAAGCTTATCAAAAACCTTCTGGCATATGCATGCGCCTGTTAATTTTGCCAATCAATGTTATTATTTTTATGAAGATAAGATCAACTAGAAGAACTATAAAAGTTCGGGCAGCCAATATATCATCCATGTATGTGTGTGATACTTATCAACTAGATTGTGGGATAAAAAGTAAGAAGATACATGAAATTATCAACGCTAGCTACCAATTATATCTAGGGCTCTTTTATGGTACAACTTACTTGTCCCATAGGACACTAGTATATAACGATTTCTACCCTTGATTTTGTGGGCTAGTTTAGGCAACTTATTATTGTAAGGGGGTAGCTGAATTTGTTCAATCCAACTCAGGAATAAACGGTAAACCGAGCCAGACACAGAGCCCCATATTCCCGCATGCGCCGCCAAGCCCTATTCGTGGCCATCGCTGCCGTTCAAGACTGCTATCGGACGCTTCCCCACCGTCGTCCTTGAGCATGCCCCCGCCGCACGCGCCGCCAGGCTATGCGAGCTGCCGCCGTCGCTGCCAGGCATTGCACGCCGTCCATCGCCTTTGCACGCTCCCGCGCCGCACGCGCGCCGCCAAGCCCTGCACGGCGCCGCCGTCGCTGTCAGGCCCTCTACGCGGCCCGTCGACGTTGCATGCTCCCCCGTCGAGCACGTACAAAACCATGGAAAACAATGAAAATATCTAGTGTGGTGATATAAATCAGGATGCACGTATCATATAATTCACGTACAGAAAACCATAGAAATCTACAATTCATACGCAAATCCTAGCTGGGTGGACAAATTTCGATCTCCCCTGTTGAATCTGAAAATTGTTTTGCGAGACGTTCCTTTTTCATCTACCCAGTTTACCCCTTCGGTGGAAAAATACTGATGGTTTTTTGCACAAGTATTGATCGATGCCAGCCATCGGATGTGACGACTTGGATGGCTGCTCTTACTCTGTCCGTACCGTAAAAGAGCCCTATATCTAATAAACTTGGTGTGTTGATCATAAAAGACGGGTTACTCTAAATCATTTCAGAAAAAGAAAAAAAAATGAAAAACAAACTCAATCACGACATGTTGAAAGATGGGCAAATCATGCGTGGACAACATAGCAGAAGCATCTCTATTTGTTGGTCAAAGATGGCTTAGAAAAGGAGATCAATGTTAAGTATGAGCTTAATGATCGTCATCGATCTGCCGACGTCGGAAAGAAAGCTCCAAACCACCATGTGTTTTGATCTTTGCCGCATATGTATCATATATAGATCATATCTATGGAACAAGAAGGTCCTTTCTATAACAAAGAAGGTAGCTAGTGCGTATGACGTAAAGCGCCGGATCAGTTGGATAAACCCCCCCGCACGTAGGATGGCCGAATCTCCAATTAAGAACGGGGTTAGTGCTTGCGTGCGTACGCGCCCACGTGCACATATGTGAAAATAAATCGGCCGGATATACAAATCAATTTCATCCGGTGACATGGAACGGCCCAGGGATGAGTAAGCAGGCAGTTAAAGGACGTAATCTCGGCATGAAAGCGTGCCCTTTCTGGTACGGTGGTGATACGATCGTAATCTGGACAGACATTGCGTTGCACCTGCAGATGCCAGTCGGACGCTGATCGAGATGCTGCAGACTTGCAGATATATATTCGATTATACGCATCATCATCCGTGATAAACTATGTAAAGATCGAAGAGTATTATTAGGAACATGGTGATAGTTATAGAAGTATTGATCGTGCGCATAGATTTTGATTGGAGATGGATGATCTAGGCGTGCATAAACTATTGCAGGGGAAGGCGTGGGAGAATCACGTAAAGGCGTGTGACCATGCGCAGGAGCTAGCTAGCTGAGATAAGGATGGGCGTGGCTGCGGATCCAGCAAGTATTTTATGTGGCCACCAACAACGTGTGCAGTCGGCCATCTCTCTCGGCCTCTCCGGCCCCCAAATAGAAAAGAAAGAAGCCGAACACACTTGAGCAGCCGGCCGGGCTTATGAGGTCACGACACATTTTAGGCGCAACTTAACACGATGAATGGATAGAAAGGCAATCGATCGATCGATCGGCTCGCAACTAACAAAGCTTTCGACGCAGAATAGGGAGATGCGGTCGTCACCCACGCGCCAAATATAACCCAGTGCATCATCATCATCATATCCATATATCTAGTAGTATTGGACAGACGTGCCCACGCAGATGGCTTCACTTTGCGGAAAGCGATCGGTAGCGAAGCGCAACACGAGCATATGTACACGCTGGTCCTGGTCAGGAGGATCCTTGAATTCATGCACACGTACGTCCTACTAGGAAATTATTTGGAGAGCTACCACGGCCAGGTAAAAAAAAAGAGAGAGACGATATACAGTTTTTGCTTCAACCCGGGATTAAAACAAAAGTGAAACCCAAAGTTGATTGTGCATGGCGCAGCTGTGGCAACACAGCGGTTGTCAGGAGGACCATGGGCGATCTGGGACTGGGAGGGAGCAGCATGCATGTACGTATGGCGGCCGGCCGCGGCTGCTGCCGCGAGAAACACGCACAGTATGCGGCGGCGACGATATTGATTTGAGCTTCAGGGGGGATGCACATCGGCATGGGGTGGGTGGCGTCACACAGGCCCAGCAGCACTCAGGCGTGCCGTACGTGGCCCCGCGTCTCATGTGAAGACCACGCGCCTCCCTCGCGCGCCTGCTCCCGCCTCCACTCCTCGATCGCCGCACCCTACCCGTCTCCCCCGATTGGGCACACGTCACAACCATCCACTGCCAGTACTGGTGCAACTCTGGTGGGGTTTCCTGGCCCCTGACCGGCTGTGTGGACGCACAATCATTGGCGCGCACCTGGCCTTGTCACACTTGTTGCTCCCTCATAGGCCCGGCTTCTTCACCCCTGGTTCCAGATATGGTAAAAAAATGCTCTTACTGTTTTTTATCGAATGTAACCCCTTGGGAAAACTAATCCCTCCTCCGATTAAAATCTATAAAAAAAAAACCTTTCAAATCCAACCCCTCGGTCTTGCGACACAGCGGGACGACACTGAGGCTGTGGCAGGTCTTGGTGCCAAGTCATTTCGGTAAATAAACACGCGACCACTATGTGTCGCCTACTGCGAGTCCTATTAGGACTCCAATTATCTTCCTTGTTAAGAGACAATGAAACGAAAATAAATGGGTAACGGGAATCGAACCTGAGATCAGCGGGAAGGGAACGCAGGGGGACGCCACCGGGGCTACCTCGCCTTGTTCATACAACTAGCAATTCTAACCATTTTTATTGTATCTTCTTTTCTGTTTTCATTTTCCCCCTTTTTTTGGTTTGTTTTTTTGTTTTATTCTTTCTTTTTCTGTTTTATTTTCATTTCTTGAAAATATTTATTTTTTATTTTTTTTGTTCATCAAATTTTTTGTTTCGCTATTTTCTGATTAATCTTTTTTTGGTTCACTATTATTTTCGGTTCACCAAATTTTTCGGTTCACCGTTAGTTTTCGTTCACAGAAATATTTGGTTCACTAGTGTTTTCGATTTTATTTTTTCAAATTTGAAATGTGTTTGCATAAAATTTGTTCAAATGATAAAACGTTCAGATTAAATGTTCAAATTTGAGAATTGTTCACATGTAACTTTTTGTTCATCTTTTGGAATCGTTCAAACTTAACATGTGTTCACCATTTAAAAAATATTTGCTTAAAAAATTATACACCCTGAGAAACTATTCAAATTTTGAAATATATTCATTTTGAAAATGGTTCGGATTTTGAAACCTGAACACTTTTCATTTTTGCACATTTAAGAAATTTAATTCTGAAATTTTTTCCAAAAAAAAGCCAAAATGTGAATAAAACACAGAAGGTAAAAAAAAAACATATACCAAAATGTGGCCTCCTGGTCGCGCAATGGGCTTAGGCCCATTTGACCGAGGGTGAGCGAGAAGTCGTATGGGCGAGTACTACGTAAGGACTCACTTTAGGCGATGTATAGGGGATCCCCATAAACACTCTAAAGGTTCCGTGCTAGGATAGTGGACCAGTATGTTTCCTCTAGAATTTGTGTTTGTAGGTTTCATTCGAATCGCTATAGGCTAAGCTAGTGGTGATATGTGTTTAATTTTTATTTTTGCTTTGTTGTTAAAATATAAAGTTGGCGTTAACATTGGGTTTGTATACTTATAATTATATCACAAAAACCATATATGTATTGTGTTATTCATGGTCATAGCATGATCTTAACATAATCAAATATCTTATATTTTGGATTGAGGCCACCATAGCCTTCACATCCTCCTCCTTTCTCTCATGGAGGCTCTTGGCATGGGGGACCTATATGGTGGACAACATGCATGCCGGTGCGGCCACCCTGTGATTTGGTTTGCCCCCATATTCATAGCTTCAAGCCAAGCCCACCTCTAGTGTCCCGAGCCTAGCTTGTCGTTAGAGAAAGTATAACAGTGGGCTTATAGCCCGCCTACGTGGCATTTTTGCCTATATGGAGTAGAGAGACATGTAAAAGTAGGGTGAGTGAGCTCTCATGCAAGAGCCAGGCTATACGCGTGCTCCTAGACAAATGAAATTAATGTGAGAAGAGAGATAGAGAGAAGATTGTACAAAGTAAAAATCTAAGAGCCAACCTTATAGTCGGCTTACTATAAGAGTAACTTTAAATATTGGCTATAAATGGCATGGAAGCCGCTTATAGCCAGCAGTCGGCTATACTATTAACCATGCTCTTAGACGAGGCCACAACCGGCACTACTTGATTCCCACCTCCCCATAACGTTGGTCCTTCGGTGAATGCACTTCACAAAGGGGTGATTGGCCCAAACTACATACTTTTATTGTCTTGTTTGAGTCATTTTTCTTCATATTCAATGCACACAAGTGACACTTATCATTCTTGGATACATATGATGGTGCAGATCTTGCACTCGTTGAGAAACCCCAAGAGGAAGGTTTCAAGAGCACATCAACAAATTTCCCTCAGAAAGAAATCAAGGTTGAATCAACCAGTAGGAGAAATAAATCACTTCCGAAGCTTGATGCAACTGAGGTGGTAGGGCGCTCTACCGGTTCAGAAGCAACATGGAATCTACACAACACAATCAAATCACTTTGCCACAACGAAGAAGTGAGGTTGTCAATCTCACCGGTTTTGCCGAAAACAAAGAGGTTAAATGTATGGTATGGAAAACATTACTTGCTTGCAGTAGATGAAAACAGAACAGTGATGGCAGTAGGAAAACATTAGGAACAGTATGAAAACAGAGATTTCAATGGTTGTATTACCAGTATGACGAAAATGGATCGGGATCCACAGTTCACTAGTGGTGTCTCTCCAAAACAGACAGATAGCATGCTGGGTAAACAAATTATAGATGGGCAATTGGCAGATATAAAGGCTGCACCGTAGTGCATATGCATGACATGATGATTACTATGTGATTCATGCGGGCATTACATCAAGATACATAGACCGTCATCCAACTGCATCTATATGACTAATAATCCACCCTCAGAACGGAAACCAAGCAAACCTTGGGTATTAAGTTGCAAGCAACAGATAATCGCAGTAAGAAAAGTGTGTAATGTAAACAATTAAATCGTCCTTAGACAAAGCATTGTTGTTTTCTCCCTAATGGCAACAACACATCCCCCACCCGTTTACGTTTATGTCACTCGAGCGTGAGTGAAAGGGAGGCATAAATCCACTATCGAGCATAAATACTCCCTCTCGGAGTTACTAGCATCTACATGGCCAGAGCATCTACTAACAACGGAGAGCATGCAAGATCATAAATAACATACACATGAAAAAAACATGATAGATTGATAACCATTGGACATAGCATTCAATATTCATCGGATCCCAGCAAACACAACATGTAGCATTACAATAAGATGATCTTGATACGGTTAGGCAGCTCACAAGATCTAAACATGAGGCATAAGGAGGAGAGAACAACCATCTAGCTACTGCTATGGACCCGTAGTGGAAGGATTATTTCCGCCTTTCGGCAGATGGGATCCTGTTCTGGACGCTGCATCCTTATTGTCCGGGATTTTCTTTTCCTTCTTAGGATCTCCCTTCTTTTCCTTAGAATCGCCTGAATCTCCGGGTTTGCTAGAGTCTGGTGCTCCAGCGGCGCACGTGGAAGTTTTTCATAAGGCTGAATCATCATGTAACTTGCCTGAGCGTGCTTGTTCTCGCTGTTGCTGTAGTAATGCTTTTCCTAAGAAAGCATACACTCCATGTAGTTTTTCGTCATCGAGTACAGATCGTCATTAAGGATGGCGAATGCGGCTTCCGCGTTTTTGGCTGCGGTTTTGTAGATGCGTTCGCCCTTGGAATTAGTGTTGTTAACGTGCCTTTGCCAAGAAGGGTTTTCAAACCTTTTTCTTGCTGGCAGTTCATCCGGCTTTGAAATTCCGGCTAACCGCATAGGTTTAATTCCAGATCTATTCCTTCTTTCGTACTCCTTTATTTCTTCATGCTGTATTTTAATGTCAGTCTGGGTTTTGAAGAGATTTTCCCGGGTTCGAAAGATGTGTTGTTGTTGTCGTATTAAAGCTTGTCTCCTGGCTTCCAACACTTCTGGGGGCTCGTCTCGTGCAACCGGGGTTTGAATCAGATTAATCTCCTCTTGTTCTGACATTTGGCGAACAGGGATTTCGGCCTTTTTCTTCTCCGCGGGCTTGATACCACTGCCTCCTCCCACTTCCAAGTTTTGGTTGGCAATGTCTGCCAATTTCTCTACCTTTTTCTTCTGGAGTTTGGATTGGAGTTTCTTGGCGGAATTCTTTTTCTTCTTGGCATACATCTCCCAAAATATAGACACTCAGTGTCAAACTTTTAATACCTCTGTTTAATAAAATAAAAGCTCTAGCACATGAGTGATCCCTGCTTCCCTCTGTGAAGCGCCTTTCTTTTACTTTTATGTTGAGTCTCCATCTTCTAACTTTATGCACAGTTGAGAAAGCATTTTTGCCATTCTGAGTTTTATGTGCATTTGTCCCAGAAACATTATTAATTGATTCATGATGTATTATTGCTTGTTCTCAAATTATTTGTTTATGTTTTACCCCACTCTTAAGGATTAGCGAAATACCACTTTGCCATGCTTTCTCTATACTTGAAACAAACGTATATCTTTCTATGCATTGTTATTCATGATCTTTTATTTGAGATACTTCTCATGATGCAAAGTGATTTCTATGCTTTATTATTAAAGTTCTATTTATCATGTTTGTGTTAAAGTTCTATGATCTCGGCTTACATATGTTTTTACATTATTATGATCAAGATTATCTGGTAGCATGTCACCCGAGGAATTATTTTGTTTTATCGTTTACCTACTCGAGGACGAGTAGGAACTAAGCTTGGGTATGCTTGATACGTCTCCAACGTATCTATAATTTCTTATGTTCCATGATGATATTATGCCAATTGCTACATGTTTTCTCCCTTCTTTATAGCATTTTTACACATTTTCCGGGACTAACCTATTAACAAGATGCCAAGTGCCAATTCCTTGTTTTCAACTGTTTTTTATTTCAGAAAAGTTGTTCTGGAAATATTCTCAGAATTGGACCCCACGAATCCCGAAGTTCCTATTTTCCCCAGAAGCATCCAGAGGTCCCGAAGAGCCCCAGAGGGGGGCCACAGGGTGGCCACACCATAGGGTGGCGCAGGCCCCCTGGCCGCGCCACTTGGTGGTGTGGGCCCCCTGGCCACCCCCGGCATCGCCCTTTCGCCTATTTATACTCCCCCGAGGGAAAACCCTAAAAGAATCGACCTTTTCCAAAAAAAATACATCCGTAGCTCCGCCGCCGCCGACAAGTTTCGGGGGACATATCTATGTTCTGGCACCCTGCCGGGACGGGGAAGTGCCCCCGAAACCATCTCCATCAACTCCACCGCCATCTCCACCGCCGTTGCTGTCTCCTATGATGAGGAGGGAGTAGTTCTCCCCCGAGACTAAGGGCTCTACCGGTAGCTATGCGGTTCATCTATCTCTCCCATGGTGTGATCTATATGTGATCGTGAGCTTTGTAATCTAGTTGAATAAGTAGATGTTACTCTTTATCTTGTGCTACTCAAGTGTTATATTAATATGAACTTTGGAGTCACCTTGTCCCGCGGTGTAAAGGTGACAGTGTGCACATCGTGTGTGTCTCCTCTATGAATTGTGGTGTTTGTCTAGTACCTTCTAGGGCACTCATAGTGACAACGTGGGGTTAACTAGACATGGGAATGCTTATTTTAAGGAATGCTTTTTGCATCCCTACGCAATGATTAGTGTTCGTTATCCAACCGGAGAGGGTTAAGAGTAGCATAGTGAAGAGAAGATATTTAGTTATTCAATTATGTGATCATTGTTGAGATTGTCCACTAGTGAAAGTAGGATCCCTAGGCCTTGTTTCTAAGCATTGAAACACCTTTTTCCGCCTGTTTTGCTACATGTTTGCTTGCTGCCATATTTATTTCAGAATGCTATTATTACTTATAACCATCCATATTACTCGCATTTCACTATCTCTTCGCCGAACTAGTGCACCTATATACCTGACAAGTATATTGGGTGTGTTGGGGACACAAGAGACTTCTTGTATCTTAATTGCAGGGTTGCTTGAGAGGGATATCTTTGACCTCTACCTCCCTGAGTTCGATAAACCTTGGGTGATCCACTTAAGGGAAATTTGTTGCTGTTCTACAAACCTCTGCACTTGGAGGCCTAACACTGTCTACAAGAATAGAAGCGTGCGTAGACATCAAGCTCTTTTCTGGTGCCGTTTCCGGGGAGGTAAGGTAAGAGGTTCTCACATCCTCGGGTGTGAGTGCTCGAAGTTATTTCCTTTAGATTCTGCAATTATGTCTTTTTGTTCCTTGTTTTCACTAGTTAGGCTTATTTTTACTCGCTTCTTGTTTTTATTATTGACTAGTAGGCTTAATGGAAAACAACAAAAATATGAGAGAGCTTCATAATATTTATCTTGAGTTAGTACATGAAGTGTTTGAAGAGAAAATTAAAAAACATATAGAACTTTATTTGCATGCTAGTGGCAATGTTAATAGTATGAACTCTTTAAACACCATTATTGCTAATGCTATGGAAAAGTCTAAGCTTGGGGAAGCTAGTTTTGATGAATATGATATTTTTAGTCCCCCAAGTTTTGAGGAGGAAATTTTCTTTGATGATACTTTTCCTCCAATATATGATGATTATAATGATTGTGGTATTCTAGTTCCACCTGTTTACAATGATGAATATGATATTTTCAGTCCACCTACTATTGAGGAAAAAATTCATTAAGATTACAATATGCCTCCTATATTTCATGATTATGGTGTTGAGAATAATAATGATAGCTATTTTGTTGAATTTGCTCCCACTACTATTAATAAGAATGACTATGCTTATGTGGAGAGTATTAATTCTTTTATGCATGTGGCTCATGATAAGAATGTTTTATGTGATAGTTATATTGTTAATTTTATTCATGATGCTACTGAAAGTTATTATGAGAGAGGAAAACATGTTTTTATGCATCTCAAATATATTAAGTTTCCCCTCTTTATGTTGAAATTTTTGAAGTTGCACTTATTTTGTCTTCCTATGCTAGTCACTTTGTTCTTCGTTGACTTGTTTTTCTACAAGATTCTTTTTCATAGGAAGTGGGTTAGACTTAAATGTATTTTTATATGTGCTTCTTGATGCTCTCTTACTGTGCTTCAACTCTTATTCTTATGTGAGTATCTTTTACAAATCATTTTGCCTAGCTGAAAGGCATTAAAAGAAAAACGCTTCAGGGTCTTGTCGTTTATTTCTCCATTTTCAACCTGTTTTCCGTCGTCTATTTTTGTTTTCTTTGCACCTGGGTGTTGTCTATTTCCTTAGCAACCCCACTTTATCTTTTCTTTTGTGTCTTTGTTGAGCCAAGTAAAGCCTCTAGTGGAAAGTTGAGACTATATTTCGGATTTCTGCGTAGTAAACAGATTTTTATTGTCCACTGCTAAAATCGTATAAAATGACAGAAAATTCAAAATTACCTGAGTTTTTTTTTGCGTATCCTAGGGTATATACGCAAATTTTCTTAGTCGACCACTTTTTAATTTGAGCAACATAGGGTTTTCTAAAAACATCATATTTACCTGTTGTTCTGTTTTGACAGATTTCTGCTAATAATTGCATTTGCCTCTTAATCTTTTTCTTTTGGTGTTCTTTTGAGAAAAAGAGTTTTAAAAAAAGTTGTGACAGTAGCTAATGTGTTTATGAGTGTTAGGCTTGTGTTGAAACTGAAACATGTGAATTTATTATTTCGATTGCACTAACGTTGCTAATGAATATTGTGAGAAGTTTGGTGTGAAGGAAGTTTTCAAGGGTTAAGAGAAGAGAATGATATGACGCGATCAAGAAGAGTGAAGAGCCGAAGCTTGAGGATTCCCCGGAGGTACATCCAAGAACATTCCAAGAAGACTCAAGCATCTAAGCTTGGGGATTCCCAAGGCATCCCCTTCTTCATCGACAAATTATCAGGTCACTTCTAGTGAAACTATATTTTTATTCGGTCACATCTTATGTGCTTTACTTGGAGCTTCTTTTATCGTTGCTTTCAGTTTGTTTAGTTTTCTTTGATGTAGTTTATGGTTGAATCTTATCATACTTGTGTGGGAGAGAGACACACTCTGTTTTCATTGCTTAGAACACTCTAGTTTTCATTCTTATCGTTCTGTGAGTTATTCACTTTTTGCTAGTACTACGTTTAGCCTTTGTTTTCATGCATCTCTTATTCAGAGCTGTTAGTTTTAGTAGGGTTATGTGAGTACTCTCATATTTGCTTGCTGTATCATGTAGAGTATTTTTGTTAAAACATATCTTGTATGAGGCTTGTTGGGAAAAGAAACTGCTGCATGAAGTAGAATTTTTAATGGTGCAAGTAGAAGCTTGTATAGACTGTGGCTAGAAATTTTCCGTATCATGCTAGATGTTATTTTAGTTTTAAAGCCTTGTGGTTATTGATTAGCATTATTAGCCTCAAATAGCTGAGAGTGTTTAAGGTTCCATGGAAAGATTCATGAGTTGTTCTTGTCATATTAAAACATAAATTTATGGTATTCTCTTTTGAATGTTTTATTTGGTTGACTTGGCGCATGCTCACACCATGTTTATGACTATGAACCAGTCACTAATAGCCTCTATGATCATTTAGTTTTTGAACTTGTGATACCGCTTATGCTTTAATTAATGATGTTTATGTCGCTATGCATGATTATGGCTCTTATGCTCTCTTGATTTGTTGCTCCCAGTCTTTTGCTAGCCTCCACCTGTACTAAGTATGGAATTCTACTCGTGCATCAAACTCACTAAAATCAAGTTTTTCCATTGTGTCCACCATAACTACCTACATGTGGTATTTAACTGCCACTCCAAGTAAATTGCTTATGTGTTACCTTTAAAACCTTAAAAATTACTCCTGCTTTGTGTTCCTGTTTTTGCTCATGAGGACGTAAATAGAGAATCTTTATCTCACTTGTTGATTGGATTCCACACCCTGGACTAGTGGCTTCATCCGCTTATCCAAATGATAGAAGAGCTGGCAGCGGGGTGCCTGTCGCACCCGGACTTCTAGAGGATACTCACCGTACGAACTGAACAGTATTTTGATTGGATTACGGGGCCTACCGGCACCCGCGTCCTCTTACGAGTAGGCCAACACTTATGTGTGACAACCAATCGTTACTGTTCACCGTCGATGTAAACTATCCCGTAGAAATCAGGACACTACCATTGACGTACTTCATACCATACACACATGGTACGTCAACGGCTTTGAACAAAATGATAACACAACATATCTCTAAGACACAAAAGATTGAAAAAAAAGTTGCAACTGGCCCTCACTAGGGCAGAGAATAGCAAATACAATCATTCAGAGGACACATGTCCCAACATAACATCATTACAACTCAGCGGAAGAATTCAAGGGGTCTGAGTACAGACAAAATCAAATAGGCTTAAGAAGCCGGGAACTGAAAGGAAAACGGAGCCCATCCACGATGTCTCGGATCCTGCCCGGGTCCGCTATCTACTCGTCAGCAGCCTCGTCAAACTCCACGTAGTAGCCGTCACCTGGATCCTCGTAAGCGTAGTCTGCGGAAACCACAGCCCCAAAGGGGTCAGTACATAAACGTACTGGCAAGCAAGACTCACAGTTCACCAAAGTGTAACCCGTCAACACCAAGCACAGATGCCTTGGGTTCAACGGAAGAAAGGGGATATAAAAGATGCTGCAACTGGCTGCGCTAACCAACTACAGAGATTCTACCACTTCCGACTAACAGAAAGAAGATAAGATCGAGTATTGTAACCACTGAAAGATAACTTCAAACAAACCCATCCTGGATCTCGCCCCTTATCCGAAGAAGCAATCCGAGGATAACTCACACAGTTGGATTAAAGATGAATCAAGTTATTGTGTCAATAATCCTATTACTAGTCAAGTTGTTAATCATTGGGTGTGAGATTGTGAATCATTAGGTTTAAGTTGTCCTGAGTACTTGTTAGCCAGTACTTTCACCAAGTTAACCATAACCGCGGAAAACACGGCTTCTCGAGAAGATTTATCCCTGCAGGGTTGCACCAATTTGGCCGTACATGTATGAATAACCCGCCAGATGGGATGCCTCTCACCAAGCGGGGCACTCAACACAACTCAACTCTTCTTCGCATCAAGCCCAAAGCACCTTGGGCGCACGGCTAATCGAGCCCCGAAGAAAAGGGACCCTCATAGCACTCTAAGAACGTGTCCCCCTATATGCCGACTACAAAACTTCCACCCTGCGCTGGGCTCGCAAAAACATGCATGCGGCAAATGGAAAACACGAACTAAATGAGGCGATTTGGACGAGATGCGAATCGAATCAAATTGAGGGGGGCGCCCATACTCGCTTCCCACATGCGGGTAGTGCGCTCATCATGGATCAGTAGACAAGACCCTTTTCCTATTAGGGTCGACACTAGCAGGCCTCAAAACCACACAGGGCCTCCTGCCGGTGCCTTATCATCAAATTATTATTTAACAATAACATTAGCATGATTGATTGATTAAACATCGAGCCCCAGAACATAATAAAAATATAGTAACTGAAAGTAACGGGTAACAGACTCGAGCAAAACAACCTAAGCATGCTAGTAAGACACTGGCTCAAACAAAGGGGTTGTAGGAGTGGAGGTGAGGCAATATCAGGGTTAAGGGATTCATGTGATAGGTTCGTAACAGAAACAACTACTACTATGGCTTAGCAGGAATAGACAACAGAAAGTATCGGTAACCAAGGTTGAAAGGAACACAATGGTTCATGTGAGTGATAACTTGCCTGCAAACTCAGCAGCCTGGTACTGAGCTAGATCCTCAGAAGGGGTGCTGTAAAGATCGTCTGTCTCAACGTCGTCGTCTATCCGAGAAGAAGCAAACAAACAAGGCAGAAATATAAACAATCAATATCATGGCATAGTGCACAATCATGGGATGATGCATGACAATTTAATAGATGCATCAAAATAAACTAGTGGACTTGGTAACACAATTTAAATGGACCCATATGCAATTGGATTGCATATGGAAAAAGGTCCATGAATTAAGTGGGAACAAATGATCTACAACTTATTACCATGTGAAAGTTTATTACCATGATGCATGCATGATGATAACAACAAAATAACAACAATAGATGCAAGTGGTAAAGGATTTTAGCAAGTTGGGAAAATATTTATTAAGTTTGGAAATTTTGGGTTACTTAAAGATGTCACACAAGCATTTGTTGTTTTCATCAATTTAAAATGTTCAAAACAAATAACAAAATTCATATTTGAAAAGAATACCAAATTTTAGTTGGATTACATGTTTCAAATATTGAAAAAGGAATTACAATGATTTAATTATGAATTAAACAAGTTTTAAATGAGTTTAAAACAAGTTTGAATATTATTTGAATTTTATTTGTTCAAAACATAAATTCAAACTCACATTTGAAAAGTTCATACTTTTCTAGTTTGAAAACATATTTTGCATGTTTAAAAATAATTTAATTTGAGCAAGTTATGATTTTATCAAATTTAAATGATTTAAACAAGGTTTAAATTATTTAGGCAATTTAAATTATTCAAACCATGAAACAATATTTATATTTGAAAAGGTTATTTATAATAGCATGGAAAACATATTTTATTTGCATTTATTGGATTAAGAATGAATTAGTTATGGATTTTAGCAAATTGTAATTGAATTATTTGAATTCAAATTTTAATTGCATTTGGAAAATTCAAAACAGGAAACAAATGTTACCAATAGGTAGAGAATTAAATTTAGAGCAGTGCACATATTTTATTTTTATTATTTGATTTTATAAAATGAAAGTTATTATCAAATTACTTCCAGGGACCAATCTGCAATTTAAATGGACCTTTATTTGAAACAGAAAGGTTTAAAAACATTTTTATACCGCACAGAACCCTACCCTAGGCACTGCCAGGGGGGCCCAGGGTCACTGTGCGCTTGCGTGGCTTCAGAGTGGCTGACAGGGGGGCCTCCCTGTCAGCGCTGCTGGGCAAAAAGGGTGGGATTTCTCCCGTGCGAGGCCAGGATTCGAACCCTGAACCTCTCGCTCGCGTGCGCAGCGCTGAACCAGTGCGGTGTTTCGAGTTTGTTGTCAGTAACACATACGCAGACAGGTTGAGGTGTTGTTTCGGGGCGTTTCTGAATTTTCTGACGACCGAACGCATCTGCGACTGACAGAGACGGAGCGGGGCCGGTGGCGATCACCGCGGCGGCTCGCTGGTGCGTGCGCGTGCTGGGTGGTGGTGATGTGCGCGTGCTTGCGGGCAAGTAGCAGAGAGGAGGAGGAAGAGATAGGAGGTGATAACCGTGGGGTTCAGAAGATGGACGACGGCGAGGTGGACGCCGCGGACAGGGACGAGGACGGCGGCGTGGAAGCAGCTGCTCGCAGGCGTCGTGCAGGTGTCGGGGTGGACGAGGAAGACACGGCGGCTCGATTCCCGCGATCAGCGAGGAAGGAGGGGCACTGGAGCGGTGGCTGCCATCGAAGATTCAGAGAAGAACTCCGGTGAGGTGTAGCGGTGAGGTTCAGAGGGCGAGCTTCGCCGGGAGAGAGAGAGAACAGCGGCGGCGCGAGGGGACAGAGGTTCCTAGGGTTAGGGCTAGCCTTCGGAGGGGTCCCAGGCAGCTAAATAGGCTCGGGGGGCGCGCGATCAGCCGTCTGCTCGCGGCAGTGCCGCCGTGGCGCCACGGATGGCGCACCGTACACGAAGACGACGGGGGCGGCGCTGCGAAACGGTATGCAGGCCGCGCGGTAAGTGGGCTGGGCTGGGTAGGCTAGCTGCTGCGCGCTGCTGTTTCCTTTTTCTTATTTTTTGTTTTTCTGTTTTTTTTGTAGCAAATGAAAATGGAAGCAAATGATAGGTTTTTGAGTTGATAAAAAAATTGGAAAAATTCATGTGAGCTTGTTAGTTCAACATCTACCATTTGACAACTTAGGTTTTTGAAAATTCAAATCTATTTGCTGTTTTGTAAATTGGTTTGAATTTGAATAATTTGATAATTAAATGATTAATAATGAAAACAATGTTTTTATTAGGGTGAACCCTAATGATTAAAAAGAACAAATGGTTTGGGTTATAATGCTGATTTTTATAAGTTGGATTTGGGTGCTGTTTGAATTTGGGGTGAATTTAAATGAATTTTTGTGGTTAATTGGTTATTGAAAACAATGTTTTAAAATAGGGTGATCAAATGAGTTTAATTGGAAACAAATGAGTACATTTGTTTTGGTATTTTTCACAATTTGAAAATGGTGCTGTTTGTTGATTTGAAATTTGAGTTTGGAAGCAATTTGGAATTATTTAATTGAAATAGAACCACCATTTTACTAGTTGATCTAACATGGAAATAATTGGAAACAAAAGTTTGTTTGAATTGAACTTTTATTTGGAAACAAGATTCTAACATGACAAGTATGATAACAAGTTGAATAATGTTTGGATTCCATTATGAAAACAGAATAAAAACAGAAGCAAAACAAATAGTAAACCAATGCAACAAGGGAATAAACATGATGACATGATGCAATACTTTAATTAAACAGGAAATCAAACATTCTAGGGGTATTTTCATACTTGGGATGTTACAGTGCCAAGCCCCAAATTAATACACACAAAATCTCTTCACTATTTTTGCCCCTGATATATCAGTCAAAGCATAATTGTGTAAACAAAAGAGAAAGAGGGATGACCTTCTATACCAGTTGCCTCCTTCATATGGGAGCCGCTCTTGTGAAATCTAGTTGGCTTGTGACGTACTGTATTTTTTGTTTACCATTCGTTGACATTTGCATATGATACGTCATAAACGTATCCTTAATTTCTGATGTTCCATGTTGTTTTCATGTTGTTTCCCACATGTTTTCCTTATACTTTATGTCATTTTTATCGATTTCCCGGGACTAACCTATTGACAAGATGCCACAGAGACAGTTCTTGTTTTCTGTTGTTTTTAGTTTCAGAAAATTTGTTGTTTTGGAAATATTCTCGGAATTGGACGATCCGAAAGCCAGAAGTCCTAGAAGTCCCGGAAGCATCCAAAAGTCCCGAAGAGCCCCGGAGGTGGGCCACGGGGTGGCCACACCATAGGGTGGCACCACCACCCCCTGGCCGCGCCACCTGGTGGTGTGGGCCCCCTGGCCACCCCCCGGCATCGCCCTTTCGCATATATATACTCCCCGATGCATAAACGCTAAAAGAATCGAACTTTTGCACAAAATACAACCATAGCACTGTCGCCTCTGACGACAAGTTTCGGGGGACAGATCTTCTTTCTGGCACCCTGCCGGGACGGGTAAGTGCCCCCGGAAGCCATCTCCATCGACTCCACTGCCATCTCCATCGCCGTTGTTGTCTCCTATGATGAGGAGATAGTAGTTCTCCCCCGAGGCTGAGGGCTCTACCGGTAGCTATGTGGTTCATCTCTCTCTCCCATGGTGTGATCTATATGTGATCATGAGCTTTGTAATCTATCTGAATTTGTAGATGTTAATATTCATCTTTTTCTACTCAAGTGCTTTATTAATATGAACTTTGGAGTCACCTTGTCCCGCGGTGTGAAGGTGAAAGTGTGCACATCGTGTGTGTCTCCTCTATGAATTGTGGTGTTTGTCTAGTACCTTCTAGGGCACTCATAGTGACAGCGTGGGGTTAACTAGACATGGGAATGCTTACTTTAAGGAATGCTTTTTGCAGCCCTACGCAATGATTAGTGTTCGTTATTTGTTATGAGATCACCGTAAACGCTTTGATCACGGTGTAAAGGTGACAATGTGCACCGTGTGGTTTAGCATTATATTTATATTTTGTGTTGGATAACCCTATGATATTGTGGTGTTTGCGTGGAACCATCTGGGTCCCATGGTGATAGCATGGGGGTTACTTGGTTGGTGAAGTGCTTACTCTGAGGAGTGTTGTTAAAGCCCTACACATGGATTGGTGTTGTTATTCAACCGGAGAGTGGTTAAGAGTAGCGTAGTGAAGAGAAGATATCTAGTTATTAAATTATGTGATCATTGTTGAGAGTGTCCTCTAGTGAAAGTAGGATCCCTAGGCCTTATTTCCAAGCATTGAAACACCGTTTTCCGCCTGTTCTGCTACATGTTTGCTTGCTTCCATTTTTATTTCAGATTGCTATTATCACTTATTATCATCCATATTACTTGCATTTTACTCTCTCTTCGCCGAACTAGTGCACCTATACAACTGACAATTGTATTAGGTGTGTTGGGGACACAAGAGACTTCTTGTATCTTAATTGCAGGGTTGCTTGAGAGGGATATCTTTGACCTCTACCTCCCTGAGTTCGATAAACCTTGGATGATCCACTTAAGGGAAACTTGCTGCTGTTCTACAAACCTCTGAACTTGGAGGCCCAACACTGTCTACAAGAATATAAGCATGCGTAGACATCAAGCTCTTTTCTGGCGCCGTTGCCGGGGAGGTAAGATAAAAGGTTCTCACATCCTCGGGTGTGAGTGCTCGGAGTTATTTCCTTTAGATTCTGCAATTTTATCTTTTTGTTTCTTGTTTTCACTAGTTAGGCTTATTTTTACTTATTCCTTGTTTTTATTTTTACTAGTTAGACTTAATGGAAAACAACAAAAATATGAAAGAGATTTGTAATATTTATCTTGAGTTAGGACATGAAGTGTTTGAAGAGAAAATTAAAAAATCTATGGAACTTTATTTGCATGCTAGTGGCAATGTTATTAGTATGAACTCTTTAAACACCATTATTGCTAATGCTATGGAAAAGTCTAAGCTTGGGGAAGCTAGTTTATATGATAATTATATTTTTCGTTCCCCAAGCACGGAGGAGAAAATTTGCTTTGATGATGAGCCTATGCCTGTTACAAATAGTAGTGATCATGATTGGGAAAAGCACACTACTTTTTATATTGAAAATGATGATATATAAAGATCTAAACTTGTGGACGATGTGTTTGAAAATCCTATTGCTACTGATGATTATATGGTTGATACATCTCCTCCTAGTAAAAATGATGATATGTATACAAATGAACACATTTTGGAGGATAACTATTCTATTTCTTACGATGATATTATTCTTCCTATATATGATGATTACAATGATGAATATGATATTTTCAGTCCACCTACTATTGACGAGAAAATTTATTTTGATGATACTATGCCTCCTATATTTGATGATTATGGTGATGAGAATAATAATGATAGCTATTTTGTTGAATTTGCTCCCACTACTATTAATAAGAATGACTATGCTTATGTGGAGAGTATTAATTCTTGTATGCATGTGGCTCGTGATAAGAATGTTTTATGTGATAGCTATATTGTTAATTTTATTCACGATGCTACTAAAGGTTCTTATGAGAGAGGGAAACATGGTTTTATGCATCTCAACAATATTAAGTTTTCCCTCTTTATGTTGAAATTTTTGAAGTTGCACTTATTTTGTCTTCCTATGCTAGTCACTTTGTGCTTCGTTGACTTGTTTTTTTACAAGATTCTTTTTCATAGGAAGTGGGTTAGACTTAAATGTGTTTTATATTTTCTTCTTGATGCTCTCTTATTGTTCTTCAACTCTTATTCTTATGTGAGCATCTTCTCAAATTATCATGCCTAGCTAAAAGCTTTAAAGAAAAGCACTTCTTTGGAGATAACCCATGTTTTTATTTTTGCATTGTTTTTCTCTGTATTCTTTGAGTCAAAAGGTTGTATACTTCTGTAAAAACTCCTTTGTATCTTTATTTTCATGTATTAGTGGAGCCAAGTAAAGCCTCTAGTGGAAAGTTGAGACTATATTTTGGATTTCTGCGCAGGTAACAGATTTCTGTTGTCCACTGTTAAATCGTATAAAATCACAGAAATTCATAATGACCTGAGTATTTTTGTGCATCATCCTGGGATATATACGCAACTTTTCTTAGTTTACCACTTTTTGATTTGAGCAACAGAGGATTTTGGAAAAATCATCTTTACCTGATGTCCTGTTTTGACAGATTTCTGCCAATAATTGCATTTGCCCCGGAGGTACATCCCAGAAAATTCCAAGAAGACTCAAGCGTCTAAGCTTGGGGATTCCCAAGGCATCCCCTTCTTCATCGACAAATTATCAGGTCACTTCTAATGAAGCTATATTTTTATTCGGTCACATCTTATGTGCTTTACTTGAAGCGTCTTTTATTTTTACTTTCAGTTTATTTTTATTTTTGCAATTAGATTGGTTGGATCTTATCATACATGTGTGGGAGAGAGACACGCTCCGTATTTATTGCTTAGAACACTCTAGTTTGCATCCTTATTGTTCTGTGAGCGTTCAGTTTTTGCTAGTACTGCGTTTAGCCTTTGTTTTCATGCATGTCTTATTCAGAGTACTATCATGTTTGCTTTATGTAGCATGTAGAGAATTTTTGTTAAAACATATTTTGTATGGTGCTTGTTGGGAAAAGAAATTGCTGCTTGAGGTAGAATTTATAATGGTGCAAGTAGAAGCTTGTATGGACTGTGGCTAGAACCTTTTCATATCATGCTAGATGTTATTTTAATTTTAAAGCCTTGTGGTTATTGAGTAGCATGATTAGCCTCAAATATCTGAGAGTGTTTAATGTGCCATTGAAAGATTCATGAGTTGTTCTTGTCATATTGAAGAATAAATTTATGGTATTCTCTTTTGAATGTTTTATTTGGTGGACTTGGCGCATGATCACACCATGTTTATGACTATGAACCAGTCACTAATAGCATCTATGATCATTTAGTTTTTGAACTTGTGATACCGCTTATGCTTTAATTAATGATGTTTATGTCGCTATGCAGGATTATGGCTCTTATGCTCTCTTGATTTGTCGCTCCCAGTCTTTGCTAGCCTCCACCTGTACTGAGTGTGGAATTCTATTCGTGCATCCAACTACCTAAAACCAAGTTTTACCATTGTGTCCAACATACCTACCTACATGTGGTATTTAACTGCCACTCCAAGTAAACTGCTCATGTGTTACCTTTAAAACCTTCAAAATTAGTCCTGCTTTATGTTCCTGTTTTTTCCCATGAGGACGTAAATAGACAATCTTTATCTCACTTGTTGATTGGATTTCACACCCTGGACTAGTGGCTTCATCCGCTTATCCAATTGATAGAAGAGCTGACAGTGGGGTGCCCAGCCCCAAATTAATACACACAAAATCTCTTCACTATTTTTGCCCCTGATTTGTCAGTCAAAGCATAATTGTGTAAACAAAAGAGAAAGAGGGATGACCTTCTATACCAGTTGCATCCTTCATATGGGAGCCGCTCTTGTGGAATCTAGTTGGCTTGTGACGTACTGTATTTTCTGTTTACCATTCGTTGACATTAGCATACATCTCCCAAAATATAGACACTCCTCCATGGTATGTGATTGTTGGCAGGCACCCGAGGATTCGGTTAGCCACGGTTTTTGAAATATGGATGAGAGGAGTGTCAAACTTTTAATACCTATGTTTAATAAAATAAAATCCCTAGCACATGAGTGATCCCTGCTTCCCTCTACGAAGGGCCATTCTTATACTTTTATGTTGAGTCTCCATCTTGTAACTTTATGCACAATTGAGAGAGCATTTTTGCCATTCTGAGTTTTATGTGCATTTGTCCCAGAAACATTATTAATTGATTCATGATGTGTTATTGCTAGTTCTCAAATTATTTGCTCTAGTCTTCCTCATGAACTTTGAAGGTGTCCTGGCATTTATGTTTTGCCCCACTCTTAAGGACTAGCGAAATACCACTTTGCCATGCTTTCTCTATACTTGAAACAAAAATATATCTTTCTTTGCATTATTATTCATGATCTTTTATTTGAGATACTTCTCATGATGCAAAGTGGTTGCTATGCTTTTTTATTAAAGTTCTATTTATCATGTTTGTGTTAAAGTTCTATGATCTCAGCTTACGTATGCTTTTACATTATTATGATCAAGATTGTGTGGTAGCATGTCACCTCAGAAATTATTTTGTTTTATCGTTTACCTACTCGAGGTCGAGTAGGAACTTAGCTTGGGGATGCTTGATACGTCATAGACGTGTCCTTAATTTCTGATGTTCCATGTTGTTTTCATGTTGCTTCCCACCTGTTTTCCTTACACTTTATGTCATATTTATCGATTTCCCGGGACTAACCTATTGGCAAGATGCCACAGAGCCAGTTCCTGTTTTCTGCTGTTTTTAGTATCAGAAAAGTTGTTCTGGAAATATTCTCGGAATTGGAAGATCCGAAAGCCCGAAGTCTTAGAAGTGACGGAAACATCCAGAAGTCCCGAAGAGCCCCGGAGGGGAGCCACAGGGTGGCCACACCATAGGGTGGCGCCACCACCCCCTGGCCGCTCCACCTGGTGGTGTGGCCCCCCTGGCCACCCCCCGGCATCGCCCTTTCGCCTATATATAATCGCCGATGCATAAACCCTAAAAGAATCGACATTTTCCACAAAATATATCTGTAGCTCCGTCGCCGCCGTCGACAAGTTTCGAGGGACAGAGCTCTGTTCTGGCACCCTGCCGGGACGGGGAAGTGCCCTCGGAAGCCATCTCCATCGACTCCACCGCCATCTCCATCGCCGTTTCTGTCTCCTATGATGAGGAGGGAGTAGTTCTCCTCTGAGGCTGAGGGCTCTACCGGTAGCTATGTGGTTCATCTCTCTCTCCCATGGTGTGATCTATATGTGATCATGAGCTTTGTAATCTATTTGAATTCGTAGATGTTAATATTCATCTTTTTCTACTCAGGTGCTTTATTAGTATGAACTTTTGAATCACATTGTCCCGCGGTGTGAAGGTGATAGTGTGCACACGTGTGTGTATCCTCTATGAATTGTGGTGTTTGTCTAGTACCTTCGAGGGCGCTCATAGTGACAGCGTGCGGTTAACTAGACATGGGAATGATTACTTTAAGGAATGCTTTTTGCAGCCCTACGCAATAATTAGTGTTCGTTATTTGTTATGAGATCTCCGTAAACTCTTTGATCACGGTGTAAAGGTGACAGTGTGTGTACCGTGTGGTTTAGCATTATATTTATATTTTGTGTTGGATAACCCTATGAAATTGTGATGTTCGCGGCGAACCATCTAGGTCCCATGGTGATACCATGGGGGTTACTTGGTTGGGAAACTGCTTACTCTGAGGAGAGTTGTTAAAGCCCTACGCATGGATTGGTGTTATTACTCGACCGAAGATTGGTTAAGAGTAGCATAGTGAAGAGAAGATATCTAGGTATTCAATTATGTGATCATTGTGGAGAGTGTCCTCTAGTGAAAGTAGCATCCCTAGGCCTTATTTCCAAGCATTGAAACACCGTTTTCCGCCTGTTCTGCTACATGTTTGCTTGCTGCCATTTTTATTTCAGATTGCTATTATCACTTATTGGCATCCATATTACTTGCATTTTGTTCTCTCTTCGCCGAACTAGTGCACCTATACAACTAACAATTGTATTAGGTGTGTTGGGGACACAAGAAACTTCTTGTATCTTAATTGCAGGGTTGCTTGAGAGGGATATCTTTGACCTCTACCTCCCTAAGTTCGATAAACCTTGGGTGATCCACTTAAGGGACACTTGCTGCTGTTCCACAAACCTCTGCACTTGGAGGCCCAACACTGTCTACAAGAATAGAAGCATGCGTAGACACCAGCATACATCTCCCAAAATATAGACACTCAGTGTAAATTTTTTAATACATCTGTTTAATAAAATAAAAGCTCTAGCACATGAGTGATCCCTGCTTCCCTCTGCGAAGGGCCTTTCTTTTACTTTTATGTTGAGTCTCCATCTTCTAACTTTATGCACAGTTGAGAAAGCATTTTTGCCATTCTGAGTTTTATGTGCATTTGTCCTAGAAACATTATTAACTGATTCATGATGTGTAATTGCTTGTTCTCAAATTATTTTTTCTATTCTTCCTCATGAACTTTGATGGTGTCCTGGCATTTATGTTTTGCCCCACTCTTAAGGACTCGCTAAATACCACTTTGCCATGCTTTCTCTATACTTGAAACAAACGTATATCTTTCTTTGCATTGTTATTCATGATCTTTTATTTGAGATACTTCTCATGATGCAAAGTGATTTCTATGCTTTATTATTAAAGTTCTATTTATCATGTCTGTGTTAAAGTTCTATGATCTCAGCTTACATATGCTTTTACATTATTATGATCAAGATTATGTGGTAGCATGTCACCCCAGAAATTATTTTGTTTTATCGTTTACCTACTCGAGAACGAGTAGGAACTAAGCTTGGGGATGCTTGATACGTCTCCAACGTATCTATAATTTATGTTGTTCCATGATGATATTATGCCAATTGCTACATGTTTTCTCCCTTCTTTATAGCATTTTTACACGATTTCCGGGACTAACTGATACGTCTCAACGTATCTACAATTTCTGATGTTCTGTGATGATATTATGCCAATTGCAACATGTTTTCTCCCTTCTTTATGTCATTTTTATCGATTTCCCAGACTAACCTATTGACAAGATGCCACAGAGCCAGTTCCCTGTTTTCTACTGTTTTTAGTTTCAGAAAAGTTGTTCTGTAAATATTATCAGAATTAGAAAATTTGAAGCCCGGAAGTATTAGAAACCCCGGAGGGTCCAGGATGTCCCGAAGAGACCTGGAGGGGGGCCACAGGGTGGCCACACCATAGGGTGGCACAGCTCCCCCCTTGGCCGCGCCACCTAGTGGTGTGGGCCCCCTAGCCGCCCACCGCCATCGCCCTTTCGCCCATATATACCCCCGATGCATAAACCCTAGGAGAATCGGCGAAATTCCACAAAACCATCCGTAGCCGCCGTCATCGTCAACCCAAGTTTTGGGGGACAGATCTCTGTTCTAGCACCCTGCCGGGATGGGGAAGTGCCCCCCGAAAGCCATCTCCATCGACTCCACCGACATCTCCATCGCCGTTGCTGTCTCCTATGATGAGGAGGGAGTAGTTCTCCCCCGGGGCTGAGGGCTCTACCTGTAGCTATGTGGTTCATCTTTCTCTCCCATGGTGTGATCTATATGTGTTCGTGAGCTTTGTAATCTAGTTGAATAAGTAGATGTTACTCTTCATCTTGTGCTACTCAAGTGTTTTATTAATATGAACTTTGGAGTCACCTTGTCCCGCGGTGTGAAGGTGACAGTGTGCACATCGTGTGTGTCTCCTCTATGAATTGTGGTGTTTGTCTGGTACATTCTAGGGCGCTCAAAGTGATAGCGTGGGGTTAACTAGACATGAGAATGCTTACTTTAAGGAATGCTTTTTGTAGCCCTGTGCAATGATTAGTGTCCGTTATCCAACCGGAGAGGGTTAAGAGTAGCATAGTGAAGTGAAGATATTTAGTTATTCAATTATGTGATCATTGTTGAGAGTGTCCGCTAGTGAAAGTAGGATCCCTAAGCCTTGTTTCCAAGCATTGAAACACCGTTTTCCGCCTGTTCTGCTATAAGTTTCCTTGCTGCAATATTTATTTCAGATTGCTATTATTACTTATAACCATCCATATTACTGGCATTTCACTATCTCTTTGCCGAACTAGTTCACCTATATACCTGACAAGTATATTGGGTGTGTTGGGGACACAAGAGACTTCTTGTATATTAATTGCAGGGTTGCTTGAGAGGGATATCTTTGACCTCTACCTCCCTAAGTTCGATAAACCTTGGGTGATTCACTTAAAGGAATTTGTTGCTGTTCTACAAACCTTTGCACTTGGAGGCCCAGCATTGTCTTCAAGAATAGAAGCGTGCGTAGACAACAAGCTCTTTTTTTCTGGCGCCGTTGCCGGGGAGGTAAGGTAAAAAGTACTCACATCCTCGGGTTTGATTGCTCGAAGTTATTTCCTTTAGATTCTGCAATTTCATCTTTTTGTTTCTTATTTTCACTAGGGCTTATTTTTACTTATTCCTTATTTTTATATTTACTAGTTAGACTTAATAGAAAACAACAAAAATATGAGAGAGCTTTATAATATTTATCTTGAGTTAGGACATGAAGTGTTGGAAGAGAAAATTAAAAAACCTATGGAACTTTATTTGCATGCTAGTGGCAATGTTATTAGTATGAACTCTTTAAACACCGTTATTGCTAATGCTCTGGAAAAGTCTAAGCTTGGGGAAGATAGTTTCGATGAATATGATATTTTTAGTCCCCCAAGTTTTGAGGAGGAAATTTTCTTTGATGATACTTTGCCTCCAATATATGATGATTACAATGATGAATATGTTATTGTCAGTCCACCTACTATTGAGGAGAAAATTAATTATGATTACAATATGCCTCCTATATTTTATTATTATGGCGATGAGAATAATAATGATAGCGCCCCCGTTGTTATTAATAAGAATGACTATGCTTATGTGGATAGTATTAATTCTTTTATGCATGTGGCTCATGATAAGAATGTTTTATGTGATAGATATAATGTTAATTTTATTCATGATGCTACTGAAGGTTATTATGAGCGAGGGAAACATGGTTTTATGTATCTCAATAATATTAATTTTCCCCACTTTATGTTGGAAATTTTGAAGTTGCACTTGTTTTGCTTTCCAATGCTAGCCACTTTGTGCTTTATTGACTTGTTCTTTTACAAGATTATTTTTCATGGGAAGTGGGTTAGACTTAAATTTGTTTTACATTTGCTTCTTGATGCTCTTTTTTGCTTCAATTCATGTTTCTCATGTGAGCATCTTCTCAAATTATCATGCCTAGCTAAAAGGCTTTAAAGAAAAGCACTTCTTGGGAGATAACCCATGTTTTTTTTTTTGCATTGTTTTTCTCTGTTTGCTTTGATTTTCAAGGGTTTGTATACTTATGTAGAAATTCCTTTGTATCTTTATTTTCATGTATTAGTTGAGCCAAGTAAAGACTCTAGTGGAAAGTTGAGACTATATTTCGGATTTCTGCGCAGGAAACAGATTTCTGTTGTCCACTGTTAAATTCGTATAAAATCACAGCAAATTCAAAATGACCTGAGTTTTTTTGTGTGTCATGCTGGGATACATAAGCAACTTTTCTTAGTTGAACACTTTTTTATTTGAGCAACAAAATATTTTCGGAAAAATCATCTTTACATGTTGTTCTGTTTTGACAGATTTCTGCTAATAATTGCATTTGCCTCTTAATCTCTTTCTTGTGGTGTTCTTTTGAGAAAAATAGTTTTAAAAGAAGTTGTGACAGTATCTAATGTGTTTATGATTGTTAGGCTTGTGTTGAAACTGAACCATGTGAATTTATTATTTCGATTGCACTAACGTTGCTAATGAAAATTGTGAGAAGTTTGGTGTGAAGGAAGTTTTCAAGGGTCAAGAAAAGAGGATGATATGACGTGATCAAGAAGAGTGAAGAGCCTAAGCTTGGGGATGCCCCGGAGGTACATCCCAGCAAATTCTAAGAAGACTCAAGCGTATAAGCTTGGGGATTCCCAAGGCATCCCCTTCTTCATCGACAAATTATCAGGTCACTTCTAGTGAAGCTATATTTTTATTCGGTCACATCTTATGTGCTTTACTTGGAGCGTCTTTTATTTTTGCTTTCGGTTTTTTTAGTTTTCTTTGTGTAGTTTATGGTTGGATCTTATCATACTTGTGTGGGAGAGAGACACGCTCTGTTTTCATTGCTTAGAACACTCTAGTTTTCATTCTTATTGTTCTGTAAGTGTTCACTTTTTGCTAGTACTGCGTTTAGCCTTTGTTTTCATGCATCTTTTGTTCAGAGATGTTAGCTTTTGTAGTTAGGTTGTTCTCATATGTGTGTTTTCTTGGAAATAGGAATGCTATTGTGATAGTTGGTATAGTGGAAAATATTGCATGTTCTTGTAGATCACTAAGCTGCTTCACTTGAATCACCGCTGTTGTTTTGAGATATTAACTTGCTTAATGTATAAATGGGAAGGACTAGTAAGTATAAAATTTTAATGGTTGGTCTAAGAAACTTGAAACTGTGCCACACTTAAAATTACCAGCTGATAGAAACAATGTTATATGATTGCTATGAGTGATACATTTCTGATCGGCCTTTTGTTACGCGCTACGGTCGGGGTAGCTAACAGTGACTTGTCACTGCCACGGACCCTCTTAGAGTGATTTGCACTTTGCCTTGTAAGATTATTTTCTTGCTGCAATATTTTAACTTGTGAGTCTATGTTGCGGTTCCTGGCACTTCCACCATCCATATTTGCTAGCTCTTTGGTACTGTGCATTGCCCTTTCTCACATTGAGAGTTGGTGCATACTTCGCTAGTGCATCCAAATCCCGTGGGAGGACTTTGTTCTCCTACACATAATCCCATATATTCTTCCTCAAAACAGCCACCATACCTGCCTATCATGGCATTTCCATAGCCATTCCGAGATATATTGCTGCACAACATCCACCTCCATTATGTTACTTGATGATGAGCTTCATGGTTATTTATGCATACTGCTACACTGGCAGGAGCATGCAATTGGATACATCAGAGATATTCCATTATGAGTTATGAGTAATAAAAGTGGGATGATTCATTGTAATATAGGATATTGCCCCTACCGGTGAGGTTATATAAAATAAAAAAATAAAATAAAATGAAAAAGCCCAAAGAAAAAGGAGGGGCCAAAGAGAGAATAAAGAGAGAGGAGGCGCGTCACTATCCTTTATATACCACACTTGTGCTTCATGTTTAGCACCAATACTTCAGTTTGGAGAAAGTTTTCATATTATCATTCATTCATAACTATGTGGGGAACTTTACATTATAGAACTTGGCTTGTATATTCCAATGATGAGCCTCCTCAAATGAGCTCTAGGTCTTCGTGGGCAAGGAACTTGGATGCAACCCCACTAGTTCCATTGGAGAGCTTTTACACACTTATAGCTCTATGTGCATCCGTTGTGTGGCAATCCCTACTCCTTGCATAACTTCGGTTGTAATACTTTCTCTTGTCTAATGACCACTTTCAGCTTTGTGAGACTTTCTTCCATTGACCTTCCAAACCCCCCATAATGTTCTCTTTACCGTAACATCCCGTCCCAGGGACCAACACAGAACACTTGCTTGTTTTTAGTGCGCAAATAGTTTAAGATTCAAGCATTCCATCGTGTGGAAAGCTTGACTTGATCCTAACAGGGGTTGTGAAGATCGTTTGACTTGCATGATATTGTTGTTCTTGAAAGCTTAAATCATCTCTAATAAACTTTGCATGGTTAATAGTCTTTTAGTATTGATTCATTAAAAGTTTTGCTTCTTTCTTCTTATTTGTTTATGCATCACTAGTTGATATCAAATATAGATCACAACTTTAGTTCATTTGATCCTAGTATACATGCTCTACTTTACATATTACGATCAAGATTGTGTGGTAGCATGTCACCTCAGAAATTAATTTGTTTTATCGTTTACTAATCGAGGACGAGTACGAACTAAGCTTGGGGATGCTTGATATGTCTCCAACGTATCTATAATTTCTGATGTTCCATGATGATCTTATGCCATTTGCTACATGTTTTCTCCCTTCTTTATGTCATTTTTATTGATTTTTCAGACTAGCCTATTGACAAGATGCCACAGAGCCAGTTCCCTGTTTTCTGCTATTTTTAGTTTCAGAAAAGTTGTTCTAGAAATATTCTCGGAATTGGAAAATTCGAAGCCCGGAAGTCTTACAAATCCCGGGGGGTCCAGGAAGTCCCGTAGAGACTTGGAGGGGGGCCACAGGGTGGCCACACCATAGGGTGGCGCGGGTCCCCCCTTGGTCGCTCCACCTGGTGGTGTGGGCCCCTGGCCTCCCACCGCCATCGCCCTTTCAGCCATATATACCCCCCGATGCATAAACCCTAGGAGAATCGGCAAAATTCCATGAAACCTTCCGCAGCCGCCATCATCGTCAACCCAAGTTTCGGGGGACAGATCTCTGTTTTGGCACACTGCCGGGACGGGGAAGTGCCGTCGAAAGCCATCTCCATCGACTCCACCGCCATCTCCATCGCCGTTGCTGTCTCCTATGATGAGGAGGGAGTAGTTCTCCCTCGAGGCTGAGGGCTCTACCGGTAGCTATGTGGTTCATCTATCTCTCCCATGGTGTGATCTATATGTGATCGTAAGCTTTGTAATCTAGTTGAATAAGTAGATGTTACTCTTCGTCTTGTGCTACTCAAGTGTTTTATTAATATGAACTTTGGAGTCACCTTGTCCCGCGGTGTGAAGGTGACAGTGTGCACATTGTGTGTGTCTCCTCTATGACTTGTGGTGTTTGTCTAGTACCTTCTAGGACGCTCATAGTGATAGCGTGGGGTTAACTAGACATGGGAATGCTTACTTTAAGGAATGCTTTTTGCAGCCTTACGCAATGATTAGTGTTTGTTATCCAACCGGAGAGGGCTAAGAGTAGCATAGTGAAGGGAAGATATTTAGTTATTCAATTATGTGATCACTGTTGAGAGTGTCAGGATCCCTAGGCCTTGTTTCTAAGCATTGAAACACCATTTTGCGCCTGTTCTGCTACATGTTTGCTTGCTGCCATATTTATTTAAGATTGCTATTATTACTTATAACCATCCATATTACTCGCATTTCACTATCTCTTCGCCGAACTAGTGCACCTATATACCTGACAAGTATATTGGGTTGTTGGGGACACAAGAGACTTCTTGTATCTTAATTGCAGGGTTGCTTGAGAGGGATATCTTTGACCTCTACCTCCCTGAGTTCGATAAACCTTGGGTGATCCACTTAAGAGAAACTTCTTGCTGTTCTACAAACATCTGCACTTGGAGGCCCAACACTGTCTACAAGAATAGAAGCGTGCGTAGGCATCAGGTATCTCCGGGGAGGCGACGAATCCAGATGTGTTTTGGCGGTATGCAACAATGGAAGCTTGATCTGCTCCTATATATGAATAGGGAAAATGTGAGCAGAATCCGGCATTGAAGCCTTCCTCTATTGGGCATAGGGCGGGTGGGATAAAACTACTTCCACCACGGAATCCTATTTCTTCTGTTGTTAAACCCATAAAAACATTAGCAGATCCAATCGGTAAAACACAGCCACTTACAATATGATTCCATGCCGGCATGTATGATCCGTTGTCGAGGAAGCGTGCGACCTTTCTGTCGAATTCCGGGCTTCCGACAGTTATTGTGCTGTCGATTCCGTCGAGCATTACCGATCGGAACGTAACTCCCGGCCAACTAAGACTGGGAGTTGGAGCAGATGCTGTTCCAAATGGTATCAAAAGGCCAATCCTCCGCGTGCATCTCATCCATATCTGCCCTAGCGTCTACGTCCTTAATCTGGTTAAGGATGGACTTCTTAGCCTGCTTGGTCTCCTTTCCTTTATTCCTGCTCCACCCCCTCAGAAACTGCCACAATCGGGAGCTCATCGAATGCCACCAATCCATAATGTCGGCCCCCACCGAGGCCATGATCTCCACCCATTTAGACCTAAGCAGGTCCACAAACCCACGAGTCTCGAACCAACCCGATTCAAAGAAAAACCTGTTGCTACGCACGATGGAACCCTCTCCCGGATAAAAAATAAGAGGAGTATGATCAGAGCCCAGGCTGGTCTCCACCACCAGGGAGCTGAGAGGCGACCTCAATTCCCACTCAAGAGCTACAAAGACCCTATCAAGCACACAAAGGACAAGATTTATTTGCTTGTTCGTCCACATATTTTGGGCCCCCAACCGATGGACCTCCGCAGCCACGAGGCCGCAACATGCGCATTAAACAACTCAATGCAAGGCCAATTCACTCTATCATTATTCTTATCCTCTTTTGAACGCATCAGGTTGAAGTCCCCCCCATGAGAATGGGTCTGGTTGAAGGGTAGACCTTGTTAGACAGCTCCTCCAGAAACGCCCTAGATCGCATGTGGTCAGCTGGGTCGTAGATCCCCATGAACTCAAAAATAAAAGCCTGACGGTCTGTGCAATGGTGACAAGGAGATATCATGTTGACCCAGATCCACCCTACCAACCTTATATAGGTTGTCCCTAAAGCCAATGAGCATAACACCCGACTGCCCCACCGGGGGAACCCAAGTCTAGAAGAATTTATCCTCCAACTCAAGACTCTCGAGCTCCGCCAGGGAGAAGTCATGCTGGATGGTTTCCTGGAGGCAAACAACCTCAATCCTGTGAGACCGGAGATAGTGTTTGAGGAGGGTGTGGCGTCCCCGAACACCAAACCCTTCCAAAAAAGGACCCGCCTTACGACACCAATCCTTGAGCCCATGCTCGGCGGGTTGCTCGCTTGTGACCCATAGGTTTTTGTGCCTTAGCCCCTCTTTTGCGCTTTGGACAGATGACTTCGACCCTACGAAAGTCACCCCCTCGGCCAGTACGGCACAGACATTTGCAACAGGCTCTTCCTCCCCCCCGATCCCCGGGTGTGGGCCCGAACTCTGGAACCCCTTGTCCGAGAATCTGAGCCGCTGCTCTTTGAGTTCTATTATGACGGAGAGTTATCTTTTTGTATAATTTGGACCTTTATTATCACTCATTCTATCTTTCGGCTAGATGAAATTTTAGTTCGTCGTCATTCACTTTTTTGTCCGTCTGATTCAACTCTCTACGCGCGCAGCTAGCCATTGTTGCGTATCTCCCGTGTCACGTGTACGCCGATTTTTTGTCGGGTCCGATTTTTTTCAGCTGTTCGGTTTTTCGCTCAGCCAAGCGTTTTTTTTATTTTTTGAATTCCGTGCATGTCGGAGCGGCAGGTGCCGTTGTCTTCTAGCTCATTCCGCGAGCAAGAGACAGATCTGAGGGAGCGAGGCGGAGGAGATTTACTCGCCGGTTTTCCCTCACCGGTTTTTGTCGAATCTAGAGGGGGGCGGCGACGCCCTGCAGCCGTTCGACTGGAATTCTGCTCCCCATCGACACAATAGCACCCTCACCATCAACATAACTTCAAAGGTGCGGTGGAGGAGGGAAGGGGGGATGCCCGGAGTGATGAGATCTTGGGATAAGTTGTATTCAAAGGTCGTACATGGCGAGGCTGGCTACGAGCGTCGCTGTCGTCATCGTACAAGGTTCGTCACCTGCACTTTCCCCCAGGAGGCAGCTGGTTTCCAGTATCGCCGTCCTCTATCTTTTCCCCCTCTTTTTTTTCTTGCTTAAGTGTGGATTGGACAGTGATGCTTGGATTTTGGTGGGCGGAGGGGGGTGGCGATGTTGATGTATGTCCTTCCCGCTGATTCAAGTGTTGATTATTAATTAGAGGTGCTATGTCAACAATTTTTGGTTCAATTATCAGTGGTTCATTCAGCCATGGTGCAGAGAGGGAGATGTATACAAATAACTTGGTAAATTAGTACGTGTTGCAGGTATTGATAGCAGTGTAGATGGGTTTGTGTTTTTGTTCGGTATTTAGTGATCCATCCATTCATGGTTCAGAGATTGGAGATGTGTAGAAATGTTTTGTTTGGGGTAATTCTTTTTACGTGTTTTTGCAGCTATTGATAGCAGTGTAGATTGTCTTTTTGTTTTGATGAAGTGCAAGTATAAGTGGTTTCCTAGTAGTTCACCCCTGCCCATTTTTAGTTTCCCACTCATTGATTGTTCAGGTAGGGGGGAAGGGGGGAGGGGTAGATGTGTACAAAATGTTTTTGGCCAATTAATACGTGTTGCAGTTATTCGACATTAGTGTAGTTTTGGCACTTTGATGTAGTGTAGACGGGTGTTATGTGCAGCAGGTTTTCATCTTGTCTCAACAATAAGTTGTAGTTTGTGGTGCAGGGGTGGTTCAGGTGTGTGGGATGGGGTGTTTTTGGTGCATAGGAGGTAGAATATACTGGCTAGCTTTTTTGTTATAACTTTTTCGCAAGTAGTGTCTATGCCCACACACACACCGTTGTTCTCTGTATTTTTCCTTTTCTTACTTTTTTCGTAAGAGCTGTTCTGGATGTCAGTAAATGTCTTTTCAGTATACAAATGTTTATTATCTGGATAGAGTGGAGATGGATTTTTTTGGTTTTGTGGTGGATGCATTGGTTCGCTCCGATATCACTCTGTTACAGTGGAGATTGTTCTTGGGGGTGGGTGGGGGTGCTTTTTTCATTTTGCACTGTAATAATTATAAATGTAGTTGTATATTTCTCCCTCCCTTTTTATCTTTTTTTTTGGATTTTTCATTGTTGAACTGTCTTTTTCAGCTATGATAAAATGGTTGAAATATCCTTTTTTATGAGTGATGTCTTGAAGAAGCAGCATCATGTGTGTGGAATAAACGCTATGTTTTTTCTTTTTGGAGTGCATGTCAGTGGATTTTATAGGAGATTTTGTCTACAAATTACTTCCCGTCTGGGGTTCGCGCGCATACACTTATTGGGGGGATGTTTCTGAAGGTGCATTATCTTACTTTGACAGTTACGATGAATGGACCTCATCAAGTGATAATGTAGGAGTTTTTTCTCCACCCTGTTTTAACATTACTACAGAGTATGGTTGTTGTCATTTTTTACAATCCTTTTTTTTTCTGTTTTTGTTATTCTTAGCGTGCCAATAACCGCAAGAAAAAGAGGGTTTTAGATGATGCTCTGTTTGAGTTCTTCAGCAAGGAGGTACAGCCAGAGAAATCCACTTTTTATGAATTGTTCACTTTATTTTTTTGGTTTATATTACTTGTTATTTTTTTATTCCTACAATATGTTCAGATACTGTTATTTTTTCTGCAGGCTATCAAGAGTTTCAAGAGAGATTTCTCAAAGATTTGCAATGAATCGGAATTTTTCGTAGAGGTTTGTAGTTTTAACCTTTTTCTTTATTGTTTTTGACCAACCTCCTTTTTTTGCATATGTATTCTTCTTTTCTTCTTTTGTTTTTCAGCTAATTTTTTGTTATCTCTCTCCATTTGTTTTGTTGCTTTTCATGTACTCTGCAAAGTATTTCTTCGAAGTGCTGGATAGGCTAACATTGGATCAACGTGCAATCATTGATAAATTTGGATTTGATTATCTGCTTTCTCTAAGAAAAACGAACTTACCGTCATCCTTCATTCGTTGGCTTGCTCTGAGTGTAGACACGGTGTGCTGTGAAATCATAGTGGGCGACAAGACGATCCACTTCCCCCAAGATGCTTTTGATTTTGTTCTTGAGTTGCCCAATGCTGGTAGCCAGTTGGTCGAAGACAGTGTTGGTGGTTTGGAGTTTATTATGTCATTGCTCAAATTATCAGAACCACCACACATCACTTTCTTTGGGAATAAGTTGAATTTAAAGGAGCCAATGTCTGAAGCAGAGGTTTTTGCATGCTTCATGCAAATCTCTATTTCTTGCTTTTTATGCCCGACATTTTCTGATCACATAGACACCAAGTTCATTGGACACTTGGGGGACCCTGAACGTGCTAGGCGTTTTGATCTCTGTTTGTTAGTGCACAAACATTTGATGGCTGGAGTTAGAAAAGCAGCGAGCTATTCTTATTCAAAGGGGAGGAAACCAAATGTTTTCGAGTTCTGCGCCTATGGACTCGCTGTAAGTTCTGCCCTTTTTGTGGTTGTTTACTTCTGTTTCTTATTTGTTTTCTTTTGTTTTGTTTTTTCTGCATTTTCTTTTTGCTCATTTGTTTCTGATTGCAGGTTTTCTACCTAGACTGCCTTGATTTTGGCGCTCATGTAGCTGGCTCCGGAGTCCCAAGATCTGTTTCTTGCTGAGGTGACATGATAAAATTTTTTTCGGAGTTGGACCGTAAAGGCGGGAAGGGTTATGGGAGGAGGCGCATGAGAAAAGATCTCGCAGGATGCTATTCCAATGTATGTAAAGTTCATTTTTCTCCTGTGTTTTATGCAGACATCACGATTATTCTTTTCTCATCACTCACTGCTTCATCCCCCTTAGCTCTGCTTTTATTTTTATTTTTCTTAGGTTATTATTTTGCAGCGCTCCATTTCATAAAACAAGTGTTGTGCACACTATGTCTCACATGATGAGACCATGATTTCAAGCCATCAAGAAACATTGAATAACAAATTTGAGACTATGTTGCCTGGCAAGGTATTCTTTTTTGTGTATGCTAGTAAATTCCTTTTTTTTAATGTGTTTGTGTTTGGTATCACAAATTTTTGTTTATGTTTCTTTCTCTATTTTCCCATAGTTTTTTTCTTAACAATTTTTATTCTTGCCTTTTTCATTATTCCATTTCTTTTTTTTCTATGTTGCAGATTATTGATTCCATAGTTGACACCGTTCACTATTTCTACTCAACATCATCAGTGTCCATGAATAATCCAATGGTTTTGGTGCAGAATGTGTGCAAAGTTGTAGCACACGCACACTAATGGCCTTGATGCCCTCGGTTGTAGACCCCAAAAGAAAGGTTAAGAAGAGTGTAGCAGCAATTTTCCCCTCAGAAAAGAAACCAAGGTTGAATCGACAAGTAGGAGGACAAGCAATCTCTGAAGGTTGATGCAACTGAGGTGGCAGGGCGCAATACCGGTTCAGCAGCAACGCAGAACCTACACAGCACAATCAAATTACTCTGTCCCAAGGAAGCAGTAAGGTTGTCAATCTCACTGGTTTTGCTAAACACAAAGAGGTTAAACGTATGGTGTGGAAAACAGTAGGAACAGTATGAAAGTAGTATGAAAACAGTATCAAAGCAATAGGTGTTTTATCAGAATTAGGAAAATGGACCTAGGTCCACAGTTCACTAGTGGTGTCTCTCCGTGAAAGGTAAATAACATGTGAGGTGAAAAAATTACAACTGGGCAATTGATAGAAATGAAGGTTGCACCGTAGTGCATATGCAAGACATAAAGATTACTATGTCATTCATGCAGGCATTACAACAAAATACATAGACCGTCATCCAACTGCATCTATGTGTAATAATCCACCATCCGAATATCATCCGAACAAACGTTGGGTATTAAGTTGCAAGCAACAAATTATCGCCGTAAGCAAAGTGTGTAATGTAAACAATGTAAACTAGGTAAAGACAATTGTTTTCTCCCTAATGGCAACATCACATCCTCCATCCGTCACGTTTCTGTCACTCGAGCACAAATGAAAAGAAGGCATGAACCCACTATCGAGCACTCCCTCTTGGAGTTACTAGCATCTACTTGGCCAGAGCATCTACTAATAACGGAGAGCATGCAAGTCATAAATAGCATATGCATGAAGATAACATGATAGATTTATAATCAGAAGACATAGCATTCAACATTCATCAGAACCCAACAAACACAACATGTAGCATTACATAAAGATGATCTTGATCATGTTAGGCAGCTCACAAGATCTAAACATGAGGTACAAAGTGGAGAGAATAACCATCTAGCTACTGCTATGGACCCGTAGTCTAGGGATGAACTACTCACACATCACTTCGGAGGAGGGCATGGTGGTGTAGACCCCTCCGGTGATGAATTCCCCTCCCGGCAGGGTGCCGGGGAGAGCTCCAGAACCCTCCCGATCTCGGGATGACGATGACGGCAGCCTCCGGTGTTTTTCGGGACGAAGTGGAATATCTTTAGGGTTTACGTCTCGGGGGGATTATATAGGTGAAAGGGAAAAGGCGGTGGAGGCCTGGGGGCCCCCACACCACCCCTCGGCGCGTCCAAGGGGGGCGCGCCGCTCTATGGTGTGGGCCCCCTGAGGCCCCCCTCCGGGTCTCTTCGGGACTCCGTTGAACCTTCGGGAATTCTAAGACTTCCGGGCTTCGAATTTTCCGATTCCGAGAATATTTCCAGAACAACTTTTCTGAAACCAAAAACAACAGAAAACAGGGAATTGGCTCTGTGGCATCTTCTCAATAGGTTAGTCCGAAAAATCGATAAAAATGACATAAAGTGTATAGCAAACATGTGGGAAAAAAATAAGAAAACAACATGGAACATCAGAAATTAAGGATATGTTTATGACGTATCAACATCCCCAAGCTTAGTCCCTACTCGTCCTCGAGTAGGTAGACGATAAAAACACATAATTTCTGAGGTGGCATGCTACCAACGTAAACTTGATCATAAACAATGTAAAAGCTTAAGTAAGCTAAGATCATAGAACTTTAACACAAGCACGATAAATAGAACTTTAATAATAAAGCATAGCAATCACCTTGCATCATGAGAAGTAACTCAAATAAAAGATCATGAATAACAATGCAAAGAAAGATATACATTTGTTTCAAGTATAGAGAGAACATGTCAAAATGATATTTCACTAGTCCTTAAGAGTGGAGCAAAACATAAATGCCAGGACACCTTCAAAGCTCATGAGAAAGACTAGAAAAAATAATTAGAGAACCAGCAATAACCCATCATGAATAAATTAATATGTTTCTGGCACAAATGCACATAAAACTTAGAATGGCAACTATGCTCTCTCAACCATGCATAAAGTTAGAAGATCGAGACTCAACATAAAAGTAAAACAAAGGCCCTTCGTAGAGGGAAGCATGGATCACTCATGTGCTAGAGCTTTTATTTTATTAAACAGAGGTATAAAAACTTGACACTCCTCCCAACCATCTTTCACAAACCATGGCTAACCGAATCCTCGGGTGCCTGCCAACAATCACATACCATGGAGGAGTGTCTATATTTTAAGAGAGGTGTATGCTTATGTCAATGAATGGTAAACAGAAAATACAGTACGTCACAAGCCAACTAGACTTCATGTCGTGGTGGTATCACAGCAGATGCCATAGGATGGCTAAAGTGTTGGGGCCGATGGACGCTGGAGGTATCCGGGGAGAGATCGCACGGAGAGTAGCCGCGCGTAGGTATCTCTAGCACTGCAAACAACAAGATCTACCCAGGTTCAGGGCCCTCGTGTGGAGGTAACACCCCTACTCCTGCCTACCTCTCTGTATGTATGTTTTCCGAGTAGCCACAGTACAATGTTTGCCTCTTGGCCGAGTAGCCACTCGGCTGTTCTCTCTAGCTCTAGTGTTGGCTCTTGCAATAAATGCGAAGTGAAGCAACGTCCCTCGCGCAGGAGGGGGCAGGGCACCTTATACACTGGTGCCCAACCGAATAAAGAAAGACTATAAGGTACAACTTGATGGGACATGCCCACTGCTGAACAGAGCACGCCTCCGGCTTCTCGCTGACGCGGGTGCGGGAAGTCGTCGCGCCGTTCGGCAGATGGGACCAGTCCACCATGTCAGTGACATAGAGTAGGCCCATAGGCATGTCCTGTCCCCTCTGTCAGTGACAGGACTTGACAGGCGCCTACCTCACTGTAGCCACGCCGTAGCGCGGATAATCACGCGCTCCGTAAGTTGAACCGCACGCCTGCACGGACACAGGATACGCGGGATCCTGTCAGAACGGATCCATTGACTTCTTGCCCGAGTAGGAACACAGTCCATCTACTCGGACCGCTTGACCGCTATCCGGACGAATACAAACTTGCTCAATATCTTCTCTTGGCCTTCAATGCTTATGACCGGATAGAGACTACCGGGTAGAAGGTACCCGGGTAGCCACCAACCCGGCCAACTGTACTCTGATCTTTGCCTTTTACCACTTGCCTTACCCCTAATCGGGGGTAACCCCCCCCGACATTAGTCCCCGAAGCTGGTAGAGTCCTGCGAACTTGTTCACTAGGCCCTGCCAGCGTAAACCAAATTGTCTTCTCGAATTAGTAATGCCGAGTTGCACTCCAACTTGAACCAGTAATCCCTTCTCGAATCTCTTCAACTGTGGTTACGAGATAACCTTCCTGGTAGCCGAGTAGAGCAATCTCTCTACTGAGCTGCCGAGCAAAATGACTTGGTGAAATTTCGAACACGATCCCGCTGGACCAGACCAAATCCACCTCTCCGGGTCGCTACTTGGCACGTGTCAAGCCCTCGCGCCCCCTACGCCTCGGTGCCAGGGACGCGGCAGGCCACGCGCCAGTCTATGCAACTAGGGCCCACGGCCCGTTAGGTCACATCGAACGGATACTCGAGAGCCCACGATCTGGAACGTGGGATTAACTGCGCCCGTTACGCGCGCGTTTCACGCTGTGTGCATTTCTAACGGGCAGCTAACCCACGCCCTGCGATCAATGCCCACGATTGATCCAGTAGTAACTGCAACGCGCGGGGAGAGATAAATACCCCGCGCCGCCCAATTCTTCTCTTTCCTTTGCACTTTCCAATCTCTCATCCCCTCTGTGCTATCGCCGCCGTCGAGCACTCCGCCACCGCGAGCACTCACTGCGCCGCCACCGTGAGATCTGAGAGCAAGCATTTCGGCGCGCCATCGCCGCCATCCTCGCCCTCACGAGATCTTCTTCTCCGATCTACAACTTCCCTTCCATGGCTCCGCGCAGAGACGAGGAGGCTGCCGCCCGAGCCGGCTGGGAGGGCTCGGACGTCACCTCCGAGGACTGCCAGTGGTTGTTAAAGACGCGCCGCATCCCTCCCGGCGTCGTCTGCCGGCATCCAGGTACCGAGCTCATACCGAAACCTGACAAGGACGAGTATGTCGTCTTTCTGTCCCATTTCAAACGTGGCTTCGGCCTTCCCATCTCGAAGTTCGTCTCCGAGTTCCTCAATCATTTCGGCCTCCAGCCGCATCACCTTCCACCAAACGCCATCCTCATGCTCTCCATACACGCCGTCGTGCGTGAGGCCTTCTTAGGTGTCTACCCAACAATCCACACATGGGCAAGATACTTCTTCCTTCGCAAACAAAGTGTTCCCGATCCTGGGAACACTGAGAACGCTCGCGCAATGACCCAGGCGGGTAGCGCGATGATGTTGCAGCGCAAGACCGGACACCACCCGAGAGTAAAAGGATTGGAAACTGTGCGCAAGTGGCAGCGCGGTTTCCTTTACGTGAAGAATGTTGCCGCTGAAGAGGGGAAGCCCATCGAAGACCGGATAGGGCTCCCAAGGTTCAAGAATGCACTGCCCACCGGGCAGCACTAGGGCTACGACCCAAAGAAGACCATCCCGGACGTCCTCCAGGTAGAGAGACGCATGACCGAGTTGATCTCGGAAGGGTTCCTTCAGGACGATCCCATCGCATGTTGGATATCACGCCGGGTACTCCTGCTCCAGCACCGGGTACACAAGATGTGCCACATGGGAGGACCCCGTGACTGCACCAGGACAACGACGTTCGAGCTCAGCAAAGCTGAAGTGGCCATCTGGGCCAGGTCCATCATGCAGACCTCGCTCTCTGATAATTGGGCTTACGGCTTCATGCCGTATAGCCGCACCAAGCCCATCAAACAGGTTAGCGTTCTATGCTTTGTGTTTGCACCCTGATACCGAATAGGTATTCTCTCAGCTTTGTATGCTTAATCTTTGCATGCTGCACCGAGTAGGTCATCATACTTATCCTTTTGGCTCTATATGCTTTGTGTTTGCATGCCGTGCCGGGTAGGATTACTCAGCCTAATATGCTTTGTGTTTGCATGCTAACCCGAGTAGAACTCCTTAGCCGAGAACTCAACTCACTGTGCTTCATGCTTTGCCTCAACAGCACATTGATCGCCAGCGAGAAGAACACAACGAGATCTTCGAGGCCAACTGGTCCAAGGACCGAGAAGAGGACGACGCGACCGCCTACGACACCCAAGACACCTTGTGCATCCCTCATGCCAATCAGCCCGGTAAGTCCCGAACAGATGCCTCTATTCGGGATTGGTCCGAAGATGACGAAGGTGATTGAGTTCACCTCTCTGTCTGCTAGCAGTAAACTTTAACTCTCTTTCCTTGCTTGCTTTAACTCCTTTCTTTTTCTACTCTGCAGAGGACCCCGAGTTGGACAACGAGGATGAAGTCCTGATTGTCGATCCGCTTTCGGTGGCCGCTTCCAACACTCAGAAGAGAGTTGGCAGTGGTGCCCAGGCACCTGCCCCCAAGCAGGCCAAGAAGACAGCCGTTCCCAAGACCGGTGCTTCCAAGAAGAGGAAAGCCCCCACCCGCAAAGGGTAAGTGTTCCTCCGAGTAACCTTAACTTATTGCCGCTTCCTGTTGCACCTTTCCCTTGGTTCCCTTCTCTGCTTTCTGATCTTGCACTATTCTTTCTTCCAGCGCGGCTCTTGACGCGGATGCCGCTACTGCGGCAGCTTCTCAGACGCATACGACTACGCCCCGAGAAGAGACTGTTCATCTCTCGGATGATGACGAGAACCAAAGGCCGCTGGGAAGGGCGCGCGCGTCCTCCCCAGTTGATGAAGAACAAGATGCTGGCGCCGAGAACGACAGCGCCAGGGTAGAGATAGACCTCACCACCGAGCAGTCGCCGCCTGACGCGCGGCCAACTTCTCGGGAAGCTGCCAACGACGAGATGCCGCCGTCTCCCCCAGCTGCATCAGCTGGGGAAAACGCTGAACACGCTGCCGAGCAGCAAGGAGATGATGCCGCCCTGGAGCGGCCAGACGCCACCCCCGAGCAGCAGCAAGACACCAACGCTGCAGCTCAAGATGATCCCGCGGCCGGGCCGCGGGTAGACGACACTGTTGATACAAGGCCAGACCCCGCTGCGGAGCAGCGGGTAGAAGAAGATGTGGTGGAGCCAACCCACCAGGACCAAGTGTAGCCAGGCGCTGCACCGAGTAGCCGGCCTCCTGCGCTGCCAACTTCGCAGGTGCCTCCACCCAGCGCGCCTGTTCCTCCACCAACTCAACCAGCACCAACACCTCCTCAATCTACTCTGCAAGTGCCACCAACTGCTTCTCGATCAGACCCTACTCCAAGCACCAGGAAGATCATCAAGTCTGGAACCGAGCCCACCCGACAACAGGCAAAGCGCAGCGCTTCGCAAGCCGGGCAGCAGATTCCGCCCCCCAAGCCGCAAGATGGACAATCCAGGAAGCAGGTGAAGAGTACCCAGCTTACGCTTCTTCCCGCTGCTTCAAATGCCAATCCGGCTGCCTCTGACGTCGAGAAGCAGAAAGCTGGCGCTACCTACCCCGAATACATAATGACCCTGTCGCAGCGCCGCCACATCTCACTATCCAAGGGAGAAAAGCGACTAGCCGCTCTGAAAGAAGGCCAAGTTGTGGGAACAACTTCCAAGTCCAAGGGGAAGAAGGCAGCGACTCCCGAGATCTTTTCGCGTGGCGAAGAAGATGACAAGATTGAAGGAGAAGGCCTCACTGCCATCTTGGACCGAGTAGGCTTTGTTGATCAGGCCTGGAAAAGCAAGGCGCATGGTAACCCTACTTGGAATGGTATGGAGCTGTGCCAGATCGACCACTACCGCACCGACTGGAACAAAGCTGATGTTGGTTCTGTTGCCATGACGGTTGCCAACCCTGCCTGCACCCTTGCCGAAAAGTTATTCGTTATGCGCAAGAACATCGAGGACATCGAGTAGAGCTACGTGGTAAGTATTTCTTCTCCTTCTTGCATTTTCTGAGTTGCTGGTTTCTTCTTTCTCTTCTCGTTTTCTCTTTTCCTCTTAGTCATTCCCCCAGTCCCCGAGATTCGGGTCAGTGACTGAAGACTCAAACGAGTTGACAGTTACTCGGGCCAAATCTTCCAAACCACTTACACTTTCTCTCTTCTTCTCTGCAGAATAGCATCCATAAGAGGACTAGGATTTTCCGTCGGCTACTCTGGAACCACCGCATCGCCAAAGATCGCATCCAGGCTCTGGAAGCTGACAAGAAAGACAGCGAGGCGATAGAGCAGGCGGCCCTGGAACGCACTCTCCAGATCTCTGAGGTCGAAGGTAAGCTTCTAGCATCTTGGTTTGTGCATTTTGTGTTTACGCTCGTGTTTGCTTTTTGCTTTATTGCTGTTTTCTCTGCAGGCAAGTTCAAGGACTTGGTGGAAAAGCACCGAGAATGCGAAGTTTTTGCCGCCTCCGCCCAGAGCAAGATCGCTACTCTGGAAGGTGAGCCTTCCTCTTTCTTTTCGGCAATTGTATCTTCTTTCTTGTCTACTCTGCTGACAATGTTGTTCTTCTCGCAGAAGAGTATAAAAAGTTCCGAGAGCAACACTTGGAGTGCCTCACGCCCGCTGAGGTGCAACAGCAACTGGTGACCCGGGAACTGGAGATTGAGAAGGAGCGCAATACCGAGAGAGAGGAATTCGAGAAGCTCCATGTTGATCTCAAAGACGCACTCCAAACCGCCATCAACCATGTCAGCGAGAAGAAGGAGCTCGAGAGGACATCCAAGGCCGAGAAGCAGGCACTTGAGCTGGAGATCCAGGTGCTGAAGGATCGCAACTCGGCTCCCGAGACCCAGATCACGGAGTCGCGCCGCCTCCATGCGAAGCATGTCCCAGAGGAGACCGACTGGCAGAGGAAACTGAGAGCAATTGTCCTTGAGATGAAATGTAAGTTGCCATTACTCGCTATCCTGTTTGCCGTTTTTCTCTCTGCCTTCTTCTATTCTGTTTTTCTTCTTCCCGGTTTCTGTTTCTCACCTAACTTTAGGCCCTGCTGATTTAGATGTCTTCCCGGAACTTTGTGCTGCTGGCATAACTGCTGCGAAAAAAGCAAGGAAAGCCAGGGCAGCAGCTGGTCTTAGCCTTGATGATGACTCCACCATCTCAGACCTTCTTGCCAACCTGAAGACACAGGTGCATTCCCTCAAGGGCCTGGGCACCACCATGGTGGCCACGGCAATCAACCTGCACAAACTGTTCTGGCCAGGAAAAGATGTCCCAGAAACTTTCCAAGGAATTACTGAGAACCTGAGCGGAATCAAGGCTGAACTCAAGAAGTGGCGCGCCGGCTCCGCAGCTCGGGCAGAATCTGACGAGTTGCTGCACTTTGTCCTGAGCTGGTACGAGAATCTGGACCTCCAAAGGATCCGTGAGCACCGTGAAGACTCCAAGTGGACTGACAATACTGACTGCGTCGCTCTCCAAAAGGAGGTGGCCTATGAGGTCGCCTCCTACGCCGAGACCAGCGTCTACATCGACGGCCTCACCGAGCCTGACACAGACGTTGGCGAAGATGATGATGACAAGGACGATGACGAGGACGATGAAGAGGACAAGGACTTGGCTGCGTCCGAGGAGGGTGCCGGAGAGGAGGGAGCCGAGCAGGAGGAGACCAAGGAGACGGAGAAATCCGAGCAGCAGGGCAACACGGAGGAACCCGAGTTGGCCGCCAACGCGGGTGTCGAGCAGCCGCAGCCCGCCACTCAGGAGGACACCATCACCACCGAGATGGTGATCTAGGCGCCCGCTCCCGAGTTAGGCGTGACTGCTGCCGCGACAACTGGTGTCTACCCGATGCCCAGCACCCATTCTACTCCAGCCTCCAGCTCAGCAACGGATCCCATCTCTGTGGCCACCGCAACTTCCGAGCAGGCTGCCTCTGCCAACATCGACGTAGACAACACCGCCTCTACTGCCGAGTAAAACCTGCGTGCTTTATCTCAAACTCTTATCAGATCCCCGGGATGCCGGGTGCATATGTAACCGAAACAATTATGTTTGTTGCTACTCAGTTTTATTTCAGTTTAATGTTTTTTAGCAACTCTGGCTCAACGCCGGGTTGCGTTTCTATGCAAGTTCCCGAGTTGCATTTTTTATCCACTCTTTCTTTTCGTCTCAGCTCTTACCTGCCACTTGTGGCTTTTTTGGTAGTCGAGTCACAAGATTTCAAAGTTTGAGTTTCAAATACTTAGCCACTTAGAAAAATTCATTGTAACGCTGCCCACCACTTAGCCGGAAAAAGACAACAGAAACAGAAAAGAACACCCTACTCGGTTGCTACACCTCTCTTCTCCTTAGCAATTTTTCGTGTGCTCATTGACCTTTGGCTTGTTCTCTTGCTTGCCATGAAGTCGGGTTGCGGACAGCAACAGTCGAAGAGTTGGCCCTTGGGTTTAAACACACTACTAGATATTCTTATGAAATTCCAAGTAGAGCAACCGAGTAGACAAAGTAAAACAGAGTAGAATAACATAGAACAAGTTGGGCAAGGGCAGTCCCCGAGTTTGAATTCGGAGTGCCTACTAGAATTTAACTCGGTTGAGGAGATACATACAACTTTCTGCTCATGAATGAAAACGGCGGAGTAGAGCTACATTCCAGGGGCGCTTAGATTCCTCTCCAGCTCTATCCGGCCTGTTCTTCTGGGGTGCCTGTGCGTCAACTAGATAGTAGGCATCATTGTGCAGAGCCTTGCTCACAATGAAAGGCCCTTCCCACGGAGGGGATAGCTTGTGCATCCTGGCCGTGCGCGGCACGAGCCTAAGGACCATGTCTCCTTCTCAGAAAACCCTTGGGTTCACTTTCCGGCTGTGATAACGCCTCAAGTTTTGCTGATAGACAGCTGAACGTGACAGAGTTAACTCTCTTGATTCTTCTAGAAGGTCAACGTCATTTTCTCGAGCTTCTCTCGCCTCCGCCTCAGTGTAGAGGGTTACTCGGGGCGAGTCATGCTCTAGGTCAGTGGGCGACACGGCCTCAGCTCCATATACCAGGAAGAATGGTGTGTATCCGGTTGATCGGTTAGAGGTAGTCCTTAGACTCCACAAAACCGCCGGCAACTCGTCCAGCCAACACCCAGGTGTTTTCAGCAATGGCTCCATCAGCCTTGGCTTTATGCCAGATAGCACCATGCCATTTGCTCTCTCAACTTGCTCATTGGAGGCCGGATGCGCAACAGATGCAACGTCTAGCCGGATCCTCTTCTCCTTGTAGGATCTCGCAAAAGCACCCTCAGCAAAGTTTGTGCCATTATCAGTGATGATGCTGTGCAGGTAGCCGTATCTCAAGATCACATCCTTCAGGAAACTCGCAGCTGTGGCTCCATCACACTTCCGAATAGGCTTGACCTTAATCCACTTGGTGAACTTGTCAACCATGACCAAGATGTGAGTCATGTTGCCTCTAGCCGGCTTGAAAGGCCCCACCATATCCAAACACCAAACTGCAAACGGCCAAGTAATGGGAATGGTCTTCAACTCGGAAGCTGGCATATGAATCTTACTTGCAAATCTTTGGCAGCCGTTGCACTTTCTCACTATATCTTCAGCTTGCTTCAAGGCAGTGAGCCAAAAGAAACCATGCCGGAAAGCCTTGTTGACCAGAGCCCGAGAAGAGGCGTGATGCCCACATTCCCCCTGGTGTATCTCCACAAGAATTTCTTCTCCCTCTTCTGGTTCGACGCAGCGTTGCAGCACGCCAGTAGGGCTCCTTCTATGCAGCACATTGTTGAGGATAGTGTAGCCCTTGGATCTTCTGTGTATCTGCCTGGCAGTGACCTCGTCGCCTGGCAAGGTGCCATCCGTTAGAAAGGATAATATGGGCAGAGCCCAACTCGGTGTCTCCCGTGTGGGAAACACTGGTTCGCCCACTTCCATTGGATCAGCCACCAAGACCTCTTCTGAGTTGGAGACGAGTCCCCGAGTACTCGGAAAGGACCCCCTCGATGAATGCGACAGTCCCCGGGTTGAATGGAGCAGTCCCCGGGTTGGAGACGACAGTCCCCGGGTTCTCTTTTTCAGCCTCCCAGTCAATCTCCATTGGAACAGCTTCCTCTCCTGGCAGAGACGGAACAAAGATAGACTCCGAGTTGGGGGATGGCTTGATGGATGGCTTTCTCAAATGCTCCAAGGCAATCCCAGCCGGGATGAACTGCCGAGAAGACCCCAACTTGGACAACTCATCAGCTGCGTCATTCTCTGTTCTATGTATATGTTGGAACTCACATCCTTCAAAGAAGCCAGTCATGGTTTGCACCAGAAACCGATATGATACCATGTTGGCGTCCAGAGCATCCCAGGTGCCGGATACCTGCTGCACCACCAAATCCGAGTCGCCATAACAGATGATGCGATGCATGCCGACCTCCTTGGCTACCTTCAAGCCGTGTACCACGGCCTCATACTCGGCCACATTGTTAGATGCCTTGAAATGAATTTGCAGCACGTACTTGAGTTGATCTCGCTTGGGTGACGTAAGCACTACGCCAGCACCGAGGCCTTCCTTCACTTTGGAGCCATCAAAATGCATCTTCCAGTAGTTGGTTTCCGGCAAGGGAGGCTCATACTGCACCTCAGCCAAATCCACTAGAAAATCTGCCAGAATCTGTGACTTGATGGCTTCTCTTCTCGCGTACAGAGGAGCGTACGAGGCTAGCTCGATTGCCCACTTGGCTACCCGGCCGCTTGCTTCCTTGTTACCCATGATATTCGAGATGGGAGCAGAACTCACCACTGTGATGGGATGCTCTTGGAAATAGTGCTTCAGCTTCTTGGCACCCAGGTACACGCCGTAAGTCATCTTCTGGTAATGCGGGTAGTCCTACTTGGAGCTGGATAGCACCTCACTGAGATAGTACACTTGCCGCTGCACAGTCTTGCCTTCCTCTTCTCTTTCCACCACAATCACCGCACCGACTACCCGGTTGGTTGCCGCAATGTATAGTAACATCCGCTCTTTGGGTAGCAGACTAGCCAAGATGGGAGCGCTACCCAGCATGGCCTTCAGCTCCCTGAACGCCACATCAGCTTGCGGTGTCCAGACAAACTTGTCGCTCTTCTTCATGAGTTGGTAAAGAGGAAAGGCCTTCTCGCCCATTCTGCCCAGGAAGCGGCTCAGAGAAGCCAGGCATCCAGTGAACTTTTGCACATCCTTCAGTGATCTCGGCAAAGACATGCTCTCTATAGTTTTTATCTTTGAAGGATTGGCTTCAATGCCCCGACTGGATACCAAGAAGCCGAGTAGCTTGCCAGCCGGGACGCCAAAGGTGCATTTAGTCGGATTCAACTTCATCCTGTACTTGCGTAAGTTGGCAAAGGTTTCCTCAATATCACTAAGAAGAGTATGTGTTTTATTCGTTTTGATGACAATGTCATCTACGTACACCTGCACATTTTTGCCAATTTGATCATGCAAGCATTTCTGCATGCATCTCTGATAGGTAGCCCCAGCATTCCGCAACCCAAAGCACATGACACGATAGCAATAAGCCCCGTATGGGGTAATAAAGGCAGTTTTTATTTGATCATCCGGGTTGAGAGAAATCTGGTGGAAGCCAGAGTAGGCATCAATGAAAGACAAAAGTTCACACCCAGCAGTGGAATCGATCACCTGATCTATGCGGGGTAGCGGAAATGGATCCTTGGGGCAGGCCTTGTTCAGGTCGGTGTAGTCCACGCACATGCGCCATGCGGTATCGGCCTTGGGGTCCTCCTTCTTCGTCTCAACCATAACTGGGTTGGCTAGCCAATCCGGATGCAGCACCTCCATGATAAACCCACTGATCAGCAACTTGGTGATCTGGTCACCGATGGCTTTCCTCCTCTCATCACCAAAGCGGCGCATAGCCTGCTTAACCGGCTTGGCGTCATGCCGCACATGCAGGGAGTGCTCAACCAACTCCCTCGGGACACCCGGCAGATCCTCATTGGACCATGAAAAGACATCCCGATTCTCACGGAGGAAGTGGATGAGCTCGCCTTCCTATTTCTCTCCCAACCCGGCGCCAATGATGGCAACACGGTCTGGGAATTCAGGATCAACCTGGACCTTCTTTGTCTCCTGGGACGCCTAGAAAGCTGTTCCGTACTGGGAACCCGGCATGCCAGGCGCACCACCTTGTGCTGCTTGCGCCATAGCGACCACCTCATGTATCTTCTTCTTCTCGGCAGCAATGACCATGGCTTCCGCTAGTTGAGAACTTGCAGACGCGCATTCCATGGAACGCTTGTAATCACCCGAGATGGTGATGACACCATTGGGACCAGGTATCTTCATCTTCAGGTAGGCTGCATGGGTAGAGGCCATGAACTTGCTGAGGGCAGGCCTACGGAGTAGAGCATGGTAGGGGCTCTGAAGATCAACTACTTCGAACTGCAGGCACTCGGTGCGGCAGTTCTCCCTGGTGCCGAATAGGACATCCACCCAGATGCGGCCGATTGGAGCACAAGATACTCCCGGCACAATGCCATGGAATGTGGTCCTGCTGGGTAGCAGCATGTTCTCGGCGAGGCCAAGCTTCTCCAGTGTATCCCGGTACATGATGTTGATGCTGCTGCCATTATCTATCAGCACCTTGCTGAACCTGACATTCTTCTGAGTTCCCAAGAAGGTGGGATCCACCACCAGAGCATAGCTACCCGGGTTGGGCATCACCTTGGGATGATCATCCCTGGACCAAGTAACCTCTTGGTCGCACCAGTGCAGATAGTGAGGCACAGCCGGGATCACTAAATTTACCTCCATCGCACGCCTGTGCAATGACTGCTTGTTGGCTGGCTCGGTGGTGAAGATCATGTAGCTCTCATGGTATTCCTGGTACTGGTTGCGGTCTCCCCACCATTGTTGCCGTTGTTGTTGTTATTGTAGTTCCTGTTGTTGTTGTTGTAGTTGCGGTTGTTGTTGTTGTTGTTGTTGTTGTTGTTGTTGTTGAAGTTGCGGTTGCCGTTGTTGTAGTTGCGATTGGCTCCCTGAGCCATTTGGTTCACGTTCTCCCTTCTCGGAAACACTGCCGGCCTGGGAGAAGCTGCCCGAACAGGCTGCACGTTGGCTCCCGAGAGCGGCAGAGGAGGAGGCGGGGGCAGCTGACCAGCGTCTTCATTCTTGATTTGGTCCCACCAGCTGCACTGCCGGGTAGTGTGGTTGGCTGGCCTACTCGGATGCCGAGTATGGAAGCTGCATGGCCCAACCTTCATGTTCTCAAAGATGAAGCTCGGAGCTGGATCCGGGTTGCCGCTACCCGACTGGGGAGCATTGTACGGCTTCTTGATGCCTTGGCCCTGGTACTGGTTCTGCCCGTATTGGGCTCCAGCAGTTTTTTGCCTTTGGCTACTCCCAGCAGCCGTGGTCACAGCATTCACCTCCTCGAGATCATACCGAGTATCAATGCGGTCCCCTCGGCGCTTGTTGCGGAAATCATTGCGTCTGCTGCTGTCATGGTGCTTCTTTCTCGGCTCAGGAGAATCGAGCAAAGGCTGAGTAGGGTCTCCGAGTGCATACATATCTGCAATCTTGATTGTCTCGGCGAGCGTACTCGGCATCTCTCTCTGCAGCTTCTGCCACAGCATGTTGCCATGCCTGCAGCCTAAGCAAACCAGGTAATGGCCTGGGCCTCATTCACACCTTCACAGGTGTTCCTCAAAGTGCTCCACCGAGTTTCCTCTTCTAGCTGCTTGCAAGCAGACAGTTGTTGCGGCCTATTCGGCCTCTTGTACATGCTGGTGAAGTTGCTGATGAATTCCTCCGAAAATTCCAGCCAGCAGTTGATGCTTTCTCTGGGCAAGTTATTGAGCCAAGTCCGAGCAGGGACCTCCAGCATCTGCGGGATATACCGCACAGCCCATCTCCGGTTGCCGTCTGCAATGTGCACAACGGTAATATAGTCACTTAGCCAGTCTTCCGGCTTGGTGCTGCCATCATAGCACTTGGTCCCCCTAGCCAGCTGAAAATGGTTCACGGAGGGCTCCTCCATGATGCGTTGACCAAAGCAATCTGGGCCGGGTGGCCCTTTGTTCTCGAGCTGCGCAGACCGATTGATCCGGTCCAGCTTGTATCTTGCATCACTGGGCTCCAGCATGCGGTCACCCAGACGGTCAGTGACATCTCTTGGGTCAGCATATCCGGCTAGCCCCATCGCCGAGTACCCATCATCATAGCGGTCTTCATGCACAGCTACGGGTTGCACCACCGGGTTGGTTGCTGGCGCAACTGCATGCGGCTGTGCTGCCGCTGGTTGCCGCACTCTTGGCTGAGCCGGGTTGGCAGCATGAAGCCGGGATGGTCCTGCACGGTCTCCTCCTTGCCTCTTGCTGTGAGCTTTATTGGCTTGATAGCCTCCTCCTGCAGTGTTGTGATTCTGACCGGGATGCCGCGGCACAGCGCGCTGTTTTGCGGCGACAGCCGGGTCGTACACCTGCATCTGTTTGCTCTTCCCAGAGTGCACACTCTGGTACCTCTCATCGCCAGGAAGCGGTGATGAGGCCTGATCCGTAGATCTGACCGCATGCGAGTGCACCACCTGAGAAGCGCCAACACCCGGATTGGCTTTCCGGAACTCCTCGTTCTGCCTGGCAGCCTCTAGCACTAGCTCATTGAGTCTATCCTGCTGTCTAGCGCGCGCTTCGCCAGCGAGATGCGGCAACTCAGCAGCTACTGCCTCTGCAGCCTTAAGAGTTTTGGCGGGGGTGCTGTATCTCGGCTTACCAACAGTGTTCAAACTAGCAGATTGGTTAGCAGCCCTACCATCTCTAGCCAGCTCAGCGCCTAAGTTGCGACGAGTAACGCCTATCTTGCTAGGCAGCCTAGAAACAGGTGTAAAGCCATGCGCTACGTTATACTCGTTTTGCGCTAGGTTAAGCTCAAGCCTAACCTTCTCCAGCTCCTGGGACTCCGCGAGTAGTGCTTGACGCTGCTGCTCGAGTTGCGCCCTCACGGCAGCGAGTTCCACCTCTGTAGCTTGTGGCATGCCCAGCTGCACGGTAGCATCACCGCGATCAGCTGGTATCGCCGTAGACGTGGAAGGGTCCACGTAACCCGGAATGTTGTGGGGCGCGTCGTAGAGCTTGTGAACCCTGGCGCCAGCAGGTTCCTCGATGACTCCCGCGGTAGTGGCCGCGCCTTTCCCAGCATCGATAGCCGGGCCTGTCATCATCACCTCCACGCTGTCCGCACAGCAGCCAGAAGGCTTCCCGCGGGCAGCGAGTACAGCAGGAGGATCTTCCGTGGCGAGCACCTCCTCCGGGAACTCGCGGATGACGGTGGTGGCGACGTAGACAAGATGCGTGCCGAAGGAGAGCACCGAAATCTCTGGCGTTGTCGGTGACGAAGTCGAAGGAGCCGAGTCTGTGGACAAGGCCACAGACCACGCGCTCCCCCGTAGCAGAAACGGGTCCCGTCCGAACATGAACTCCAGCCAGCGCCGCTGCTGGCCCCACGGTGGGCTCCAACTGTCGTGGTGGTATCACGGCAGATGCCATAGGATGGCTAAAGTGTTGGGGTCGATGGACGCTGGAGGTATCCGGGGAGGGATCGCACGGCGAGTAGCCGCGCGTAGGTATCTCTAGCACTGCAAACAACAAGACCTACCCAGGTTCAGGGCCCTCGTGTGGAGGTAACACCCCTACTCCTGCCTACCTCTCTGTATGTATGTTTTCCGAGTAGCCACAGTACAATGTTTGCCTCTTGGCCGAGTAGCCACTCGACTGTTCTCTCTAGCTCTAGTGTTGGCTCTTGCAATAAATGCGAAGTGAAGCAACGTCCCTCGCGCAGGAGGGGGCAGGGCACCTTATATACTGATGCCCAGCCGAATAAAAAAAGACTATAAGGTACAACTTGATGCGACATGCCCACTGCTGAACAGAGCACGCCTCTGGCTTCTCGCTGACGCGGGTGCGGGAAGTCGTCGCGCCGTTCGGTAGATGGGACCTGTCCACCCTGTCAGTGACATGGAGTAGGCCCATAGGCATGTCCTATCCCCTCTGTCAGTGACAGGACTTGACAGGCGCCTACCTCACTGTAGCCACGCCGTAGCGCGGATAATCACGCCCTCCGTAAGTTGAACCGCACGCCTGTACGGACATAGGATACACGGGATCCTGTCAGAACGGCTCCATTGACTTCTTGCCCGAGTAGGAACACAGTCCATCTACTCGGACCGCTTGACCGCTATTCGGACGAATACAAACTTGCTCAATATCTTCTCTTGGCCTTCAATGCTTATGACCAGATAGAGACTACCGGGTAGAAGGTACCCGGGTAGACACCAACCCGGCCAACTGTACTCTGATCTTTGCCTTTTACCACTTGCCTTACCCCTACTCGGGGGTAACCCCCCGACACTTCACAAGAGCGGCTCCCATAGAAGGACGCGCCTGGGTAGAAGGCCATCTCTCTTTCTCTTTTGTTTGCACAATTATGCTTTGACTGATAAATGAGGGGAAAAAATTGTGAAAAGAATTTGTTGTATTAATTTGGAGTTGGGCACCCCGCTGCCGGCTCTTCTGTCATTTGGATAAGCGGATGAAACCACTAGTCCAGGGTGTGAAATCCAATCATCAAGTGAGATAAAGATTCTCTATTTACGTCCTCATGATCAAAAACAGGGGCACAAAATAGGAATAATTTTTAGCAGGTTTTAAAGGTAGCACACGAGAAATTTACTTGGAGTGGCACTTATATACCAGATGTAGGTAGGTATGGTGGACACAATGGGAAAACTTTGGTTTTTGGGAATTGGATGCACGACTAGAGCTCATACTCAGTACAGGTGGAGGCTAGCATAAGACTGGGAGCGACAAATCAAGAGAGCATAAGAGCCATAATCATGCATAGCAACATAAACATCATTAATCAAAGCATAACTGGTACCATAAGTTCAAAAATAAATGATCATGGAGGCTATTCATGACTGGTTCATAGTCATAAACATGGTGTGAGCATGCGCCAAGTCAACCAAATAAAACATTCAAAGGAGAACACCACAAATTTATGATTCAATATGACAAGAACAACTCATGATTCTTTCAATGGCACATTAAACACTCTCATCTATTTGAGGATAATCATTCTACTCATTAACCACAAGGCTTTAAAACATAAATAACATCTAGCATGATATGAAAAATTCTAGCCACAGTCTATAAAAGCTTCTACTTGCACCGTTAAAAATTCTACCTCAAGCAGCAGTTTCTTTTCCCAACAAGCACCATACAAAATAAGCTTTAACAAAAACTCTCTAAATGATTCAGCAAGAAAACACGAGAGGACGCACAAATCACTACTAAAACTAACATCTCTGACTAAGAGATGCAATGAAAACGAGAGCTAAACAGGAATTTTTGCAGCACCTAGAAGGAAAACTAAGAATACTTATTCAAACAAAAAAGAGGAGTGTGTCTCTCTTAAAAAAAAAAGAATGCTAGGATCCAACTATATTATTGAAGCAAAGAAAACAAACGAAAACAAAAGAAAAACAAACAGACGCTCCAAGTAAACTTCATATGATGTGACTGAATAAAGATATAGTTTCACTAGAAGTGACCTAATAGATAGTTGATGAAGAAGGGGATGCCTTGGGCATCCCCAAGCTTCCATGCTTGAGTATTCTAAAAATATGATTGGATGAACCACGAGGGCATCCCCATGATTTGACCTTGCACTCTTCTTGATCACATATATCACCTCTTCTCTTGACCCTTGAAAACTTCCTTCACACTGCACTCAAACAGTAATTCATATTAGAGGGTTAGTGCAACAATTAAAAATCCATTGGTTCTGTATGGAACAAGTGCTATTGATACTTTTAAACATTGTCTACAGCCACTGATATTTCGTGAAGCAAACAAATCCACTGGACATCGCAAAAGAGCAAATGCAAGAAAAATATGGCAGAACTGTCAAAACCAGAACAGTCTGTAAAGAAGAATTTTTTTCGAGGCACTTACTTCAATCAGATCGAAAAAATTAAAGAACAAAAAAGTTGCGGAATTAGCCAAGGAATAAGCACAAAACATTTCAGATCATTCTGGTATTGATGGATTTTATACGATTTTTTACGGTGGATAGCAGAAATCTGTTTCCTGCGCAGAAATCTGAAAACCAACTCCAACTCTCGTCAGAAACCTTATTTGGCACTACTAAAAAATGAAAAGAAAGATACAAAGGAGTTGCTACAGAAGTATACAACCCCTTGACTCAAAGAAAACAGGGAAAACAAAGCAAAAAATAAAACCATGGTTCATCTCCCAAGAAGTGCTTTTCTTTAACGCCTTTTAGCTAGGCCCACAAAAGTAGAATCAAGTATTTTCAAGTGAAGAAGCATCCAAATTGTTACGAGGTCTACGCTTACCTTTCTTACCCTTATTTTTACTTTTAGGGAACTGATGGTCCAAGCATGGTTTGGAAGTGAAAGTTATGGTACCTTTCCCCATATCGATGGTTGCTCCTAAGAGCTTCAGCAGAGATCTTCCAAGGGTAATTTGTCCTCCTCCTACACATTCAATAACAAGATAATGAGTGGAGACCGTTTTTCCTAAGAGTTTTGTAAACACTCCCTCAGCTATCCCAATGGGAAATATAGTGGTGTTATTAAGGAGAGGAATTTCTTCCCCTCCCTCAGCAAGTCCCCAAAGGTTCAAAGATTCATAAATCTCTTTAGGCATAAGACAAAATTCAGACATAATATCACAACAAGCATGAAACGTTTCGCCATTTATAGAAACCTTCACCAAAGGAATCATATTTGAAGCTTCAAAATTTATTGGGACATAATCAAGACGTTCACGAATCTGGCCATAACCTTCTTTTAAATGAGAAATATGTGACTCAAGAGTACTCAATCTAGCATAAATACTTGGAAAGGCTTTATCAGGACTACTGGGTAAACTGTAGGTTGCAATTAAATTTTTTATAGCATTAAAAGCTTGTTCTCCATTACAATGAAGGAAATCTTCGGGCAATGCTAGCTTATGGGTGACCAGTGGAAAGGTTGATATTCCGACATGTTATTTCCATTTATGGCAGCGAACTGGTTAGTTAATTTTCCATTTCCGTAATCCCTTCACTACTTTTATGGGTCAGATTTATGAACCAGGACAAACACAAACGTGAAAGAAGGAAACAGACGCTGGAGAAGAGCACGAAAATAGCGCATGTGGGCGGGCCCCTTTCATTGTTTTGCCTGCATGTGCAATCCGTAGTAAAAAAGGAAGGAGATTCCCCTGCGGTAGAATTTCAACCTGTCCACAGGTCACCCGTAAAAGAGTTGTCCTGATCTCCTCCTACCACAGTATCCAAAGCATATCTATAGCAACGAACAACACCAAAGTAAAATGTACAAAGAAACAGGCTTGGAGTCATTTTAGTTTCAGTTTTGCAATAGGAATCAAAAACTCTAGACCAAGCTTCCTTAAAACTCTCATCACTCCCTTTTTTGAAAGTGAAGATCATTTTCTCACGTGACATGGTAACAGGAACAGAAGTACTCATTTTAGCAAAACTAAAAACAGGAATAAAACTACAGCTAGAATAAGAATATATTTTTTTTGTTTTTGACAAAGAGAAGCAAACAAGACAAAATAAAATAAACTAAGCAAAACAAAAACAAAGAAAAGAGATTGGAAGTGAGAGACTCCCCTTGCAGAAATTCTCTTCCTCCCCGGTAACGGCGCCAGAAAACTTGTTGATGGAGGAATTGACGAGGGAGTAGTTGCTTCACTTTGAAATCCCCGGCAACAGCGCCAGAAAACTTGTTGATGGCCTTGATGCCCTCGTTGGTAAACCCCAAGAGAAAGGTTGTGAAGAGTGTAGCAGCAAGTTTTCCCTCAGAAAAGAAACCAAGGTTGAATCGACCAGTAGGAGGACAAGCAATCTATGAAGGTTGATGCAGCTGAGGTGGCAGGGCGCACTACCGGTTCAGCAGCAACGTGGAACCTACACAACAAAATCAAATCACTCTGTCCCAAAAAATCAGTGAGGTTGTCAATCTCACCGGTTTTGCTGAATACAAAGAGGTTAAACGTATGGTGTGGAAAACAATAGGACCAGTATGAATGTAGTAGGAACAGTATGAAAGCAGTAGGTGTTTTATCAGTATGAGGAAAATGCACCTGGGTCCACAGTTCACTATTGGTGTCTCTCCGTGAAAGATAAATAACATGTGTGGTGAACAAATTACAACTAGGCAATTGACAGAAATGAAGCCTGCACCGTAGTGCATCTGCAAGACATAAAGATTACTATGTGATTCATGCAGGCATTACAACAAAATACGTAGACCGTCATCCAACTGCATCTATGTCTAATAATCCACCCTCCGAATATCATCCGAACAAACATTGGGTATTAAGTTGCAAGCAACAGATTATCTCCGTAAGCAAAGTTTCTAATGTAAACAATGTAAACTAGGTAAACACCGTTGTTTTCTCCCTAATGGCAACATCACATCCTCTGACGTGGGGATGACTCCAGGACCTATCAAGTGGTCCTACTTGGTCCAAGGCCCAAGAATAAAGTCCAACGCGAGGCGCCACCCCGCGGTTCTAGAAGGCCCAGTGGAAGCCCCCTGCAAAACTTGTGGGTCAAGATTAAAAGTTTCCACCGCCTTAGAGCTAGGGTTTGTAACCCCCTCGGGCACGGTTTGAGACCTGGCCAACTATAAAAACGCTAGGAGAACCACCAAGGGGGGATCCAATCTACTTTTCCACCACCATAGCCATAGCTCGAGACCTAACTCTCAGCTTGCGCACCCACCTTTGTAATCGATCTATTCATAATACAGATCAAAAGAGCAGGAGTAAGGGTTTTACCTCTACGAGGGCCCCAAACCTGGGTAAATGTCGCCCCTGTTAGCCGACGAAGTTACCAGCTCCTAATTCGTTCTCTTACTCGAAACACTACCGGATCATCTGAGGGAATTGCCGATATGACTAATCGACAATTGGCACCGTCTATGGGAATGGTGGGCGCTAGATCCATGGCATCTTCGGCCTCATCTTCACCGAGCTTCAGCTGGAGCCCGGGATCATCGACTCCAATGGAGCCGATCTGCTTCGGGTCGTTCATCTACACGCCCCACCCGCCGAAATCACGCTCGGCATTCGACGGACTTCAGGAAGGCATCAGCCTGACATTCGGTGACCTCCGCTTCCGCGCCAGCAAAACGGGAATTCTACGCTTCCCCGACCAGATGGAACTCGACGGATCAGACATTGAGTCCGTCTCGAGCCCGGCGATCCTCGAGTCACCATCCGGCAACGCTAGTCGCGACTTAGCACATAGCGATGGATCCATCCGCCGCAACACGCGCAACTTCCACACCATTGCGACTGAAGAACCCTCCAAATTCAGCGAAAGCCATCGGCCTACGCCTAGAACTCACGAGCCATATCTGGTCCAAGTCTACATGGCAGGTTCAACAGAACAACCTGGGGAAACGAAGGAAAGTCGAGTGGCGCGGAAACGCATCAAGGTCTCGCGAGCCTCTTGGCTCAAAGCGAAGGCAGCGGTACACTCTGGCCAACCGATAGAACCTAGATCCTCTCAAGAAGACCTGACAGCATACCACTACCACCTGTTGCGGACAGGTCGATAGTTGGCAGAAACCCGCAAGGAACTAGAAGCACGGAGGGAAGCGGCGGAAGCCTCGAGTGCGCGTCGCGCGGCGCTTTCCAGGATTCACTCAACGGGGAACAAGACCCCAAAGAAGGGAAAGTACGTCTCAAAAACTGCTCGCATGGACCAGGGGTCTCTCAATGAGGTCAGAAGACTCTCGAGACTTCCCTCATGCATGTTGATGACGAGGGTAACATGCACCCGACAACTCCTTCCGACGCAGTCCTAGCCACAGCTACATACTTGCAGGCGAACCAGCCACCCGAGAACGATCCCCGCGCGGAACAACACCGGCAGTCCACAGGGGACTAGGGATGGTCGGAGCGGCAATCGCCGCCCAGAACCGCAAGAACACAACACCCCCTGAAGCTGATAAAATACCTCAGGTGGACAAAACGCCTCGCAGACGCGAGAGCACGTTGCCAAACAGAGGAGACATGGGATCGCCTCGTCGCCCCAGGGGTAAAGAAGCCAGGCTCCGCGGCGACAGCCCGCGCATTGATGATGATAGCCCGAAAAACCGTGACAGCATCCCACGGCACCACGGGAGCCGCTCGCGACACCGCAGCAGGGAACCCCGGAAGGAGGATAATCGCGACCGAACTCAAAACGACGCGCGTGTGGACATCGCGCAGAGCAAGGTCGACAGAGCTCGAGCCCGCAGGAACCGTGCCCGATCGCTATCCACCTCCTCTAACGAGGAAGCCTGCGGCGCGATGTGCTTCAGGAGCAAGATCCGCGAGGCACCAATGCCCAAGAGATTCAAACTCACACCGGAGGTCCCAAAGTACGACGTCTCGCAAGAGCCCAAGTCATGGATTTCAGACTATCTGACTGCGGTAAAATGTCAGCGGGGGAACAAAACAAAGACCATGCAGTACCGAAACCTGCACCTCGTAGGCGCCGCCCAAAGCTGGCTCGAAGGAAGACCGCGTGCATACTACAGATCCTGGGGCGATCTCACCCGCGATTTCGAGAAGAACTTCTAGGCGACATACAAGCGGCCAGCATCTATCGAGGAAATGCGAGCCTGCAGGCAGAAGAGCGGCGAGTCTACCTGCGAGTATATCCAGAGATGGACCACACTCAAGAACACCGCAGGGAATATATCAGAGGAAGTCGCGGTTGAAGGTTTCACCAAGGGTGGTCGGCGCGCCGCCTTCCGAGGAGATCTTGGGCGATCCGCACCCAACTCAATCGGGGAGCTAATGGTGATAGCGGACAGATGGGCGAATGACGAAGAATCCCTGCGCAACGAGAACGCTTCCTCACCCGCGCATGACGAGGACCGCAACAGCGCCCGGCGGAAGAGGAAGAGAAAACACTACGACCAGGATGATCAATCGGAACTGGTAGCGGCCGAGTTCACGAGAAACCGCGACAGCGGATCTCGCGGAAATTGTGAGTGGAAGCCAAAACCAGACGATAAAACTCGCGAGGAAGACCTTGATGGAAACTGCTCTCTGCATCTGTTTACAGATAAGCGTACGGGCAAAAACAAGGCCACTCACCTCCTCAAGGACTGTCGAAAGTTCCAAGACATCCACGAGGCATACACGAAGAAAAATAGGGCAGCTGTCAACCAGGGATACCCGCAACTGCCGGGAGGATACGAACCACCACCCCAGCCTCCACCTGCATGTCAACACAACATGGATCTAGCCGCCCTTACCGCACCAGCTAACCCTGCCACGGCGAATCAAGGAGGAAACGGCTAACCAAACTCCCACGGGCTCATAGTCATGATACGGAAGGTCTGCCCGTCCCGACGAGTTCTGAAGACCAACACTCGCCAAGTTAACATGGCAGTATAAGCACCACCGTCCAATCCTGAATACCTGAAGATGTCAGAGCACCCGATAACCTTTTCACGGGAGGACCATCCGCCACGGGTGCATCGACCGGGGCACGCGGCGCTCGTCATCCAGGCGCAAATAGGCAACTAGGACCTAGCCCGGGTGTTCATGGACGACAGCAGTGGAATCAACATCATATACGCGGATACACTCCGTAAAATGAATAGGAACTTAGAGGGACTCGCAGCATCAGAAATATTCTTCCACGGGATAGTACCAGGTAAAGCGGTCCGACCACTTGGAACAATCAACTTGGAAGTGATCCTTGGAGACCCGCGCAATTACATGAGAGAATTCCTCGACTTCATGGCATTATCGGTCGTACATCGTTTGCGAGCTTCATGGCAGTGCCTCATTACGCCTGCCTAAAGTTGAAACTCCCAGGAGAATACGGTACAGTTACCGTAAACGGCGACTTCCATAAATCAGACAAGTGTGACAATGAATTCCACGAGATCGCGAAATCCTCCGGGATGCAAGAGGAGCTAGAGGAATTGACAAAAACCACGGATAACTCCGTAATGCCACTAACCAAAAAGAACGCTCCAGACCTCGAGTTCAGCCCGAGCAGCAAAACTCAAAAGCATCAGGTGCACCTGACAGAATCCGCGAAGACGGCGATTGTGTCCACCACCCTATCACCCGCATAGGAAAGCGTGCTCGTCGAACACCTCCGTGAGTACTAGAAAATTTTCTCCTAGCATCCCTCAGACATGCCAGGAATATCCAGGGAGTTCACCGAGCACTAATTAGAAGTGTACAAAGATGCAAAGCCGATCAAACAGACCACTCGACGCTTCTCTGAGCCAAAACAGAGAGCACTCGGAGAAGAGGTGAACAGGCTCCTAGCCGCCAAGTTCATCAGGGAGATCAAGATTTCCACCTGGTTAAAAAACCCGGTGCTGGTCCCAAAGAAAACACAGACATCCTTCGCGTGTGCATCGACTATACATCGCTAAACAAACACTGCCCCAAGGATAATTTCCCGCTCCCGCGGATAGACCAGATTATCAACTCCACGGCAAGCTGTAAGCGCCTCTCCTTCCTGGACGCCTACTCGGGATACAACCAGATCAGGATGAAGCAGGAGGACGAGGAAAAGACATCATTCATCACACCACACGGTGTATACTACTACACGACAATGCCTTTCGGTCTTAAAAACGCAGGCGCAACATATCAGCGCTGCATGCAAAAATGACTTGCCAAGCTCATTGGCAAGAACGTACATGTGTACATTGACGATATTGTCATCAAGAATCGAGTGGAGGATACACTCCTCGAGGACATAAGGGAGACATTCGACGCCCTCAACGCATACATAATCAAGCTCAACTCGACAAAATGCATCTTCGGGGTTCCCGCCGGCCAACTCCTTGCCTATCTGGTCACCGCCTGAGGAATTGAGGCCAACCCGGAGAAAATTCAAGCAATATTGACGATGAATAAACCGAGAAATCTGCACGGAGTCCAACAACTGGCAGGGCGACTGGCGGCCCTCAGCAGGTTCATCGCACGATTGGGCGAGCAGGCGCTCCCTTTCTACAAACTGCTGAAGAAAACGGACAAGTTCGAGTGGACGCCAGAAGCGGAAATGGCATTCATCGATCTGAAAAGAGTGTTGCAGAGCGGGCGCATACTCGCAACACCGCGGGAAAGGGAACCTCTCTACCTTTACCTAGCCGCAACAAATCAAGTGGTCATGACGGTAATTGTCGCAGATCAGCCAGAGGACGGAAAGGCATACGATGCTTAGAGACCGGTGTACTACATCGGCGAGGAAATTTCGCTGTGGAAACAGCGATATCCCCACTACCAGAAACTCGCGTATGGAGTTGTCCTTACAGCCCGCAAGCTCAAACACTACTTCGAGGAACATACCGTCACGATGCTAAACGACGCATCACTCGGTACTATTATGAACAATCCCGTGGCATCCGGAAGATCGCAAAGTGGAGCATCGAGCTAGGCGCCTTGGATATAATATACGCAGAAAGTAACGCCCTCAAATCCCATGTGGTCGTAGAATTCCTGAGTGAGTGGACGGAGCTGCAAACTCCAGGACCCACAGAATACACGAGTAACTGGATCATGTATTTAGACGGGTCGAAAAGAAACGAAGGGGCAGGAGCCGACGTCATCCTCATATCGCCAAGAGGCGACAAACTACAGTATGTTCTACGCCTCTACTTTCCCGTGGACAATCCAGCCTCCAACAATGATGTCGACTATGAAGCACTCTTACACGGCATGAAGATGGCGATCGCCTGCGGCGCCACTCGACTGATGATATACGGAGACTCAAGCCTTATCGTGCAACAAACGATGAAGGAATGCGACACTGTCGCAGACAACATGATCGCTTATCGCGACATGTACAACCTGCTTGAAGGAAGATTTAAGGGGTGCGAACTAAAGCACATTTATCGATCAAGCAACGAAGAAGCCGACAGATTGGAAAACATCGGGTCAACAAACTCCCAAGTCCCGCCAGGAATTTACTTCGAGCGGCTCATCAAAAGGTCGGTAAAATTGAAGAAGCACACGGAGGTGCCAGCAACAACAGAAACAGAAGCGAGTCGGCAATGCGCCATCATCGAACTTGCTCACAGCATCTCGAGACAGATCTTCCTAGTCGAGCCAGTCTGGATGACCAAGTACCTCGACTACTTGATCCGAAAGCAGCTCTCGGAGGATATCCCTAAGGCAAGGCATATTTTTCGGCGCAGCAAATCCTTCTGGATGTTAAACGATGAACTCTACAAACAGAGCATATCATGAATCATCCAATGGTGCATCGCACCCGAGGACGGAAAGGAACTACTACGGGACATACACCAAGGCGACTGCGGACATCACGCTAACTGGAGAGCCATACTGGGCAAAGCTTTTCGAGCAGGATTTTACTGGCTAACAGCAGCCAAGGACGCCAAGGAACTAGTTGAAAGATGTGACGCTTGCCAACGCTTCTCGCCCAAGCCGCACGCACCAGCCACGGAGCTCCACATGATCCCCTTGTCATGGCCATTCGCTCAGTGGGGGTTCGACATGGTAGGGCGATTGAGGAAGGCCACACCCAGAGGATACACTTATCTGCTGGTTGCAGTCGACAAATTCACCAAGTGGATCGAGGCTGTCCCAGTAACGTCACAACACGCGAAGTGCGCAGTCCAATTCCTCGAAACAATCGTATACCGATTTGGCGTCCCTCACAATATCATCATGGATAATGGGATCAACTTCACATAAAAAGAAACGAAGGATTTCTGTGAAGAGAAAGGGATAACTCTCAGTTTTACCTTGGTTGCACATCCTCAGACAAACGGGCAAGTCGAAAGATCCAACGGATTAGTTTCGGCTGGCCTCAAGAACCGACTGCTCGACAGATTACATCCTGCAGCAGGACACTGGGCCGAAGAGTTACCATCTGTCTTATGGAGCCTGAGAACAACTCGAACAGATCCACAAACTACACGCCATTCTTCATGGTTATGGTGCCAAAGCAGTCTTGCTAGAGGATGTTTGATGCAGCGCCCCGCGGGTCATTGCATACAACAAGGAAGACTCCAACACAGCACTCGCTGAAGACATGGATGCACTGGACGAACACAGGGACGTTTCACTCGCAAGAACCGTCATCTACCAGCAAGCACTATGCAACCACGACCTTTGCCGCATCCGCAACAGATTTTTCGTGGTAGGCGACCTGGTGCTGCGACTCAAGCAAGAGAGCGGACACAAGCTCGAGTCACCATGAGAAGGACCCTTCATCATACACGAGGTCATCCCCGGAGGTGCCTATCGCTTGAAAAACCCAAAAACAGGCGGCGTCTACTCCAGCCCATGGAACGTGGCGCACCTGAGGAAATTCTATCCCTAGGAGAGGACATCACTTGCAAAATAAGGTTGTTCCAGCCACGTTGTAGCCCGAACAAATACATGGATTCTCAGCCATCGCAATAAAACATGGTTTCTAAATCATAGCTACACATACTATCCAGTCGTAATTTTTCTTTTTTTTCTTTTTTCTTTTACAAGCTAAACAAACGGTCACACCCCAACACACGGGGGCTACACCAAACTAGCATCAGCAAATCTTCGAGTGCCTACGCATGACAAGTATCTTACAAGGTAACAAGGTACACACCTTATAAACACCTTAAATGATTAAATTAACATACAAGGTTACAAGGTACACACCTTAACACACCTTAAGCATCGGTCAGCCGAATGATCTGCTCCGCCGCAGGTCGCACAACCTCATAATGAGGGACAAAATCTACAGGAGGTCCTTGGGTATGAGGGAGCCGCGCCACAGAATTGAAGTTGACTTCAGGGTGCCATAAACGCACAAAGCCAAGCGCCACCTGAGCACAACAAATGAGATGCTGGCGCACACACTCTCAAACATCCGCCACCCAACGAAATAACCTCAGCAAGCCACTCAAGCTATCAGGAACAACGCCGAAGGGGTAAAACGGCCGATGGACCGAAGAAAGGGCTCCCGACAAGATTCAACAAAAAGTTGCACCTGACTCGCCAGGTACTTCAGGGTAGCCAAGATGAAACCTCTGTTGCGGTCAGACCAGAAGTTGCTCGCGTGAGGTTTGGAGCTGTTTGACTCACAAACAATGTGATTGTCTACCCAGTGATCCTTGCACGTGATACGTCTCAACGTATCTATAATTTCTGATGCTTGATTATAATATTATGCCAATTATTACATGTTTTCTCCCTTCTTTATGTCATTTTTACACGTTTTCCGGGACTAACCTATTGACAAGATGCCACAGAGCCAGTTCCTGTTTTCTGTTATTTTTAGTTTCAGAAAAGTTGTTCTCGAAATATTCTCGGAATTGGACGATTCAAAAGCCAGAAGTCTTAGAAGTCCCGGAAGCATCCATAAGTCCCAAAGAGTCCCGGAGGGGGGCCACAGGGTGGCGCCACCACCCCCTGGTCGCGCCACCAGGTGGTGTGGGCCCCCTGGCCACCCCCTGGCATCGCCCTTTCGCCTATATATACTTCCCAATGCATAAACCCTAGGGGGATCGACCTTTTCCACAAAATACATCTGTAGCTCTACCGTCGACGACAAGTTTTGGGGGACAGATCTCTGTTCTGGCACCCTGTCGAGACGGGGAAGTGCCCCCGGAAGCCATCTCCATCGACTCCACTGCCATCTCCATCGCCGTTGCTGTCTCCTATGATGAGGAGGGAGTAGTTCTCCCCCGAGGTTGAGGGCTCTACCGGTAGCTATGTGTTTCATCTCTCTCTCCCATGGTGTGATCTATATGTGATCATGAGCTTTGTATCTAGTTGAATTAGTAGATGTTTCTCCTCATGTATTATACTACTCAAGTGGTTTTGTTATGAGATCTCCGTAAACACTTTGATCATGGTGTAAAGGTGACAGTGTGTGCACCGTGTGGTTTAGCATGATATTTATATCTTGTGTTGGATGACCCTATGAAATTGTGGAGTTTGCTTAGTAGCTTCTAGGGCGCTCATAGTGACAGCGTGGGGTTAACTAGACATGGGAATACAAACTTGAGGAGTGCTGTTACAGCCCTACACAATGAAGTGGTTTTGTTATTCGACCGGAGAGTGGTTCGGAGTAGCATAGTGAAGGGACAATATTTATGCATTCAATTATGTGATCATTGTTGAGAGTGTCCACTAGTGAAAGTAGGATCCCTAGGCCTTATTTCCAAGCATTGAAACAACGTTTTCCGCCTGTTCTGCTACATGTTTGCTTGCTGCCATTTTTATTTCAGATTTCTATAATCACTTATTATCATCCATATTACTTTCATTTTACTCTCTCTTCGCCTCTAGTGCACCTATACAACTGGCAATTGTATTAGGTGTGTTGGGGACACAAGAGACTTATTGTATCGTAATTGCAAGGTTGCTTGAGAGGGATATCTTTGACCTCTACCTCTCTGAGTTTGATAAACCTTGGGTAATACACTTAAGGGAAACTTGTTGTTGTTCTACAAACATCTACACTTGGAGGCCCAACACTGTCTACAAGAATAGAAGCGTGCGTAGACATCAAGCTCTTTTCTGGCGCCATTGCCGGGGAGATAAGGTAAAAGGCTCTCACATCCTCGGGTGTGAGTGCTCGAAGTTATTTCATTTAGATTCTGCAATTATATCTTTTTGTTTCTTGTTTTCACTAGTTAGGCTTATTTTTACTTATTCCTTGTTTTTGTATTTACTAGTTAGACTTAATGGAAAACAAAAAAAATATGAGAGGGCTTTATAATATTTATCTTGAGTTAGGACATGAAGTGTTTGAAGAGAAAATTAAAAAACCTATGGAGCTTTATTTGCATGCTAATAGCAATGTTATTAGTATGAATTCTTTGAGCATCATTATTGCTAATTCTATGGAAAAGTCTAAGCTTGGGGAAGCTAGTTTATATGAAAATGATCTTTTTAGTTCCCCAAGCACGGAGGAGTAAATTTGCTTTGGTGATGAACCTATGCCTGTTACATATAGTAGTGATCATGATTGGGAAAAGAACACTACTTTTGACATTGAAAATGATGATATAGAAAGCTCTAAACTTGTGGATGATGTGTTTGAAAATCCTTTTGCTACTGATGATTATATGCTTGATACATCTCCTCCTGATAAAAATGATGATATGTTTACAAATGAACACATTTTGGAGGATAACTATTGTATTGTATTGCTATAACATAGGATATGGTTACAATTATCCTTATGAAACTTGTCATAGTTATGGAGGGATTACCCAAAACCATCTCCCTAATATACAACTTGTCTATCATGTTGGAGTTCTTTATGATGATTGCATTGATAAATATGATATTTTCAGTCCACCTACTATTGAGGAGAAAATTAATAATGATTACAATAAGCCTCCTATGTTTGATGATTATGGTGATGAGAATGATAATGATAGCTATTTTGTTGAATTTGCTCCAACTGCTATTAATAAGAATGACTATGCTTATGTGGAGATTATTAATTCTTTTATGCATGTGGCTCATGATAAGAATGTTTTATGTGATAGTTATATTGTTAATTTTATTCACGATGCTACCGAAAGTCATTATGAGAGAGGGAAACATGGTTTTATGCATCTACACAATATTAAGTTTCCCCTTTATGTTGAAATTTTTGAAGTTGCACTTATTTTGTCTTCTTATGCTAGTCACTTTGTGCTTCGTTGACTTGTTTTTGTACAAGATTCTTTTTCATAGGAAGTGGGTTAGACTTAAATGTGTTTTATATTTTCCTCTTGATGCTCTCTTCTTGTTCTTCAACTCTTATTCTTATGCGAGCATCTTTTAAAAATCATTGTGCCTAGCTGAAAGGCGTTAAAGAAAAGCGCTACCGGGAGACAACCCGTTTTATTTCTCTGTTTTCAACCCGTTTTCCTTTGTTTTCTTTGCACCTGGGTTTTGTATATTTCCTTAGCAACCCCGCTGTATATTTTATTTTGTGTTTTTGTTGAGCCAAGTAAAGCCTCTAGTGGAAAGTTGAGGCTATATTTCGGATTTCTGCGCAGGAAACAGATTTCTGTTGTCCACTGTTTATTCCGTATAAAATCACAGAAAATTCAAAATGACCTGAGTTTTTTGTGCGTAATCCTGGGCTATATACGCAACTTTACTTAGTTGACCACTTTTTGATTTAGAAACAGAATATTTTCAAAAAAAATCATCTTTACCTGCTGTCCTATTTTGACAAATTTCTGCCAATAATTGCATTTGCATCTCAGTCGCTTTCTTTTGGTGTTCTTTTGAGAAAAAGAGTTTTAAAATAATTTGTGACAGTAGCTAATGTGTTTATGAGTGTTAGGCTTGTGTTGAAACTGAACCATGTGAATTTATTATTTCGATTGCACTAACGTTGCTAATGAAGATTGTGAGAAGTTTGGTGTGAAGGAAGTTTTCAAGGGTCAAGAGAAGAGGATGATATGACGTGATCAAGAAGAGTGAAAAGCCCAAGATTGGGGATTCCCAGGTGGTACATCCCTGCAAATTCCAAGAATAATCAAGCATCTAAGCTTGGGGATGCCCAAGGCACCCCCTTCTTCATCGACAAATTATCAGGTCACTTCTAGTGAAACTATATTTTTATTCAGTCACATCTTATGTGTTTTACTTGGAGTGCCTTTTATTTTTTGTTTTCAGTTTGTTTGGTTTTCTTTGCTGTAATAAATGGTTGGATCTTATCATACTTGTGTGGGAGAGAGACACGCTCCGTTTTTTATTGCTTAGAACACTCTAGTTTTCATTCTTATTGTTTTGTGTGTGTTCACTTTTTGCTAGTACTGCGTTTAGCCTTTGTTTACATGCATATGTTATTCAGAGCTGTTAGTTTTAGTAGTATTATGTGAGTACTCTCATGTATTCTTGCTGTATCATTTAGAGAGTTTTTGTTAAAACATATCTTGTATGGTGCTTGTTGGGAGAAGAAACTGTTGTTTAAAGTAGAATTTATAACGGTGCAAGTAGAAGCTTGTATAGACTGTTGCTAGAACTTTTTCATGCCATGCTAAATGTTATTTTAGTTCTAAAGCCTTGTGGTGTTGAGTAGCATGAATAGCCTCAAATAGCCGAGAGTGTTTAATATTTCATTGAAAGATTCATGAGCTTTTCTTGTCATAAGGAAGCATAAATTTTTGGTATTCTCTGTCGAATGTTTTATTTGGTTGACTTGGCGCATGCTCACGCCATGTTTATGACTATGAACCAGTCACGAATAGCCTCCATGACCACTTAGTTTTTGAACTATGATACTACTTAAGCTTTAATTAATTATGTTTATGTCGTTATGCATGATTATGGCTCTTATGCTCTCTTGATTTGTCGCTCCCGGTCTTTTGCTAGCCTCCACCTATACTGAGTATAAGCTCTAATCGTGCATCCAACTCCCTTAAAGCAAAGTTTTTCCCATTGTGTCCATCATACCTACCTACATCTGGTATTTAACTGCCACTCCAAGTAAATTGCTCATGTGTTACCTTTAAAACCTTCAAAATTACTCCTGCTTTATGTTCCTGTTTTGCTCATGAGGACGTCAATAGAGAATCTTTATCTCACTTGTTGATTGGATTTCACACCCTGGACTAGTGGATTCATCCGCTTATCCAAATGAGCTGGCAGCGGGGTTCCCAGCCCCAAATTAATACACACAATATCTCTTCACTATTTTCCCCTGATTTACCAGTCAAAGCATAATTGTGTAAACAAAAGAGAAAGAGGGATGACCTTCTACCCAGATGCGTCCTTCACATGGGAGCCCCTCTTGTGAATCCAGTTGGCTTGTGACATGCTGTATTTTTTGTTTACCATTCGTTAACATTAGCATACATCTCCCAAGATATAGACACTCCTCCACGGTATGTGATTGTTGGCAGGCACCCGAGGATTCGGTTAGCCATGGTTTGTGAAAGATGGATGGGAGGAGTGTCAAACTTTTAGTACCTTTGTTTAATAAAATAAAAAGCTCTAGCACATGAGTGATCCATGCTTCCCTCCGCGAAGGGCCTTTCTTTTACTTCTATGTGGAGTCTCCATCTTGTAACTTTATGCACAATTGAGAGAGCATTTTTTCCATTCTTAGTTCTACGTGCATTGTCCCATAAACATCAATAATTACTTCATGATGTGATATTATTTGTTCTTAAATTATTTGCTCTAGTCTTCCTCATGAACTTTGAATGTGTCCTAGCATTTATGTTTTGCCTCACTCTTAAGGACTAGTGAAATATCACTTTGCCATGCATTCTCTATATCTGAAACAAACGTTTATCTTTCTTTGCATTATTATTCGTGATCCTTTATTTGAGATACTCTTCATGATGAAAAGTGATTGATATGCTTTATTATTAAAGTTCTGTTTATCATGTTTGTGTTTGAAGTTCTATGATCTCAGCTTGCATACGCCTTTACATTTTTATGATCAAGATTATATTAGTAGCATGTCACCTCAAAATTATTTTTTATTGTTTACCTACTCGAGGACGAGTAGGAACTAATCTTGGGGATGCTTGATACGTCTCCAACGTATCTATAATTTCTGATGCTCCATGATAATATTATGCCAATTGCTACATGTTCTTTCTCTTCTTTCTGTCATTTTTACACGTTTTCCGGGAATAACCTATTGACAAGATGCCACAGAGCCACTTCCTGTTTTCTGCTGTTTTTAGTTTCAGAAAAGTTGTTCTGGAAATATTCTCGGAATTGGACGATTCGAAAATCAGAAGTCTTAGAAGTCCCGGAAGCATCCAGAAGTCCCGAAGAGCCCCGGAGGGGGGCCACAGGGTGGCCACACCATAGGGTGGTGCCACCACCCCTGGCTGCGCCACGAGGTGGTGTGGGCCCCTTGGCCACCCCCTGACATCGCCCTTTCGCCTATATATACTCCCCGATGCATAAACCCTAGGGGAATCGACCTTTTCCACAAAATACATATGTAGCTTCGCCGCCGCCGCCGACAAGTTTCGGAGGACATATCTCTATTCTGGCACCCTGCCGGGATGAGGAAGTGCCCCCGGAAGCCATCTCCATCGACTCCACCGCCATCTCCATCGCCGTTGCTGTCTCCTATGATGAGGAGGGAGTAGTTCTCCCCCGAGGCTGAGGTCTCTACCAGTAGCTATGTGGTTCATCTCTCTCTCCCATGGTGTGATCTATATGTGATCATGAGCTTTGTATCTAGTTGAATTAGTAGATGTTTCTCCTCATGTATTATGCTACTCAAGTGGTTTTGTTATGAGATCTCCGCAAACACTTTGATCATGGTGTAAAGGTGACAGTGTGTGCACCGTGTGGTTTAGCATGATACTTATATATTGTGTTGGATGACCCTATGAAATTTTGGAGTTTGCTTAGTACCTTCTAGGGCGCTCATAGTGACAGCGTGGGGTTAACTAGACATGGGAATACAAACTTGAGGAGTGCTGTTACAGCCCTACACAATGAAGTTGTGTTTGTTATTCGACCGAAGAGTGGTTCGGAGTAGCATAGTGAAGGGACGATATTTATGCATTCAATTATGTGATCATTGTTGAGAGTGTCCACTAGTGACAGTAGGATCCCTAGGCCTTATTTCCAAGCATTGAAACACCATTTTCCGCCTGTTCTGCTACATGTTTGCTTGCTGCCATTTTTATTTCAGATTGCTATTATCACTTATTATCATCCATATTACTTGCATTTTACTCTCTCTTCGCCGAACTAGTGCACCTATACAACTGACAATTGTATTAGGTGTGTTGGGGACACAAGAGACTTCTTGTATCTTAATTGCAGGGTTGCTTGAGAGGGATACCTTTGACCTCTACCTCCCTGAGTTCGATAAAACTTGGGTAATCCACTTAAGGGAAACTTGCTGCTGTTCTACAAACTTCTGCACTTGAAGGCCCAACACTGTCTACAAGAATAGAAGCGTGCGTAGACATCAGCACGCTCCATCAGGCTCAACAACTGCACGGACAGTAAACGCGTTAAATCACAAGTAGGAATAACACAAAAAGTACTCGGGGGCTCGCGGAACTTACAAAGCATGCTCTTCGCAACGCTCTCCAGCTCCTCAATCACAAACTGTTCGCGAACCACAGCAAGTTTCTGTTTCGACTTGGAAAAATCCGCCACACCTTGCAGATCCTTGAGCATACGCTCGCCATCCATGACATGGTCACGGAGTGTGGCAAGCCTACTTACATCAGTAATCAACGTCTCAATCGAAGGAACATCACCGCTCGATGATCCACCTCCAGCATCTACAACCTGGAAATAACAAAAGAGTTTCAGAGACAAAGTCACACCCAACTCGATGATTTACAACGCAGAATCTTCGAGTGCTTGGGGGCTACTCCCATCGGAAGAACACAAAGTAAGGCACGATAAAAAAAAACGCTGACACTTTCAAAACATCTCGATTGAAGAGCAAAGTACGGGATGCATCCCAAGGTTCATTACACATAAAGCATACAGAAACAACGATCGTTCTAAGGAACTACAGAGGTAGCTCCACTCGCAGCAGGCTTTCAACCACGGCCACGAGAAACTACCCTGGAGAGCGTCTTCGCAAGCCTTCCTGCATGATCGCCAAAAGGTCGAAGCGCTATCTTTTTGCCCAGCTCGTCTCGAGGAAGCTCCGAGTACACCTTATCCAGGTCACCCGAGACGTCGTGCGCCAGGGAAAATTGGATAGCCGTCTTGGCTCCGCGCTCGGTCTGCTTAAGGGAGTACTCCTGGAGGGCAGCGTCTTCACCAAGGAAGACTTGCAGGAGGCCACCAAGAGTTGGCGAAACCGGCCTATCCACAAGCAATCGTTGTTGAAGTTGCATCAGCACTTGGGCAACATCACGAATGACGGAGCATGCCTTGTTTCCGTGCTCCTGCAGCTGAGTACACACATCCGTCAGGGCGTCGACTCAAACCGCTCCGGGTAGCTCCAGCCCAACTCCAATAGCACCTGAACAAAGATGGAGCAAATAAATGTTAGAAAGAGAAAAGAACAAGCCGCAGTCGAAAGAATTCGAGCATAACTCACCAGCCATAGCCTGGGCCAAGGGACGAAAGACGCCGATCAAATCGTTGTCATGTTTTGCGTTCGCCTCCTCCAGCTGCTTCAAGGCCTCCTGGGATCCCGCGAGACGCATAGAGGGCGCAGTTCAAATAACAGTTGCGACCAAGAAGAAACGGAACCAGAGCAAGAGGCGTGTGGCAACTCACCGTGCAGGGAGAGGCCATCTTGGACAAGCTGGTCGCGCTCCCCCCTAAGAGAAGCACATTTTGCCTCAGCCGAAAGAAGGCGGCGCCCAAAAGCCGCCAGGGAATCAAGAACAGTCTGCAGAAATTCCTTGCAAATTAGAAAGATATCACTTGAGCCTATACGCGACTGTACATAGTCAAGTATAGCCTCGGGGGCTACTCCCATCGGGAGCACTGCCGTGCACCCGATAAAAATCAAAACCAAGAATCAGACAAGAAAGAGAAATCTCGACTTGAGTCCATAGCTAACTGCAAGCAGTCGACCATAGACTCGGGGTTACTCCCATCGGGAGCACTACCGTGCACCCGACAAAAAAAATAGGAAGACAAATTGCAAAAAAAAATGAGAACACTTTACCTTGCCCTGCGCGGTGGACAAGGGATCAGCCGAGCTAGCAGAAAAAATGAGAACACTTTTTTCGTAAAATACTTTTGTGTTTTTTGTGTTTGGGGAGTGCGAGGGGGTGTGGTTTTTTTTTGTTCTTGAGTATATTTGTAGTACTTTTTTACGTACTATGTCTTCTTTGTTTTGCACAATTTGTTCCATCACTTCGTCGGTTACACACATTTTTTGATGTTTCGGTGTGATGGATCATCGAGAGATCTTCATTTATTTTTTATTTTTTACATCACAAGGACGAGTTTGTTTTTGTAACAAAAGGATTTTTGCGTATGTTTTTGCTTGCTTATTCAACAGATATGTAACACCAAATTTATTTTTTTGTGAAAAAATTGGTCAGAGAAGGCGAACTTATCCTTGGGGATCTTTGATATTTTTCTCTTTTTCCACTGCCACAATATAAGTTGTAATGGAATTCGAAAGCACAAAATACAAAAGAGAATAAGAAGCTACAAGTTTATATGTTTTTTCTCTTTTCATTTCTTCATACTAAGTTCATTACAAATGACCGTCAGATATTCATAGTCCACTAGCATTGAATCATTTTTATGCTTGTCCTTTTTGTATCTGTTATCTTTTGTGCATTGTCATCACCCTCACACATCGCCTCCTTGTCGGTCCGCCGGTGGGCACATGTTCGGTTCCAACTGTTGCCCATCTGTCTCTTCTTTCTTTCTTTTCTTCTTGGGATTTGGCTTTCGTCGTTTTGGTGTTACAACTTCAGGACCTAAGTTTTTTATAGTGCAGTCAGTTGAAATCCAGTTCAAATTTAATAACCTATGCAGTAATGTCACAATGAATTGGATTTTTTCATACCATCTGGTCGCTTGTTCATAGGAGTAGAATAAACTACATGTGAATCTGTTCCAGCTTCAACTCGTGCTTCCTTTTCCTTGTTCACAGGCACTCCCTCAGCTGTTTTCATTTATTTTTCATGACAAAATTTATTAATTGAAATATAGCAATACATGTTTCCAAAAGAAATAACAAGCAATTTTTTTATTTTTTCTTTTATTATTATTATTCCGTGGTAAAAAAGCATTCTTACGAGGTACTTTTCCCTTTCTGGCTCTTTTATTTCTTTGGGAGATCGAATACCAGGTGTTTCTGATCACAATTCTTCAGTTTGTGCTTGTTCGACCCATAGTGACTGTAGTTGTAGAATAGGTTCTTTTTTATACGCTCTTTTATAGTCAACAAACTTGGTCTCCCTTTTGGGTCAACCACATCTGGGTCATGTAGCCTTTGTGTTGAAGCACTCTCATCAGTTGGATCTAGGTTGACAACAATTTTCATAGCGGAAATATCTTGCTCATTTGCTTGATTCATCTTGTTGCTTAGTGTCAAAACTGGCAAGTTTTGCCTCTAATGTGCAGCCTTTTGTTTGTAGAAGCATTAGATGTTGTATGACCAAGCATTCATGATAGCACATTGAACCTCAAGACTACGCAGTCTTCATCCGTTGGAATAGAAAAATCATAATTCTGAAATAACTTCTTCTCCTTCTTGCGTCATCTATCAATTATATATTTATCCAGAATCTTGTCAATCTGCAGGTGCAACATCACCTTCAAAATATGTGAACAGAGCAGCCTATCTTTCTCAAATTTGTAGCAGATACATGAGTACTCCATCATTCCCTCATTTACTTGAACAAGGTACCTTCTTGGTCGGTGCTCTTTAAATGCATAGTTACTTGCTAGAAACAACCAGTATTTGTGACCTTTTTGTTCTTCAGTTATGTTCAGCCTTGTAATATCTTTTAGAACACGGTGGAATTTTCGGAATATTGAAAAGTTTTATAGATCACGTGCTTGTCTTTCAATGTAGTACTCAGTATAAAATGTTCTATGAGGAACTTTCTTGTTTTTCCGTTGTGGTCACACTCGGCTTCCCTTGCATGTATTGTATCCATGATACGCTGGTACTCTCGCAAAAAGCTTTTCATGCTAAATTGGGCTTCGACCCCTCTTTTAAACAATGCATTTGTGCCCTCACTTCTAGCTGTCATTTGTATGAAGGGGAAAAATTTGTTCTTGAAGTAAACAAGTACCCATTTCTTCCTTGTTTTCCAGAGGTCCCGAAAAACTTTCACATTAACAACATTATGCTCAATAATCATTGTTTGCCACAATGTCTCAAATTCTTGCTCAGTTAGTGAATTATTGATGATATCCTAGATATCCTCATACAACCCTTCATTTTCTTTAAACACTGTCCCTCCTTTGTCATCAGTTTTCTTTTTGACATGGAACAAGCAAACTCTGTGTGTTGCATCAAGGAAGACCAGTGGAATTGCATTTTCCATAGCCTTATCTGCATCTGTTATGATTGAAACTGGATGCTTGCCACCCATAGCATTTAAGATATGCTCAAACAGCCATTTGAATGTTCTAGCTTGCTCATTTACTATGAAGACACACACAGACAAATACATGTGACCGTGTGGTGATATCCCTATAAACGGGGCAAATGGGAGATTGTACCTATTTGTCAGGAATGTAGTATCAAAACTGATGCAATCTCCACAAATGTCTTAGTATAGCCTTGCCTTAGCATCAGCCCAAAAGACGCACCTCACTTTCTTGTCCTTGTCGTACTGGATGGCGTAATAGAAGCTTGGGTTCTTAGTTTTTTCCTCTAAAACCATTCCCAAACCTCCATCATGTCATTATTGTCTATCCCTCTGTTTATACTTGCGTTGTAGTTGCTCACTTTCCGTTTGTTGTAAGGCAGTTGCGTCATTCCCCCTCTTATGAACGCCAAAACAGCAACCATGTCACGAGTTGGCATGTTACAATTTTTCATGGTTATAATCATTTCTTTCTCGCCATCAGACATGTATATATGCGACCTGAAGAACCTACTATGTGGGCTTAGCGTATGGTTGTGCGAAAGGTTCAATCCTGTTATACGCCATACACCATTCTTTTCGCTGGCAACCATTTCAACCTTGCAGCTAGTTCTTGATATCACTGTGCTTTACCTCTAAGGGACCAGCTGCTCATTACCATTGTCAGCATTCCTTGCATATTTGTTACATTTCATAGTGAACCTTATGATTTCGTTGTTCTGTTCCTTGCTTGTAGACCAATACAGTGATGTGCATGTGACAGAGAACCCAACTATGTAGGAATACATGTTGAAGAATTTCTGCACATCTTGTCGCGTTTGAAACTCTATCCCAATCTCATGTTTGAAATCGTCCTCCGATTTTTTCAATGTTTTTTCCTTCTCCTCAGCTGTCAATTGTTCGTTAGACAAGAAATTTTCTACATACTTTTCAGTTATATCTCTACACTCATCAGCTGTTGATCCTTGGTTGCTCATTGGCCCCTCACTGTTCGTACTTGCAGTTTGCCTATGCGTTGTTTTTTATTCCATGTCAAGTACATTTTCTGATTTATCTTCTGCTCTATCATTGCTTCTGGAAGCTTCATTGTAAACCTGCATTTTCGTGTTTTTGGTAGCCAAATGAGTTACTTTCTATCGCTAGATGTCAACCCATGTTTCTATTCATAGTTCAAAATTGCGCGCATAACTAACCATGTCAAGTTCGATGTCATTGAAGATCTTTATGTTCCAGGGACTATCATTCTCATCTCCATGAACCGTAGAAGTTTTTTCCGCTCTCCTTCCCTGCAAAAACATTGTAGTTTTTTTTTGTTGTTTTTCAATGTTCTTTCTCTTTTTTTTCTGTTACGATTTGCAACGCAAAAATAATTGCAAAAAAGAGGAAACATTAGAACCTGAAAGTCACAAGTACTGGCTGGGCTTTGAGGATCACTGAACACATCTTTGTGCGGCGATGTAACCCCAACACCACCCACATTGTCTGTAAAGCTTGGATTCCTAACCTGTAGGAGTTTGCTTTGTTCGGTTTCATATTATGTTTTTTCTTCAATCATTTCTTGTGTTATCAACGATGTATGGACACAAAACATACCTGATCAGTAGTTGGTTGGTAAGTTTGAGGATCTTCTAAGCCATCAAGGAGAAAAATAGTGTAAGAAAACCCGTCCTGCATTTTTCGAAAGAAAATTATTGTAAGATTGCTTTTCAGGGATGTTTTTTTTTCAAACAATGCATGGGTCTCACTCTTTTGTTTTTTCTTCGCGATTGGAAATTCAAAATATTTACCTGTTCAAAGCAGTCATCATTGACGTCAAGAGCTCGAGGGAACCTCTGCGAGCTCACTCCTGATTGCAGGTCCGGTATTTATGTACAAGAGAGAGAGGTAGATGTTATTTTGTCATTATACTAATCTGCTTTTTGTCATCTCAGAATTGTTTTGTTTTAGTTAATTTTTTCTTTTTCGTTCTGATGTTTTTGTAACACAAAACCAATTGGGGGGGACTAATGTCAATTTTTTTGCATAATTTGTTTTTCTAAATGCAACAATGTGTCATATATTTCTAATGTTAGTATTAGCATTCATACCATGTAGCAATCTTAGTTTTCTCATGCCCACCCATCTAAGAGTCTGGAATAATTAGGGCCCATGTTTGTTTTTATTCTTGTGCAAAGTGGTATAGCTAATTTTTCTTTTTCACCAGTATGCTCTGTTATTTTGACAGTTGAGCAATCAGTACAAGTTTCGCTTAATCGGAAACTTTTGGGAACAAATCGTATCTGAGCTATTTGTTTGCTGAATTATGTTCAGAATCAAGATCGGTCGAGGTTACTGTGTGGGGGCGGGGGGTAGAGGTGCTGATGAATGGGTGGCGGGTAGTGGGATTTCATTATCTCATGTACATTCACTTAGCTGCCAATTAAAATGATCAAGGGAGGGGCCCAGTGGGGGGAGAGGGTTACCTCTATAAAGAACCCAACATGAGTTGAAGGTACGGCTGTAGATTGCTTCTGCTTGAGGTTGTTCATCAGCTGTTCTTCATTCCCTTCCATTTTTCTGCTTCAGTTTGGCCCAGATCTAATTTTCTGATCACTACACTTTGTACAGTGAGAGAGGCAGCGGCGGCTGCTTAGGAGGAGAGAGAGCGAGGGAGGTCCGTTCGTGGCTTGGAGAAGAAGATGGTCTTTATTTTGGGGAGGGGGGCCCTCTTCGTACGCCAGCTAAGGGGTTATGGGCTAGACAGTTTTTCTTTTTTCGGCCATTTTTTCATCAATGGGCCAAGGCTCGTTCTTAACTCTTTGTATGGATGCATTAAATCTGTTGGGGCGTATGAATCACGGTGAAACAAGAAAAATCGGTCGAACGTATGCAAAAAAAAAAGGTGACGTTTTTTTTCCGCGTCATGCGCGTTGCCACTGACTCACGCTGAATGTCACGATCCGAGATACAAAAAACTAGCTGCCGACGAAAAGCATTTTCAGCTAGCTGACAGTTAGACACTCCCTTTATTATTGTCTAAACTATTTCCCTTAATTAATGAATGGTGGCAAATCTCTTGCCCCTTTTTCAGAAACGAAAAAATTACCTTAAGATTAGCTGGTACTCACTGACGGCTTCCAGTTCTCTAGAGACGAGAAATCAATTATATGCATGGATCTAAGTCGTTGTCCATACTTGCGTGAAAGTCTCCGTTCTGATTAATTAGCTAGGCCCTGGATGCAGTCTTTCTTATACTCCCTCCGTCCACTTTTATAAGACTCACTTCTTACTATTGAAATGCTAAGAAGTGAGCCTTATAAAAGTGGACGGAGGGAGTACTTTTATATCCTTCGGTTCAACGGTTTTTCTTGCAAATTGCCTTACACCTTGCATATCCTGCACGATTCCACGAGCCTTGAGGTAGACTTTGCGGTGCCAAGTCTTGCAACAAGGTCGTTGTGTTGCAATTGCCAATTACTCTCCTCCCCCACCAATACTACTTGCTCATATACATACTCCCTCCGATCCATATTAATAGGTGTAGAAGTGGATGTATTTAGACATGTTTTAGTGCTAGATACATCCACTTTCCCACCTATTAATATGGAACGGAGGGAGTATAATTTTTAACAAGTACTACTTGCTGATATGGTCACCACATGACAGCGCAAGCAGACACAGATACGTTGCAACGAACCTGACCATGCATGTGGCGCTATTTTCTCATATTATTTGCACACATATATATATCATAGTTTTGAGATTACGCTGCTGATTCTACTGTGCTGATAGTTGTATACCTTAATTGATCATGCATATCCATCTACGTGGGTTATACGTGCCTGTCGACTTGAAGGAAGTAATTAATTTGGTTGTCAACTGGTTGCAAACCATATAATACCCACATATATAAAATGCATCGTTGAAACGGTCTGAAGGTTGCGTGTATATCATATTGTTAGAGTGTTACTATTAGATGCGTGCAACTGGATCAACTGTTGGCATTGTTGATGTATCTTTGCCGATGTAGGCATGTTCCTGCGTGCATCGATCGATCGTGTCTACTAGTACTGTTTTTATTTTCAGTGGAGGAATTCCATATGTACTACGGTGAATAGTCAAGTAGGATCGAATAGGAATCGACAAAGCTATCTATCCATCGACGCGGACATGCATATCTATCGATCTAGAACTTCCAGAAAATTCTACCACGCCATCGCCATCGCCGTTTACGACTATGAGAGACCGGCACACAATGTATTACCTCAGGCACAAAAGCCCAAAGCTGCTGGACCAGCACCGCAGCTCCCGTCCACTTGTAGGCATTGCTTCTACTTTTCTTACTTCAAAAAGAACTGCCAAATACTAATGGTCTTCCTCCAAAAAAATATCTCTTAAGCGCGTCGGAAAAAACATCGAATTTCTAGTCTTCATTTGCGGCATATGCGCGTCGTCTTTTTGTTTTTGAAAATTAATGCATTCTTCCGGTGACATTGGATCTCGATCTACCTATTTTGAGATTATGCCACCTTGCCTATGCTATACCACAACTCCTAACTCCACTCTCTAGTCCATAATCCCAAGCTCTTCCTCCATTGGCACCCTCCTCCTTTGCTCCGGTGGCTCCCCACCGCTATCGTCTTGTCAGTCCGTCGATCGAAGCATTGTGATCGACCGTAATCACCGATCATCTTACATGGACGCAGTCAGTGACCTAGGGGCCTTCATAGTTTTTCAAGGAGATTCTATCTAGACACGAGCAGGAGGCTCTACATAAACTAAAATTTAAATTCTTTCAGTACAATTTGTTTGCATATACAGAATAATAGTGAAATCCTTTAAATTTATACAAAAGGTACTCCTACTTCGAAGAATTTTGGGGTCCACCACTATCCTTCAATCTGCTACCACCACCATTTTGATTACCGTTGGCACGAATCCTCTAGGACCGTGGAGTTGATAATTCTTCTCTAGCGAGGTGGCCTAGTGCCCCCGTGCCCTCCCCCTCCCCCCTCTCGCACACACGCGTGTGCACTGTTGTTGGTGTTGACGTCGCCAGAGCCGAGTCAAGGGTGGGCTCCACCTCGAATCGCCTAGAAGGAAAGAATATAAAGAAAGATGACTGAAACTTAAGAAAATTCGATCATATTTGACGTAGCTAAAACTAAAACACAATACAAGAAATGCACCGAAATTACCATGCTTGTACGTGTAACATAGCCGTTTGATGCTTCATCATCCCCACATCTCCTCTGCATGTGTATAACACTCTCATCTCTCCTTGAGTTGACCCGCAACCCTGCACATGCCCATGAGGCATATAAAATATCTAATCAATAACAAAAAAAAATGTTAAAAATAAAAATAAAAGGTTAAGAAATAAAAACAATACTAGTAGCATGTTTAGAATGTACACACAGACAAAAGAATAAAGGACAACAACAAAACAATATGCCCATGTGTGTAAATATCTCCTCTTCTCCTCCAGTACTATATAGTGTGGTGGTAGTGTGCACTAGCTAGCTACACTCGCAGTCGTCACCTCCTCGGCTCTTGCTATATATCACGCGCTTCCTTCTGCTGCTCCTCTCTACCTACTACTTCGATCCACACACAGCTTTAGCAAACTAAGCTGCTAGCTACTCTCCCTAGCTAAGCATCATCTCTCCACCTCGACGGTGATCGGATGGACAGCACGAGCTGCCTCGTGGACGACGCCAGCAGCGGCGCGTCCACGGGCAAGAAGGCGTCGCCGGCGTCGCTGATGCCGCTGCAGCGCGTGGGCAGCGGCGCCAGCGCGGTCATGGACGCGGCGGAGCCCGGCGCAGAGGCGGACTCCGGCGGCGCGGGCCGCCGCCTACCGTCGTCAAGGTACAAGGGCGTGGTGCCGCAGCCCAACGGGCGGTGGGGCGCGCAGATCTACGAGCGCCACCAGCGCGTCTGGCTCGGCACCTTCACGGGCGAGGCCGAGGCGGCGCGCGCCTACGACGCGGCTGCGCAGCGGTTCCGCGGCAGGGACGCCGTCACCAACTTCCGCCCGCTCGCCGAGTCCGACCCGGACGACGCCGCCGAGCTCCGCTTCCTCGCCGCCCGCTCCAAGGCCGAGGTCGTCGACATGCTCCGCAAGCACACCTACCCCGAGGAGCTCGCGCAGAACAAGCGCGCCTTCGTCGCGACATCCCCATCGCCGCCTCCCCACCATAACCCCGCCACCACCTCGTCGGCGGTGGCGCGGGAGCACCTGTTCGACAAGACGGTCACCCCCAGCGACGTGGGGAAGCTGAACCGGCTGGTGATACCGAAACAGCACGCGGAGAAGCACTTCCCCCTCCAGCTCCCCGGCGCCGCGGCCGTGTCCGGTGAGTGCAAGGGCGTGCTTCTCAACTTCGAGGACGGCGCGGGGAAGGTGTGGCGGTTCCGGTACTCGTACTGGAACAGCAGCCAGAGCTACGTGCTCACCAAGGGCTGGAGTCGCTTCGTCAAGGAGAAGGGCCTCCACGCCGGCGACGCCGTCGGGTTCTACCGCTCCGCCGCGCCCGGACATAACGACCAGCTCTTCATCGACTGCAAGATCCGGCCGAAGACGACGACGACGACGACCGCCGTCAACGCGCCGGCTCCTGTGATGAGGACCGTGCGCCTCTTCGGCGTCGACCTCCTTACGACGACGGCGCCGAGGCCCGCCGCGCCGGAGCACGACAGCTACGAGACCGCGAAGATGAGCAAGAGATCCAGGGACGACGTCGCGCCGTTTCCGGCGCACGCGGATTGGAAGAAGCGGTGCATAGACTTCGCGCTGACCTAGTTAGCTAGCGCGTCTTTTCTTTTTCCTCCATGCTTTGCTTCGCAAAGTTCCATCCCTCGGTAGCTTAATTAGAGCTCTTGATCTCATCGATCGAAATGTTTTCCCTTTTTCTTTCTTTCTTTTCTCATACATATGCGAAGTGGATCTAATCTCGCTTATAAACCGTATATTAAGCTTGTTCTTACTTGTTAAATGTCAGACATGTCATGCCGCCTAAGGGTACATGGCCTCGAGAAATTAATTGTACATGGCTAGATGACAACACTTCTAAAATTAAGTGTACATGTACTAGACATAGTTACCAATTAATTATGCCCGACAGCTAGCTAGGTAGAGATCAAGAGATCGAGGAGGACATGCCAGAAGAAGCAATGTTCCATGGAAGCTTAGAGCTCTTGATGGCCTTCGTTCAAAAACAGCTTAAGAGTCTCTTGCTCCAAATATTTCCGTTCTTGTTCTTGTGATACACATGATCCAAGTGAGCTTGCTCTTGAGATGGCAAGTGTACACTACCAAGAGACTACCAATTATGCCCTAGCTAGCTAGAGAGAGATAGATCCGGAGGATTAGCTACATGCATCCATGCCGGAAGAAGCAATGTGCATTCAGACCTTTCCGTCGATCTATCCATCCAATCCCCTTGTGCTCCTTATTATTGCTGTGCAAAGAGACGTCGGTCTCGTGGCTACATGTCGCCATTGGACTATCTTCTTTTGGTGCTCTCATGTGGGTTGGAGACCGCGATGTGCAGGTGCTACAGGGGCTCCAGGCCAGGTGCATGCACATGGCGGAAAAGCTCCGGGAGTTATCTGATCCATCCATCACCCCGGGATGGAACGGAAAGTGGCCCATAATTGCATGCATGCATGCACCTGGCCATCCGATTCCGTATATATATGCTATACTTAGCAACAGCCGCAAAACTAAAGTGGGAGCGACCTCGATTGGTACCATGACAGCTTGGGGGAGATACTCGTACTCGATCCACCCATAGGGCTAGCTATAGCAACAGAAGAATAATAACGGGGAAACATTATCGTGCGTGCTTGTCTCTATTCATGCATGAGCCGTTATTCCAAATTTTCGTGGATCTTAGCCACATTTCTACTAAGCCAATAATGCAAGACTTACAACTGTGATTTATGCTGGAAGCAGTTGGCTGGTGCAAATCTTTTTACCATCTTAATTTGATTTAGAACTGTGATTTTTGAGCCAATCAATATGTGAGCGGATAACTGCGTTTTCGTAAAAAAAAAAATCGGTAAATGTGGCATACTCCCATGGACGAACTTGACTTTTTGCAAATGTTTCGCTGGATTTCCGTTCTGCAGCTTTAGGCAACCGAGATGTACAAATTCATAGGTAACTCGGAATCAACAAAAGAAAATTATATTGTTTGATGACAACCAACGGAAACTACCTCCATGAAATAGTTTGCGTGTTCATATAAAAGGGTTTTTTTTTTGGGAAAATGTTTAATAGATTGACCATTTGTTTCTAGGGAAAAAAGGATGATCGTCAGTTCATAACCACATCTTCAAAGGTGGCAGGGTTCTATGGCAGGTCTCAACCCACCACATTTAAATTATGTTGCTCGCATTTATGTAAATGGTGTTTGTTGCCTCGCTGCTACTTTCGTCGGGACTTAAACCCATGATGTGTGTGGTCGAAAAAGGAAGGAAAATGTTAGGTATTATTCTCTTTTCTTAAACATCATCATGCATTATTTATGTTCGCTAAATGAAGTTTGTTGCATACAAGCTAGGGTAAATCTTAGTCATGTGTGGATCCATCTAATATAGAGACGTGTTGACCTTAGATGAGGGAAACCCTCCGATAGCCACAGCATCGAGTGATGCACGCATCCAACTAAATAGCAATGTATCAATCCTTACAAATTCTACAATCTCAAAATAGCAAGAATACCACAAGAGCACTTCCAAGTCACAACTCGCGGATCAGATATCCTACCGATGAACTGCTTAATTAAAAAAAGTGTGTATTGGTATAAACCATTATCACTCGGTTCAACAAAACTCGTGCTACCATCTCATGTGGTTGCACCCATATTCTAGAGAACATCTTGGCTCCATATACAACGGTTAAGATCACTAGAGATTTGTTGCCTAGCCATATTGATATACATGTAGGAAACTAGAAAATCAATTCTTTTGTCAGAAATTACATCACTGCCACAATTATGTATAGCCCTACACAAAGCCCGTACTTATACCTAGATTCGAGTCTTATGTTTGACCAAATATATATATATATATATATATATATATATATATATATATATATATATATATATATATATATCAAATATATAATTATTTATAACATTAAATTAAATATACCAATTATAGTGAATAATGATATTGACTTGGTCCTATGGATTTTTTTACTATGAAGTTCGAAAAGCCCAACTTTCTCTAAATTCCTCCGTTACTGGGCAGTTTTGCAAAATGATGAAGACAAGGCCGTGCTGGAGGAGGTAACTGCAAGGATCCAGGAGGTGGCCATAGCTGCACACTATCGTGCCCAAGACCCCAGAACAGAATCGCTGCTGAAGTGGATGAGGATGACATGGAAGAATAGGTCTGCTATTTCTACTGGTTTCTGAAGGGCACTCTGTTTTCTGCCGTTTGTCGAAGGAGTTCGTTTTGTCTTGTAAACTAAAGTCATCTAGTTCTGTGTCGTGGCTTGTTGCCGTACTTTGATCGGTTTCCATCCCTCCTATGTGGAGGTGCCCGTCGATCGCAGGCCTTGAAAGTAGCTTTGTTAAAAACTGTTATCTTGTCAGAATGGGGTGTGTTCTTTCCTGTTGCCTTTTGTTTTGTACATTTGAAAAACCTTGTACTGTTATCGTGTGATAGTGTAACCCGACCCCTTTGGGGCCGTATGAAAAAAAAATTACCATTACCATGCCATAAGAAAGATATCAATCTTGGATAGAATCTCATTTATCCGAAGAAATTTCCTATAAAAACCATGGTTCGCAATCGCTAAATCTGCATACATATATAGACGTACATGTTGATGTTGTTGATAAAGATTCTTCGTTTATTGCCAAGATTGGTACCTGACCGGAACAGCGGAATGCTCACCGGTTTTGAGACTCCCACAAGTAAGAAAAGAAGGCATGCATGATGCATGGTGGATGGAATCTACGGCGACGCACGCCGGTTTCTAGAATGCAAGTGTACATGACAAGGACGTAGCTATGGATGTCAAGGGAAGATTGCCGCCGTACGTGTCCTCTATATGCACCGGTAGTTTTGGCGTGAGAAATGTAAATTAATGTACCACGTACGCTTCCAAAAATGCCCGGACCGGATAAGGTCCGCGTTCACCGACTCCATCTGGACATATTTTAGTGTCTAGATACATCCATATATAGATATGTGAAAGTCATTTATTGTTGAACGGAGGGAGTATATCCCAAATTCGATAGAGTTTGGCCGCCATTTTGTGCACAGAAGCACGCGCCCACAGGCTACATGTATGGCATGGTACGTCGAGCATGCATCTGCATTTCTACTAGCTAGCTTCACTGTCCGGCAGGTCGGTTCAGACGCATGACCCATCGTTGGTTCCTGGAAGTTTCTTCCTGCTAGATACACACACGGCAGCGACGCGCAGTGGGCACCCGGCCCGACACAGCTAGCACATCGATCGATCCAGATGAGGCCCAGGCGTGTGTAGGGACAGCCCGACTTGGGCGACCGTTGACAAAACATACACCATTTCTTTAGCTTTCTGCTATACGTTGAAGATTGGTACACAGATATCGACTCAGAGACCTGCCTGCCTGCTAGAGCTGCAGTTAAGTTTGCAACAGTGCCTGCGGTTGGACATCGCTAGCTTGCCACGCCAAGTTGCATGACTATGAACGTGTCCGCTTCGTTTATTTATCGACCAGGCATTGTTCACTGAACGCGACGACGAACATGGACATCGCGAGAGTGGAACCGGGACAGTACAGGCTAAGGTTCCCCAAGCTAGTCTGCAATCATGTCAGGTCAACCTTGCGTTGCAAGTCCCGGTCAGGCGATCAGGCGACTCACCGGCATCCCTGACCGGTTCCGTGGCCCAGAGCACCGCGCCTGCGCGCCTTAATTATTTAGGTCGTCGTCATTTACAGGGTGATCGAAAAAGGTCAGGTTATTTGTAAAACTTAGTTACCTCGACACGGTTTCTACTAGCCAGCTAGCAGGATCCAGAAGCAACAACCCTGCAGGTTTTACTTTGACCGCTTCTACTCCACACGCACTAGTATATGCAACAACTTGCCGCAAGAAAAACAAGTTGGTGTATATTTTTTGCTGGTTCTTGGGGGGCACGAAATAGATCGTGTAAAGAAATTCGATGAACACGTCAGAGGATAAGCACGTTGCTACACACATGGATGAATGTTTAATATGTGTATGTTGGGAGAACATGGAGCGCCATTGGGATTTGGTAGAGTGGACAATCGTCAAACTTGACAGCCCTTGCATGTTAGCGCATCCAAGCGAATCAAAACTTTGCATTCGTCAAACGCTTAATTAATTACACTGCGCGCTAGTACTAGGCAACAGCCATCGGTATCACTGATCGATTGTAATCTAGAAAAAAAAACACTGATCAATTAGTTAGCAATATAGTACTAGCTAGATGGTTTTTGGTTGAAATCTTCACAAGAACCATATCTTTGGCAGAAGGTTTTATGCCTTAGTTTGATTCTCATGTTTAAAAGTTACACTAGCTCAAGTAGAAATACATAGCACTGGCTGATCAAATGGGTTGATTTTTTCACGAGGGGGAACGAGGGCAAAGAAAAGGAGATCTACGCGCATTCCATTTTGTCCTTCAACTCTCTAAGTAAGAAGAAAATTTCAAACAGCAATTTCCATGTGTAAATAAGTCGAACTGTAGCTTTGCACAAACAAACAATTCAATCAAAGTCAACTAACCTCGGTATCCGTCGGTCCTGAACCGATCACGCGATCAATTTTCTTAATATGTCGATATTGATTTGATAGTTAGCTGCTGATCCAGCCTGATCTAATGTCATGCGCTTTCGGCAGATAAAGAAAAGCGTTCCGGACTAACATCTAGCGATCGAGCACGTAGGTGTGTATCGCTGACGATCGAACAGCTAGCCCACGGAATGGAATCTAAAGAGGTAAACGATGAGACCCCAAGGGGCTTCCTCAGAGCTTAGCGCATATTGGCCGTCGGATGGAGCCCATCTGGACCGTTCGTTGTTTTCACCGTGTGACATAAAACCAGCCCCACGGTAGAAACCCTAACCCGCGCGAGAGCTCCCCACACCCTCACCCCCCAGCCGCCGTCTTGCTTCGTCTTCCCGCGCTTTCCCACACCCGCGCGCCTCCTCTGTCCCGTCTCCGCTCCCCTCATGAGCTCTGCCTTCTCCACCCTCGACTCTCTTCGTCGGGTGCGACGGCCGGGCTGGGCTCTGCCTCTCTCTGCAAAGTAGCCCTTGAAATGGAGATGTGCGGGTGAGACCCCAAGGGGCTTCCTCAGAGCTTAGCGCATATTGGCCGTCGGATGGAGCCCATCTGGACCGTTCGTTGTTTTCACCGTGTGACATAAAACCAGCCCCACGGTAGAAACCCTAACCCGCGCGAGAGCTCCCCACACCCTCACCCCCAGCCGCCGTCTTGCTTCGTCTTCCCGCGCTTTCCCACACCCGCGCGCCTCCTCTGTCCCGTCTCCGCTCCCCTCATGAGCTCTGCCTTCTCCACCCTCGACTCTCTTCGTCGGGTGCGACGGCCGGGCTGGGCTCTGCCTCTCTCTGCAAAGTAGCCCTTGAAATGGAGATGTGCGGGCGTTCCTCAGCTACAGAGACGGATAGGGCGCTCGAGCTGAGCCGAGTCGCCGCCGTTTCACATTCGCCATTCCCTCCCCGACGACGAGCTCGAGTTCCGCAACAGGAGAAGCACGACACTAGTAGGGAATGGCTTATAGCCACCACCATACCGCTGGCGAACCAGAATGGCTGTTGCCCAGCGCTAATAGTGCTGGCGAACAACTATGCCTGTTCGCCAGCACTACCGCTGGCGAACAACCACCCTTGTTCGCCAGCGGTATGCCTGGGCCCCACCTGCGCGCGATTTGAAATGGTAGCGCCGCTGCCTTATTTTACCGCTGGCGAACGGCCTGTATTGTTCGCCAGCGCTACTACCACAACCGCTGGCGAACAGATGCTTCTGTTCGCCAGCGCTAAGATGTGGGCCCAGCACGCATCTTAGCGCTGGCGAACAGAAGCATCTGTTCGCCAGCGGTAGTCCGCAGATATTGCCACAAAGTGGCACCCCCACCTACCCACTTTCCCCTCCACTCTATCTTCTTCACCTTGTTCCCTCTTCTCTCTCTAGCTCGAAATTATGCCAATTTCTTCACCCTCCTACCTTATTTTGAACCAACTAAATTTATTTTAGTTGGTATATATATGTTTATCTCCCTCCTAACATCATTTCTACCCCAAATTTTCCCTCCCTAGCCATCTAGATCTAGAATTAACCCCTTTCTCTCCAAAGCTCCAAATTTCTCCGGATATCATCGTGTGGGCATCTATTCATTTGAGGTGTGATGAATGATAATATATAATTAAATGAGTTTGTATATAAATTTTGTCCGGATACACGCGATATGCAATATGTGTGAAATTTCACCGGATTCAACAATGGTCGTGTGATGGAGACGATAAATGCATGTGTGCGCAATTTGTTGTGGAATGAAATTGAGTAGCCAACTATCGCCGGAATGTTGATTCATTTCCGTCTCGGCATAGTTTGGCACTCCTCTAACCTCCAATTTGTAGGAAGGTCATGCCGATTTTTTTCCGTGAATATCGCAATATATATATATATTATGTTTGGTTCTAATATTAATTATATCGGCGCGCGCTCTCGTGCAGGCGACATATAATGGTGGTCGTTAAGAGTGAACGTGTCGTGAATAGTTACTTGAGACACGCGACAGAAGACATGTTACAAAATGGCCGCAAGGAGATACGATGTCCATGTCGAAAGTGCAAACTAGGGGGCTTGCTCAATCCCTTTACCGGAGACTTGCTCAGTCACCTCCTAAGGTATGGTTTCATGGATGGGTATAACAGTCAGTGGGTAAGTGATGATGAAGATGATGAAGTCCATGGGGCGGCGGCGGTAGGAAATGATGTGCAACAGGACAATAGCAACGATCGAATAGAACTACAGCAGGACCAACTACAACAGGACCAAGATCAGCCTTATGACCCAGCACATGATCATGGAGAAGATGTTGAACAAGACGTGGAAGAAGATCACGAGGACACAGGGACACCCCTAACGGAAGTTGTGCGTGACCCTCATCTGAAAGAACTGCTCTTGAGAAAGACGACTAACTCGATATCTGCTGCTAGAGAGCAATCGAAGCTGGCGCAACTAGAGATAGACTCGAAGACACCGTTGTATGCAGGCTGCGGTCCGGGAGAGTCCCGCCTGAGAGTGGCCCTCGATGTTCTGCAGATGAAGGCGAGATACAAATGGAGCGACATAAGCGTCGATGCAAGCCTGCAATACTGGCACGATGTCCTTCCAGAGGGCAACACTTGTCCTAAAAGTTGCGACGAGGCCAAGAAAGTCGTGTGCCCCTTTGATTTACCTCACGAAAAATACCATGTGTGCATCAACGATTGCTACATTTATCGGAAAGAGGACGCGAACAAAACCATTTGTCCAGTTTGCAGCGCCGCTCGATACAAGAAAGGGAAGAAGAAAGCTCCTCGGAAAGTTGTGTGGTACTTTCCGCTCATTCCCCGTCTGCAACGGTATTTCGCGGACCGCAAGGAAGCAGAGCTCATGCGCTGGCACGCGAAAAGGAGGAATAAAGTTTTGAAAGATCCAAATCGAAGTGAAAAAGTAATTCTGACACATCCTTCAGATGCAAGTCAATGGAAAGCAATTGACTGTGAATATCCAACGTTCGGGGCGGAGGCAAGGAACATCAGGTTGGGTGTGAGCACCGACGGACTCAATCCGTTTGGCAACCAGAGCAGCACCCATAGCACCTGGCCCGTGTTTGTATGGATGTACAACATCCCTCCCTGGTTGTGCATGAAGAGGAAGTATATTCACATGAGTATGCTAATTCAAGGGCCGAAACAACCAGGCAACGACATAAATCTATACCTGAAGCTGCTTAAAGATGAGCTGGAAACGCTATGGGCCGAGGAAGGGGTGAACACATGGGACGCCTTCGCTGAACAATATTTCCCAATGAGAGCTGTCTTACTCTGTACGGTTCACGACCTACTAGGCTACGGATATGTGGCGGGCCAGGTGTGCCACGGACATAACGGTTGCGTGAGGTGCATGGATGACCCCACGTTTATGCAACTTCCGAAAGATCCTGGGTCTTCGAAAACAGTTTTCGTTGGCCATCGAAGGTGGCTACCCAACAAAGACCCGTGGAGAAGGCGAGGAGACCTTTTTAACGGTGAGGATGAGCTCCGTGGACCTCCACGTAAGAGGTGCGGCGAAGAAATCTACAATTTGCTGAATGATTGGAAGGAATGCCCAGAGCCTGGAAAGAAGCAAAAGGCGCCAAAACCGCTTCTGGATGTATGGAAGACGAGGTCGGTGTTTTGGGACTTGCCATACTGGCCCTTTCTCGATACGCCTCACTGCCTTGATCTGATGCATATCACGAAGAATGTGTTTGAAAGTTTGTTTGGCACGCTGCTCAACATGCCGGAGAGGACCAAAGACGGGGTGAAAGCAAGAAACGACCTGAAATATTTTGGTATTAGGGTAGATCTTCAGGGGGGACGCCCGGATGATGACGACGGCGATCAATCGTGTGATGAGGAGACGGATGGTCGCAAGGCCAAAAGGGTTAAGAGGAATGACTATTACTGCCCCCCCTCCTGCTTCACTCTTAGTCCGGACGAGATCACAAAATTGATGATGTGCCTTCTCGGAGTCAAAGTCCCTAGCGGTTACTCAGGGCTAATAAGCAGATTCCTCGACGCGCAGAAACAAAAGTTTAGCGGGATGAAGTCTCATGACTGTTACGTGATGATGACGCAGATACTTCCGGTTGCGATCCGCGGAATAATGGACAAACACGTCCGGGAAACCCTGTTTGGCCTCTGTAACTTCTTCGACGTTATATCTCGAAAGTCGATCACGGGGAAGCAGATCTCAAGGCTGCAGGAAGAGATTGTCGTGATACTATGCGAGCTTGAGATGTACTTTCCACCATCATTCTTTGACATATGTGTTCATCTGTTGGTCCATATCGTGGACGATATCATCCATCTCGGGCCGTTGTTCCTGCACAACATGATGCCGTTTGAAAGGATGAATGGGGTCATCAAAGGATATGTTCGCAACAGAGCTCGTCCGGACGGAAGCATCGTTCAGGGCTTTCTCACCGAAGAGTGCATCTCTTTCTGCACGAATCATATGGACGTGGAGGACCCAGTTGGTCTGCCCAGAAACAAGCACATTGGCAAGCTCGATGGAGTAGGTCACAAAAATGGACGTAGAGAAGTGCATGTGGATCGGGCTTGTCGACGCACCGACTTTAACAGGGCAAACTTAGTAGCTCTCCAACACATTGACATGGTCGATACTTGGGTGGAAAAACACAAGAGCTCGATTATGAAAAAGTACAGTGAACAAGGCAAGCGGAGGACCGAAGGAGAAATAATCAGAGAGCATAACTCCACTTTCTTGCGTTGGTTTAAAGATGTGATCGTCGCTAATCCACCGCCAAGGGATTGTGCGAAAAATAAACTTTTGTACGCCTTGGCACATGGCCCAGCTCCCAACCTAGCGACGTTTCAAGCATATGATATCAACGGGTTCACTTTCTACACAGAGGAGAAAGACAAAACTTCCGATTATCAAAACTCAGGGGTAACGATGGAATCCTACACCGGTGACAAAAAGTTAAGATACTACGGAAGGATCGAGGAGATATGGGAGCTTAACTACTCTGGAGAGAAGGTGCCTATGTTCCGCGTCAGATGGGCTAGGATGTCGACCGTCAGGAAAGAAGACCAATACTTTACAACCATGGTTATTCCCGAAGCCGGAACCTCATCAAGCGCGAATGTCACAGCGCAAAATGAGCCATGGGTATTGGCTAAGCATGTGTCACAATGCTTCTTCATAACAGACCCCGCAAGGCCTAGCCGTGTTGTCGTGAGGAGAGGGAAAAGAAATATCATCGGAATGGATGGAGTCGTTGACGAGGACGAGTTCGACACGTTCGGCGACCCAAATATTGACGATGATCAAGAAGATGATGATGATAGTCATGCAACATACACAACAAGAAGAAGCAGAACTACGCTACCTAGGCATGGTCTTCCATTCAGAAGAAGAAGTCATAATGTGGGGTTAAATTATGCAACTTCGACCAAAAAAGGCAAAAAAATCAAACACTGATGAGAAACTATGTATATATTTTTCTGCCAATTGTATGCGACGAAACTATGTATATGCATGGATCAACTAGTCTGATATCGATGTGCACTTATTATAAATTTAATGTACCTTGTTCTTTATTTCAAATGTGTGGAATTATATTATTTGAAACATAAAGGAAACCAAATAGAAATTAAACAAGAAGGAAACAACGAAAAACAATAGAACACATAAAGAAAAAACAATAGAAAACAACTAAAACCAAAATGATGAAAACAGAAAACAAGAAGGAAATATTGGAAAACAATTGAAAACATAAAGGGAATAATGAAAAACAAAAAAAAACATTATTATTTGTGATGTGTTTGAAATTAATTTGTAATGTGTTTGAATTATTATAAATTAAATGTCTTTGAATAATTTAAACAAATAAAGAAAACAAAAAAAAACATTATTATTTGTAATGTGTTTGAAATTAATTTGTACTGTGTGTTTGAATGATTATAAATGAAATGTATTTGAATAATTTAAAAAAATAAAGAAACCAAAATAAAACATAAAGAAAAAACAGTAATGCTTCTCAAAATAAAGAAATAAAATGAAAAAGATAGCGCTGGCGAACATAGCTGCCTGTTCGCCAGCGCTATGTTACCTCTGGCGAACCGTACTTTGTTCGCCAGCGGTATGGTCGTAGCGCTGGCGAACAGACAGTGGTGTTCGCCAGCGGTGTTTTAGCGCTGGCGAACCAGCAGAAAAGTTCGCCAGCGGTGATCCCCACAGTTGGCTACACAGGGCCGCGCGGGACTTAGCCGTTTTTCTCGATCGAGCGAGAGTACACAGACACACACGCGCGCGCCCTCTCCACTCTCCGGCGACGCCCTCTTCGTCTCCGGCGACCACCGCGCAGCAGCAGCGCCCTCTCCACTCTCACCGGCGACGCCCTCCCTCTCTCCCACCCCCACTGCCCCACTCTCCCCCGCCCACTGCCACTCCATCCCTCTCCCCTTCCCTCTCTGCCCGGCCACCGCGCGCACGCGCCCCTCCCTCTCCGGCCACCGCGCACGCGCCCCTCCCTCCCTCTCCGGCCACGCCATCGATCCCTCTCCCCTTCCCTCTCTGCCCTCCCCTCCACCTCCTCGGCCTCGCTGCTGCCCCGAACACTGCCCCCTCCGCTGCCTCGAAGGTGTTCGACAGAAATCCTGAACGAGGTAACGAGTTCTCTGTTGCTAAATTTTTCTATTTTTGGTTTGCATATCCATATGCTTAGTTAGTTATTTGGATCCATGTAGCTAGGACTTTAACTGACGAAACTGAATTTCCCTAAGACTTTAACTGACGAAACTGAATTTCGATAATGCGCTTGATCTGTTGCTTGTGTGCTTTTTTCCGTGTTCTGATAAGAAATTAGCTGCCCCATGTCCAGTCATATATAGTGTGGTTACTGGGTGTGTATCTTTTTGCGTTTGGATAGGGGTTGTGTGATCAACTCCTGGTTGCATGCCCTGGCTATAGAAAGGAAGCAGTGGTAGTTTCTGAATTCTGAGAGCGGCCTAGGAAGGCAAGTTGAAGTGGCAGGCATGACAATGTAGAGAGGAACCAAATTAAGGAGTAAAGGTTTTACTTTTCGGTTTGGTGATCTTCCTTGTGTTTGAATCCATGTGCTACAACAGCACTGTCTTTGATCTCCTTTTGGTTCCTTGTGGGTTTTACTACTACTGATCCTGTCACACAGTTGAACCAACGAAATGGTTGCCTCAATAATCAATGCAGCACCTACAAAAGCTTAAGAGAAAGAAATTACAGCCATTAATTGGTAGGCACTTGTTACAACTAGTCTTCCCGTGTCTGAATTATTAGTTAAGCATGCTAGGCTAAGCTATCTCCCCTGATTAACTAAAACAAGGTAATGACAACATCAGTAGTATGCCATAAAAAACACTTGTTAATTTACTGGAATTGTTGCTGTTGCTTGTTCATCTGTTTGTCTAATGACATGTTACGGAAATTTTGTGCATGCCCAAGCTTAGTTTTTTTTATGCTAGCTACCAGATGTTGGCCCCTTCGAGTTTTTATGCTAGTTTTTTTATGCTAGCTAAATCAAATTCCTGCATGCTTGCACTTTTTCGGTGGGAACAAACAATCAGTTTTTGCCTATTTAGAAAAACAAACAGAAGCAAGTGCTTGTGCTTGCAGTAATTAAAATTAGCTAAAATGGTTGCTTCCTCTGATTGTTCAAGTCTTGTGCTTGTGCTGTTGCTAAAATGGTTGCACAGAAACAATAGGTGTGCTTGTGCTTGCAGTAATTAAAATTCAGAGATCTTGATTTGATCTTGTGTGTACCCAGAAACAATAGCTACTCACAAACATTTTTTTATTCATTTTGATTTGATCTTGTGTGTACCCAGAAATTTTATACAGAGAGTTAACAGAAATTTCAATGAGTTGTTAATTAGTTCATAGGATGCATTATCATTATCTTTGCTCTCCCTGCAGCCCACCAAACTAATCCTCTCCTTTTTTTTAGCTTTGCTCTTCCTACATTATCATCTTCAATGAGTTGTTAATTAGGTCATAGGATGCTAATTTCAAACAGAATGCATAAGAAGTTTATATGCTAATTTAGAATGCTAATTTATAATGTGAAACACATGCTGATTTACAACTGAACCTGTAGCTATTATTTGTTTGGTACTGATTTACAACTGAACCTGTAGCTAATTCATTCTGTTTTGTGCCCATGTGCTTATAAATCTTAACATAAATCATAGTTTTGTGCCCATGTTATGTCACAATTGTTTTTGGTGGTTGGTGATGGTTGGTGGTGATGGATGGTGTGTATGGATGGTGGTGATGGATGGTGGTGGTGATGGATGGTGGTGTATGGATGGTGGAGATGGTGTGTGGTCGTGTGGATATGTGCCCACCTTCGTGTGGATGACGATGATAATATGAGGGGTGGGATTATATGAGGGGTGGGTTTTTATGTGCAGGTACCCCACGTGAGTCCCTATTTGCCGGAATGTTGATTAATTTCCGTTCCGGCAAATTTGGGTACTCCATATGTGCTATTTTTAGCAAAGGTCATGCCGAAATTTTCCGTGAATTTTGGCATGATCTTTGCTAAAAATATCACAACTTAGAGTGTCCGAGAAATTTGGACTCATATGGGGTATACATCGTCTAAATTGTAGGATTTGTTGAACTTATTTCGGGTTTTCTCTCCTTCCTTAGATATGGCTCACAACGACGAGGCGGGTGGTTCTGGTCTCGGACACGGCGGAGACAACGACGATGCGTGGCTTTCCATGCTAAGCGCGGGAGGCGGACCCGTAGATCCGCACCCGGATCTAGAGATGGAGGGCGACGATGCAGACGACGAGATGGACGAAACCGTTCGCCAGGAGCTAGAGCCACACAACGATACATCGGGCGCAGAAGGTGATCAAACCGGTAGTGGCACCGGGGATACCGCCTCCGGTAGCGAGGCGGCGGCTAGGCGCAAAGAGAGGCGACACAACATGCTCGCCACCATGCGGGAAGAGTTCACGGAAGTGGACCCCAGCGGTGCTCCCATCGAGCCGGAGAGTTATGCCAAGGGCTATGGAAACCAGATAGGCTGCATAGCTCGAGACTTTGGCAACGTTAACATGGAGCACATCAAAGCTAAAGAAAACACGGCTCATGCCGCCCTGCTGATTGAGAAGCTGCACACAAGGTATAAATTCCCGGATCCTTACGACAACCAGGACCTGAAGAAGAATCTGGTCAACTCCTTAGCACTGAACAAGTTCGCCAAAGCGTTTACGACTTGGAGATCCAGTTTGCGGCAGATGCTTGCGAAGGGTAAGGATTTTGATGAGATCCATAAGATGTGGCCCTCCATTTCCGAGGAAGACTTGGCCCAATTCAAGATCGACGAACTCAAACCGGAAAGGATTGCGCTGACTAAATGGGGGAAAGAACAGCGAAAAAAGAACATTGGCCCTCACAATCTCGGAAGCCGGGGTTACCTTGGGAAGCAGAAAGTATGGGCCAAGGAGGATTCGAAGAGAGAAGGGCCGAACCCGTTTGACAAGATCACCGACCCGCAGGTGAGAAATTTTGTCAGGGCCCATTACAGGGAAGATCCCAAAAAGCCCGGCGATCTTGAGTTGAACGAGAAGGTCAAGCTGCTCGAGGATAAGTATATCGAGGAACAAGAAAAAGAACGCCTATCTCAATCTGACGCGGGGTCCTCGGCGACGACGAACAAGGACCCGTATGACACCCCTTTCATTAGGGCGCTTAACGCGATGAAGGGAGTGCCCCTTGACAAGAAGCCGAATCGTAGCCATGTGCATGGCCTCGGAAAGGGTCATCGGCATGCGCAATACTACCCCGACACCAGGGAAAAGCGCAAGGAGCGGAACAAGGGCCCGGAGAAGACGGTCGACGAGCTTGTGAACGAGAGGCTCAATGAGCTCCTCCCTACCATCTGTTCGACCGTCGCTCAGTCCTTAGCGCCGTGGATGCTAGGTGGAGGACAAGGGCCGCTCCCGCAGATAAACGTAGCCCAAATTGTGCAGCCAGCGCCGCAGAACGCGGCCCCCGTCGTGGCGCCGCAGAACCCGGCCCCCGTCGTGGCGCCGCAGAACGCGGCCCCCGTCGTGGCGTCTGCTGCGCGGAACGAGCCGACCCCCAACCCTCAGCCGGAAGGTCGCAAAGATCCGTCGCCGCCCCGCCACATCTCATCAACGCCGCCGCCGACACTTAGCGGTCCATCCCCCTTGTCCGAGCTCAATGCCCTCACGGTAATTCAACGTGCACTGCTTAATTATATATTATGACTTGATTCGTGACGGCATCAGTCTCTAACAACGATCGCGCGACGTTTCGCAGGCCGACGAGACGGGATGCACATTGCTCCTTAATGTGAACGGCGAGTTAAAGGACGTCGCCAAAGGAAAAATCATCACACCTCTGAACCGCGTATCCCACGGCGTTCGTATGCCCGAGGACGTGTTCAGAGTGACATTAAGTCGGGTGCTCCCTGGTTGCGGTGCTCTCGATCCTCCGAACCAACCACCCGCAGCCGACAGCGAGTTGAACCTGGAGCAATGCTTGGTTTGGCCATTGACCTGGCCGAAATCACTAATTCGTTTGGAAAGTACTCCTGCCAACACTCCAACACCGGTCCAGGGGTCGGGGCACCCGAGCCAACACAAGGATTTCTCACCTGCAAAGTCCGTGCAGCACGACGACGACGAAGATGAGAACCCGAATGACTACCTCGTCGACGATCCTTACGAGGGGGCGCCCGGCCTGGATGATCTTGATCAACTTCTCTTGCCAGCGGAGGAGGCGGATAAATATCGATGCACAAAGCGTCTTTTCTCTTCTCAAGAGCCGGCAGTCCCCGAGCAAGAAGTCATCAGCCAGGATGCCCTCAAAGAGGCGGTAGCTGATGTATTTCATAAGACTCAGCCTAACATCAAGTATGCACGGAAAAGAACTAAGAAGGCTCCTGCCGTTGCATCGATGAGCCAACCGGTGGAGGGGACCAAGTCTAAGCCGCAGACAGGACGTGTATTGGATAGGATACCCATAACCGACTGGCATCAGATCCATGAGTTGGGGAAACCGATGCTTCCGCCGAGGTTGGTCGCCTTGCTGACAGGTGATATGCGTAGCGTCCATGACGGTGTACTATATATGGAGGAGGTGCTTCTCAAAGAGAAAAATCCAACGCTGCCGGTTTTGGTCGCAAAGGTGCCATCTACGGCGGGATTTGTCACTGAAGGCAACGCAAACAAGATCATCATTAGATTTGACGACATTTTCCGGATGTTCCACATGAAAGCACTCCACTCGTCAATCGTCCGTCTGTTTACGCTCAGCTTGGCGCATCAGCTATCCGTAGAGAATGTCAGCAACATCGGGCTAGCAGACCCCTACTACATGCACGACATGTACTTGAACAACCCCAAGGGTAGGGCAAAAGCGACAAAGTACCTCGAACAAGTGTTGCTCACTAACCATATGCACAAGAGGATCACCCTCGTGCCCTACTTTCCTGAGTAAGTTATATTTCCCATCTTTACATAAGTTCGCGCATATACAATTTTTGAGGATTATATATATGGACTCTCCTGTTTTGCGCAGAAACAAATACGGCACCCTCATCATGCTCTACCCGAGAGACGCGCACGCAGTATATCTCGACTCCGGGAGTACGATGAAGGAGAAGAACTACACCCTCATCAAGTCTGTTCTCAATGATGCTATGGATGGCTACATCAGGGGGGAAGGATTCTGCGACAGGAAGAAACAAATTAAAGGAAAATATGTGTTCAGACACAGAACAGAGTTTCCCTGCCCCAAGCAGGCGCCAGGCGGCCAAATGGAGGCATGGTACCTCATCCAACACATGACGGAGATCGTGAAGGACCAACATAGTCTGCAATACATGTCTGCTGTGGACAAATGGTCTCGCAGCATCGTGGAATGGTCTGATGCTGAGTACAGACAAAACTTTGGTCGCATCCAGCGCAAGATCTGCACAATCATCTATAAGGATGTAGTAACTTCAGGATCTAGCTTCCACTGGAACGGTACCCCACCATCTAACAAAGAGTTGCGACAATATGTGCTAGAGCAGACTGACGAGAGACCATTCAACTCGTTAGAAGGTGCTCTTCCGTTCCCTCCGGAGAAGAAACAGAAGATCACAACATCGAGGAAGAAATGATCGACGGTATGTATTCGATTCGTTACGAATTGCTCCTAATAAGAACTTGTGATTTCCTTTGCCGGTCTAATGCTTTTATCTTGGTCTACAGAGAGATGAAGAAGTGGACGGCGCGCTAGCCCTAGCGAAAGATCGCAAGCGGAGGCGGAAGCTAAAGCGGAGGCGGACCGTATATCTAGCTAGTCTTCTTTGCGATTGATCTCTATATCGCGCGTACGTTGCATAGATATGTAGTAGTCATACCTTTGTAATCGTTGAACTAATTAGATGGCTATATTTTGGGTTCGAAATCTTCCGACATATTATTGAGATCAATGTGTTGTATTTGTACTTATGAGAATTGGATATGGATGCATATGTATAGATGTGTTAATATCGTTATCGATGTGTTAAATTCGTTATGGATGGATGCATATGTATCTATGATTTATCGATGTGCTATCAGTGATTTATATGTGTGAAAGTTTATAAATTATAGAATTTGAATGTATTTGGACCTGGGAATATATACAGAATCAGAATATATAAACTGTTATACAAAAAAAAAGAAAAAATACAAACCTGTGAAACTTACCACTGGCGAACACAGTACCTACCCCTGGCGAACTGAACCGCTGGCGAACACCCTGACTACCGCTGGCGAACCAGTAGCGCTGGCGAACAGCTGCACTACCGCTGGCGAACATATCGCTGGCGAACAAGGCCTTGTTCGCCAGCGGTAACCTGCACTACCGCTGGCGAACCCTTGTTCGCCAGCGGTAACCTGCTACCACTGGCGTTGTACCGCTGGCGAACAAGTGTTCGCCAGCGGTAGCTGATATTTGTTCGTCACTGGTAGCCCTTTCCCTACTAGTGCGACCGCCGCTGCACCGCGGAAGAAGGCGACGATGTGAGATTTTCCTTTTTCGATTCAACATTTTTGGCGCAATTTTCTGTAGGTTTCTGATTGATTTCATGTGCGCATCATGCATAGGATTCAATGGTAGAAGCTCTGGACAGGTGGTTTGTAGGCCGCCACTTGTGTCGCTACTGCTCCACAGGGAGCTAGTGTAATTTATCATGCATTGTTCAGTGAACGCGACGACGAAGATGGACAGCGTGCCACTCGAAGTGAAACCGGGACTGTACTGGCTAAGGTTCTCCAAGTCTCCAATCATGCGTGACAACTGAGAAGTCAACCATGCGTTACGGTCAGTCTGCGATTCACCGGCATCCCCTGCAAAGATGCCCTCGCCGGCGCGCCTTAACTATGTAGTAGGTCGTCGTCATTCATAGGGTAAAAGAAAAGGTCAGTCGATTTGTAGTAAAACTTAGCCTCGACACGGTTTCTACTACTACTTGCAGGATAAGAAGCAACACCCAGGTTTTACTTTGACTGGTTCTTCTCCACGTACTATATGTGCAACAAGTTGGTGTATATTTTTTTGCTGGTTCTTGGGGGCCACGAAATAGATTGTGTATTACTCGTAGATGGATACGTCAGAGGATAAGCACGTACGTACACATGGATGGGAAGTTTATATGTATGTTGGGAGAACATGGAACGCCATTGGGACTTGGTGGAGTGGACAATCGTCAAACCTGACACCCACCATGCATTGGTCAAACGCTTAGTTAATTACACTGCCACTAGGCAACATCGATCGATCGGTACCACAGACTGATTAGATCGGTACCACAGACTGATTAGTTGGTGGTACTTCCCCGCCGGGGAGTTGGTTAGCCTGGTTCCCTCCGGACCTTGTTTCTTTTTATTTCGTTTTTAGCGCCCTTGCGTGGGTGTTTTGGCCTTTTGGTCTGTCCTGTTAAACTCTTTGGCTCTTTGTAAACTTGGATGTGCTGGTTTGTGGGTGGCTGCTTTCCTAAAGCAGGGCAATAAAGTGTGCCTTTTCTCTAAAAATACATTGCACTGGATAATCAAATGGGTTGATTTTTTCACGGGGAGGAATATATATGGGCAAAAGAAAGGAGATCCACGCGTCATTCCATTTTGTTCTCTAAGTAAAAAAAAACATTTTAAACATCAATTTCCATGTGTAAATAAGTCCATCTCTTTAGCTTTGCACAAACAAACAATTCGATCACAGTCAACTAACCTCGGTATCCGTCCTAAACAGATGACGACATCAATTTTCTTAGTGTGTCGATCAATTTGATAGCTCGCTGGTGGTGATCCGGCATCTAATCCCATGCGCTTTCGGTAGATAAAGAAAAGCGTTCCTCCAGCGATAGAGCACGTAGATGCGTACGTCGCTGACGAACAGCCCTTATTCTACTGCCCGTACGTCAGCTGCAGGAAGGAAGCTTCACCGAATCACCTTGCATGCATGCAGCATACAAACTACAAATTCTTGTGAAGCAGCTCCGTGTATATCGGCCACACGCAACAACATGCGTGTATTGTGACGCAACAATTCTTCTCTTCCATCTCTTGTTACAAACGTAATCATATAATCAGGAGCTAAAATCAAGTGGCATCTCATTTTCTTGCAGAAGAAAAAAAAACGCTACCACCGAATCTATGGCTCTCTGTAGTAGTTTCATGCGTCTTGGCTACTAGCACGGGCGGCTAGCTGTCGCTGGGGAAAGCAATCCGGGAGCAAGATTTTTGAAGAATTTTCCGATCGAGTCCCGTAGCCATCCGGCCGGAAATATTCCCACCTAACAAGTCCAACCCTTTCGTCCAAACTAACAAATGTGACCCTGTGTGTTTTTTTTCAAGAAAACTCTTTTTTTTTTTTTGAAATGGTAAACACAGCATCTGCATCAGATTGATGCACACGGCTTTTTTATATTAATAAAAAACTCTTCCTCTTAATTAGTGAAAAGGCAAAGTTTTTTCCCGTTTAAAAAACAAAAAAGGGGGCCGTCGAACCCAACTTGTTAATTCCAGAAGAAACACTTCTAAAACCCAACTTGTTAATTCGAGAAGAAACACTTCTAAAGCAACAGTGCATGCATGCCATGTGCAGCTCTTCACACCGTCTTTGTTGTGGGCCGTTGGTCCCTTGCCGTGTGCTGGTTCTGCAAGGCAGAATCAGGTGCCAGACACGGGAGGTCAAAGAACTCGGCTAAGTAACATGAACAGCGACAGTTTAGTTAGGACAGTGACATGTCGGACCACATTTGATTGGCGACCAGTACAATTAGGGCAGATGTTAACAAGTTTATGCTTCTGGAAGAGGTATATACAGGTTTAGTCCCACAACTTGCGCTGAGCGTGCAATTTAGTCCCACTTCTTGAGAATCGTGCACCGAAAGCCCCACAACTTGCTAATCGGGAACAAAGTGGTCCTGGATGAATCGGGTGTTGACATGTGGACGCTGACATGGACAAGTTAATATGCAATGCGTCCCGTTTTATTTCGCAATATCCGAAAGAAGTCCTTCCGCATTGTACAGAAAGGAAGGGAGCGTGGTTTTTTCGTTTCAGTCCTCGTAACCATCCAGACATCACGATCCGTTTTTTTCTCTCTTTCCTTCCTCGTTTCTGTTCTTTCCTTTCGGTCGTAACAGAGAAGCTCCCCCGACGAGTACAGGGATTTGGCCGCGCCGCCGTTGGCTTCAAGGACTTGGCCGGCGATGCATTACTGCGAGCATAACGAGGACCCTCCCGAATACCGTCAGTTGCGCCTCCGATTTGTATCTCCCCGCGGCCTCGCTGCGCCTCCGTTTTTCCATACTCGAACAGTGCGGATGATCAAGGGATGCTGGTCATTGTAGGGGCGATTTAGTTTGGAAATCGAGCTACTAGCTTTCGTAGAGTGTTCTAGACGAGTAAATTTGAGGAATTGACCACCTGTGAGTGCTGTAGTCGTAGGGCTCTGTCGGGTCATGGTTGTACTGTAGGTTTAGTTGCTTATGATCATCGTTGTACTGTAGGTTTAGTTGGTTATTCGAATACAAAACTTGCACAAGTGTTGTACTGTAGGTTTAGTTTGTTATTGAGTATAGCATAAGAGATAATTTAGCATTTTGTTTGAATTATAAAAGTCTGAACTTTGCTTCACGTTTCTGAAATTTGATGCTTATGATCATGGTTGTACTGTAGGTTTATTTGGTTATCCGACTACAAAACTTGCACAAGTGTTGTACTGTAGGTTTAGTTGGTTATTGAGTTTAGCATAAGAAATAATTTAGCATTTTATTTGACTAATAAAAGTCTGAACTTTGCTTCATGTTTCTGAAATTTGATGCACAGTACTTGCCCGAGTCTGAATTTTATTTCAAGCCCGAGTCTGAATTTCAATGCACTTGCCCGAGGTTGTATTGTAGGTCGATTAGGTTGTTGAGTACAGTGTTGTACTGTAGGTTGATTTGGTTCTTGAGTAGGTTGATTTGGTTCTTGAATTTGCCCGAGTCTGAATGTTACAGTTAATTCACTGATTATGAAAAGATATATTTTATGTTCTTGTAGTTATTGATTGAATTACTGAATTGTTGTTACAGTTTTCAATGCAGGGGAAGAATCCAACTTGTTCACTGTTCTTGTAGTGCACAATGGCTTCTTTTGTGGTTTGCGAGATGACTTGGAATATGTTAGTGCATCAAGTGCATATTTTGATTATTGCACCGGTGATACATGGTCAGTTTCATGGATTGATGAAATTCTTGGTATTCTTGGAGCAAAGAGAGATGGCAAACTTCATGTTTATTGGTGCTTGCCAGAAAAAGATTTGAACAATGGCTTGGTCCTTATTGATAATCATACTCAGATATTGTAGATGGTGAAAGCAAGCAGATGTAACAGGACACTTGTCATGTATGTAGATCATACCAACTTTTTGAAAAATCTTAGACCAGATGTTATCAGGAATAATTATTCTGTGCCCACTGTCAAAAACATTGCAAGAGAGGTCACAGTTGACGAGCCTGAAGCATCAAATTGTTGTATGTGTTAGGAGAGAAAAGGAGTTGAGTGGGACTGTAGCTAGCCAGAAAAAGATTGCAAGAGAGGTGCTTGTAGTAGTGAAGCTTGAGGAGAGTGCAGCAGCTGGGAAGCAAATTGGAAGTGCAGTTCAGAGAGACCAAACAGCAAATTCAGATGGCAAAAAAAAGGAAAGGGAATCTAGATGTGCTGATCCTGAAGATCAAAGTGACAGTGATAGTGACTTCCAGATATGTGACAGTGATTACAATGTTGAAAGTGGTGATGACGATCTATTTGTAGATAACATTGATAAATCTCTCAATGACAATAATGAGAAGGAGATTTGTGAGGACTATGAAGATGATGATGCTCTAGAGGATGATGGTCTGAATTTTGCTGAAGGAGACAGAGAGAAGTTGAAGGCAAAATTTAAGGCTTTTAATCCTGAGGTCGACATGGACAATCCCACATTTACACTGGGTATGGTGTTCAGTGGTGTAGAGGAGGTGAGAAAGGCTTGGCAACATATAGTATCCGAAATAGAGTGCTCCTAAAGAAGAACAAGAATGATAAACGAAGGATAGAAGCAATATGTGTTCCTGGTTGTCCCTGGTTTATGAAAGGAGCAAATGATAGTAAGATGACTGGTGGTTTTGTTATAACTGCATATGAAGGCACACACACATGTGAGGGAAGTTGGCCCCTCAAAGCAATTACTGCAAAGATACTGACAGAGAAGTTTATGCACGAGTTCATAGACAACAAGAAATTGGACCTAGGAAGTTTTGCTGCAAAGGTAACGAGGGAGTTTAAAATGTGCCCACTCAGGTGGACCCTAAGCAGAGCTAGGAAAGCTGCACTGCTTCAAATTCATGGTAATGAGGAGGAGCAATTCAAGCTGCTAATGGACTATGGGCATGAGCTGAGAACTAGCAATCCAGGATCAAAGTTCTTCATAACTACAAATACAGTCAATGATCCTCAAATTGGAGAACATAAGCAACACTTGGCCACTGTTTATTGGAGTTATGATGCATGCAAAAGGTGTTTTCTAGCTGGTTGCAGGCCTTTTATTTGCATAGATGGTTGTTTCATCAAAACTAAGTACAAGGCCCAGCTATTGACAGCAGTTGGAGTAGACCCCAACGATTGCATCTTTCCAATTTCCTTCGGACTAGTAGAGGTTGAATGTACTAGCTCCTGGGAGTGGTTTCTCACAAATCTTCGAGATGATCTTAACATCACCAACACATCTCCATGGACAATTATGAGCGACAAACAAAAGGTATGAAACATGAAAACATGGAAACATATTAATTGTATAGCATAAGAGACAACACATGTAGAATAATAAATTGTTTATTTCAATTTTGCAGGGTCTTATCAATGCTGTTCAGAAGGTTTTCCCAGATGCAGAGCATAGATTTTGTGTTAGGCATATGATCCAGAACTTCCAAAGAGCAGGGAATAGAGGAGAAACATTCAAGAATGATGTGTGGGCAATTGCTAGGTCAACAAATATTCCAAAGTGGGAGAGAAGCAAGGAAAGGTTGCATGCTGACAGTGAAGAAGCTTTTGCATGGATAGAAGAAGTGGCACGTAACACATGGATAAAAGCATTTTTCAGTGATTTTCCCAAATGTGACATGTTGTTGAACAATCATTGTGAGGTGTTCAATAGCTATATCCTAGATGCTAGAGAGATGCCTTTCTTATCCATGCTTGAAACAATATTCTACAAGCTTCTTCAAAGGCATGAAAGCAAACAGAGAGAATCAGAGAAGTGGCAAGGAAGGATATGTCCAAAGATAAAGAAGAAATTGGACAAGTTCACAGGGTGGAGTGGAAATTGCAAGGTTACACCAGCAGGTAACTATCTTTATACTGTGAGTAGTCTTGAGATGGAGAAAGACTACCTAGTGGATTTCAAAGCTAGAACCTGTGATTGCAAGAGGTGGCAACTTAGTGGGATCCCATGTCATCATGTGATAGCATGTTGCAGAAATGATAGAATAAATCCAGAGAATTTAGTTCATAGTTGCTACATCATTGATGCATTTAACAAAGCATATGCATACAAATTGGCATCATTGAGAGGAAGAGTGTTTTGGGAAAAACAGAATGCAGTGCCAATTTACCCACCCTCTTCACCAAATTAATGGGAAGGCCAAAAAAATAGGAAGAAAGCACCAGAGGAGAAAATTAAGAAGGGAGTAAAAGTTTTCACCAAGGCAGGAGTCACTATACATTGCTCTATATGTGGTATAGCTGGCCACAATAGCAAAGGCCACCAAAAGTACCTTGCCAGACAGAGAGAGGGATTGGAGATGCATACAGGTGGTGAGGATGAAGAAATAGATATTCCAACAATTTTAGAGGTACATTTTGCATTATATATTCATGTAGAAAAAACAATTTGTTTGTCGCCTTGCCAGATTTACTAACATGCGAAATTGTACTTTTCCTGTAGCATATCATCCCTCATGTACAAGATCCAACACTTGATCCTAGTAATCTTGTGGGCAACATGGTGTACACAATGCAGCAGGAGGTTGTCCAAAATTTCATTGCCACTGAATTTTACATGTTGCCACTGAATTGTAGTTGTTGCTGAATTTTACATGTTGCTGAATTTTACATGTTGTTGCTGAAATTTATATGTTGCTGAAATTTACATGTTGCTGAATTTTACATGTTGTTGCTGAATTTTACATGTTGCTGAATTTTACATGTTGCTGAAATTTACATGTTGCTGAATTTTACATGTGAAATTTACATGTTGCTGAATTTTACATGTTGTTGCTGAATTTTATATGTTGCTGAATTTTACATGTTGCCACTCAATTCTAGTTGTTGCTGAATTTTACAAGGTGCCACTGAATTCTAGTTGTTGCTAAATTTTAACACTATATCTCTTGCTAATTTCTTACTGTTTCTTCTCAGAAAATAGAGCATATGCCTATCAGTAGGCTACTGGGTCCTCTGCCTGAAAATGCATTCATCGTAAGTGCTAGAGACAGCATTCCACCTGCAAGAGAAAGAGTGACAACAGCTACATGTAAAGGAAATGTGAGAGGCACAGGCGGAGCAAGAAATGGTGGTTTTGTCCCCCCACGACCCAATGTAGCAGCAGTTGAAGGTAACAATGGTAAAAGGGCTAGGACTGTGAAGAAAAGGTGTGTGCAAGCTTCTACAAGTGCAAGTGCAGAGAACCCAGTTCCTAGGACAGCACCAACATCAAGGAGAGGCTCTTATGCTACAGGCACTGGCACTGCTCACCATTTCCTTTTTGGTGATGCACAGAAGACAAAAGCATCATCAGGAAGAGAAATTCCTGATTTGAATGTTCAGTTATCTCCAGATAATCAAGTCCAAGAGTTTCCTCTAAGCCAGAGTGCACCACCAGCTGATGAATAGTAGAATTTTTGGCATTTTTGAATTGTGTGGCCTGTAGTTCTGTTGCTACTAAACAAGTACTGGGATTTTTTATATACAAATTTTAAAATAGGTGGCATGTACTGGAAATTTTGAATTATGTCATTTGCTATTATTGACACTTTCACTATGGCACTTTCACCATGTTTGCATCTGTAGAGATTAGTGGTTTCAGTAGAAAATAAAAACATAATAATGCAGCAGGTGTCCTGGATGTACAGTAGCCGAGCATGATACATGATTACCTGTTGTTGTTTTGTCCCCCCAAGATAAAATGCATCAGGTGGCCTGGATGTACAGCTCGGCAATCCTCAACCTGGAGGCCTATTCAATTGATTAGCAGTAACAGAGCATATACTCCAATCCACAATTCAAAGCCGACAAGTATAAGCTCTGTTATTGCAAAACAAACCAATTAAAATTGTACCAGGAGGACACACATATACTCCAATGCTTGATACATCTTTTATTTCATTCATAATTCACACAAACTTGATACATGATCACTGCAATTGTTGCTACAATTCTATCACCATTTCAGAAAATACCTACTTACAAAACACATAAGAACACCCACAGCTACAACCAGCAAGAATAGCACAATCCTATATTTCTTCTCTATTTCCTTCTTCTCTGCGATTAATTTCTTCACCTCCATGGAAACTTCAGCTAACTTCCTCACCAGGAACACATTGTCATCTTCTAATTCCCTCAAAGTTCTTCTACTGCCTTGCAATTCTCTCTCATTGCCTGCACCCTGTTCATCAACGGAAATAAAAACTTCACTGTGAGCAGACTGACAACAGCACGAAACCAATCGAGTGAGCAGAGCAATCCAGCAAGCAATCATGTAATATCACATCACAACAGAGCAGAATCACAATCGAGGAACGAAAACATTCGAGCCAGCAGTGCAATCTAGAAGGGCAGACGTCAAGCAACGAACCAACTCAACCCAACAGTGCAATCGAGAAGGAGAATTGAGCAGCGCAACCAACCAATTCGAGCTTACCTTTTGAGGTCCTCTCCTTGTTGCCGTCGATGTCGCCGGAGGAGACCAATACACTTCCCTAGTCACCTCCCACGCTTCCGCCTCCGTGTTCCTCATTTCGTCGCCGCCACGGACGCAACCGGCTAGCCAACACGATCTGCGAGGCGTTCCCATGGAGCCAACCACTTTCTCGCTCGCTGCAACGCCCCTTCCTTCAATTCCCCTTCAATTCGAACCACCTCCGACGATAATCGCCTTCGAGTCGCCGCCGGGAGAGCCAGGCTAGGGTTCCTCGGGTGAGCGAGCGATTGGGGATTTCATTTCTTCTTTCACAATTTGGTCCCCGCAGCTGCAGAATCATTCCAGGGGGTTATCTGCCAATGCGTAACATCCAGGAATCCAGTGCACGCAACTTGTCCATGTCAGCGTCCACATGTCAACACGTGATTCGTCCAGGACCAATTTATTCCCGATTAGCAAGTTGTGGGGCTTTGGGTGCACGATTCGCAAGAAGTGGGACTAAATTGCACGCTAAGCGCAATTTGTGGGACTAAACCTGTATATACCTCCTTCTGGATTGGCATATATGTAGTCACGAAAGAACAGTCCAACTGTCCAAGTAAGCTACAGAATGCGGCGAAAGGTAATCTGTAAAATTCAGCTAGCCTTCATGTTACAAGTCAAGTCGCCGCTAATCTCGCAGTTTTTCTCTGCTTCCACGCGGGCGATGTCTCCAGGGCTGCAGGGCAGCTCGCAGGTCCGTAAAAAACAGAACAAGAGAAAACCACTGTTGACTTGGACTAATGAATACAGTACGAACTCACCGTGCCATAAGAAACATCGTCATGGTTTAATACTCGCCATGGAGTGTACGGCAGCCGCTGTATTTTCATCTGGCTCAGTTTACTCGCAACTAGTCTCGACGGTGCTAGTGTCGACACTCTTTGTTTACCGGTCAAAGCGTAGCAGCTGGATCCGGACTGACTAGTCATGTGATATGCGACACCAGGTTAGATTCACTCCGTGAGACCGTGACATCCCACCTTTCCTCCATGCCTTCCTCCAAACCAAAGGAGCCCTACTTGTGCTATGCTTAGAGAGATCTCGAGGACATGTTATATTTGGAAATTATCTTCTATCCCAATCTTCCTCAAAAAAAAAAAAAAAAAACGGTTTCGTGGCTACATGCATGTGGCAATTTCAATCTCTCTTCTTTTGGCGCTCTCATGTGGGCTGGAGACTGCGATGCGAAGGTGCATGCATGTGTTTACAGCCGCATAATTTGGACACCACCAACAAGAGGCGAGGCAGAACCTTGCCATGTTCGATGGGTGTTGGAGTCGACGACAGGGCCGGGCGAAAGCCTTGCCTGTAGCTGACGACGGCGACGTCCGCGGGCGCCGTCACCTTCTTGGAGGCGTCGTCATGGCGATGTTCGTTCTTCCCCGTCTCGACCACCGGGGGAAACCCTAGATCCGACCTTTAGATCGGGCGGCGTCGGCGCAGCTGCGTCGGTCCCTTCTTGGAGGCGTCGCCTAGGTGGTTCGTGGAGTCCTTGGTACGTTGGCTGGAGTTGCTGTTGGATGCCGCTCAGAGTTGGGCTCCTAGGGCACTATGTACATCGTCGTCGATGCTTCTTGGTCGGCGCCTCTTCCGGCGGTTTAGTCCTATCGTCCACTCGCCGACTCTTAGGCGCTTATGGGTGGGCGGTGCGTCGGCTTGTGCCATCTTGGTCTTGGTATCGGTCTCTTGGAGCCTCGGTCTTCGGTTGTGACACGGCCTAGAAGCTCGGTGTACCCTTTCATCGCCATGTTTGGCTGGAGGTGGTGCAAGGCGAGTCTTGTTGTTCGGCGGGTGTGGGTTGTGTTGTAATCCGTGTGGCGTTGTGTTTGTATCGTGTTGCCTTTTGGCGTTGTATCAGCCGTCTTGGCCTCTTCTTCTATGAAACCGATGCACCTTTCAGGGTGTATCCTTAAAAAAAATGTGTTACAGCCGCAGTGGGCGAAAAGTCTCCGGGAGTCATCTGATCGATCACATAAATTGCATGCGTCCATGCACCTGGCCATGGTGTGGCCATGCGGTCTGCATATGCTATACTTAGCAACAGCCGTAAAACTAAAGTGGGACTTGTACTATGACAGGCGGGATAGATACTCGATCGATGGGGCTAGGTGGCTTGCTATAGCATCAGAACAATAACCGGGGAACCATTATATATTGTGTGGCGTGCTGGTCTATTCATGAGCCCTTATTTGAAATTTTACTAGATCCGAGTCACATTTCTAATCCCTTGACTGAACTAAAAATTGCACTGCTATTTTCCTGAAAACTGCATAGCCCTAGTAGCAACTAGCCATGATTCGATAAATAACGCGTATACATTTAGTCCGAATGCAGAGGCCGGGGCCCAGGCTCCCATTTCTAAAAAAAAACATTTAGTCAGAATTCAAATCTTACTAACTTGGACCAAACATATATAGAAGAAAATATCAATATCTGCAATACTAAATATATAAATACATCATAAAAATTTATTGTGTGATGAAACTATCATATTGATTTGGTATAAAAAAAAAGGGTCCATATCTTGTCTAAATCATTGGCCAAATTTAATGTTGTTGAAGTTTTACTAAATTTATAGGCCTTATCATCGGAACACAATGGGTAGTGTTTAGGAAAGTGCTCAGTTGAACCGGGGTGTATTTGAACCCGTTTTAGAAATACATATTTTAAATTTTAAAATTCATAAAAAAGTTGTGTGCCTACACATGCATGTTCTATGTGTGTCTGGAAAGTATCGTAAAGAAACGAATTTTTATTTGGTCTATGTAAAAAAGGAAAAAAAATGACTGACTATTTTCGTGAATAGCACAAAATTTCTTGTTTTTCTTGAGGAAAATAAAAGATTTTTAGTCATCAAGTATGTTGTTTTTGGCATGGTCCCTATCCTCTTGCGCCAAGTATGCCTTTGGGGGTTTCCAAGGCAAATGCAAGAGATTGAGAGAGAGTAAAAAGAGAGCATGTTGGACCTGAGACGGGTGTGATGTACAAAAAGTCGTAGCTCGAGGCAAGGCAACTTAACCCTCTCAGGAGAGTAGCGCTCTAGCCAAAGGAGCTACCCTATATATGGTAGCGTCCCACTCGAGGGACCGGAGCTACCCTATCGATCCATAGGGTCGGGAAGGCCCGCAGTTGACACGTTGGCAGGATGGCATCGTCCCCAAAGACGGAGCTAACATATTTAGGCACTACCCTAAAGGGTTAAATTCGTGAATTTTTGGGCGGGAGGGGTCACGCGATGAATTCTTTGTGTTGGAAGGTCAGTTTTGTCAATTTCGACTGTGAACAATAGGCATCCCTAGCTTGCAGGCACGGTACGGCCAGGCAGACGACACATGACATTCTGGTTATTAGCTTCAGAACAATCAAGGCTAGGAACACGAAGCCACCGCAAATGTATACCTTACCAGCAACAAAATATGCATGTGAAACTGTGTGTATATCGGAGCAGAGTCAATATACATGCATGCATACGTGTATCATATTTGTGGCTGGTGCTTCATAAAAAAACGATTTTTCATACTCGGAAAATGGAAAATGTTTTTTGTGCAATGAAAAGGAAAACTTTCTTCGTCAACATTGTCTGTGATTTCAACATGCATGTTTGTGTAGAATATGGACATATTTTAAAAAATTGTCGTGCATGTGGGTATAACACTCGTCACTTGGCCCGAAAGGCAAGAATCTTCGTAGAAGATAGCTCATTTTCTTAGGTGTGATCATACTCCACAAACCCAGGTCTATTTTTGTTTGCAATACCATCATGCTCCACTTTGCCATATCTTGGCACATTCCAATATAGTTTGGTTATTTGGTGTCCAAGTTTGGCTTGTTTTCTCCATAAATCCTAGTTTCGACACCTAATTGGGTTGGGTGACTATATACTATACACTAAATACCCCACTTAGTAAAGTTCTATACATGGTAGAAAATATTATATGGATGACATATTTGTATTTCTCTCATTTTTTCAAATCGGTTTAGACATATGATTTGTCAAATTTTGATTTTACGGATTTGTAGATATGAATTATTCAATATTAAATGTAAAAAAGAAAAATATTAATTATTATTTAAATTTAAGATTTATTTGAATTCAAGATTATTATTTGTTATTTTACTTAATTAATTGTTTGCAAATTACAAAATAATGGAGTGTGACATGATGGTCCAAGCGCAAAATTGATTGGGTACTATTGTCAGCGAAACAACCATTCTTTCTAGGCATCTCATAGGGAAGAAACTAAGAAGTTAATCGTGATGGGACGGGAGTAGTCTGAGGATGAGTGACCGATCGAAAAGTGTTAGTAGAAACGAGCGATTTAAATTAAAATTGAGAATGGTTAGAGAAAATATAAACATATCTATGGTGCAATTAAGTGGTTAGGAATTCAAATAAAAAAATTGTAGAAAAAAATTAAAAAAATTAAATTGGAAAATCAAATTGAAAAAAATTGAGAAAAAATATTCTGCCTATCCATACGCCGACGGGATTTCACTAGGCCGACGGCCAGGTGTTTACGTCGACAGGCCAAAACGCCGACGACGATACGCAGACGGTCACCATTGTCCTATCATACGCGGATAGGGATTGAGCTTATGCCGACGGGGTGAGGCCGTCGACATCTAGCCTATCTCCCGTAGATCTGGTCAATCTCCCGCTCCCAACGTTAATCATGTGCCACAGCTAGCTAATTTGGTGTTAGCATCACTTCTCCACGAGAATATAACATCCGGATCGTTGTGAACAATTCACATTTTGAAAAAAAAAAATCAGATAGTATTTTTTTTATCCGGATTAAATAGTTGTACGAATTTTGGATTAAAATAGAATATTTATTTGGAATTTTTATAAAGTTAAAAATATCTGAATGGAGCTCGGCCTCCATTTGCTCTTTCCGCATCGTTATCCTCTACGGCTTGGTTACTACTCCAGCTAGCTGTCAATCGAGGAAGCCATGTGGGAGTTAGATTTCGGCGAATTTTAAGCGTTCCGTAGCCATCCGGAGATATTCCTAGTAGTACCTAACAAGTACGTCCAACCCATTCGTCAAAAGCAACAATGGATGTGCCGAAAAACAATTCTTGCTCCTGAGCTGCAGTGCTCCGGTTTTTTAAAAATTGAAAAATAAAATTATGCACAAAAAAAATATAAATGTTCCAAGTATTATTGAACAATACTAGGCAGATATGTAGGTTGATAACACGTATATATATCCAACTAAATTAATTTTGAAATTTTATGAAACTTTAGAACACCATTTCGATTTATATTTTTAAATACCAGGAGCACCGGAGCTCTGGAGCCAAATATCCTGTCTCAGTATATGCTGCCTACTTTGTCTTTGCTCTGGTTTGTTGCTCTGTCCTGGTTCTGCAAGCTAGACAGCATCAGGTGCTAGATAGTGGAGTTCAGAGATCACAAGTAACATGAACGGCGACGGTCTTGTTCTAGAATTGCATACGTAGTCGTGAACGAATAGTCCAAAGTAAGCTTGAGACTGGAGCTAGCGAAAGGTAATCTGCTAGTACTAGTACAACAGTGGAAGAAAAACAAGCATACTAACACTTTACCTTTCGACAACGACAGAGGAACATTTCTTGGCACAGAGCACATACTATTCAGCCTCCCTTCGGAACAAAGGGAAGTTACAGGTCAAGTCGTCGTTCCAGGCCGGCTAAGCTCGCGGGTTTTCTCCGGTTACATGAGGTCGATGTCTCCTGGGCAGCTGCACAAGTCCAATTTAGTCAAGCTCTGCAGATCGTAGACAGATCATCAGAGATAGATCGATGCATGCTTGATAGATCCATTCAAACCATACCAGTCTGCATTCAAACAGCTTATTAGTGCCACACGACCGAACGGACAATGTAGGGAAAAAATGGCCATTCGTGTTTTAAGAGAAAAAAAACAAGTTGACTTGACTAGGAGGATGAAGTCATCCATCGTACGCGCCATAAAGAACATCACAGGCTGATGCTTCAGTGGTGTGCAACTGGGCACCAGTACTTCTGACAAGTAAAAAGATTCGAAAAATAATATTTATGAGTTTCAAAAAATTCTGAAAAAAATCAGTAAGTAGCCAATGATATACTACAAAGATGCAAAAAATCAACATCAAATACTTTGTATCCTGACACAAAAATAAGAAAATTATGGATATGCGAATGCTTATTTTCAAATATATAAAATTTTATCATTTTTGTGTAGCATATAAGATTTTGTATTTCAAATTGAAATTTTATGAATTTGTTTGATATATCATTGACTACACCAAAATTTATTTTCAGAATTTTCTGACACTCGTAAATATAATTTTTAAATTGGCAGGAACAATGGCGCTCGGAGCAGAGAACACTTTCCGTGTTACCGTGTATAGGTTTGTGCGGCAGAAATTGCATGCATTTTCATCTGGGCTCAGTTTAATCACTACTGCTAGTCTTTGACAGTGCACCCGTCGAAGCGATCTGCGACTCCTAGTCGACTAGGTAGAGACCAGGATAGGTTCACTATCTCAACGTAGCTATACCGTACCATATGACGGTGATATCTACCTATTAGAGCATCTCGCACCGGAAACGCTCGCACGCTAAATCGAGTTTACGGCACCGAATTAACAATTTTGCAGCGCTGCGCAGCTGAATAGTTTTTCAGTCGCGCGAAAATAGAGCACGATCATTGTAGAGGTTCAGCAGACGCGTCAGATTGCAGCGCGCGCATTGCAGAGGTTCGAATTTTACATTTCATTCTAATTTAAAAAATCATACAACTAAAATTTGACTAAAAATCAACTAAAAATCGCCGTCTTCCTCGCTCGAGGACTCGTCCTCGCTCTCGGTCCATAGGTCGTCCCACCGGGGGTTGCTATCGTCCCAGGTGGTGACGCCGTAGAGCTACGCATCAGCCGTGGCCCTCCGCTCCGCCTGTTGTGCCGCTCGTAGCTCCCTCCGCTCCACCCTCCTGTCGGCCCGCTCCGCTACCCTCCTCGCCCAGAATTCTTCCTCGGCGGCGATTTATGTCGTGTGGCTCGCCTGCCAGTTCACGACGACCCGCGCGTCTCTCTCCGCGACGAGGAGCCGCGTCTGCGCCCGACGGTTCGTGTGGCGGTCCTCCAGCGTGTCCAAACGTGGCGGCGGCGCCAACTCCCGTGCTTGCTGCACGTTACGGGCATCACTGAAATTCATCTGCGCCCGCGGGCGCCCAAGCTGCCACGCCGCCGCGTCGTAAGCGCACACCGCCTCATGCACGGTACCAAAGGTACCGAGCGAAAACCGCTCGTCGCCAGAGCGGATCTCGGTGTATGTAGCAGCTGTAGTTGGGACTGGCGCGGACGCCGCGGTAGCCGCTGAGGTTGCGGACGCGCGGCGACATGGCGGCGGCCGCGGTGCGCGTGGAGAGAATCGGTGGGAGGGGAAATAATGGTTTCGTAGCGAGCGCGGGAGAGATTTCCGAGCGATTGATGGCGCGTGGCTGTCCGGTGTGCTGGACGCGGCGCACTACATTGGCCGCGTCGCGCGGCTGCGCGCGATGGCCAATTTTTTCCGCGCGGGCTAATTTTGTGTGACTGCTGGAGCACGTCAACTAGCCCGCGACGCGGTAAAATGGCGCTTTTTCCGCGCGAGCTCCGTTTTCAGCTGCCGCTGAAGATGCTCTTACAACTGCTACTTACAAAAAATGCGTCTTTCTACCTTATCATCTCTGCCTCTCACCGATGGAACTACTCGACCGCGAGAATATTAAGCAGGACATGCTCATGCTTGCTCCTGAAGAGACTCGGAACTTAGCTAGCTCAAGAGATCCCGTTCTGCTAATCATGCAAAGGGCACCGCCGCAACCATCCCGATTGCATAGGGTCGTGCCAACTATGAACGAGATATTGCAATTTTCAGTTATCTTTACAAGGTGCATATACCACAAGTGTAGCACGTTGTTGGTGGCCGAGTGTGGACGTTGTTGTATTTTTTTTTTTTTGATAACAAGTGTGGACGTTGTTGGTGTTATGGTCACACGCCTTTACGTGATTCTCCCACGCGTTCCGCTGCAATAGTTTATGCACGCCTAAATCATCCATCTCCAATTCAGTATCTGCGTGCACGATCGATTCCTCCAACCCAAGCAAGCTTACGTCCGTATATATACCCCCACATACTTCCATAACTATCGATCTTTACATTACATAGTTTATAACGGATGATGATGCATGATCGAATATATATCTGCAAGTCTGCAACATCTCGATCAGCGTCCGACTGGCATCTGCAGGTGCAACGCAATGTCTGTCCAGATTACGATCGTATCACCACCAGAAAGTGCACGCTTTCATGCCGTGATTACGTCCTTTAAGTGCCTGCTTACTCATCCCTGGGCCGTTCCATGTCACCGGATAAAATAGATTTATATATCCAGCCGATTTATTTTCACATATGTGCACGTGGGCGCGTACGCACGCAAGCACTAACCCTGTTCTTGATTGGAGATTCGGTGATCCTACGTGCGGGGAAGGTTTATCCAACTGATCTGGCACTTTACGTCATACGCACTAGCTCCATTATGTTATATAGAAAGGACCTTGTTCCATAGATATGATCGATATGATATATGCGGCAAAAGATCAAAAAACACATGTTGGTTAGGGGCTTTCTTTCGGACGTCGGCACATGAATGACGATCATCAATTGAGATAATAATTAATTAACATTAATCTCCTTTTATAGACCATCTTTGATAAACGGGGAGGGATGCTTCTACAACTATGTTGTGATATCCTTAAAATTCATGAGGAGGAGTGAGTTTATTGGTAGCAGAGATCTAGTGAGAACTGGTTATTAAAAGGAGATAAGAACACAGAATTTTTTCATAGAGTTACAAATGGCAGGAGAAGGAGAAAAATGATTTTCTCTTTAAGAAAAGGTCAGGATGTAATTCAGGAGACTCCTAACCTGTTGCAGCATGCTACTGCCTTCTATAAATAATTATTTGGCCACTCTGAGAGTGGAGAAATATACTTGAGAGATGATACTTGGGGAGGACATGAGAAACTAACTGATACTGACAGAAATGATCTGGATAGACCTTTTAGTGAAAAGGAAATAAAAGAAGTGGTTGACTCAATGGAAAAGAATAAGGCAGCGGGGCCTGATGGGATTCCTGTTGAATTCTATCAAAACTGTTGGCCTGTGATAAAAAAAAATGATTTGCTTCAGCTTTTTAATGATTTCTTTCAGCACAATTTGGACTTGGCCAGGATCAATTATGGTATTATTACTCTTTTGCCTAAAGGGGAAGATGCTGATAGAATTCAGAAAACAGGCCCATTTGTCTGTTGCAAGTGTCGTTTAAGATTTTCACTAAAACCTTGACTGCCAGGTTGGAACCTTATATGGGGAAAATTATTAACAAATGTCAGACTGCGTTCATTAAAGGGAGGAATATTATGGATGGGGTTGAATTATTACAGGAAATCTTGAAGGAATCAAAATACAGGAAGAAACAGGGGGTTGTCCGGAAAATTGATTTTGAAAAAGCATATGATAAAGTTAACTGAGAGTTTCTGTTTAAGACTTGTAGTCATAAAGGTTTCAGTGACAAATGGCTGCTTTGGCTCAGGAATGTAGTTACTCAGGGTACTTTGAGTGTTAAAATTAACAATGAAATAGGTCCCTACTTTACTAGCCACAAGGGAGTGAGGCAGGGAGATCCTTTATCCCCTTTCTTGTTTAGTGCTGCTGCTGAAAATTTGGCAAAAATGATATACGATGCCTAGGATTTTGGATTGATTGTGGGTTTGGCAGAGCACTTGATTGACAAGGGAGTGTTTGCACTCCAGTATGCAGATGACACTATTTTGTTGTTTCAAGATGACTTGGAGGGGGCTAGGAATATGAAACTATTGCTTTATATTTTTCAAAGCATGTCTGGTTTGAAGATTAATTTTGAGAAGAGTGAAATAATGATGATTCTGGAGGATGATTTGAAACGGAAAGAATATGCTGAAATGTTCTTGTCAGAAAGACAGCTGGCATGTTAAGTACTTGGGTGTTCCTGTGAATTCCAGAAGAAACTCTGTGCAGGAGATTAAATTCTTAGGGGAAAGAGTGAGAGGTATGATGGATGGCTGGATGGGAGGAACTCTGTCTATTGGGGGCAGGGTGATCAGGACTGATGTATGTCTATCATCAGTTGATGTATACCACATGTCAATGTTTCCGCTTCATAAAAATACTTTAGAAGAATTGGACAAGCCCAGGGGAGCTTTCCTGCGGCAAAGCAACTCTGCTAAAAAGAGATATCATCTGGTTAACTGGAAGCTGGTTTGTAGGCCCAGGTCTAAAGGGGGACTGGGACTTAAGAATTTAACAAAATTCAACATTAGTCTGATGTGTAAATGGTGGTGGAAGCTGGAGACAGAAAATGGGCAATGGCAGAACTTTATGAGAGCAAAATATTTGGGGCAAGGGGTATTTATCAGATTAAGCATAGAGCTATGGACCTGCCTTTTGGTCAGACTTGTTGCATGTCAGGTAGCTTTATTTAGTGGGAGAATTATGGTGATTGGAAATGGTAAAAGAACTGACTTCTGGGGAGATGCTTGGTGTGGACATAGACCTCTTAAAGAAACTTTTCCAAGGTTGTTTGAAATCTGTAATGAGCAATGTATTTCAGTGGCTGAGATGGCTAGAAAAAGATGGATTCCCCGTTTTAGAAGATGGTTTACTGGAGATCTGCAAGGAGATATGAGGAATCTACAAAGAAAAATGGCTGGGATAACTTTGAATGACAACAATGATATTCCTAAGTGGAAATGGACAAAAACTGGAATGTTTTTAGTAAAATCAATGTATCAATCACTGTCAAATAGTGGGGTGGACAGATCGTTCAAACACTTATGGAAATCCGAAATTCCCTTTAAGATTAAAGTTTGGCTTTGGTTGATCTGACATGATGCTATTGCTACAAAGGACAATATGAAGAAAAGGAAATGGGTTGGCAGCTACAAGTGTCAATTCTGTGACAAGGATGAATCCATCCTCCACCTATTCTTCTCCTACGATGCGGCCAAATATGTGTGGAGTGTGATTGGTACTGCAATTGGGGCAAACAACAGGCCTGGTTCTTTCTCTCAGTTCTTCTGGTGGATAACTCGATATATCCAGACCAGTTGTAATGTGCAAATCACTGGCGTGGCTGCAGTGTGCTGGGCCATTTGGAAAATCAGGAACCGTGCTTGTTTTGAGAAAAAAACTAATCAAATCTCCTTTCGAGTTAATTAGCCATATTTGTGTCTTTTTGAATTACTGGACATGTCTCCACCCACCGCGGGAACAAGAAGATATCCGGGGTGGGCGAACATGCTGCTCTTGGTTGCGACTTCGTTGGATCCAGGATCAAACCCAGCCCCTGTGCAGAGGATTGGTGATGCTAGTCAAAATGAAGTTGGAAGGAATGGAGCCACTACTAGGAAAATGGCTATAGGAGTGATGATACCCGTGACGCACATCACATTTGGCGCGTCACGCCTATTACCCGCGGCGCACCACGTTTCTGCGCGTCGCGTCTAAAGGCATAGCCGCGGCGCACCAAATGGAAGGCACGTCGCGCCTATGTGTGGGGCCGGGGTGGCGAGCCACCGAGGCATACCCGCGACGCACCAACCCAGCGGTGCGTCACGGCTATGTTGGGTAGCCGCGGCGCACATTCCAGTGGTGCGTCACGGCTATCTTTTCCAAGGGTGGCATCTATAGCCGTGACGCACCACTGGAACGTGCGCCGCGGGTACCCAACATAGCCGTGACGTGCCGATTATGATGTGTGTCACGGGTATACCTGGAACGAATTTAAGTGGTTGGGACCACCCCCCACCTCCCATCCCCCCATATCTCCACCCCATTTTAGATCTGGTCGCCCCCCACCTCCTCACCACCTCATTTCCCCCATTTTCCCACCATTTAAAACTTATTTAACCTATTTTATTTGATATATATGTGTGGGGAATCTAGTAAACATTTGTCTCCACCCCCATCTCTCACTTTATTACCACTTTCCCTTCCATCTTTTCACTTTCTATAGCCACATACAAACGTACTCTCTCGGTCTCGTGTCGGCAAGATCTATAGTTGGTGAGTTGTTGGAGGGACGATATGTATATGTGTTGTATGTATGTGTGTCGGCGCCGTGCGTCGTCACAAAAGATTCATATATATGGTTGCATATATACATATATGCGAAATTGTGTTGCGTATTTTTGATGAAATTTGTGGATGTCTTAAAAATGAGTTGACATGTGTTGCCAAAATGTTGATTCATTTCCATTTCGGCGACCACGCACTCCGAGAATGTCCTATTTTTAGCATAGGTCATGCCGAATTTTTCCGTCGACGACCATGTGCATGCATCATATATCCATATATTACGTAATTTGATTCTAATTAATTTTTCATTTGATCTTTTTTTACTATGTAGGCAACCATGCATATAAGCACAGGCACCGTGGCTAGATTTATGAAACATGCGACGGACGAAATGTTTCGAAATAGCATGACGGAGATAAGATGTCCTTGTCGAAGATGCAAACTGAAACACTTGATCAGATACGATTCTGGTGACTTGGAGTCGCACCTTATCCGTCGTGGTTTTATGGATGACTACACTCTTTACCCGACAAGTGATGAAGATGAAGAGTCGCCCGGACATGATGAAGGACATAATGATCAAGATGAAGGACATGATCATAATCAAGACGAAGGACATCGTGATGAAGATGTCGGACATTATCATAATCAAGACGAAGGACATCATGATGAAGATGTCGTGACATCGTCGTCGGACTGGGTGCGGGACCCTCATGTCCAAGCTCTGCTTCTCAAGGAGACTAGCAACACCAGAGCTGCTGCTAGAGAGAAATCGAAGTTGTCGCAACTGGAGATAGACGCCGTTACTCCATTGTATGAAGGATGCGTGAGCGAGGATACCCGTCTGAACGTAACGTTAAGGACCCTCGAGATGAAGACAAAACACCGATGGACCGATGCGAGCTACGATGAGAACATGGCATTCTGGCACGACCGTCTTCCCACGGGGAACAAGTGTCCAACGAGCATCGAGGAGGCGAAAAAAGTCGTGTGCCCTCTGGATTTACCTCACGTGAAATACCATGCTTGCATTAATGACTGCATCATCTATCGGGGCGCGGACACGGAGAGAACCATATGCCCGGTGTGCGACGCAACTCGATACAAGACAGGGAAGAAGGCCTCTCCTCGAAAAGTGGTGTGGTACTTTCCGATAACTTCCCGTCTGCAGCGGTATTTCGCAGACCCCACACAGGCGAAGCTCATGCGATGGCACGCGGAAAGGAAGAAGCCAGAAGAGCATGATGGAACCGATCCGGAGAATGATGACACGATGCTGACACACCCCTCAGATGCTAGCCAGTGGAAGGCGCTAGACATCGAATACCACGAATTCGGCGACGATCCAAGGAACATCAGGTTGTGCATGAGTACGGATGGATTAAATCCTTTTGGCAACCAGAGCAGCACCCATAGCACCTGGCCCGTGTTTGTATGTATATACAACCTACCCCCCTGGTTGTGCTTGAAGAGGAAGTACATACAGATGAGTATGCTTATTCAAGGGCCGAAACAACCAGGTAACGACATCAATCTGTATGTCCAGTTGTTGGAAGAGGAGCTAGCCACGTTATGGGACGAGCCAGCCAATACGTGGGACGCCTATGGAGAAACGTTTTTCCCATTGAGAGCCGCGCTCATCACGACGGTGCATGACTACCTCGGTTACGGATATGTCGCGGGGCAGGTGGCGCACAGATTCTGTGCATGCGTTAGGTGCATGGATGACACTACGTATCTCCAGCTAGAGAGAAACCCCGGGTCATCGAAAACCGTGTTCTTGGGCATCGAAGGTGGCTTCGCAAGGATGACCCGTGGAGAAAACGCAAAGATCTGTTCAACAATGAAGTTGAGATGCGAAGAGCCCCACGTCAAAGGAGCGGCGAGGAAATCGACGAGCTGTTGAAGAACTGGAAAGAGTGCCCTGCGCCGGGAAAGAAGCGAAAGGCGCCGGCGCCGTTGGAGGGTGTATGGAAAACAAGGTATGTTCTCTGGGACCTGAGGTACTGGAAGATTCTCCGCACACCCCACTGCCTTGACCTCATGCATATCACGAAAAACGTGTGCGAGAGTCTGCTTGGCACCCTGCTCAACATGCCGGAGAGGACCAAAGATGGGCCGAAAGCAAGGAACGACTTGGGATTTTTGAATATCAGGGGCGAGCTCCACGGAGGAAAACCGGATGATGATGACGATGACGATGACGATGTGTTAGATGGGACGGAAGGTCGCCGCAAGGGCAAAAAGGCCAAGAAGACGGAATATTACTGTCCCCCTTCGTGCTTCACGCTATGCGAGAAGGAGATCGACCAATTCTTCAAGTGCCTCATTGGAGTCAAATTTCCTTACGGTTATGCGGGGAAGATAAGCAGATACCTAGACGTACCAAAGCAGAAGTTCAGCGGAATGAAGTCTCACGACTGTCACGTGATGATGACGCAGATACTTCCAGTTGCAATTCGAGGGATAATGGACGAGCACGTCCGCGAAACGCTGTTTGGACTCTGCAACTTTTTTGACGTCATCTCTCGAAAGTCGATTGGCGTGAAAAAACTCGCAAGGCTACAGGAAGAGATCGTGGTGATACTATGCGAGCTTGAGATATACTTCCCGCCAGCATTCTTCGACATTATGGTGCATCTCCTTGTCCATGTCGTGGATGATATCATCCAGCTCGGGCCGCCGTTTTTACACTCCATGATGGCGTTCGAAAGGATGAATGGTTCCATCAAAGGATACGTCCGCAACAGGGCCCGTCCAGACGCAAGCATTGCCAAGGGCTTTCTGACAGAGGAGTGCATCTCTTTCTGCACGAATTTTCTAGACAAAGATGAGAACCCTGGTCTGCCCGTAAACAGGCACTTTGGCAGGCTCGGTGGATGGGGACACCGCGAGGGCCAGCGCGAAATGAATGTCGACTTTCAGGGCCGACGCAACGACTTTGACAGAGCAAACCTAGTCGCGCTACAACATCTAACAGTGGTCGATCCTTGGTTGGAAAAGCACAAATTGCTAATCGCGAAGTATTACAGTGACCGGGGTCAACATAGGACCGAAGCAGAAATAATCAAAGAGCACAACATCCATTTCACACAGTGGTTCAGGGAGAAGATTATGACCGATCAACCGGAGACGCCTTATTCTGAAGAAGAAAAACTCATACTCACATTGTCACAAGGCCCCGCACATAACCTCATGACATATCAGGCATACGATATCAATGGTTACACATTCTACACGGCAAATAAGGACCGGAACTGCGAATACCAGAACTCGGGGGTAACGATGGAATCATTAACAGGTGACGTCAAGGAAAGATACTATGGTAGGATCGACGAGATATGGGAACTCGACTACTGCGGAGAGAAGGTGCCAATGTTCCGTGTCACATGGGCAAAGAGCGTCAGGAAAGAAGGACAATATTTCACCACCATGGTGATACCTGAAGCCAAATCCGGCACGAATGTCACCGCAAAAAATGAGCCATGGGTCTTGGCTAACAAAGTGGACCAATGCTTCTTCATTACTGACCCGACAAGGCCTAGCCGTGTTGTCGTGCGGAGAGGCAAAAGAAACATCATCGGAATGGATGGAGTAGCCAACGAGCAAGACTTTGACCAGTACGGCGACCCGAAAATGGAAGATGACAATGACGATGGAACGAAATACACAACAAGAAGAAGCAGGACAACACTACCTACGGGTCGCCCATTCCACCGAAGAAGTCACGGTGTTCCGGGACTGAATTACTCAACCACGACAAAGAAGGGAAAGAAAATTGTAAAACGCTAGCTCGAAGAACAACGATATATGTGTCGTGTGTTTGCATGCATTCGAGGAAGTGATGGCGATGTAATATATATACACTTAATGTTTAAATTGATCTTTCTGGATTTTGGATTGATTTATTTGAATTTATTTTGAGCTTATATTGATTTATTTCCTACGGAAAAAATCATTTTTTGAAAAAATGGGGGGTGGGACTCGAACTTGGGGCAATGGAGCAGTGGCAAAGGTGTAAGCCACTGGACTAAGCAGCTGGTTCTGCTATAGACCAGCGCGCATACTTTTTGAATAGAAAACAGAAATAGGCGCGACGCACCTCTCATCCGTGCGTCACGGCTAAGTAATGCGCGACGCGCCTCCTCTACGCTCGTCACGGGTACACTATGCGCGACGCGCATTTAGTTGGCGCGTCACGCGTAAGCGATGCGTGGCGCATCTTACTGATGTGCGTCACGGCTATCCTTCCGCCTATTGACTGACCCGTGCCCCTCTCTTCTCTTCCTCTTCCACATCCACATCTCGCGATCGATCTCGATCTGAACCACCGCGCGTCTTACCTCCTTGCTTCCGGCCAACACCACCCCAAGCACCACCCTAGCCTCTGCCCTCCCTCTCGCCGCCACCCACCACCACCCCAAGCCCTAGACATAGCCTCTGCTCTCCCTCTAGTCGCCGCCCACCACCACCGTGACCTCGCCTCTGCATCGACCTAGGAGGAGGAGGAGCAGGCGCAGGACCAGGTCCAGGAGCCGTACTGCGCCGTCGACCTCTGTAGCATCGACTGCGCCGTCGTCGTCGACGTCCCGTCTCCATCGACCAGGTCCAGGAGCTTTACTCCATCGACCTCTGTAGCATCGACTGCGCCGTCGTCGTCGACGTCCCGTCTCCATCGACCTCGAAGCCCGACGAACAAAGGTGCGCCGCCCCCTAGTCCTCTCCCTCCCCTTCTCCTCGATCCCGCCCCTAGATGGCTTGTAGGAACTCCGATTCCTTCATTGTTCTTGCTGTGTTCTTTAAAGAGTCACTTAGGGGTGCAAATCCTAGAACCTAGTGCCCAGCAATCATGTGCTAGATGTGCTTGTTAACTTACTATCCATTTCCTCTTGTTGGTGGATTTCTTCAAGGCAGATAAAGCATTTCCACTTAGGCCAGAACATTAATAAACTTTGATGCCTTCCTCCGGGCATCACTCAATGATAAGGTAGAAGATCTTACCCAGTAGGCCAGTACATTAATAAACTTTGGTGGATCAAGTCAAACTCAGAAATCAAGTTGATGAGAGAGTCAGCATCTATTGTTATTTTTATGATACGTTTTTAGGGGATATTCAGTCTTACACACTATCAGTTCAGTATTGGATGGAGAAATTTCTCTAATTATATACAAATATAGATAGGGAGTGTGTAAGACAAACTCTTACACACTCAGTATGGAGTAATATCAATATGGTAACACAAGATCTTATGATGTTCTTGGAACTTTAAAAACATTCAGGTCCCAACGACAAGGCTAGTGTTAGTGACAAGTTGCAATAGTTTCCTAAAAAATCCTGTAGTTAGTTTTGCATGCTGCTATAGTTAGTCGTGCTTGCTCTTGTGATTAGGAGAGGCTCTACCATTTCTCTTGAATTATGCCTGTGAAATTCATTTCTGGCATCTCTATTTTTTCAGCAGTTGTGGTATCTTGACTTAACAATCATGTGCTAGATGTGCTTGTTAACTTACTATCCATTTCCTCTTGTTGGTGTTCATCTGATAAGAACAATTGCTTCCATCTTGATTAAGCCTCTGGCCAGTGATGCAAAGCCTGAGGCCCAAGTTTAAATAAGAACAAATGCTAGATTTGATCATTTTAATTCCCAGTGATGAACTTTAGCATAGCACTTCTATTCCTATCTGAGGAAAATACCCCCAGTCTGCTCTTTGTGCATAATCTAGAAATTTCTAGCTAGATGGTGTGTAGTTAACAACCTGGGGCTTGTTGGTGATGGATGGTTTTGTGCTTGTGGTCTACTTGCTCCTCAGCCCTGCTCCTCCACTAGTTCAAAAATGATGTTGCTTGTTGAAAAATGCTGCTGCTTTTGTTTGCTGCTTGTTCCTGAGAATTTGCTACTGATGTTACTTATCATATCCAATCTATATAGAAGTGTCTACTTAGAGATCATATTGGTTGTTGTTGCTGCTAAGTTGTTTCCATGTTGTTCATGAGAAATTGCTGCTGCTAGGCTATGTTTGTTTGGCAGGTACTGGTGTTGGTACTGGTAATATAGTTTTGATGGATAAAAAATGATCTTCTAGGACTGGTGCTGGTGTTGTAGGACTGGTGCTGGTGTTGTAGGCCTGGTGCTGGTACTGGTGTTGGATAAAATTTTGCAGATAATAAAAATTGTGCTGGTGTTGGCCTAAAGAATCTGTCCGGCCATCGAGCCGTTTAAAACTTTGCAGGGAATTCAAATGAGTTGCCCATTTTTGCCGAAATGTTGATTAATTTCCGTTTCGGCGAGAATGGGCAACTCTAGTGTTAGAAAATTAGCAAAGGTCATACCGAAATTTTCCCGTGAATTTAGGACTAAGCCGTGTTCCCGTGATCGAGTAGTATGTCGATTTTTTGTTTCCTTTATATTAACCAATAATTTCCCCCTTCAGAACATGGCACACGACGACGAGGCCGGCGGTTCTAAGCCGTTCTGGCAAATCACCGACGAAGAAGATGAGCAATACGACCCGACGGCGGATGCCTGGGCTGACGCGGACACTAGCGGTGGCAAGGAGGATGACGCCACGACTAGTGGCGCCGGTGATACCACTAGTGGCGCCGCCGGCGGAAATGACACCACTGATGCCGGCGGTCAGACAGATGGTGGTAGCAAAGCCAACAAGAAGAGGAGACGGAAAAGTAACACTCTCCGCACCTACCGTGAAGAGATCACGGAAATTGATAGCTTTGGGTATCCAATCGCGCCCGAGGCGGTGGTCAGAGGATTCGGCAACCAGATTGGTTGCATTGTCCGGGACACTGTCAGGATCTTAACCGATGATCTAAGGAAAAAAGAGAATGCACATTATCAGGTTCTTCTCTTTAGAAAGCTGCACGGACGATACTTGTACCCGCATCCGCCAGACGAGCCGTTTAAGTACAATAACGACAATCTGGCGGGGAATATAGTCAACCACTGCGCCATTGGTAAGATGAACACCGCCTTGGCCAACTGGAAACACCGGGTGAAGGTTAAGGTCTTGGACCCCAAAAATAGCCTGCAGGATGTTTTAGCGAGTGAGCCGAGAATCACCGAAGATGACCTCCGGGACTTCAAGGTACTTTGCCAGAGCGAAGTCGCCAAGGCTAACGCTGATTGGGGGCAGAGGATGCGGAAGTTGAACATTGGTTCCCACAAACTGGGATGCGGCGGTTACAGAGCGGCGATTCCCAATTAGGAGAAGGAGGACGCCAAACGTGCAGAACAGGGCATCCCTGACCCTCTCGCAAAGTACTCGCCGCGGACGAAAAACTTCATCAGGGCCCGGTTTACATATGACCCGGTAGCTAATGAGTATACTACCGATGATGAGAAGGTGAAGACGTTGTATGACAACTTGGTAAGTAAATACACCACCCTAGTTAGTTTGCTCTCGACGATCTAGTCGATTGCATTATAGTGTACTGGTGGAATTCTAAACGGTTCACGCTAATTGTGCAGAACTTAGAAATCGAAAGTGGTGGAACCTCGTCATCCATGCCGAGGCTGCACGGCCCGTGGGACGACACTTTAAATAGGGCGGTGAACGTGACGCAGGGGAAGGAAAAGCACAAAAGGCCGTCAGGTGGCCGAGTTTGTGGCCTGGGCACGACGACGAAGCTCAGAGAGTACTTCAAGGAGCCCAGGGAGACGAGAAGGAATAGAAAGAGGAGCATCGAAGATATCCAACGTGACGAAGCACGCAATCGCGAGATTGCAGACCTCAAGGCCAAAGTTGCCGATATTCCTAATATTGTCAAAACAGCTTTGGCAGAACAAATGGGCAGCGTTTTGCCTACCATCCACGATGTGGTTACTCTATGGAATGAAGGAGGTCGAGTGGGGCCGTGCCCGGTGCCTAGCGTGCAGGACAGCAACTCAAGAGACTTGTCCAGAGTCTCGCCGGCCAACGCCACGATGGCGGACCCACTTGTGACTCCGCCCGCCTACACCACGGCGCCGATAGTGACTCCGCCCGCCTCTACCCGCCTGACCATCCGTTGCACGCCCACAGTGGGCGGTCCTCCGCCGAATGAAGAGCGTGCACCAACGAACAACCGCCGCCTGGCCATCGGTTCCACGCCCGCCGTCGGTTCTCCCTCGCCATTGAACAGTAGCACGCCCGCCGTCGTCGTTGGCCCCTCGCCACTAGAGGAGCTCGACGCCCTCGCCAGCCAGGTAAATAGTTAAGCGTTGGAGCGTCGATCTTCCTTTGCCTTAGACTGGCCTCTCTGACGCCCTGCATGTTTTCCGCAGAACGACGACGTTCCATGCACTCTCTTACACACAGTGGACGGCGTGTTGAAGGATGTTGCTGTGGGTATGATCGTTCAACCGTCAACCCGCAGGTTCCACAACAGGCCGATGCGCGAAGACGTATATAGAGTTCGAGTGCTTCGGGTGCTGGCGGGCTACGACGACTTGTTGCCTCCCATTCAACCCTACCAAGAAGAAGATGACCCTGATACCCTGACGCTGCTCCAGTGCATGCCTTGGAACATGGAATGGCCGAAGAGCCAGATTCGCCTGGGGAAGAGGGGCGCCACCCCGCGGACATCGCCTCTAGAACTACCGGCGCGAGGCACCACCTCGAAGACAACCCCTCTAGAAGCTCCGGAGCGGAGCCATGGCAAGACCGTCGCCGCACCGTCGCCTACCCGTGACATGGAGATGGCACAAGACCAGGAGAATGACGTTGATCTTGATGCCATGGATTTCATCGCTGATGACTTTGATGGCGGAGATTACGTTGCTCCTCCTCCAGAAGAACCCTACCATAGCACGGAGGCTCGTGGTGAGGCTCCTCCTGCGGATAAATCCAATTGCAAGCGTCTCTTCGGTTCTCAGGAAGACACGCCTCCAGATGTCGGCCCCTGCACCGAGACTCAGAAAAGTGCGAAGGGTGGAGTTATTTTCAGCCCTAGCACAATCCATAAGGCGGCTAATGAGGAGATTGAGAAGGAGATCATTCCGAAAGCGCCGAAGCCGCGGAAAAGAGGACCTAGATCCAAGGCCGCAAAGTCCGCGAGCCAGCCTGCTAAGATGCCGCTCCGTGTTCAGGACGGCCCACCTACATCTAAGCATACGAAGATGCATGTGATTGGTCAGCCTATGCTTAGCCAGAGCAAGCTCAAGGCCGCAAGTGGGGATATGCGGAGTTTGCATGACAGCATTCTTTTTCTTGAATCGCGTCTTCTTGAATCCAAGGATCCATCATACCCGGTTTTCATTGCCATGGTGCCAAAGGACTTGGGCTTCGTCGAGTCAACCGGCGCGGATAGAATAGTACTGCGGTTTTCGGACATCTTCGATATGTTCCATAGCAATCCGCTGCACTACTCCATGATCCGCCTATACTCGCTCAGTCTGGCGGTGCAAGTCATCAGGGATAATACACCGGGCATCGCGATAGCGGACCCCTTCTACATGCGCCACGACGTGTTGTGCGGCGTTGGGAACCAGGTAGTCGCGTCGACATATCTCCGGGACTTCATGCTGGCGAACCAGACCAAGGATTACATCCTCGTGCCTTACTTTGCCGGGTAAGTCAATATTATTAGCCGAATCGAAAGTGATTTTCTTTAGATTTTCATCGCTCCTTTCCAACACTTTGTTTGGATTGTTCCGCGCAGATATACACAATGCACACTCATCTGCATTTGTATCAGTCATTCGCATGCCACGTATCTCGACTCAGGGAGTGCGGTGAAGAAAGACTACTCCAACGTGAAGAAAGTTTTGGATAATGCTCTCACCGGCTACCACGCAAGGGGGGGCAAAATCACTAGGGATAAGGTCGTTCAGGGCGCTCGGGTGTTCACCCACACGACGACTTTCGCGTGCGTCAAGCAGCCGGCGGGCAGTAACCGAGACACCTACTATGTCCTCCATCATATGCGGGCGTATGTACGGGATCAACAGTTCCTTACCCTACCTAGTCAAGTCCAACAATGGGCCTCCCGCTTGTCGATGGTCGGCGATGACAAGGTTAGAGAAGAGATATATGATATCCAGAAGTGCTTTGCCACGAAAATGGTTCATGAAGTGGTGAACAGGAGTGGGACATTTTACTGCCGGTTCAACATGCCGAACCGCGACATAGATACCTACCTAGCAACTACCTGTGACGACAGGCCCTTCATCACTCAGGAGGGCTGTCTCGTTGTAATCCCTGGGAGGATGAGTCAGAAGGAGTGAGAACTATTGTAAGGCTTGCTACATTTTCCGAAATTAGTCGAACTCAATCGTTAGGGTTATGAATCGTCCATCGTGTGACAGATGCTTTATTATGTTAATGCTTAATTATCTTTCTTTTCATTATTACGGTCTTACTTGTGATGGTCGTTCGAGCTTTTGAATAAGTAAATGCCGATGATTAAAAGAGTTGGTTCACACTCAGATGGCCTAGGCGGTCCGTTGCGCCTTGTGATTTTCACAAAGTTAGGATCTTGTGCATCCCACTTGGCGCAGCGGCACCGCCTACGGCCGCTTGTATCTGTCCACCCTAAATATGAGGCACACATCGTTACGGTTATGAATCGTCCATTCTGTAACTGATGCTCAATTATGTCAATGCTTGATTATCTTGCATTTTATTATTGCGGTCCTACTTGTGATGGTCGTTCGATCTTTTGAATAAGTAAATACCGATGATTAAAAGAGTTGGTTCACACTCAGATGGCCGAGGTGGTCAGCTGCGCCTTGTGATTTTCACAAAGTTAGGATCTTGTGCATCCCACTTGGCGCAGCTGCACCACTTCGGCCGCTTGTATGTGTCCACTCTAAATATGAGGCACACATCGTTACGGTTATGAATCGTCCATTCTGTAACTGATGCTCAATTATGTCAATGCTTGATTATCTTGCTTTTATATTATTCAGGTCCTATGTTCGTTCGATCTTTTGAATAAGTAAATGCCGATGATTAAAAGAGTTGGTTCACACTCAGATGGCCTAGGTGGTCCGTTGCGCCTTGTGATTTTCACAAAGTTACGATCTTGTGCATCCCACTTGGCGCAGCGGCACCACCTACGGCCGCTTGTATGTGTCCACCCTAAATATGAGGCACACATCGTTACGGTTATGAATCGTCCATTCGTAACTGATGCTCAATTATGTCAATGCTTGATTATATTGCTTTTATATTATTCCGGTCCTATGTTCGTTCGATCTTTTGTATAAATGCCGATGATTAAAAGAGTTGGTTCACACTCAGATGGCCTTTTATATTTCTCCACTTACTACTTATTGTAGACATGTTTAAAACTATTGTTTTTACTTTTCTTTCTTGTCATTACAGATGCCGAGGTGCTACGTGGTGTTTAGAGGCAGGGTTCCAGGAGTCTACGATCACTGGGAAGACTGCTTCGAGCAGGTGAACAAGTTCAAAGGGAATGCCTACAAATCCTACAACACAAGAGTGGCGGCGGAAGCTAGGTGGTTCATCCATCTCGAGGAGGAACCAAATAAGAAGAAGAAGAACAACACGTGGATGAAGACCATCGCAGCCGCTCTTGTCGCCGTCGCCTCGCTCGTCATGCTATGGTTCCTAGTTAGATGATTAGGTTATCGGCGACTAGATAGGTCACTTGTCCCGATGATGAAGCATCATCGATCGATGTAATCGGTCCCGATGATTAACCGTATGATGTAGGTCTATTTGCCATGATAAACACTTTGTTGTATTCATAATCAACTGTTTGACGTAGCTATTCGGAATTCTAATTAAACAGTATGATCAACTATAATATATCATTTGTTAGTCAGAGAACTGTTTTGATACATTTTGTTTACTGATATTTTTCTGTATTTGAGCTGTGTATATACCTGTATAAATACGGTACCGTGTATTTCAAAAAAATACAACACAGTATACCCGTGACGCACCAAAAAGGATACCCGTGACGCACCAGGGAGGATAGCCGTGACGCGCAGAAGTTCATACCCGTGGCGCACCCAGTAACTTAGCCGTGGAGGCATTAATTAGCCGTGACGCACCAATATTCCTAGCCGTGGCGCACCTCCTTAGTTAGGCGTGACGTGCCTCCCGATATCCGCGGCGCACCGTGACGGTGCGTCACGGGTATCAATAGGCGCAACGCACCAGCTCGGTGCGTCACGGATAAACCAATAGGCGCGGCGTGATAGCCGTGACGCGCCCTGGTGCGTCACGGATAAGCGAATTGGTGCGTCACGGGTAAGCTTTTTCCTAGTAGTGAGCGGTGGAGGAAGAGACCGAGGAGTCAGAAGACCTTAATCGCTGATCTTGTTGGACCAAAATTTCTGGTATCTACAAAGCCCTGTGTTCTGTCGCTGGCCATGTGGAGGGTCGAGCTGTTTGTTCTGGTCTGCTGTCTGGTAGTTTCCGTATGTAGTACTTTGCTAGTAACAAGTTTGTTAGAGTAAACTGTCATTCTAGTTGCCCTTTCGGTGCTAGTTGATCCTCGGTCTTTTTGCTCTTTTTTAGCTTTTGTGGTGTTTGCTGTGGCTGTAAGGGTCACTCTAAAAAAACCTGGAATGTTTGGTGGTTGTTCCGTTATCGCAATAGAATGGAACATGGACCCTTTTACGGCGGGGGGGGGGGGGGGGGGGGGGGGTGCCATTTGTGTAAACAAAAAGTATGTTGTGAAGAGCATGATTCGTCCATCTTTCACCGTGTCCGTCGTTGAATTTGTTTTCAATTTTGATATTTTTAAGTTGGTGCTTACAACAGTACGAGTTTAATAACTGAGATGTATGAAGTGTTGAGAAGATTTTATTGGGCATGATGAATATCGACCGAAAACTAACCATATATGTGGTAGCTAGCGTCGATAAATTTGTGTATCTTCTTACTTCTATCCCATAATCTCTCCGCAGTCCGCACATGCATACACAAGATATCCCGGCCGGCCGATTTTTCTATGTTTTTATTTAGTTTTAGTTATTATCTTCAAGAAAAAACAAAAAGTAATGGCCAAAATTAAGCTAATTCCATAACATGCAAGTACGTATGCCAGAAGGTTCTAGATAAGCTCGGTTAGTGGATGACATAGCTAGTTTCCACACATGCTGTAACCAGCTTGATCGATGATGTCGCCGCCCACTAGCTATTAGATTGTCAAAAGTAAAATGTTGCGTCTTATGCACGTAGGGTAGTATATATAGTACCCACAGGTCAATATGCCCCTTTGTAGTTGGTAATAATCTGTTGCATGCATAGCTGGAAAACACAACTAATCTTTGTTGTCTTGTGCTTGTGGACTACTCCGTACTCTCTCCGTCCACGATAAAAGTGTACTTTTTCCTTTTTTGTCAATCAAATTTATTAAATTTTGACTAACTTTATCGGGAAAAGTATCAATAGATTTGTCCTGTCATGATGTTTTAAAATATACCTTTTTGATATCATATATATTGCTACGATTTTCTATAAATTTGATCAAAGTTTAAAAAGTTTGACTAAGTGGAAAAGTAGATGTACACTTATTCGTGGATGGAAGGAGTACTTTAGTAAGTTTGACTTTGTCATGTAACTCCACTAGTACTCACTATAATTAATGGGACATGCACTTGAATGGATGGAAATAAACCACGGCACATATGGCATAGCCAAACTTAGCTAGCTGGGCTGACGGTACTCTTGTTTACGGCCGGGATAATTTGAGCGAATGTTCAGCTTGGAGTAGCTTGAAGCTGTACATGCAAGTTACTACGCCTGCTGGTCACATCATTGACCTGCAATTAGTAGTTGGAGTAAACACCACGTAACCCCGATCGAGCCACTTTCTTTTGTACAGAGAACGTACTACGTGAGGCCAGGTGAGTCCGTCAAGATTGGGGCTGATCCTCACAAGTCTAATTTCCCCCACTTGAATTTTGTCACTGCTGCGAACTGTGTAGTTAGTTGATCTCTTGACCTCGGGCACTGTGCATCACAAGTCTATATGTCTATATACTCCCTCTGTCTCGAAATTATTGTCGCAAACGACACATTTACAAAAACCACCTCCTTATTTCTCTGACCAAACCCGAGCTCCACGTCGTGACCGCACACGCCCTTGCTGCAGCTTACCGTCTCCCCCTTCTCCCTCCGCTCCGGCTCCCTCTCTCGATTCGTCGCCGCTGCCTCCGCGCTCCTCCTTCGCCGCGCTCCCCCACCTCCATTCTCCTCGCTGCGCTCCCCTCCACCTCCATTCTCCTCGCTTTGCTCCGCTCCCGCGGCAAAACTCCGTCCAAGATCTCTTGAATTTTGTCAGTGCTGCGAACTGTGTAGTTAGTTGATCTCTTGACCTCGGCCACTGTGTCGATATAGTGAAACTACAAAGTCTCATCAGTGTGGAATGGTAAGACCGTCTCGACTCAAGCATATCCATCGTCGGCGCAGTGACTCACCACGCGATCGACGAGCTAGCTATCGTGGAAGTCGCAGCTAGCCTCGCATGCATGCACATGCATTCCGGCGTAAGAATATACTGTATTTACTATGCAAGTGGCGGTGGCAGTAGTGTCGGAGTCAGATCGAGTTTTGCGAGGCGTCTTCGTCTGAAACGGAGAAAACACACATATACACGCGCGCGCCGACACTACACATATACACACATGCCGCGAATAAGCTGGCGCGGCGTGGCTCTCCCGGTGGCAGCAGGTTTTGATAAACGGAGGCCGGCCGGCCCGCTGACAGATTCCCCGGCGAACTGGCGTGGTAACTTCGCTCCGTCGTCGGTTGTGTCGAGTCTTCTTTACCCCGGATCACCGTGTGGTCGTCGTAGCAAGTTGCGGTCACCATGCCGCTGTTCATCTGTGAACCACATGCATCTCCGTCCGTTTACCCGTGGTCAAGCCGGGCTGCCACTTGATGTGCCTCCTTGACTTTTACGCCCGGTGAGTGCGATGAGCCTGGAACTGGAAATAGTTAATACTTCGCCTGCTGGTCACATCATTGACCTGGCGCCATTAATACTAGTCGGAGTAAACACCAGATAACCTCCAGACACTGTACATGATGGAGTAGTGCGGAAGTAGGTGAGAGTGCGAGTCCATCAAAATTGGGGCTGATCCTCACAATTTTGATCTTCCCCACTTGTATTTGGTCACTGCTACCTGTATATATAGTTGATCTCTTGACCTCGGGAACTGTGGTGTATGTTCCTATATATAACGCTGAAACTACAAAGTCTCATCATCAGTGTGGAATGGCGAGACCGTTTGGACGCTCCGTCGCTCAAGGCATATCCGTCGGTGATTCACCACGCGATCGATGAGCTAGCTTGGCCCTCGAAGTCGCAGCCTCGCATGCATATTATATGCATTGTTAAGTGGCGACGGTGGCAGTACTGTCGGAATCGGATCGAGTTTTGCAGGGTCATTCCGTCCGATCAATCGATCTGCGAGGCGTCTTCGTCTGAACGGAGAAAACACATATACACGCGCGCGCCGACACTACACTAATACACATGCAGCGAATGAGCTGGCGCGGCGTGGTTCTCCCGGTGGCAGTAGGTCTTCATAAACAGAGGCCGGCCGGCCGGCCCGCTGACAGATTCCCCGGCGAACTGGCGTGGTAACTTGGCTCCGTCGTAGGTGGTGTCGAGTCTTCTTTACCCCGGATCACCGTATGGTCGTCGTAGCAAGTTGCGGTCACCATGCCGCTGTTCATCTGTGAACCACATGCATCGCCGCCCGTTTACACGCGGTCAAGCCGGGCTGCCACTTGATGTCTTGATGTGCCTCCTTGACTTTTACGCAAGCTGAGCGTTCAGTCACAAAACTCGTAGGAGGAGTGCAAATGCCCGGTGAGTGTGATGGCCTGGAACTGGAAGTAGTGAATACTTCCTACAGTGGCGGCCCCCAGAGCCCGTGCTAGACCAGCACCGATGGGTCCAAGCAAATCCGGCCTCGCTTCACTCCACCAATCCAAGCTTCGCATCTCGGTGGACCGTGCTCCGTGCCGAACAGGCCGTTGGATCCATTCATAGCACCGGTCATCGGTCGCCCGAGCCGCAGTTACAACATGGGCACGGAGATAAATGGCGAGGCCTCCTATTCTACTCTTTTTGCGTCAAGTATTACGCGCAACCCTCTTTTGTATTTGGGCTCGGACCGTTTACTGGTTCCCGATAAAAGTGATTTCCTCGTTCACTTGCTTTGTTTCTTTCTTTCTACGTATGCTGCTCTAGACAGCCGCTTACACTACCAGAAATACAGATATCTCAAGTTATAAAAGAAAGGAAGACCAAAAAACATCAACCAAACCACCAACAGTTGAATAATGTTCTGGGTAGTTTTTGCATACACGACAGGTGACGCTTCAGATGGACAATATTACAAGATTAGAGTTAGATGATTCACGTGTTTTCAAAAAAAAAGGAAATAAGCGCTGGAAATGTATGGAGCTTAACTCTATATATAGTCTTGCTAAGAGACTACAAGAAAAAATTGGTTTCCATTGTAATTTACTCTTTTCATACTTTTTTTATAACCATCTATCTTCATCCTCCTTGATATGTAGTTGTATGTGGGTTAGTCCTGGAACAGTAAAATCAGAGTATATGTGAAAAAAATAACTGGTGATAAATTGTTAAAAACAATTTAACGATTCGAAACTAGTAAACGATTTCAAAACCAGTGAACAGAAAAAGAATTGAACGATTTTCTGGAACCCTTGATTTGATAGATTAAAAAAGTTGAACTATTAAAACCTATGAACTTAAAATGTGTTTGAACAATTTAGGGGATCCAGGTTAAATAAAATGAATCATAAAAATATGTTTCGACGAGTGTATAAAACAAAAAAAAACTATTTTTTAAAGGAAACAAACTATGTTTTTGAACGATTTGAAAACATGTGAACAAGACTTATATTTGAACAATTTCAAAACAACTGAAGAGAAAAGTTGTTTGAGTGATTTTTTTGGACCCTAGATTTGAACAATTTGAAAAACGTTGACCGATTAAAAACCGCTAAACAAAAAATATGTTTGAACAAGTTAGTGGATCTGGGTTACATTATATTGATGCTAAACCTGGTTTGAATGATTACGGGGTATGGAAACAAAAAAAAAATTATGCTTTTGAACAATTTTGAAAGCCGGTGAATAAGACTTATATTTGAGCGCCTTCAGAACTGGTGAAAAAAAATGTTTGAACAAGTTTTGTGACCCCATATTTGAATGGTTTGAAAACGTTGAACCATTGAAAACTGGTGAACAGAAAAAATATGTTTGAACCATTTCGGGAATTCGGGTTACATAAAATAGATCATAAACCTAGGTTTCAACGATTTCGAGGTATGAAAACCAAAATAAATTCAAGTATTTATTTGATTTTTTTTTGAAAACCGTTAAACAAGAGTTATATTTGAACATTTTCAAAAGCATTCAAGGATTTCAAAGCCGGTGGACAAAAAATAATGTTTGAATGACTTTTGAGATCCAAAATTTGAACGAGTTTAATATGTTGAAAGATTTAAAACTGGCGAACGGAAACTATATTTGAACAATTTAGGATATTCGGGTTACATAAAATAGATCATACATCTAGGTTTAAACGACGTCGAGGTATGAAAACCAAACAAATTAATGTATGCTTCAGAACTATTTTGAAAACCGGTGAACAAGCTTTATCTTTGAATGCTTTCAAAACCCGGTGAACGATTTCAAAACTAGTGGACATAAAAAAAATGTTTGAACGGTTTTGGACCCTAGATTTGAACAATTTCAAAACACTGAATGAGTTAAACCCTGTGAATAGAAAATATTTACAAAAATTTTAAGAGATACATAAAATAGAGCATAAACTTGGATTTGAACGATTCGTGGTATAAAAACCAAAAAAAAATTAAATTATGTTTTTGAACTATTTTGAAAACCGGTGAGCAAGACTTATGTTTGAACGATTTCAAAATCGGTGAACAATAAATTGTTTGAAAGATTTTGGGACCCTAGAATTAAATTATTTCAAAACGTTGAACAATTTAAAACAGTTGAAAGAAAATATGTTTGGATAATTTAGGGGATATGGTTAAACCTAGGTTTGAACGATTTCGAGTATAAGATAAAAAATATATGTTTTTGAATTTTTTTGAACCGGCTCGTTGAGATGGCCTCCTGGTCGGGTAGCTCCTCAAGCAGCCGGGTGCTAGACGAGCAGGCCCTTGGAGCAGCCAGCAGGTGCGGGGTTCAGCCGCCTGTTGAACCCGGCTCCTTTATTGTTGAGGAGGTCTTCTTCGCACGTTAAGCCATCCGGTGGTCATTCCCCCGACAAAGAGGGAAGATCCGGCGAAGGGATGAAAGCAGACATGGTCGACGGCGCCGAGCCATAGGTGCGCGGCGGCGGCGAGCCGAGGTCGATGGTCCGCAGCCCGGACCGGACCACGCCGAACTAGGGCAGCACAGCGGCGTCCTAGGTGAGGCAAGAGATGACCATGTAGCTAGCCAATCCGATTGTACGCGTCATCGACAAAGGTGGTGCCGCCGTGCCTCTTGCTTGATGGCACGCAGGACCACCGCGCTACGACCCCTTCGAGACGTAAAGTTGGCCGCACATCTTTACTATTAAGGTTACAGTGGCGGTGAGGCGGTGTCACACTTCCACTAAATTACAGAAGAAATGCCATCCCACACTAATTACAACACATTAATTACATCACTAATGCCAATGTCCTCAATTTACTCCAATCCAACCTCCATTGCCCATAATTCTCTCACCCTAACGTCAATTCGGTAACAAACAAATCCCAACAAACCACGCTAATCTCTCTTATCTCTCCTGTCCAAAAGAACAAATTGGTTATGTATAGTCTGTCGACGCGTCGGTTCGCTTCGCCCGCCTCCCCCTTTCTATGCCTGTTTCGCTTCGCCCCTTAGCCTGCGAGCCAACCCCTGATCCAAAAAAATCTCCCGAGCGATCCTCCGCGTTGGGTGCCGGCACCAGTAACAGCTCCCGTCCTCCCGTCATTTTCCTCCCTCGAGGTCCTCCTGCGGCGAGGCGCGGCCCACCGTCCTTCACCCGAACCTCCTCTGTCCCTCTCATATCCGACACGAAGCCTCCATGAGATCGGGCGATGTTATTCAGGATGGGTGGTCGGACGAACGTGATGGGTGAGGTCGTCCCTGCCACGGCACCTGGAGGCCTTGTGGCCTCGGATCGTTGGTTCCCTGGTGAGATCCGGTTCCTCCCCGACCGGAGCCGCCGCATTCCAGTCAACCCAGTGGTTGTTCCCACCTGATGTCTGGCGTGTTAGCAGATCGGGACTGCCCAACGCCGCCGCCCATGCGAGCACGCTTGTGCGTGGCCGCCGACCTCAACCCTGCCCGTCTGGCGTCTGCACCTCCCCCTGCTGCCCCGACTACTCATCCTCGTCCATACGGCCGCTCCTTAGTCCCGACTCAGCTTGTGCCGGTCCCATCCTGCACATCTGGTCCTCCCTCGGACGCCCTATTCCTTCGGCTTGTGCTTCAGGATCTGCAGTTCTGTACGTGCTTTGAGGATCAAATTGCTTTCTCTAGACAAACGTGTATTATCATTCTGAACCGGTCGTCCCTTGGTCCTTGATCTCCTTTCCTAGGGTATGTAGAGGCAAGCAATCATCGGTATGTGACAATACTACATGTCGAACATGATGCAAACAGTCTTCCTGTATTTTGCCATATCAGTGGTGCCAAGTTCACATTATTAAGTGTAAGTTCATAGTTTATCATTAAACAGGTAGCTAAATTCCATTGTATTTACAAATTTATCTCTCTTTGTTCATAGCTGAATGCACTTCTAAAAATAAATATTCATTGTTGACACCCTTAGAAATTATCTCAATTAACACAGTCCATTCGACACTTTTTTGGTTAATGCAAATCACTTTATTTTTCTCCACAGCCTCTTGCAGTTCCTCGCCGGCTGGATCCTCCGTGAGAAATGGCCGCAGTCGTCCGTCTACGTATAGCCGCCACTCCAGCATCCGTATGAATTAGCCGACAGTAGCACTCGCTGCACTCCTGCTCAAGGTAGCTCTATCTCCGATGCTCTCTCTATGATGGAATTTATCACCATTCTGATTCCCATGTAATGTAATGGAAATGCCTCACCATGGTGTACCTAGACATGTTTCATTTACTGCCAATTGTATCCCACTCCTATTTTGTTTCTCTCCCTGAATATGCTCTCTAGCTAATTATCAGAGTAGGCATCCAGCTAATTAGACCTTAACTTTTGCTTTGTGTGTTTATACAAAGTGATTTCACTTCCGATTGGATGCACATAAAAGCTGCCGAAGGTATATATAGATGAATAATCGGTTAAACTGAGTCTGCTTCTTTGCTAAGCTATATATGTTGTTCTAACATCCTATCTATGCAAATTAACTTGCTTCTTTCTATACATTTATTGTCCTTATATTCTTAGCCTCCTATCTGATGCGATGTTGTGTCTCTCACTGCTACTTAGCTTGGTTTCTGATGTTGATTATTTTGAGAACTTCTAATGAAACTTAACACCAATTTTAACATTTTCTTTCCTGATACATGTCGTAATTATTGTTACATCTTACTAAATACATTTGTAGAGTTTCAGTTCTAGATTAAATTCAATATCAATGCTTGTGTTCATTCTTGGCACTAGATTTACATTGCATGTCATGCTTCTTTCCATGATTTGGTCAACTATTGCAGTTTTTACTTGCCTTCGCCATTTGTTTTGCTCTTCTGTCGGAGATAATCATGATGCAATCTGTACTGCAGGTACATCTCATACTACCATGGAGCTTTTGTGATCCAGTGATTGGTTCAGTATTGTGTTGCGCCACTTTTCTAGGCTTTTCCCTTAAGGTAAATAGTACTATATATGTAGATATCCCTACTCGCCCTGGTATTCCATCTGTGTTGAGCCAAAATATATCTATCTCCAAATAGATCATTAATGCTACAAATCTCAATAAGCCCTTACATGTACTTCGGTATCATAGCATACTGACCAATACATTGCTCTGTGTTGGCCTCAATTCCAGTAGAAGATTTCCAACAAATAGATGGTTTTATTTAAAACTAGCTCAGTTATGCTGCATCGTATCTGTGCGGATGTTAAATTTACAATGATTCCTTCGGCCATTTTAGAAGCCTCATTTGTACCGGCGTCGGAGCTGCAAAAATCACCATATAATTTAGCTTCGCTTCTTATTTACAGCAACAACAAAAAATGATATGTATTTATCTGATGGAATACTCTCTTTCTATTGTTGCAGTAAAGCTGGTACCAAGTGAATACTAAACTGATGGGTGGTACTAACTATGAGGAATCTTTTTTGGGCAGTTGGGCCTTGTCTTTGCTAATGTACATTGTTGAGAAATTAAACTATTATTGGTTGATTTGTTATGGAGTGGCCATTCTTCAGCCTGGAGCGGGTCATCGCCTTCATGGCTACAGATGCGCATCTTGATCTGAGACCAAGCCTAGGCTGCTTTTTGATACTGATAGTTGGTCCTCAAGCACGACAGCTCACATACGGCAGTGATTGCCACCATACTGGCTAGAGCGGTTGTGTCATGAGATTTTCTCGATGCTTATTCGCATGTGATGCCATTTGCAAATTTCACATCAGTTTAGCTGCAAAAGGTTGTTGTATTTTTATTTTATTATACGATCTGTCATATTTTTTTGTTGTACATGTTGTCGCACCATGGAGTGAAGTTAAAAATGTGTGGCAGCCTGAGTTTAATTTGGCACAAGTTAAATAAATGTGTATGAGTTAACATTTTCATTACTTATTATCTCTCTTGAGCCAGTAAGTTGCAATATCTATGTATTTATCTTCGTATCGCCTTTGGTGGTTGCCTCACCTTTTCACGATGTTCCATCGAACATGTTTTTCTTTAGGTAATATCTTCGACCTACTATTCTATATTTTCTACACACGTGAATTTTTAGGCAAGGAGACTGAATTGTGTTTAATTTCAAGCGATGAAATTGTTGTGGACCGTTGGATTACCTAAAAATAAATGCTAAATTAGGACAATTGTTTGATCTATCTCCTTATTTCTTCGTTATTTCGTACTCCCGTTGCAACGCACGGGCATTCAGCTAGTACCCTATAATGTTCGATTTGATGATTTTCACGTTGATGTAATCAGTGCCATGTAGGGTGTTTATGTGGAGTTGGCCAACAGGCCGAGTCGTGCCCGGTGCTAAACGGGGCTGGCAGGGCTTAGGCGGGTCGTGTATGCCAGGCCCAGGACACCCTTTCAAGGCCTAGACACGATCCAGTAAACGGGCACGCACGTTTTTGTTTTAGAAAAACATGGCTGTTTCTGGGCTGATTTTAGGCTAACGTTTTTGTATAAAATACTCTAGGCTGTTACTGGACTGAATTTGGGATAATTTCTAATAAAGTAAAAAAGTTAAACAGGCCTTCTGGTACCACGCCGTTTAGCTACATGCTCGCCAATGACTCTGACAGAAAAAAATAGAAAAAAAATTCAAAAATTTCCGAAAACGATCTAAGGCAAAAATGAACATGTTTTTTACATTCATGTGAATTTTCGTAACAAAATGACATTGTGGCTGTCCTGTGCAAAAAAGACAAAATCACAGATCTGAAATTCAAATTTTTGGATCTTATTATTGTCAGAAATTTGTCCTTTTTGTACAGGGCGGCCACAATGTTATTTCTTTTCGAAAGGTTACAAGGGTGTGCGAAACATACTTTATTTGTTTCAGATTTTTTTGAAAAGTTTTTCTATTTTTTTATTTTCCCGAAAATAACTGGAGCACATGATCCCGGGCTCCAATGTGAATTTCCGGTAAAATAACTGCTCTTTGTCCGTATGGGACGGAGAACTGACTTTTCCAGAACCCATAAAACGGGACATCCGCGGAAAAAAATTCGGGGTACCGCCATATTTTCCCACGAGTGCACCATATCTCTAGGATTGAAGGTCTTCTTTCCCGTTTCCCATGTCCCTTGGCACGAAAGAGAGGGAGCGTGAAGCTTCAGCCTACGCTCCACTTCCGCTGCCGCGCCGCCAGATCTGGCTTCCGAATCCAGCCGTCCCCAGCTTCCTGTGCCGAGGAAAAGCTCCGCCGTCTCCCGCTGCTTCGTTCCCACACACTTTCAGCTGTAGGAGGACCGCAGCCGCCCCTGTCTCCATGGATCCTCTTCTCCGCTGGTGAACGGTGGGAGTAGGTTGCGCTATCGGCTCTAAGTACCTACTGTCTTTCGAGAATAAGGTAAGTTTCCACAATTCCCGTCCGATTTCTCCTTGTGGAAGAGCGATTTGTGCCTCTTTTCTAGATGGATTGGAGTTCGTCCTCATCGTCGTCGTCCGATTCAGACGATTCGGACTAACGAAGATATGGATCCTGGACCCTGCGGGTAATGACACCCCCTCTCAGGCCCAGGGACAAAGCCCAAGAAGAGGCGCCTTCGAAGTACTCTAGAAGGCCCGCGTGAAGCCCACCTGCACTAAACTTGCGGGTTAAGTTAGAAAACATGTAACCGACCTAGCTAGGGTTGGAGTCCTCTCCGGGTAGAACTCGAGACCTGGCCATCTATATAAGGCCAGGAGAGCCCTCCTGGGAGAGGACCAAGTAGTACCGCACGACCAAAAAGCCTTGAAACTCGAGATCTACTCTGGATTCGAGCAACCTGTAACCGATCTAATCATCTAATACAGATCGACAGAAGGCAGGAGTAAGGGTTTTACCTCTTCGAGGGCCCCGAACCTGGGTAAATCTCGCCCCCTGTCTAGCCGACGATTCCACCAGCGCCTATGACTTCTCCTAGTCGAAACCCGATAGGGTCACCTAAGGGATTTGTGGAGTCAGAGATTCGACAATTGGCGCCGACCGTGGGGAACGCGGGCGCTGGATCACCGGCATCTTCGGCTTCATCGACATCCAACTCCCGTTGGAAACCATCGACTACGGCTCCGAACAATCATGTACGGATAGGATCCGTAATAGTCACGCCTTACTCGCCGGAATCACGCCCGGTGTTCGAGGATCTGGAGAAGAGCGTCACCCTGACGTTCGGGAGCTTCAACTTCATGGCGAACAGAGACGGAATCCTCCACTTCTCGGATGAATCTGAACCTGAATCTGGAGCCGTCAACTCGCGCTTTCCTATGGAGAAAAGTGGCGAGTCCATCCGCTTCAACACACTCGACTACCACGCCCTCTCGATAGAGGAACCATCTCGGGTAAGGGAAGCTTTCCGATCTACGCCTAGGACGCACGAGCCACGACTGGCCCAAGTCTGCATGGCAGGATCGGAACAGCCCTCAGAAACCAAATTCACCGCAACCGAGCGCGATATAATCGGCGTTTCGCGGGAGGCCTGGAAAAAGGCCAAGGAGGCCATACGGCGGAGTCAGCCACCCGCGGCAGGAGCCTCACAAGAGGACCTAACCGCCTACCACTACCACCTAGTAAGAGCGGCCTCAAACATAAAAGAAGCCCGGGCAGATCTAGCCCGTCGCAGAAGAGCGGCGGACGAATCAAGCCTGCGACGAGTCGAACAATCCCTTGCACCCTCGGTTGGTACTCGACCCGCGAGGAAGGGACACGCAACATCGTCAAGGGGCCACGAATCCGTGACTGCGACCGACAGGTCGACCACGTCTTCCTTCATGAGGGTCGACGATGACGGCAGCGTCTACCCGCAAACCCCAGCTGCCGCGATCCTAGCCGCAGCAACTTACATGCAGATGAACCAACCGACGAAAAGCGACCCTCGGGTGGAACAGTACAAACAAATTCGCAAAGGACTAGGATTGGCTGCCGCAAGGCTCGCTTCTCACGATCGCAAGAAGACCGAAGAACAATTGGAGAAGGAGCGACAGGAGAAGGACAAGGATAAAGAAACGCCCCGCAGGCACAGAAGTTCATCCCCAAGAAAAGACAAATCGCCACGACGTGGCCGAGGAAAAGAGGCCCGCCGCCGCGGCGATAGTCGAAGCAGCAGCGACGACAGCCCGAGAGACAAAAGCTCGCGGCACCACAGCAGCCGCTCGAGAAAACGAAGCAAAGAACCAAGAAAAGATAACGACCGCGACCGGTCCGAATACGACGCACGATCAGATCTTGCCCAAAAGAAGGTGGATAGAGCGAGAGCTTCACGATATCGCGAGCGCTCCTCATCCAGGTCCTCGGACGACGAAACCTGTGGAGCACTCTGTTTCGCTCGCAGCATCCGTGAAGCACCTCTACCCAAGAGGTTCAAGCTCAGCACGGAGGTGACAAAATACGACGGCTCACTCGAGCCCTCCCAGTGGTTAAGCGACTACCTCACGGCAGTTAAATGCCAACGTGGGAACAAGAACACAGCCATGCAATACCTCAATTTGCATCTTACAGGCGCGGCCCGCAGTTGGCTGGAGAGAAGACCCAAATCTTGCTACGCATCGTGGGACGACCTACACCGCGATTTCTGCAAAAATTTCCAGTCGACTTACAAGAGGCCAGCCACAATCGAAGAGTTACGAGCATGCAAACAGAAGAGTGGCAAATCCACACGAGAGTATATCCAGCGGTGGACCACACTCAGGAACACCGCAGGAACCATCTCGGAAGAGGTGGCGATTGAGGCCTTCGCCAAAGGGGCGAGAAGAACCGCGTTTCGAGAAGAGTTAGGCAGAGCCGCGCCCAAAATCATTGGGGAGCTAATGATCATAGCCGAAAAATGGGCCAACGGAGAAGACGCGGTGCGCAGTGAAAGAGCGTCGTCGCCCGCACACGAGGACGACCGCCATGGACGAAGAAAGAGAAGGAAATACTACGACCACGAGGACAGGGAGGAACTAGTGGCGGCAGAATTCACGCGAAACCGCGACTCTGGTCGCCGTGGAAGTCGCGAGTGGAAACCAAAAGCAGAAGAAAAATCCCCCGAGGAGGATCTCGATGCATACTGCTCGCTACACCTGTTTACAGATAAGCGCACGGGCAAAACTAAGGCAACACACCTTCTCAAGGATTGCCGAAAGTTTCTTGACATCTCAGATGCTCTCGCGAGGAAAAGATTTGCATCCACCCAAAACTACCCGCCGCTGCCAGGAGGAGGACAACAATTCCAGCCGCCTCCACCACCACCTCCACCAGCAAATCCAAACATGGCGCTAGCCGCACTACCTGCGCCACCACCGCAACACAATGGAGCCAATGCATACCCGAACCCGGCAGGACAACTCGCGATGATACAGAAGGTATGCCCCTCTCGCAGAGCTCAAAAGACTAACACGAGGCAATTGTGCATGGCAGTGCAGACACCACCGACAAAAACCGAGTACCTGAAAATGGCGGATCAGCCAATCACGTTCTCAATGAAAGACCATCCGCCACGAGTCTATCGACCAGGACATGCCGCCCTCGTCATCCAAGCTCAAATTGGTAATTATGACCACGGATCACTCCGTTATGCCCCTCACGAAGAAAAACGCGCCTGAACTAGAATTCAGCGCCAACAGCGACACTCGCAAGCATCAAGTGCACCCGACGGATTCTGCGAAGACCGCAATGGTTTCAACAACCCTCTCGCCAGCATAGGAAGGCGCGCTCGTCAAACTCCTCCGTGAGTACTGGGAGATTTTCGCCAGGCAACCCTCAGATATGCCAGGAATACCCAGGGAGTTTGCCGAGCACTCACTCGAAGTCTTTCCTAATGCCAAACCCATCAAACAGACGACTCGACGATTTTCAGAACCCAAACAGAAGGCGCTTGGAGAAGAAGTAAACAGATTACTAGCCGCAAATTTCATCAGGGAGATCAAAATATCCACCTGGTTAGCAAACCCGGTATTGGTCCCCAAGAAGAACACGGATATCCTTCGGGTGTGCATCGACTACACGTCGTTAAATAAGCACTGCCCCAAGGACAATTTTCCTCTACCACGAATCGACCAGATCGTGGACTCTACGGCAGGCTGCCAACGCCTCTCCTTCCTGGACGCCTATTCGGGATATAATCAGATCCGAATGAAAAGGGAAGACGAAGAGAAGACGGCATTCATCACACCCCACGGTGTCTACTGCTACACGACAATGCCTTTCGGGCTGAAGAACGCAGGCGCAACATATCAGCGCTGCATGCAAAGATGCCTCGCCAATCTCATTGGCAAAAACGTACAGGTGTACGTCGACGACATTGTCATCAAAACTCGAGTAGAGGACACACTCCTCGAGGACATCAGAGAAACATTCGACGCCCTTAATGCATATCGGATCAAGCTCAATCCGACCAAATGCGTTTTTGGCGTCCCTGCAGGAAAACTACTCGGGTACCTGGTATCCGCCAGAGGCATTGAAGCCAACCCGGAGAAAATACAAGCTATCTTGACTATGAAGGAGCCAACCAATCTACGCGGAGTCCAGCAGCTCGCGGGACGACTAGCCGCCCTAAGCAGGTTCATCGCACGATTGGGAGAGCAAGCGCTACCCTTCTACAAATTACTGAAGAAGACGGACAAATTCGAGTGGACACCCGAAGCTAAACAAGCGTTCGCAGATTTGAAGCGATTGTTGCAAAGCAGGCGCGTCCTTGCAACACCGCAAGAAAGGGAGCCACTTCTACTATACCTAGCCGCTACAAACCAGGTCATCAGCACGGCAATCGTGGTCGAACGACCTGAAGACGGCAAAGCGTACGGAGTCCAACGACCAATATATTACATCAGCGAAGTGCTCTCGCCATGCAAGCAACGATACCCTCATTATCAGAAGCTGGCATATGGAGTTGTTCTCACGGCCCGAAAGCTCAAACATTATTTCCAGGAACACGCCATCACAGTGGTTAATGATGCGTCACTCGGGACAATCATGAACAACCCTATGGCATCCGGAAGAATAGCAAAATGGAGCATCGATTTGGGCGCCTGGGACATCACCTATACAGGACGAAACGCAGTCAAATCTCAAGTGCTCGTGGAATTCCTCAGCGAATGGACAGAGCTACAAACGCCCGGACCACCTGAGTACACGAGCAACTGGATAATGTACTTCGATGGATCCAAGAGAAACGAAGGAGCAGGAGCTGGAATCGTTCTTATTTCACCTCGGGGAGACAAGCTGCAATACGTCCTGCGACTGGACTTTCCACCAGACGATCCAGCCTCGAACAACGACGCAGAATATGAAGCCCTGTTGCACGGGATGAAGATGGCAATCGCCTGTGGAGCTACCCGATTAATGATCTACGGTGATTCCAATCTCATAGTGCAGCAGACGATGAAAGAATGCGACGCCATTGCTGAAAACATGGTCGCATATCGTGACATGTCCAATCTACTCGAAGGAAGCTTTAAAGGTTGCGAGCTGAAGCACATTGCAAGATCTAGCAACGAAGAAGCAGATAGACTGGCAAACATGGGTTCCACGAATACACCCATACCGCCAGGAATATACTTCGAACGGATGATCAATCGATCGGTCAAAGTGAAGAAAGTTGCAGCAGCGCCAGAAACAGAGGTCAGCCCGCAGGTCGCGCTTATCGAGCTTATTCATAATATATCACGACAGGTTTTCCTGGTCGAGCCAGTCTGGACGCAGAAATATCTCGACTACCTGCTCAACAGACAGCTCCCGGCCGATCCACGTGAGGCTCGACAGATAATCAGGCGTAGCAAGTCCTTTCGAGTAGTCAATGGAGAATTATACAAGCAAAGTATCTCGGGAATACTTCAGCGTTGCATCGCACCCGAAGATGGCAAGGAACTGCTCCAGGACATACACCAAGGAGATTGCGGACATCATGCTAGCTGGAAAACAATAATGGGAAAAGCTTTCCGAGCAGGATTTTACTGGCTAACAGCAGCCAACGATGCAAAAAGCCTGGTCGAACGATGCGACGCCTGCCAGCGATTCGTACCAAGGCCACACGCCCCTGCTACGGAATTGCACATGATACCAATAGCCTGGCCCTTTGCACAATGGGGGCTAGACATGGTTGGGCCACTACGCAAGTCCACACCAGGTGGATACACACACTTGCTGGTCGCAGTCGACAAGTTCACCAAATGGATCGAGGCTATGCCAGTAACTTCAGCAAGCGCCCAATGCGCTGTCAAGTTTATCGACTCCATTGTATGCAGATTTGGTGTGCCACACGACATCATTACAGATAATGGTACAAATTTCACAGCAAAGGAAACACAACAGTTCTGCGAGGAAAAAGGCATCAATTTCAAGTTTGCCTCAGTCGCTCACCCGCAAACGAACGGACAAGTCGAAAGATCCAACGGCTTAGTTTCGGCTGGCATCAAGAAGTGACTACTCGATCGTCTACACCCCGCTGCAGGACATTGGGCGGAAGAGCTACCCTCCATACTCTGGAGCCTGCGCACAACTCCTAATCGATCAACGAAGTACACGCCATTCTTCATGGTATACGGGGCAGAAGCAGTCCTTCCCGAGGACGTTCGATTCAGCGCCCCACGAGTTGTAGCGTACAGCGAAGAAACTTCCAACAGGGCGCTCGCAGAAGGTATGGATGCACTCGACGAAATGCGTGACATCGCACTAGCAAGATCCGCGGTATATCAGCAATTCTTGCGCAACTATCATAGTCGCCGAATACGCCACAGAGCATTCGCGGTTGGGGACCTAGTGCTGCGGCTCAAACAGAAGGAAGGACACAAGCTCGAACCACCTTGGGAAGGACCCTTCATCATACACGAAGTCATCCCAGGCGGAGCCTACAGGCTAAAGAATCCGGCGACCGGAGGGATCTACTCCAATCCGTGGAACATTGCACACCTCCACAAATTTTATCCATAGGTTTACTTGTTATCACAACAAAAATAAGGCTATACTAGCCAGTCCTGTAGCTCGAATACATGGCTTCTCAGTCATTGCAATAAAGACATGATTCTTTCATCATAATCACTCGAAGCTTCTCGTTCTTTACATGCTAAAAGTTACAGGTACACACCCCATAAAACACACGGGGGCTACACCTACAACTAAGCATCAGAGAAAAACATCATACAAACAAGGTTATACACCTTACAACAGTTCTTACAAACTATAAACAGATTACAGGATATTTACATCCGACAATCAATCAAAACGCTGGGCATTCTCGGTCGCTAAAACTCTATCCACCTCCTCAGAGGTCAATCGGATAATTTTCTCCGCTGCAGGACGTACAGCATCATAATACGGCGAGATATCCTCGATTGCATAATCTGGGCGCCGAGCAACGGAGTTAACATCTATCTCAGGATGCCATATGCGGACAAAAGAGAGAGCTACAACCGCGCCGCACGTCATCTGATTGCGCACACACGCGCGAACTTCTCCTTCACGCCCAAACAAACTGAGAAGATAGCCCCAGTCTTCGGGACCTTTTTCGAGTGGGTAAAATGCAGCGTTCATCGCAACCAAGACCTCGTGAAAAGAACTCACGAGAATTCTCGCCTGGAGGACTCGAAATTTCAAGGTGGCCATCACAAAACCCCGACTGCGATCAGACCAAAAATTGTTTGCATGAGGTTTGGAGCTACTAGCCTCTTGAAGGATGTGATTTTGTACCCACTGCTTTTCTTCCCTGTCATCCGGATTAACGACTGAAGAGCAAAAACACACTCAGTCAGATAAGGAAACAAGGAAGAAAAAGGCACGGGGGCTGCACTACTTACAAAGCAAGTCCCTTGCGACTACAGCCAACTCATCCATCAGAAATTGTTCGCGTTCAACCGCCAATTTCTGCTTGGACTTCGCCACATCGGCTATCCCGCGCATAGCTTTTAGCTTGCGCTCACCCTCCTGGACCTTATCACGAAGGCCCGCAAAAGTGCCAACAGCGGCAACAAGTGGATTTACTTGAGTACCACGTCCACCCGAAGTTTCCGCGGCAAACCCAGTAGCCTGGAAGAATACAACGAAAGAAGTAAGATGCCCTACTCGAGTCATTTCTAGTCGCATATCTGACAAACGCTCGGGGGCTACTCCCATCGGGAGACAACGCACAAACAAAGGGAATGAATTGCAAGATGAATTCTTCGATTAAAGACAACAAAGGTACGGGAATACATCCCAAGGTTCATTACATTCAAGGAGAAAAAAGAAAAACTATGCAGCTACATTGGTGCTCCCGCTGGCAGCAGTCGCCCCTCCCCGCAGTCGAGCAAAAATCTCAGACAGCTTCCGAGCAAGAATAACGGCTTGCTCGCCAAAACGAGAGAGCCGTACCTTTTTGCCCGTGGAGGGGTCGACTGGAAGAGATGAGTACGCCTCCTCCAAACCTTCGAGTCCGTGCGCCAAAGCAAATTGTATCGCGGTCTTCGCACCAGACTCCGCCTGTGCGACCGCGAAGGCATCCAGAAGTTTGCCTTCTGAGAAGACCTTCAACAGATCATCTAGCGCGGGTGCAGGAGTGGCGTTGGCGACGAGGCGACCGTGCGGTTGCACCAGCACTTTAGTAGCATCATTAATCATGGAGAGAACTCCATCAGCGTGCCTTTTAAGCTGGGCAAGTGTGTCGGTTACCACATCCACCCGCTGGAGTCCAGGGATCTCTAGAGGAACATCCAGAAGACCTGCAAAAGAAGAAAATAATACTTAGCAAAGTTCAGCGAAATGAAGAATCAAAGTCGCAAAAGCCCAACACACTTACCCGCGAAACGCTCAGCGAGGGGACGGAGGAACCCGACAACGTCGTTATCGGCCTTACTGCCAGCTTCCTCTAGCTCCTTCAAGGACTTCCGCGCATCCGCAAGCTGTCGACCAAAATCTTCCGATTGCATGCGGGAAGCCTCCAGCTCTTGTCGAATGGCCGTCAGGTCAGCCTCCCGAGCAGTTACCTGCTCAGAGAGTTTGACCTTTTCGGATTCTGCAAATTCAAGTCGAGCTGCAAAGAGATGCTTATCAAAACTCAAGAATGTACGGAATACTGAAGACAGGGAGATGATAAAGCTTACCCTTGAGAAGGACGTTTTCAGTTTGAAGTCGGCTACGGTCCGTTCGAAGTGACTCGCAATCCGACTCGGCGAGAACGACGCGGCGACCAATCGCCGCAAGAGAATCAATAAGCGACTGCAAAAGCACGAAGACGGAAGAGTTAAAAGGATTAAATTGGAGTCTGTACCCGATTATTTACAATCGACTACAGCCTCGGGGGCTACTCCCATCGGGAGCACTGCCGTGCACCCGATAAAAATGAAATCATGAAGAAGAATTAAACCAGACTTTGAGTCTGTGGCCGATCGCATGCGATCGACTACAGCCTCGGGGGCTACTCCCATCGGGAGCACTGTCGTGCACCCGATAAAAATTTGAAGATACAAGATGAAATTTACCTGGCCGGTGGCACGAGAGAGCGGATCCGCGGAGCTATCCGTCACTTCCTTAGAAGCAGAAGTCCTGGCGGCAAAGCTGGGGGCTTCACGTCCCACAGTCGCAGCTTCGGGGGCTGCTCTGGGGGAATTTTGGACGGTGCCCGCGGTGGGAGTTTCACCCGCATCCTTTGCCTTATTCCTCTTTTCGGGAGGAACGGCAGCGGCGTACCTGCGAGGACTGATCGTCTGCAGTCTGCAGCGAAAGATAGAAACCATCAATATTGAAGCACGGAAAATGTTCGACCAAGAATAAGGAAGAAGCACTTACTCGTCATCCTCGTCGTCATCCAGCAAGTCCGCGTTCCAAGCGGGCGTCATCACTGGGAACGAAGGCGAAGGAGCAAGGGAGCGAAGTGGAGTCGCATGGATAGGGGCTTGACTGGGCGATGCTTCCAAGGATTTATCTTTGGAAGTAGCTTCGTCCTCATCTACCCGACGACGTTTCGTAGGGGCGCCATTCGAGTCTTCAACGTCATCCGAAGAATCGTGTTCTGAACTCGAAGAGGCGTTGGCGACGCTGGTGTCAATCGCGCCGTCTTGATGACTCGACACTTGCTCTGAGGCAGCCTCCCCCGCAGCTGGCGGGTAGCAGTCCGCCATAGCTAGGCTCTACAAAGACAAGAAGAAGACGAGAAAAATCTTATCGACTAGGACTCAGAACAAAAAGGGAACAACTCAAAGACGAGAAGGAAGAAACTAACCTCGGCTGGGGGAGGATTTGAAGCGGCAAAGGCTTCAACTGAACAATCGGGGAATTTCTCCCCCACCTTCAGTCGAGTGATACCCGCAATTTTCTTCTCGAATTCTACATTCGAAAGCTCCTCGCGGCTTACTCGGCTGGGGTCCTCTGAGCCTTGATACTCCCACATAGCGGAGGGCCTTTGTTGAAGTGGCTGGATCTTGCGCTTCAAAAAGATGCTCGCCAGATGCATCCCGTTGAGCACGACTCCCGCAGTCTGATCCCGGAGAGCAGCTACTCTTGCGAGTAAGGGCGCAACGGTCTGAGTCTCCTCGGCTGACATCTTGTGCTCCCAGGACTTTCGCCTTGTCAGAACAGCGAACGGGTGGAACTCAACAATCCCACCCGAGATGTTGTCGGTGACGTAGAACCACCTCTTCCGCCAGCTTTGAGCGGAGTCGACAAAATGCATGTTGAAGTAGCTGCCTTCTTGTCGAGCTTGGATCCCGAAGCCGCCCGTGCGAAGCGGTTCGCCGAGCTCGGACTCCACCCGCGATCTCTCGCGGAAGATCCGTACTTTGAAGAGCGCCTTCCAAAGCGCCCAGTGCGGGCGAATGCCGAGATAGCATTCGCAGAACACGATGAAGCACGAAATGTGCTGCACCGCGTTCGGGGGAAGATCGTGAAGCTGTATGGCATAGACACACAGCAACCCGAGGAAGAAGGGATGAAGAGGAAAGGAAAGGCCCCGAGTCACGTGGTCCACAAAGACCACGCGCTCGTTCGATTGAGGATTGGGTACCTCTTCCTTTTTTCCGAGACGGACTCGCTTCTCCGTCTCCGCCGGCAGCAACCCTTCCCACTGCATCTCCTTGATGCTTTTCGCGGTGGTGTTGGGGGAGCGCCAGTCGCCGGCGCGGGGCGCGGGTTGCGCAGAAGGTTCACCGGATGCAGAGCCGGCAGCGCCGCGTCTTTTTCCGCCAGCCATTGCTTGCAGCACGAGCTCGAGCGCGAGGAAGACGAAGGTGGGCGCGAGGAAGAAGATGAAGACAGAGAGCTGGGAAAGTTTTACCGTAGCGCTAACACCCGTACTTATGCACGGAGCGAGACGATCTCAGCCGTACGATGCGCTACGTGGCGCTTATCACGGCCGCCACGCGTGAAGATGAAACAAAGCGGCGGCCAGCGCTGTTTCGTGCCACGATCTTAACAGAAGATCGTGCGCATTTACTGCGCGTCTCGCGTAAAAACCGGGAACGACGTCTCGTTTCCCGGTCAAAAAGCTGACCAGGTGGGCCACCATCTGCTGCCACTCCGTCATGTCCCATCGGGAGAAGAGGAGTGCGCCATGACGTCATGGCATTCGTCATTCAAAACCAAGATCTTTTCGATTGGAAGTTCAAACGCGAAAGTATCTTCGTACGAATATCAATTCCTTCGGATAAAAGCAACTTTTCCATGAACAATTCATGAAGCAAAACCTCTTCGAACAAGAGAAAAATACCCTATACACGAAAACTCTTTCGTATGGGCACAGCATTCCGAACATGAAAACTCTTTCATATGGGCTTAGCTTTTCCTCCAGCACGAAATTTCTTTCGTATAGAACTCAAACAAATCGATCGGGTAGGAAGGACCTACCTCTCTTACACATGATAAATTTACATCATAAAAACCTGGATTGTTCAGCCGACTAGGCACATCCGGATGCCATATTCTTCGAATATGAAGGTAAGACCCGAAAAGATCTCTCTTTTGGGCCTGGAATCGCACTCGAAAGCTGCGTCCTCCGGTGTAATTTCGTGTCAACAACACGAAGAAAAATCCTAGCGGACGCGCCGGGTACCCCCATAGGTTAAGTTCGATTTGATAAGTCCACAGCGGCTCAGTCGCAACAATCACCTCATCGGGTTCGAGTCGGAGGTCTCGAATCTGTGTAGGCCAGGAATGTTTTTGCCCTAGTTGCAATTAATTGGCCCTGATCTCTCGGGAGAGCCAAGCTACTGAGCCACATCCTTCTGTGAAAAAAAGCCGTACAAACAGGCGCTTATTTTGCTCAATGCTCGAGCACGATGACTTATGATACAGGGAACGCACCCTTTAAACAATAATTGTCGAGCTGGTCCTCCAGAAAAGATCAAGAAAGGTTTGACCGTCTACTCGACTGGAAAAATCCCAATCGAGCAAACGCTCGGGGGCTACTGACGAAGATATGGATCCTGGACCCTGCGGGTAATGACACCCCCTCTCAGGCCCAGGGACAAAGCCCAAGAAGAGGCGCCTTCGAAGTACTCTAGAAGGCCCGCGTGAAGCCCACCTGCACTAAACTTGCGGGTTAAGTTAGAAAACATGTAACCGACCTAGCTAGGGTTGGAGTCCTCTCCGGGTAGAACTCGAGACCTGGCCATCTATATAAGGCCAGGAGAGCCCTCCTGGGAGAGGACCAAGTAGTACCGCACGACCAAAAAGCCTTGAAACTCGAGATCTACTCTCGATTCGAGCAACCTGTAACCGATCTAATCATCTAATACAGATCGACAGAAGGCAGGAGTAAGGGTTTTACCTCTTCGAGGGCCCCGAACCTGGGTAAATCTCGCCCCCTGTCTAGCCGACGATTCCACCAGCGCCTATGACTTCTCCTAGTCGAAACCCGATAGGATCACCTAAGGGATTTGTGGAGTCAGAGATTCGACACGGACATTCAACAGCTCCCCTTCGACGATAAAATTGAGGAATTGCTCATGCCGCATCCCACACGACGAGTACAAGGCTGGTGGGAATAGGAAGAGAATGGGCTCTAAGATCGTCCGTTTGTGCATTATGTGGAACCAAACTCTCGGATGTGCATTGTTGATGAAGGACTACTTTGCCAAGGTACCGACATATCCGGCTCATCTCTTCCTTAGGCGCTATCAGATGTGTAGATCGCTATTTGTTCGCATTGTCAAAGTTTGCAAGCAAAATTCCCCTTTTTTCGTTCAACAGGGAAATCCGTCCAGTTTGCTCGGATTTTGTTCTTACCAAAAGATATTGGTGGCAATGAGAGTGATAGCATATGTTGTTCCAGCCTACTACACGGATGAATATCTTCGCATTGGTGAAGATATTGCGATCAAATATGTCAGTGTATTTGCTAAAACTTTGATAAAAGTTTTCGGTGCCGAGTACCTCTGAGCTCCCAATGAGGAGGACACGATAAAACTTATGTCTAGCAATGAAGGAAGAGGTTGGCCGGGCATGCTACGAAGTATAGACTGCATGTATCGTAGGTGGAAGAATTTCCCGGCTGCATGACACGAGCAGTTCATCGGAAAATCTTATGATCCCACCATTGTGCTTGAAGTCGTTGCTTCGAAGGACTTGTGAATTTGGCATTTCTTCTTCGGTTTGTCGGGTTCTCTCAATGTCATCACCGTGTTACAGTGTTACAAAGATCTCATTTTCTTGGTCGGCTAGTTAGTGGTTGCAACTACACCATCAATGGGCATGATTATAACACTGGTACTATCTTGCCGACGGTATATATCCTCAATGGTCGAAATTTGTCAAGACCATCAACAAACCTATAGGGAAAAGCAAAACATCGATGCACAAGCACAACGAGCATGCCGAAAGCATATTGAAAGAGCATTTGGTGTGATATAAGCTACATTTGCAATTGTTCGAGGACCGACACGTTTTTTGGGATCGGAAATTCCTCCACAACATCATCATGAAGGCTTGTGTAATTTTCACAACATGATAATTGAATATGAGAGGGGTTTAGACTTGGAGATCTTCTATGGTAACATTAGAAGCCGGGTGAAGCCTCAAAGGAGCCTGAATCGGATCCATGCATTCCTGGGGATCCACCGAAAGATTGAGGATAGAAGCACGCACAACCAACTCCGTGATGATCACAAAGAGAACAAATGGTAGCTGTATGGGCAATGATTCCCATAAGCATTTGTTATTTGTATTTCTGTATGATTCAAACTATTTGTTATGATCCGGACCATTCATTTCTTGTTTTAATTGTTTGGATTTCAACATTTCTTGTAAGTTGGATTATTATTGTATTTTAGATTGTTATATTATTATATTGAACTTATTTAATTGTTAATATAAGTTTTATATTCAGTTTTAACTTCCGTAAATAAAAAAAAACTGTCCACGAGAAAATAGATTTCCGGTACCGCGAGACATCCGGCATAATAGATACACTAAACTGGTATACAGTACAAGTTTGGTGGATCTATTCTGCCGGATGCCTCGCGGTACAGAAAAACTATTTTCCCGCCCCCGTTGGAAATATAATGGATCTGCTAGATTTTCTCTAAGGCTAGCCCGCCGACACTGGAGATTTGTAAAAAAAAAGATCACTGATACATATACCTAGTCATAGGCAGCCCGGCCTGTCACGGGTAGCGATGTAAATGGTACGGATAATTTCTATCCCGAATCCGTATCTGAATCTGTTTTTAAGGATATGATATGCAATAACAGGAATCGATCGGATACGGACGTGGATATAAATTTTGGTCAAACGGATATCCGACGGATATATGGTAGAGCATATGTTATTGTTATTATCCGACGGATACCAATTATACGCACTTATTCATGGATTATCCGTCCTTATCAACTAGGACAATCCGATTAACATAACACTATCATTCAAAATATACATTTAATCCGTTGACCCATAGACCAAATCACCCGCTCGTAGCTAAGTATAACCTATATTAAACATCTTGACGCAATGCACAAATTGCTTCCGGCGAAAATCCCTAAAGAGGTGAGCTATTATTTATCTCTACAAAAGTTTCTAGTTGCTAGATGCAAATTCATATTGCAAATCATCGATCATTTTATGATAATTTTAAGTACTATTTAATTACTATCTTTGTTTTGATGTAATTTTGAACGCTTGGCTGCTCTCTAGTGTTATTTTATGCATGATGACATTATGTCTCTTTGTACATATTTATCCGGTAAGTTTTTTACCCATTTGCGGTCCGAATCCTCTCAGTTTCGGATCTGAATCCGCGGTCCGGTATTATGCGCATCCATATCCGATCTTTTCTGCATGCGACAAAAAAAATATGGTAAATGATATGAAGAGAGCATTAACCGATCTGAACCGATGCGTTTACATCCTAGTCAGGGGCCTGTTTGCGCGAAATTTCTAGTCTCGGCTCTAAGAATTGAGCTGAAGGGCAGGTTGGGCGTGATTCGTGCCTTACATATATGCATTTGCGATCGTGGTCGGACGAAACCTAGTTGGGCTTTCTTGTGATCGGGGCTAACAGTCGGGCTAGGACAAACTCGGGCCAGAGATTGGAGCGCCGGGTCTTTTTAATTTGGACGTGTCTAGGCAGCGCCCATGCACTGGTTTGGTGTATGGAGCGCCCACAATGAATCGTCCCCACGTGATTAGTCATTTTTTCAAATGACTATGACTTTCGAGTTAAGTGTCGGAACTAAAATCCGTCTTCAGTTTTAGAACTCTCACGATTAAATACTCAAAATCTAAATCTCATATGTACATGTTTCGACGAAATTTTTTTAAGAGCAACTTTTGTTCACGACAAAGCAATTTTGCTCCGCTAAGAAGCAATTTTGTGGGAGACGAAAAAATCAGATTGAAAATACTGGTAGGCAATTTTGCAGCAATATTGAGCAATTTTTATAGGATGTTAGGCAATAAATCGACATAACTGACCAAGTACTATATGATGATAGACAACAAACTGAGAGGATTGAGCAACTTCTATAGGATGTTGTGCAACGAATCGACATAATTGAGCAAATACTATGGGCGTGTTTGGTAGACTGCTCCATCTCAGATATTCTTCTCCCATATGTTTTTTTCGCTGTTTGCTAGCCCGTGTCATGTCTTTGGTCCATGCCCGCCTCGCCCCGAAAACGCCTCTCAGCGAGGCTGAGGAGAGAAGCTGACATCGAGCTTCACAGCTCAGCATGGCCGGCCTCATACCGAAAATCCCCACGCGTGGGCCCCACCCGAGAGTCACGCGCGAGCCCCTCTCGTAACCCCCTCTCATGTTACCCCCGACGGGCTCCCTTCTTGCGACCTCCACACCATGGCAGCCATGGCAGCCATGAAGAGCTCACCCTGCCTCGCTTCAACTGATGCAGACCTGGTGCCACTGCAGGGGCACGCCCGCCGCTCCACCTGCCGGCGGTACCGCTCCCCACGTCGCACCGCCGGATGCCGATGCAGGGCTGCAGCGCTCCCACACCGCCGGATGCCTCCTCGCGTGGTTGCGCCGCCTCGAAGACAACCAGACGCCGCCTCGCGCTGGCACAGCGGAGGACCACCACCGCCGCGTCCTCCTGGCGCCACCACGGACGTCCAAGGTTCCAGCACCGTCCAGATCGGCCGTCCTCGCACTGCCAATGAGATGTTTCCCGTGCGGTAGGCACGATGTGTGGTCTGAGGACCCGATGGCATTTTTAGATTCTTTTCAGGGTCCTTCGTGGAAGATGTTGGATCTGTTTGTAATTTAATTTCTTGTCAGCTTGTCCCAGTACGTGCGACCAAACAAACACCATTTCTCCCCAGCCTATCTGAGCATATGCAACCTAACAAACACACAACAACATCTCATCTGAGCCTGTATAAGCCCAGCTTGTCTCGGTTGGGAATTGCATGCCACGGTGACCCGACCTACCAAACACACCCTATATGATGTTAGACAACAAATTGAGAGGATCGAGGAACTTTTATAGCATGTTGGGCAACAAATCGACATAATTGAGCAAGTACTATATAACGTTAGACAACAAATTTACATGATTAAGCAACTTAATTATATAGGATATTAGGCAACGAATCGATATAATTGAACAAATACTATATAATATTAGACAACAAATTGATATAACTGAGCAAGTTGAATAGGATGTTGGGCAGCTAGCCGGGTTTTGGAGACGTTGATGGGGATGAGCTCCGCAGCGGTGTTGTGGTTGGCCGGGGCGGCGCGTGGAATTGGAACGGATCAGGGACTCGGACGCAGTGCGTATGGCTTGTCAGTTGTGACCTAGCGCGAGGGATGGAATCATCCAACGAGCACACACCTAAGGGCACCTGACGTCACAGATAAGCAGCGAGCGCTCGCGACTTCTGTCCAGGCGCGCGTGAGAGAACAGGGATTCGGGTTTTAATTTTTAGGTCCAGCTCGAATTTCAGCCAGGTACCGATACGTGGCACCAGATACTCCCAGTTTCTGCTTGCACCATTTTCCGGATCATCTTTCTAAAGCTGTACGCCGGGAGTTCTAGGAGCTCTCTCGTGCGCTCTGCTCATGTGGTGTAGCTGGCAGGTGAGGCCTAGGTACAACCCAAGTCCAAGCACGCACGACCGTCCCGTCCTCGTCCGCCTCTCTCCTCTCACTGCCCTAGGCTAGCACCTTCTCTCCTCCTCAATCAACACGGCCGCCGTTGTTGCCGCTCCAGACATGATGACCACGGCCGACGTGTTTCTTCTTTTCTATAGCCACCGCACTTCCCTACGCCTGCCGCCCGCCGTGGCCGTCCCTCCTCCTCATTCACGTGCTGCCCGCGTCGCTCCCAGACCAATGGCGCGCTCTCGAGGCTAGGCCTGTAAGTGGTCACGCTCGCGGCTGACCGTGGGGTTGCCGTTTGTGCCCGTCTGATCTACACGGGGTGTCCACCTTTGCCCGTTTAATATTTTTGTAACGAAGCGGTGTCCATCTGACCGCTTGTGCCCGCTTAAACCTGCCAAAGGAGTACCTTTGATCTGGGATCGAAAAGGGCACAGCCGCGCAGGGCTTCTCGCCCAGTCTATGCACCGCGAGCTTCCACGGCGTACCCCGGAACAGCGGCAGGTGCATCTCCGAAAACAACGGCATCTCGAACTTGGACAGCAACGGCGGCAGCTCCGGCACCGCAGGCAGCCCCGCCACAGTCAGGTGCGGGACTGAAAACGGCATGCCGGCGCCCCCTGACGAGTCGTCTTCCTTGTTGAGCAGAGTGGCCTCCACCTCCTGCATGTTTCTTGCCGCGCTGCTCATGGCGACGCCTACTACGAATTCTCGCTGTGGCCCGGGTACAGGTTCGTCGTCCTGGACGCGTACGACTTCAGCACCGTGGGGTGGCCGCGCGACCACCCGGTGGCGTTCGTGGCAAGGAGATTCCTGGAGGAAAGGAACCCCAACTCCGACAAGAACAACCCCACCGGGCTAGCCGGGGAGGAGAGGCGGTTCGTGATGTTCAACGGTGGCGTCGGCGAGGAGCAGCTGCGGTGGCTGGACGCCGTCCTGGAGAGCGCGTCGCGGCGCGGCGAGACCGTGGTGGTGTGCAGCCACCTGCCGCTACACCCGGGCGCGGCGTCCCCCGCGGGGCTGATGTGGAACTACGAGGAGGCGCTGGCCGTGGTGCACCGGCACGGCTGCGTCGCGGCTTGTCTCGCGGGGACGACCACAAGGGAGGGTACGTCCTGGACGTCCGCGGCATGCACCACCACACTCTGGAGGCCGCGCTCGAGTTCCGCCCGGCACCGACTCGTTCGGCCGCGTCGACGTGTTCCCCGGCAGGCTCTCGATCGCCGGCTCCGGCAGGATGGCCAGTACCGACATGCCGCTCGCCGTCCCTCGAGTGAGCTAGCTAGGGACACGAGGGTGGCGTTCTTCGAAGCCATGCTGGTGCGCGCTCGGCTAGCTATCTCGGCAGCTTCTCCTGTTAGCGCTGCAGCTCCGCCACGATGTCGCTCAGCTTGTGCGCCAGGAACGCCAGACGGAACCAGACGTGGTCTCGAGAGACGACGCGGCCGCGAAGCAGCGCCGACAGCCTTCCTCCAAGGGGCTCCACATTGGAATCCCCGGACGGTTGTAGCGGCAGTAGCGGACAGGCCACGGCTGCCCACCAATTTTCTTATTCTGCCCGTGGATGTCCACTAACGCGGTTAAGCGGGCACGGCTTGGCGGCGCCGTGGACGGCCCGTGCCCGCTTACACCCTGACTCGAGGCTCACCTGCGTCGGCGCCATTTACGGCCTGCTCTAGCCCACCCTCCTTTTCTCTTGTCACTAAGTCCGTCTCTCGTGAAGCAGGTGGACGAGGGCCCAAGACTCGCAGTACATCCCCTTCAAAGCCGACTTCCTCTCCAACTCCAACAGGTAAGATAGAACATGCTCGTTTGTTGCACACTAGGTGTTCGATGATTTCGCTAAAAGGAAAACCTTCATGTAACTGTATTATGTCAGTTTGATTTGGTCAAGAGGAGTAAAACGATTGTCAAATTTTGTTTCTTCTATAATTGCTAAACAAGCAATGGAATTCTAAGTAGCCAATTGTTGCAACCAAATATTGATTTTATTAGTGCTTTTTGACCTCATATATATTGTTCTGACTAGGTCCTATGGTAGTGATATGGATGTTAAGGAGGAAGGTGCGAACGGTGAAACGTGTGGGGCATGGACTGTGGAGGATTGAGCCCTCAACACCACTATGCTTGCTTTCTTGGGGGAGATGTATTTGCATACTTGACAAAAGGAGGCTGTCCGATTGTGTTTTTGCTGCATCATAACTTTTAGACTACTTGCAAAATAAACTGCAGGAGGTCATCAAATCAGAGCATGTTGGGAAAGAAGATGAGAGGTCATTTGCTTCAGTTTAGCTGTGTGCTATCTTCATCAAGTTTCTATGATTTTCATGGTCATGTTCAACATTAGTTTGACAAAAGAAAATTAACTCATTTGACATTCTTACAATCCTGCTATGCCAAGTTTGATTCTAGATAGGAGTATTAAAATACTGCTATGCCAAGTTTGGTTCTAGATAGGAGTATACTCTAAATCTTAAGAGTACACATATTGTTTATTTGCATTAGTAAATTAGTTAGATCTTATAGAGTTTTGTGCTGTGTATATCTGAGGTTGCATTTATGATGCTTAAATAAGGAAGCAACACCTTATGGCCCCCTTTGGATCCGTCTCATATATAGATCCAAGACAATTCGAGAAAATTACCCAAACTAAAAGCATGTTTCTCCAACCAATTTCTAGTACACATGAGCCGCCGAGCCGCGTCCTCACCTCTCCTCATCCCAGATCTCCTAGGCCGCCGCCATGCCCTCGGCGAATGACCCACCCGCAGCCCCGCCCTGACAGAACCATGTTCTGTTTATCCTATTGAAGATGCCCCTTCCTGTGAGTATGTAGAAGCAATGGTTGTGATTGATGCTAAGGATAGAAGGCTTGGATACACCCACATGTCTACTTTCCTATTTACCTTCTTACCTGTCACATTTACTTTTATCCTATCTGAAAATTACCTTTTGGGTCTATTACAACTGAACTGGCCTTATAAGCCCCCGATACAGGGAAGACAGAGTTATCGATGATATTTCCAAAGCTAGAGTAGAAATTCCCCAAATCATAGAGGGGTCTCCACATCGGGAGAATTATCAGTTGGATCCTCACTGGGATCTGAAAATCTGGTATCAGAGCAAGGCGATTTTCGGCCCCAAATTTTTTCCGTCTACCCAATCGAGAGATCTGTGCGGCAGTGAGTTCGATCTCCAGGAGGCGAATTGGATTGGCGTGGGGAAGGTGGTTGGTCTCTCTCGTAAAAGGACCCACCCTCCACACCCAATTCACGGCGACGGGGTGCTTGTCGACGGCGACGCTGGCAGCGGTGACGTCCTTCTAGACGTGGTCGACGATGGCGGCTTGGCGGCGGCGGCGAATTCGGGCACAAATCAGGGTCTCGTCGCGGTTACCAGTGAGAATCTCCCCTGGCAGTAAAATCCCGGTGACGCGCTCGGTTAGTGTGCTTTCTTCGGGTGGCGCGGAGCACGGGTGTCGGTAGGGACTCACAGAGAGCAAGGGTTTAGGGACAGGTTTTCTGGTAAAATTCCAGAGCTTCTCGGTGAACCCAGGTGGGGAAGTCTAACACCAGGAGTGAAAGCGTGGAGGCGCAGGAGGTAGCGGCGCTCAAGCTCGACATCGAGCATCTTCATACAAGAGCTGGCGAACTGGGAGGCAAAGTGGATGGAGTGTAGCAACCGGTAGCTTCTTTGAGTGATCAACTCTCTCGGCTCGAAGCTCTCTTGATGGCTGACCGCAATCGTTCATCTACCCTGACTGAAGAGGCTGAACAACAAAACAAAAAGAGGGCACAGTAGGAAAAGGAAAGGCTTGAAAGAGAAAAACAAGAGAAGGAGAAGCAAGAGACACAGAATTATTCTGAAACTTATTGGTATGAAGGTCCGCCCCATTGGAGACGTCGTGCTGCCACGGAAACCAAAGGTATGACCAACAGTTTCAAGAACAACCAGTAGATCAGCAAGGAGTTCATGCGAATCAACATGCATACTAAGATTCTCAAGGCATTCTTCATACAGAGCATGTGCAGTATACAACAATTCCTGAGAACCGGCAGTATTATCCTCAATCATCCTACCAGCACACATACCAACAACCTTACCCAGAAACCTACCCTTACCCACCCAACTATCCACAATGGAACCAATTCCCTTTCCACCAAAATAACCCCAATTTCAGCTATCACTAAACCCAGACCCATACAACCCTCCCAACCCACACTACTACCCACATTCTTCGCCAAACTGGCAACATTACTACCCCAGTAAACAAGGAAACAATCAACCCCAACCTACCCACCAATATAATGATAACAACACAACCCATGTGGATGAGTATACACATGGAAGGCAGCATGGACCTCCTGACCGAGGACATCATCACAGAGGAAACAGGGACCATGACAACTATAGAGATGCTCATTTTTACATATCAATTGACAAAGCTCCAAAAATAGATTTTTCAAAATTTGATGGTAGTAATCCAGAAGAGTGGCTTCGCAGGACAGAGAAATATTTTGGTATGGTGTATGTGCCGGAAGATGCTAAATTCGACTATGCCCAGATGTACATTACTGGTAGAGCAGATACTTGGCTCGGAAACTCCGAGGTACTTGATGAAAACTTCACCTGGAAGCAATTATGTGCAGCATTGGTGCAACGACACTCTGTTACTAGTGGCTATGATGCAGTCGAAGAATTTAATGCTGTCAAGCAAGGCCTTAACTTTGTGCCAGAGTACACGGATAAATTTGAAGATCGCATGGCTAACTATAGAAAGGAAAATCCTGAAGTTAAGGAGAGCTATTACATCAAGTGCTACATCAATGGGTTGCGAGGAGAAATTAAGCACTACATGAAGCCATTGAAACCATCTTCTTTGTATGAAGCGGTTGAATACGCCAGAGATATGGATAAGGGCACGCTTGCTATAGCACAAAGCCACAATAGAAGATTGACAACTTCCAATTACTGCACAAAGAACAATTACAATGGGCGATTCCAAAGCAAACCGAGAGTACAAATTGAGAACACTGCAGGCAGAAAGGATTTTGACAAACCAAAAGGGAAACCTGATGTCAAAATGACGGATCCAAACATGTGTAGGTATTGTGGGCAAAAATGGTTCTTTGGACACAGGTGTCAACAGTACAAAAACCTCAATTTGATGGCATCAGAGGATACTCAAGAGGAGGATAATCAAGAATACGAAGATGAAACATTCCTAGATGTTCAAAACACAGAACAAACCTCACCTATTCTGGAACATGGCAACACAGTGGGCGCGCCACCCATGCAAATCTCCCTCAACGCGGTTAGAGAAAACACTTCTACAGATACTTTCACCCTTTCCATCATGATTGGAGGAAAAAAGGCAGTATCCTTAGTGGACACAGGAAGCACGCACACCTTCATAGACCTAAAGTTTACAACCAAGCTCAAGTGCAAAACAGTTACCAATACTTTAGAGAAGGTCATTGTAGCTGGGGGAGGAGAGCTTCGGACTGGGTCTCATATCCCAGACATGCACTACACAATACAGAGTCATAAGTTTCAAAACTCCTTCAAGATACTCCCACTCAAAGGGTATGACATAGTACTCGGTGCTGACTGGTTAGCTCAACACAGTCTAGTCAAATTTGACTACCACACAAGGCAGTTAAAAATAAAATTGGGTGGCCAACAAAAGGTAATTCTCAAGGATGAATCTTTGCAAAAAGGATTTCAGGTCATATCACTAGACAAACTACACAAAACACTCTCAAAAGGAGCTACTGGATACTTCCTATTCCCAATGTCTGCAACCGAAAGCCCTCCACAAGATGAAGACCCAGAAACTGGAGGTACTATTTGAGTATGATGACATTTTTAAGGAACCCCAAGGCCTCCCTCCAGTCAGAAACTGTGATCATGCTATTCCATTGAAGCATGGAGCTAAACCGCCTAGAATGCGCCCCTATCGCGTGCCACACGCTCACAGGTCAGAAATGGAGCAACAAATCAAACAACTGTTGGATTCTTCAGTTATTCGCAATATTAGTTGAAAAGAAAGATGGTTCGTGGAGGCTTTGCATTAATTTTCGAAAATTGAACAATGAAACTATCAAGGATAAATTTCCCATTCCAGTGATCGAAGATTTGCTTGACGAGCTCTGCGGCGCCAAATATTTCAGGAAGCTAGATTTGAGGTCGGGTTACCATTAAATTAGAATGAAACAAGAAGATATCCATAAAACGGCTTTTCGTACATATTTTGGACATTTTGAATACCTCGTGATGCCTTTCGGGATAACCAATGCCCCAGCGACATTCTAGTCCTTGATGAATAACATCTTTGCACCATGTCTGAGAAAAATCATGCTAGTATTCTTTGATGACATCCTTGTCTACAGCCAGACCAAGCAAGAACATATCAACCATCTGCGAATTATCTTGCAAACTATTAGGAAGAACAGGTTATTCGCCAAAAGTAAATGTGTGTTTCCTACCAAGCAGGTTGAATACCTCGGACATGTAATCTCGGAACAAGGCGTGGCTACGGACCCACAAAATATTATGGAAGTCAAGGACTGGCCTCTTCCTCAGAACATCACCCAATTAAGAGGATTCCTCGGGTTAGCGGGGTATTACAGACGTTTCGTCAAAAAATATGGCCCCATTTGTCAGCCTCTGCACGACATGTTGAAGAAGGACTCCTTCAAGTGGACAAGCGCTCAAACTGGTGCTTTCAGCACTCTGAAAACCAGCCTCATAACAGCACATGTAATGGCTCTGCCAGATTTCTCCCTCCCTTTTATCTTGGAAACAGATGCAAGTGGCACAGGGTTAGGAGCAGTTTTAATGCAACAAGGCAGTCCAATTGCCTATTACAGTCGCACACTGGGAATAAAAGCTACTGCATGGTCCACATATGAAAAAGAAGCTCTTGCCATTTTGGAATCAATAAAACGATGGAGGCACTATTTTCTTGGAAGCCAATTGTTGACCAAAACTGACCAGAAAAGCCTCAAGTTCATGACTGAGCAGAAATTATTTGAAGGGATTCAACACAAATTACTTCTAAAATTATTGGAATTCAATTACTCAATTGAATACAAGAAGGGTAAAGAGAACAAAGTAGTGATGCTCTCAGCTGCAAAAGTGCCTCTATCATGCCAATGACCGTCATTACTCCATCATGGACTGAATGAGTCGAACTCAGCTATGCAACAGATCCTACTTGCCGAGAACTGCTCCAAAAACTCACACTTGCACCAACAACTCATTTCCTTACACATTAAAAGGCGGAATCATTAGATATGATGGCAGAATCTACATTGGCCCGAATCAGGACTTGAAGACTAAAATCATGCATTCCATGCATTCTTCTCCATTTGGAGGGCATTCAGGCATAGTCGCAAGCTACCAGAGACTGAAAAAGATTTTCTATTGGCCTGGCATGAAAAGGGATGTGGAACGGTTCATCACTGTTTGTGTTGTTTGCCAAAGAGCAAAAGGTGAGCATTGCCAATACCCTCGTTGTTAAAACCACTAGAACCAACCGACATGGATAGGCAACACATCACCATGGATTTTATCGAAGAGTTGCCCAAGTCAAAGGGAAAAGTTATTCTGGTTGTAGTGGACAGACTCACTAAGACTGCTCATTTCATAGCCTTATCCCACCCGTACACTGTTCAGACTGTGACAGATGCCTTCATGGAAAATGTATTCAAGATACACGGGCCACCAATCAGCATCATCACCGACCGTGACCGAATTTTCACCAGCGGCATGTGGCAGAAAGTATTCAAGACCCTGAATGTTAAACTCAACCTCAGCACTGCCTACCACCCCCAAACTGACGGTCAATCTGAGCGAGTCAATCAGTGTATCGAATCTTACCTTTGCTGTATGGATTTCCAAGAACCCAAAAAATGGGCTGCCTGGCTCCCATTGGCGGAATGGTGGTACAATACCACATATCGCACATCATTGAAGATAACACCGTTTCAAGCTCTGTATGGCTACGCACCACCAATGATCACTGAAGTAGCTATCCCTGGACCAGAAGATAGTGATGCCCGGGATTTCATTTTGGAGAAACAACAACAACTAACTCGGCTCAAAGAAAACCTGACTCAAGCGCAGGCACGAATGAAAAAGTATGTTGATGCAAACATAAGTGAATGAACCTTCCAGGTTGGTGATATGGTTTACTTGCGCATGCAACCATATCGGCTAGCAGCTTTCGGCATCTGGACCGTGATCAAATTGACAACGAAATTCTATGGGCCATTCTGTGTACCGGAAAAAGTGGACACTTTAGCATACAAATTGTTGTTGCCAGAGGGTGTGAAAATTCACCCGGTGTTCCATGTAAGCCAACTAAAGAAACATGTTGGCTCTAAGGCAGTCCCAAAACAAGGATTACCTCTAGTCAGTGATGATGGGAAAATTCGAACGGAACCGGCGCGGGTGATGGAGACAAGATCACTACCGCGCCAGGGTGTCTTGGTAACTCAATGGCAAATTGAATGGGCAAACCTACACCCAGATGACTACTCCTGGGAAGACACGAACTTCATCAAGAAGGTATTTCCAGTGTTCTATGCAGAAACTATCAAATCCTGGTTTCCTGCAACTTGAGGACAAGTGATGTCCTTAGGGGGAGGCAATGACAGAAACATGTTCTGTCTATCCTACTGAAGATGTCCCTTCCTGTGAGTATGTAGAAGCAACGGCTGTGATTGATGCTAAGGATAGAAGGCTTGGATACACCCACGTGTCTACTTTCCTATTTACCTTTTACCTGACGCATTTACTTCTATCCTATCTGAAAATTACCTTCTGGGTTTGTAACAACTGAACTGGCCTTATAAGCCCCCGATACCGGGAAGACAGAGTTATCGATGATATTTCCAAAGCTATCATATTACTTTCCCTTACTATTCTGCAATTAGGGTCCTAGATAGAGTAGAAATTCCCAAATCATAGAGGGGTCTCCACATGGGGAGAATTATCAGTTGGATCCTCACTGGATCTGACACGCCCCTCACCCTCGACCTTCAGGACTCCAAGGGGGACTTCTCCTTCGACTCGCTGCTACCGGAGTTCAACGGGGACGACGCAGCAGGGCCGCCCTCGCCGCCCGTCTTCCTCGCCATCCACGACCTGCTCGGGTTCTCCAAGCACTCCTCCAAGGACTTCGTCGACCTCCGTCGTCAGATCGATAGGAGGATCCAAGATCTGAAGGAGGAGGTGGCTACGCATGACGCCAAGCACCGCAGGACACTCGGGGAGCTCTAGCAAGCCTCGGAGGACGGTTTATTCGATAGCTTTGCTAGGTTGGATTCTCGGATCTCCAGTGCTGGCCGCCAGACTGCTGCCAAGATTGGCGATCATGTAGTACAGGGTGCAGATTCTGAGAGCAAACATTGCAACAAACTCGAGAATAGATTGTTGTCTCGGTTCGACACCACGTCACAGAGACGAGAGTTGTCTACTGAACGCGCGAAGATTCTGTCGCAGTTCAGTTGGGGAACCGACAATGCAACACTACGTCGCGACACGGCCAATGTTCATCGATGCTGAAATTATGAAGGCTGGTATTCAACTTGTTCTTGGTGATGAAGTTGATCTCCTCCAAGCTGACTGCACTGCTATAGCAGAGGGTCTCTCCATCCCGTACAAGCAAATCACTGACACTGTGAGCAGAGAGGCGACCACGATAATGGCCGTCTTTCCTTCACCAAACAAGGTCATGTCGATTCTTGTGCAGCGAGTGCTGGAACAAAGGGTCACGGCAGTTCTTGATAAACTCTTGATAAAGCCCTCTCTTGCCAGCTTGCCTCCTACAGAAGAAGAAGAAGAAGAAGAAGAAGTGTTACACGCAATAGCAAAACAACGATGAAGTTAAACAAGATCGAACCAACGGGGACACGAGATTTTAACGTGGAAAACCCTTCCAACAAGGAAGAGAAAAAACCACGGGCGCCAGCCAGCAATACTTCACTATTTCGGGGTGAGGTTACAATCGCGCCGGGATTTACAATGTGTGGCTTATCCTGTGCGGCGGCTTACAAGAGGTATATAAAGGCGGTCCTGACCTAACTAGGTCGGTAACAGGTAATCCAACTCTGACTCGGTAACAACTCGTACCGTACCAACTCCGACTCGGTAACAACTTCGTTGCGCCTCCGGCTCCACTACGTCTGAAGTTCGGCCTTTATCAGTATATATGAATATGAATTTGGATCACTATAAAATAACAAGAAGAAGAAGAAGAAGAAAGTTGCCTTCTACATTATCTAAGAGTTCTTGCGATAGCATATGACAAGACAAAACGACTTGCCAAGGAGTTACAGTCTGTTGACGGCTGTGGAGATCTGGATACTGAAGGTCTCACAGAATCCATATATGTTTCCCCCAAGGACGAGTACGCGGAATTTGAGCAGGCATCACTCAGACAGCTATATCAGTCAAGGATGGGTGAACTGAGAGCATATTTGTTTCTATCAGTTACCGTAGTCACTGAATTTGTTCGTTGGAATGAGGAAGCAGTAAAGAGATGCAAGCTGTTGTGTTCCCAGCAGCCTACTACTGTGGCAGCTAATGTGAGATCCATATTTGCGTGCTTGCTTGATCAATTCTGCCAGTATTTAACCCAAGGGCTTGACCGTGCTAGAGAGAGTTCAAATGTGGCTGCAGCTATGCGGGATAGTTATGTCATTGGGACAAGTGTTAGTAGGAGGGTTGCCTACTGTGGCCGCTGCTTTTTGCCGCAGAGGCGGCAGCTGCTGCTGGTGAGATTAGGGTAAATTCCTTTGTGATCGCCGTGCAGTGCTGTGCCAGTAGCGTAGCTATTCTCCAGCACTACTTCTCAAATACTATATCAAGTCTCCTGCTGCCTACTTGGGCTGCACAGCGTCATGTCTGGATAATCTGTGATATCTGAATTCTGAGGTGCCCTCTTGGGTTCACTCCACGGCCCCAAGTTCATTTCTTCTTTACCAGGATAGGTGCTGAATTGCTAAGTGGTTCAACTTCCTCTCACATGTCCTAGAGGTGCCCGCTCCTTACGAATAGTGCAGTCGGATTTAAATTGCAGGGCCTGCTCAAAACACCATACAACCAGGAGGGGGGGGAGCCAGGAATTTTCTTTGAGGGGGACCAATCAAAGAAAATATGCACTTAACTTGTTAGGGAGGGCCTGAGCAGTAAAATACAAAGTTTTTAGGGTGTTTTAGCAAAGAAAAGTAGGAATTTAACACAAAATTTTCAATGTTAGGGGGGGGGGGGGCAGGGCCCCTGCTCGTCCTCCCCTGTCTCCGCCACTGGATACAACCCGAAAAGACCGAAACCAAAATAAAAAAGATCGAGACCGAACAATAACTTGGGTGATACATCTGATGATATTAAAAAGACCAAATTTAGTTAAGCCAAGTCCTGGTAATTTAATGAACCAAAAGACCCAAAAAACGTGCTTGAGGCCAACTCAAACGATCCACAAATATTAGGCCAATCAACAAAAAAAAGTAAAGGCTTTATACAGGTACAAACACATTGTCACAGTTATACAAGTTTTAGCTTATTTGGAAAAAGTCACAAGTAATATTGCTGCCAGTTTGATATGATTGCGCCAATCGAACTGTTGTGAAAACTATAGGCGACATAATATCAAACTAATTGTAGCCAATCTCATCCAGTTTTGAAGCTCACGCCCATTTGCATATAATTCGGTCATCACTGATGACCGAATTTCCAGGTACCAAATATTCTATCTAAATTTTGCTGGAACAAATCAAGTTTCAAATCCGGAAAACCGAGTTTCAAAAAAGACCTTAAAAAAGGCCGAAGTTTCGATCATGACAAAGTGCCAGGGAAAATCCTATACTATGCTCGACGCACTGGTTAGCCACGATACGCGCACCACGAATGCACAGAGCGCTCCTCCTGTTTGTATCTTTTTGTTTCTTATTTTTATTTTACTAGTTTGGCTTACGGAAGAAAACAACAGAAAAAAGGACTGAGCTTTATGAAATTTATAAGATTTATCCACATAACACAAGCAAACAGGCTTAATGATTTATTATTGATTGAATAACAAAAACAATTGTTTATTATCATGCACACTAGAACACAACACAGTACAATAGATAACCCCACTCCCTAAAACCATTATCCGCAGATGTCCGCCTAGAAGTCTCACCCAAATGAATTTGGAATCAAGAGTTCCATCCAAATGCCCCACGGAAAGCCCATCACATTTGAATCAGATTCACAAGACAATTGAATTCCAGTAGCCAATTGGAGAGGTTGAAAGGTTTATCAGTTGTTGCAGACTCCTTGAAAAGGCAACTCCAAACACTAACCAATCCACCAAACAGTGAAATTTTCCAACAAGCTGATGCAGGATGAAGCAAAAAGGCTTGCATGCTTATTATCGAATGAACAACAAGATAATTGTTTATCACCCATGCAAGAACAAAACACCGAGATAACCCCACTCCCTAACCATTCTCCGTAGACACATTTCAATGCTCCGCAGCACACCAATTACATTTGAATCGGATGCACAGGACAACTGAAATACAATAGCCAATCATCTAGAGAACTTGTGGACTCGATTGGCGACAGCTACCATGGCTTAGCAGCCTGCAGGTTCAGACATGCATCTGAAGTTGTCAACACTATGCATATCAGAGCTCACAAAACAACGCCGCTGAGTAGGGTATACAGCGGAAGGAGGTATTCTCTCCATTTTTTTGTCTCTCACTCGACAGGGAGACCCAGGAAGAAGGGTGGTCCTGTTTCCTCTCACTTGGGAGACAGAGGACCAAGGGTGAGGGGGCAGACGGACCAATTCCCATAAGATAGGGAGTAGAGATACTACTAACAATCCATAGACAGCCTCAGGGCATAGGTGTATACCACCTGAATCCACCGGAAGAGGGCAGCTTATCAGACTCCTTTACAAGGCAATTTCAAATACTATTAACAATCCACAGACAGCGTTCAACAAGCCAATACACTGGAACAAACAGACTGAATGATTATGATTCAGTGAACTGCCAGATACTCTTTTATTATCCATAGGGCACAACAATGAAATTTGAAGACATCATCAAATACCCAAAAATCCACCAAACAGTGAAAATTTCCGATGCACGCAAACAGACTTGAATGACTTATTGAATGAACAGCAAGACAATTGTTTATTATCCATACTACTCCGTAGAACACAGCACGGTACAAGAGATAACCGCACTCCCTAACCATTCTCCGCAGATGTCCGCCTAGAAGAGTCTCACATAAATGAAACTGGAAGACTGGCATAGGCGTATACCACCTGAATCCACGACTCCATATAAGACAATTTCAAATACTGCTAACAATCCATAGAGAGTCTTCACCAAGCTAATATACAATGGAGCAAACAGACTGAATGATTATTATTCAATGAACTGCAAGACAGTCGTTTATTATCCATAGAACACAAAACAATAAAATTTGAAGACTACCCGAAAATCCATCGAACAGTAAAATTTTCTGGCAAGCTGATGCATGATGAAGCAAACAGACTTGGGTGATTTATTGAATGAACAGCAAGACAATCGTTTATTATCCATGCTAGAAAACAACACAGTAAAAGAGATAATAACCTCTCTCCCTAAACATTCCCGCAAATGTCCGCCCAGAAGAGTCCCACATAAATGAATTTCAAATCAAGGGTTATTATCATTCAATGAATTTCACAAGCCAATACACGATGGAGCAAACAGAGACTGAATGATTATTATTCAGTGAAGAGAAAGAAAGTTGTTTATTATCCATGCTAGAACACAACATAGTACAAGAGATAATCCCACCCTCTAACCATTCTCAGCGGGACACGCCTATAAGAGTATCACATAAAAGATTTAAATCAAGGGTCCCAATACTCGAATAAACTCAGGTAAACTGGAAGGCTGGGATTAGGTGTGTAACACCTGAACAAACCTTCAGGTTGTAAGGCTATCAGCCGTTCCAGACTCCTTAACAAGGCAACATCTTCAACTAGTAGTATTAAACAATCCACCAAACAGTGAAAAATTCTGGCAAGCTGACGCATGATGAAGCGAACAGCCTACAGGTTCAGAAATGCATCTGAAGTTGTCAACACTACATACATTTTATCAGAGCTCACAAGACCGAAAGAACTCAGGAGACTGGAAGACTGGCATAGGCGCATACCACGTGAATCCATCGGAAGGTTGATAGGTTATCAGTCGTTTCAGACTCCTTACAAAGCAATTTCAAATACTACTAACAACCTATGGGCAGTCTTCACAAGCCAATACACGATGGAGCAAACAGACTGAATGACTATCATTTACAGAACACAACAATGAAATTGAAGGCAATCAAACACCCAAAAATCCATCGAATCGAACAGTGAAAAATTCTTACAAGGCAATTTCAAATACTACGGAGCAAACAGACCGAATGGTCATTATTTAATTAATAGCAAGACAATTGTTTATTATCCGTGCTAGAACACATCACAGTACAAGAGATTACCCCACTCCCTAAGCATTATCCGCGCACACCCCTAAAAAAGTCAACAAAAAGATTTCAAATCAAGGGTCCCAGTGCTCCATGGCAATCCCATCACATTTTAATCAGATGCACAAAACATTTGAAATACAGCAGCCAATTGGAGGGTTAAGCATCAGGACAGGCTCAGAGCTTCAGCTTACCCTTAAAAAGGCAACTTCTTCAAATAGTATTAAACAATCCACAGAACAGAAAAACTTTCCAACAAGCTGATGCACAATGAAGCAAACAGGCTTGAACGATTTCTTGAGTGAACAGCAAGACAATGAAGCAAACAAGCTCACAAGACAATTCCGCTGAGTAGGTTATGAACCGGAAGGTGGCAGGTTATCAGTAAGTGCACACTCCTTAATAAGGCAATTTCAAATACTACTAACAATCAATAGACAGTCTTCAACAAGTCAATACACGGTGGAGCAAACAGACTTGTTATTCAATGATGAACTACATGACAATTGTTATCATCCATAGAACACAACAATGATATTTGAAGACATCATCCAATACCCAAAAATCTGTCGAACAGTGAAAATTTCTGACAAGCTGATGCCTGATGAAGCAAGCAAGCTTAATGATTTATTATTGATTGAACAACAAGACAATCGTTTATTATCATCCACACTAGAACACAACACAGTACAAGACATAACCCCATTTCCTAACCATTCTCCTGAGATGTCTGTCTAGAAGAGTCTCGCCTAAATGAATTTCAAATCAAGGGTTCCATCCAATACTCCATGGAAAACCCATCACATTTGAATCAGATTCACAAGATAACTGAATTCCAGTAGCCAATTGGAGGGGTCAGCAGTAGCAGGGCAGGCTCAGAACTTACCCTTGAGCCTCTTCTTGAGAACGTCCATGACGGCACCGAAGTCGGCCTTCACGCTGACCGGTGGGTTAGCGTACTTGCAAGCCATGTCTTCGATTTTCATGTCATGGTAGTCGATCTTGGACTGTGAGAACTTGAGGCCATGCGCGGTGCTGACGACCACCGTGCGGTCATTGGGCCCGATAGTGCGGTCTTCCCTGAGCTTGAAGAGCGCGGCGAGAGCAACCCCTGTATGAGGGCAGGCAAACATGCCGGTGCGGTCAGCGAGAGACATTGCATTCATGAGCTCCTCTTCTGTGGCTTCCGCGACGATGCCATTCGTCGCCTTGAGGGCGACGACAGCGCGGTCAACGGAGACAGGGTCGCCGATCTGGATCGCTGAGGCGAATGTCGGCTCGGCCACTTGTGGCTGGAACTGTGTCCATCCTGACTTGTAGTACCTGTAGAGCGGGTTGGCATTGGCGGCCTGTGCGCAGACAAGGCGCGGCAGGCGATCGACGAGGCCCAGCGCACGGCACATCTCGAACCCCTTGTAGAAGGCATATATGTTTCCGAGATTGCCTCCCGGAACAATGATCCAATCGGGGACCTCCCAATCGAACTGCTGCAGGATCTCAATGGCGGCCGTCTTCTGCCCCTCGAGCCGGAGGGAGTTGAGGGAATTGGCAAGGTAGATGGGCAGCTCGGCGGTGACCTCCCTAATGAGCCGCATACAGCCGTCGAAGTCGGTGTCGAGGGAGAGCACGGTGGCCCCGTTGGCGATGGGCTGGATGAGCTGCTCGAGCGAGATGCGGTTGGCCGGGAGGAAGACGATGGCGGGGATCCCGGCGGCGGCGCAGTAGGCGGAGAGCGCGGCGGAGGTGTCCCCCGTAGAGGCGCAGCCGACGCCGGCGATGGGGCGGGAGAGCGGGGCGCGGCGGAGGCGGTTGACCTGGCTGACGAGCACGGTCATGCCGAGGTCCTTGAAGGAACCCGTGTGGGAGATGCCGCAGTGCTTGACCCAGAGGTCCTTCATCCCGCCGAGGTGGTCGCGGCCGAGGCGCTCGGCCCAGAAGAGGTTGGAGTTGCCCTCGAAGAGGGAGACGATGTGGTCCGGGTCGATCCCGGGGAGCACGAACTCCTTCTTGGACCAGACCCCCGAGCCGTAGGGCCAGTTGGTGCGGCCGACGCGGGAGTCGAAGAGGTCCCGCCAGTAGGAGCCCGGGAAGCGGGCGAGGGCGGCCATGTCGTGGCGCACGTCGAGGAGGCCCCCCGAGCTGGAGCGGTACACGATCTCGTCCAGGGAGTAGCGCTCGTGCGGGTCGCCATCGGGGCCCGGCGGGAACGGCTCGTACCAGGCGGAGAAGTCGTTGCTCGGGGCGCGGTGCCGCGCCGCTTCCTCGCGGATGTTCTCGTCCGCGGCGCGCCGGGGCTTGGCAGGGGCGGCCGCCTGGGCGGCGTCGGTGGCGCAGCGGAGGCGGTGGTGGGGGGAGGAGGTGCGGAGGCGGAGCTGGGGGGCGGCGGAGTGGGGGTGGGAGAGGAGGAAGGAGAGGGAGGGGGCGTGGGTTGTGGCGGCCGCCATGGTGGGAGGAGCGGAAAGTTGGCGGCGGCGCTGCGGGGATTGGGGGCAGTGGGATGTGGACTGTGGAGGAGGGTTTTAGCGAGCAGCGAGTGGTGGATTATGCCAGCGGGGTTGGTGGAAAGCTGCACGGATGGACGGTCCCGATCTAGATTTAGCCCATATCTAACGACGCCGTTCAATCACGCAGTATCAAGCACGAGTGATGGTCATATGCACACAAATCTGTTGATTCTGATGGCCAGACTGACTGGCAGCAACTTGCAATTAGCACTTTTTGCTTCAAGACACGAAAACTGATAATCTCGGACCAAAGAATATGCACAACTGAGCAGTTTTTCAAATTATTGCAAGAGTGACGCTACACGTACGGAAATGATTTACCGGAGGAGCTTACGGAATCAGGTGAAGACGGTCAGGGCCCGTTTGTTACGGGTGGATTCGCCGGGATTAGCGGGGATAATCCCGGCCTAACCCCACGATCCCAGAAAAGCCCAAAAAACTGTTTGTTACAAGTGTATTAGGCCCGGTATTTTCGCTGGAATCCCCGCATTTCCCCAACCCTAGGCTATTTTCCTTTCGTTTCCAATACGCGAGGCAGGGCTCGCGTTTTATCCCGTCCCCGACCGAGCGAGGACGGAGCGAGGAGAGCAAGGCGGCGGCGCATCCAGCGGAAAGGCAACGAGCGAAGAGGCGGCGGGTCCAGCAGCGCGGCGGCGAGCGACGCGTTGGCGAGCTAGGGGAAGGTCTGAATCTCATCCCGCCGCCGAGCCGCTCGACATCGTCGACGTTCCCGCCGTTCTCCATCCCACCGGCGAAGCTGCGTCCGTCCACCAACGCAACAGGTAACACCTCACCTTCTCTCTATCTCTCTCAACTCATGACCTAGCTCTTGGCCTGGATTCACTTGGTCGGGCAGACGGGCAGAGGATTGGTTCGATGATAAGTGCGAGTTAATAATGGATATGGTGATGATCCAGTAGCTGTTCTTGTTCTTACCTAGCTGTGATCTGACTGGTAGTAGTTGAGTAGTAGAGTGTAGTAACATTGCGATTTAAGAGAAGGTTTGATCAATCATCTGATGAGTATCGATCTGATGATATATGATGGTAGTAGTAGTATTTCTCAAAGGGAAAAAATCAGCACTTGGTCCAAGGACACACTCTTTGCTGCTCCACTCCACTCACTGCTGCTGCAGGTGTCGCCAGCTACTAGTTGTAGCTCACTCATCACTACCGGATCCTGCTGTGTGATTTTCCCATCCAAAAAATACCATAGATGGTGACAAGTGATTCCGGTTATACCAAGAACAAATGCCATTTTGTTTAATATAGTCCTAGTGCAATCCAGGCGACAAGGAATAATAATTGCGATAGTTGTAAACCTTCTCATTGGAGTAGTGCCTACATTGTGTATAATTGTATATTTTCACTCTGTTACTTGCCCAAGACATTGGCAGTATATATTTGATATTTGCATTGTCTTGGTCAGAAATTTTTGAGAATGTTGTAAACCTGCCACTCTACTCCGCTACTGAAACTAGATTTGCCTCCGGTCAAAAACCTTGAAACGGAGAAAAAAAAGAACATCCACAAATGACATGCTTATTTTGTTTTTATCCTGGATAATGATTGTTAAGCATGACCCTAGTTAGTAGTTCTGAACCTGTGTGGTTCCATGCTTACTCTGGTGTCAGGGTGGTCACATGTTCCGTTATGTGTAAAGCTTGATGCTGCTTAATTTCTCATGTCAATGGTGTGTGATTCCTGTTTGCCTATTGGCATGTTTGCAGACCCTGTAGGTTTGTATTTATGCCGAATAGCTCTGTTACATCCTGGGATAGTTCTTGTTATTGGATTGGTTTCTTAGCTCAGTTCTATTTACTCATTCTATTTTCCCTTGTTCCTGGTTGCTTTGTATTTTTAACCCTTCTATCGGTTGATTACAAAGTGTATGATTTTGTGATTGTTCTTTGGGGTTGTTGGCAAAGGGTGTTTTTCATGTGGTTTCCTATTTTAAATCTAGCTAGACTACATGAATGATTGGTTTCTCGGCCTACTGGTTTGTTATAGAAATCACCGGAGAAGTTGCAGGGTCTATCTTGTGTGCTTTTTTGTTCCTTTTCAGGTATGGTTCTTAGAAAAGATTTGACTGTTTCGTGATTGCATTTGCAAACCTCAGCTACAGAGTAAATTAACGTTGATTCTAATGGGGCCTAGGAATTTTCTTTTGCAATTTCAGAATCTGAATTGTTACCTTCCAGCAGTTTTTGAAATGTGATCCTCTTTGTTTTCTGTGCAGGCAGCATTATGCTGGTTTTCTGTGCATTCAACTGCTCTGAGTAAATAACATCTTACGTTTGCTCAATCAATATAGAAATGTAGGAACCCATATGGAATTAATTTTGTTACCAAAATACAGAAAGGATAAATACCTTCGTTATGTCAATTTCCACAATAGACTTCACGCCAGTAGAACATGACAAGAACAAAACAATGTTTGGCTACATGCTGGCGCCTTGTTTGTATGTATTTGTTTCAAGATAGGCACCTTTTTTGCCTCACTTCTGTAGTTCTGAATGTTAATTATATTTGTTGGTAGGAGGTGTAAATTTGCAGGGCATATTCTTTTGCCAATCCTATAGGAGCTCCCTTCAGCCTTAGGATCTACCGACAATAAGGTTGAGACGACAGAGCGGCCGTCGACGGTGTGGCTCGAGGACTTGTTCTGCCCGTGCAGTGCACTGGTTGGGCGAGGCTGCCTCTCAGCCTGTTGTTGAGCAATGCAAATGAAACTTGGTGGTCTGGGTGTGGGCTTGGGTTTTGGTAATTTTGTTGCCAACAGTTTCTGTCATTTTGAAAGCTCAAATGGTTTCAAAAAATTTGGCACCGGGATCCAAAGGTACCACCTTTCATGGCACTAGAATCGGCAGTATTATAATGTGCAAAATATGTTGTGTCTCGTCTGCAATTCTGCATATGCCCCTTTGTGATAGCTCTGGTTCCAACTGTTACTGCCTGATTCAGTCATGCTGCATTTGTTGCTTAAAAGTTGTTTTGCTGGTCAAAGAATATAGGTTGCATTTAGGGTTGCAATTTGTTGCTTAAAAGTTTTATATCATTTGCTATGTATATCATTTTCTCCGATTTCTTGTCAGGTGTTGCAACAAAGAAGCATTTGTGTCGAAGAAGAAGCATCATCGTAATTTAAAGTTCCCTCTCGATATATCATTTTCTCCGATTTCTTGTCAGGGGTCTGGACGATTGTAATATTAAAAAAAAACATCTTTATCGAACATTTGGTTGCTGGATGATTGTAATAATAATATTGCTTGGATTATTGTAATACGGCAGCTTAACTTATTTGCTTAAAAATGACATCGGTACATAATATGAATTAAGAGCTTCAAGGCACAGGCACAAAATTTGTTCAGAGTTTGCTGGTGTCGTTGTTTAGCTTCAGGCACAGGCATCGGTACAGAGCTTAACAGCACAGGCAGACATCGGTACGTGACCACAGTGCTACAAGCATCGGTACAGAGCTTAACAGCAGAGGCACATGCATCGGTACTTGATCAAACAAAGTGCTACAGGAACATGTGCGGGATGGGGATTGGATTAGTGGGGATTGGGTGTGGGTAGGGGTTTCACCCAAACCCCTAGGGGATAAACCCCACTAATCCCCACCAACACACTTGTAACAAACAGGGCCGGGGTGGGCCTCCAAGGGAAATTCATCGGGGGTGTAGGAAGATGGGACTAATAGGGTTTACACATCCAATACCATAGTCTTCTCTGTAGTATTTTCGTCTGTAGCTCTAGTATTACCGTTATTGCAAGCATTTTCTGTTACGAAAATGCTAGAGTTACCCAAGGAACCCTAGAGACTCAGCCTTACGGACGTATCTTCGACCTAAAACTGCCCCCACCTGATTTTCAGGTTGGGCCCATCCACTGATTTTCTCCAACTAATTCCGTAAGAATGATCCGTAAGTCCTGTTTGTAATTGTAGCACTACTCTTTTTGCTATGAGCTCCATGGAATGCGTATAGGCAAGCTAGGTGACACATTGCTGGCCACAAACTTATTTGCGCTTTCAACACGCTTCTATCGAGTCCATAAAGACTCGTCGATTCTATAGGTTTGTCATAGCATAGTTTGGCTTCAAGTTTCCAGTTCCTATTTAGGGACTTTTGCGTCATATTGGGGGCGACGCATACGCCACGCACGCTGCTAGGTCGGCCCAAATAACTCCCTCTCTCTTTGGCTGCGCACGTTCTCGTATCTTCGAGTGTCACTAGGAAAAGGTTTCACGGTCGGGTGTCACTAGGGAAAGTTTTCCCTTCGCGAAGGGCACCTTGGAGGTCGTGCAGGCGAGCGCATGCTGACACGTGTTAGCAGCCTACGTACAACCAGCAAGGAGTACGGGACCGCACGCCACACGGGAATCTCCTTTGCTCGTGAGCGAGGGCCTCCACGAATATCACGAGGCATGCATCTCTTGATGCGGGTCTCGAATCTCTAGCGAGGAATGCAGTCCATTCTGCCAGCATCTGATGATCAACAGCTGCAAGAGGACCCTGCCTGAAATATGGTTCATTGTCAACCACTGGGTCGTTCCGCTCGTTCTCGATGATCATGTTGTGCAAGATCACACAGCTATTCATCACCTCCCACATCAGAGATTTGGATCAGGTCAAAGCAGGGTACCGGATACGGCAAACCGAGCTTGGAGCAAACCAAATGCCCGCTCGACATCCTTCCTGCAAGTCTCTTGGCGCTGACCAAACAAAGACTGCGTGCCTCCTGGGACATGGTTGAAGATAGTATTCATAATTGTTGACCATCTGCTACATAGTATCTCTTGTTGTACTACTGGCCATTGACCTGAAAGTTCACCAGAGGGTTATGGCCTTCAACAAGCTTGCCAAAGATGTTGGAGTACTGCAGCACGTTGATGTCATTGTGAGTTCCTGTCATATCAAAGAATGTGTGCCAAATTCACAGATCCTCTGTAGCCACTAGCTCAAGTACCACACTGCAAACTCCTTTCGCGCCTTTGTACATCCCCTACCAAGCAAACAGGCAGTTCTTCCATGCCCAATGCTTATAATCGATGCTTCCAAGCATCCCGGGAAATCCCATTGCATCATTCTCTGCTAGGATCCAAGCAGTGCCTTCAGCGTTGGGTGATCTTAAGTACTTTCGTCCAAACACTGCCACCACTGCTCTATAGAATCTCTTCGAACAATCAATGGCGGTGGACTCGGCCATGCGCATGTAGTCATCTTGTGTATCATCGGGAGCGTCGTCTGCAAGCATACTCATGGCAACCGTGTACTTCTGGATTGAGAAGAATCCAACAGTGCCAGTGCAATCCTTCTTGCAAATGAAATAGTTGTCAAACTCCCGGATGGCATGCACAATGGTGAGGAAGAGCTTCCCGCTCATCCGAAAACGGCGCTGAAACACTACCTCGCCGTGCAATGGAGCATCGGCGAAGTAGTCGATGTAGAGAATGCAGTAGCCCTCCATCTGCTGCATCGGTTTGCTCTCCTAGCAACCATACGCCACGCCACCTCGTCGCACCTGCGCGTTCTACACGAACAGGGCGGCCAGAGCAGCAAGGATCATGAGGTGCTCTTCATCGTTGATGGCTGCCTCGGCTTCCTCGTCCATCAGAGTGGCGAACATCTCCTTGTCGTTGGAATACATTGCCGAACTGTCGTGGTGGTGTCACGGCAGATGCCATAGGATGGCTAAAGATGTGGGAACGATGGACGCTGGAGGTGCTCGGGGAGGGATCACGCGACGAGTAGCCGCGTGAGGTAAGAACTAAACACTGCAAACAACACGATCTACCCAGGTTCAGGCCCCTCGTGAGGAGGTAAAACCCCTACTCCTGCCTTTCTCTATGTATTCTGGTGTCTCACCGAGTAGCCACAGTACAATGTTCTTGCTACCGATTAGCCACTCTTCTCTCTTTGTGATGAACTAGGTCAAGAATCTAGGGTTTCCAGTGTCCCAGCATGCGATCCCTCACGCAGGAGGCGGCGGGGCACCTTATATACACGGTGCCTAGCCAGATACGTCCAAACACGGACAAGTGTCGACATAGTGTGCACATCGTCCTTCTTCCGAGTTCCCGCTGACAGCTTTGGTTCCTAATCTTGGCTGCATCCGGAAAGTCGTTGGGCAAAACCAAGGGGACAGTCTGGTATCACTGTGCCAAACATAGAGTAGGGCCCCCTTATCCTGCGACCGCCTGCTTCCACACTGTCGCTGTCAGGCAGGCCGGTCCCAGATGAACAGTAGTTTGAATAGTGCCAAGTACGGACCCAGGATACGCGGGATCCTGTGTCAGAACGGCTCCTTTGACTTCTGGCCCGAGTAGGTTCCCGCCAATCTTACTCGGACCAGCTCTTCTACTCGAACGGACATAACTCGCTTAATATCTCCTTCTGGTCATCTTTTCGTAAGACCGAGTAGCAGTCGACCGGGTAGCAAGTACCGGGTAGGCGGCTACTCGACCAAACTTCTCTTCTGACTGTTGCCTTTACCACTTTCCTTTACCCTACTCGGGGAGTCTTGTGAACTCGTTCACTAGGCTCTGCCAGCTTAAAACCACTCTTTGCAAAACCGCCCTTGAACCTCAAGATGCCGAGTAAAACCTCCGTGTAGCACTCTGGAAGGTACCTTGGGTCTCTTTTCTTCCGGACAGGGCTAGTCTCCTTCTCTGCGTCCGAGTAAAAGGACTTAGAGAATTTTTCAAGCAGAGTCTCTGCAGCGCAGAGCACAATCCAGCCTTCCGTGCTGCAACTGGACACGTGTCAAGCATCCGCGACCCCGACGTCTCGCTGCCCAGGACACGACGTGCCACGCGCCCAGTTTTCACGGAGTGGGCCCACCGGCTCGTCATGTCCCATCACGCGCAGTAATAGCCCACGATCTGGTCGTGGGATCAATTGTGGCCGTTACGCGCGCGTTCCGCGCTTGTGTGCGTTTCTAACCGGCCACAGGCCCCACCACACGAGAGTTATGGCCACGATCGATCCCACTACCCCGATGGTAACGGTAATCTGAGGAGAGGGTATAAATACCCCCATCGGTAACTTCCTCTTCTCCTTCCTCCGTACTTTCTTCTTTCGCCTCTCTGTTTCTTTTCTGCCGCCGAGCCCTCCGCCGCCGCGCAACTCTTTGCGCCGCCGCGGATTCATTCTCTCCATCAGTTTCTTCCAAACCTTCCACCGCGTTCTCACTCGCTGCCATGGCTGCTCGCGCCAGCTGGGCTGGTTCTGATGTCACCGTCGACGACTGCTCCTGGCTCGTGAACACCCGGAGGGTTCCTCCTGGTGTTCAGTGCCGGCCGTCCGACAGCGAAATCGTTCCGGCCCCGCGGGAGGGCGAGCATGTCGTCTTCCTCGCGCACTTCGCGCGAGGATTCGGCCTGCCGGCTTCCGATTTCCTCCGCTCCTTTCTGGACCACTTCGGTGTTCAGATGCACCATCTCCCCCCAAATGCAGTCGTCTTCCTCGCCTATCACACCGTGGTGTGCGAGGCCTTTCTTGGCGTCCGCCCCACGGTGCAGACATGGCTGAAGTACTTCCACCTCCGCCAGCAGAGCAAAGGGAAGAAGGACGGCGCGGCCTCTGGCAGCCGGGTAACCGACACCGGCAGCGCCATGATGGTGCAGCGGACGGGAACCAATCACCCTCGCATCAAGGGCTTGGATTCCGTCCGTATGTGGCAAAAATCCTTCCTCTACGTGAAGAATATCCCCGCCACGAAGGGGGGAAAGGTAACGGACCGGATCAACCTGCCTGCTTGGAGCAACCGAGCTCCATCCGGGCAGAATTGGAAGACGAAGCCCTCCAACGACCGCAACGCCGTGCAGATGGAGGAGCGGCTCGCTGAACTAATCGGAGAGGGCCTCAAGAGCGATGATCCCGTGGCCTGCTGGATCCGGAACCGGGTGCTGCCTCTGCAGCAGCGCTCCCACCCAATGTGCTACTTGGGAGGCCCCCGCGACTGCACTCGGACGACCACGTTCGAGCTCAGCAACACGGAAGTCGCCGCGCACGCAAGGTCCATCCTAACCACAAGCCTCCGAGATAACTGGCAGTATGGGTTCATCCCCTTCAGCCGCACGAAGCCGATTCCACGGGTATGTTCTCCTTACTCTGCTTCCAGTTTATATGTAATCCGAGTAGAGAGTTTTCTTTCCTTGCCGCGACTAGCAACTGCATTCTGCGCCGAGTAGGGCACTTATCAGAACTGCTTAGGCTTAGTGTGCTTTGTGTTTGCACGCCTTGTCGGGTAGCACACTTAGGAGAAAAACTTAGGCTTAATGTGCTTGTTGTTTGCACGCCTTGCCGAGTAGGATACTTAGCAACTTTCCCTAGGCCTAGTGTGCTTTGAGTATGCACGCCCAACCGGGTAGAATGCCCCCACGCTACTCGGCTAATTTGCGATGTTTTTCTGTTCTTTCAGGTCCTTGACCGCCAGCTTGCTGAGAGTTGTGAGTGCTTCGAGGGCAACTGGTCATCTGATCGAGAAGAAGATGACCAGGCCTCCTTTGAGACCGCGGACAAGCTCGATCCTTCTGACGCCGCCCAGGCGGGTGATCATCCCGCGGAATCGTCTCTTCGTGACTGGTCCGAGGATGAAGTTGAAGGTAATGGAACTTATCCCCTCTGACCGCGAGCAGCGCAAATCAATCGCTTTCTGCTTCTGACGTGCTTTTCTTCCTTTCTATTTCTCAGATGTTGCTGATGCCGATGGCGAAGACGAGGATGAGGATGAGGACGAGGCAGCCCAGGTCGTCAAGCCTCTTGCAGTTGCCGCTCCTGCCACCCGCAAACGGACAGGCAGTGGCGCCCAAGAACCTCCCGCCAAGAAGAAGAAGACGACCGAGAAGACGACTAAGAAAATCGTGAAGAGGAAACGACCACAGATCCCTAGCCGCAAGGGGTAAGTTCCTTCTCGGTTGCACGCTTCTGTTTACTTCGTTCTTCTCGGTTGACTCCCAATCTTTTTTGCTTCGCTGTTTCCTCTTGATTTCCTCTGCCCTCTTCTTGCTTTTGAACACAATTTTCTCTTCAGAGACCCCTTGGACGCGGACGCCGCTCTTGCGTCCACCGAGACCCAGAAGAAGGCCGCCATCGATGTCGACAATCTAATCGACCTCGACGGCGATGAGAACAACACCGCCAACGCACAAACCGAGGGCAGCAATGCCCAAAACATCGAGCCAGAGCTGCAGTCCCGCGCCGAGCAGGAGGCGCAGGACGCTGCTCACCAAGAGAAGCCACCTTCTCCTCCGGCCAACACCGCCGAGGAGAACCAAGATCAAGAGACCGAGACGCACCACGACGCCGCCCTTGAGCGGCAGGAAGAAGGAGAAGAGCAGCCAGCAACAGGGGCTGCTGGACAAGAAGACCACGCGGCCCAGCCGCGGGTAGAAGAAATGGATGTCTCACAGCCGGATCCCGCTGCCGAGCAGCGGGTAGAAGAAGTCACCGTGACGGAGGAGTACCCATTGAGCGACGCGCAACTTGATGCCGCACAGGGTAGCGCTCAGCCAGACGCCGCACCGGATAGCGCGCCCCTGGCGCCACCAACAGATCAAGGTAGCGCACAGCCAGATTCCTCCTTGGTGCAGACAACCGAGGCTGCAGCCAGCCCTCCGGCTAGGCCGCTTACAAGGAAGAGTGCCCAAGATGCTGCAGAGAAGGAGGCAGCCGAGAAGATAGCCGCCGAGAAGGAGAAGACTGAGAAGAAGACGACCGAGAAGCAGAAAACCGAGAAGCCAGTCGCCGCGAAGCCAACTGCCCAGAAGGAGAAGACGAAGAAGCGGGCTGCCGACATGCCGCCGCCAACATCAACTGGCCAGTCCAGTCAGCTGGTTATTCGCGATCCCAGCGCGGTTGCTGCCGCCGCCGCTGCAGCTGATCAGCCCTGCTACCCCGACTACATGGTGAAGGTTAGTCATCAGCACCAGATCGGCTTTTCCCCCAAGGACCGGAATCTTGCTCTTCAGAAAGGGAGGAAAGCCGTGGCAGTGGACTCCAGGCCCCCGGCCCCAAATCAAGACAAGTCCATCTCCATTGCTTCTCGTGGAGTTCAAGACCAGGCGATAACGTCCCAGAGCCTCGAGCAAGTACTCGACTTGATCGGCTTCATCGATGCCAAATGGGACAGCAAAGTTCTCGGCAACACCAATTGGAACGGCACCGATCTGGGCGACATCGACCATATGCGTGTGGATTGGAACAAGGTGGACTTGGGTTACAAACCCATGACTGTCTCAACCACCTCTGCTACCCTTGCTGCCAAGATGTTTGTCCACCGCAAGAACGCCGAAGACCTCGAGCAATCCTACGCGGTAAGTTCCTATTCAGCCTCTCCGAGTTGCATTTTCACTTCTCTTCTACTCTTCTTCTTTTCCTTATCCATCACCCAGTCCCCGAGGTTCTGGCCGAGTAGGCGGACACTCTCCCGAGTAGCCGCCTTCTCGGGTTGAATCTCAGGTACTTTGCCTGATTCTTGTTTCTTTTGCTTCTCAGAATAGCGTACTGAAGCGGACCGACTTGCATCGTCGGCTACTCTGGAACCACGCCATTGCCAAGAGGCGCATTGCCGCCTTGGGAAAAGAGAAGATGATTGCCGAGGAAGCCGACAAGGAAGTGATGAACAGCACCCTGAGGCTGTCTGAAGTTGAAGGTACGCTTCTAGCTGCGCGGTTCTTGCGTTTGGTGTTTACGCCCGCTTCTGCTTTTTGCGCTAACTAATTTCACCCTGCATGGAAGCTGAAGGCCCTGTCTGACGAGCACGAGAACTGTCGTGCCTTCGTAAAGAGTGGCCAGGCCACCATCAAGAGATTGGAAGGTACGTTGCCGTCTACTCGGCTTTTCCTGTGTTTCTTTCTTTCGCTTCTCTGCTAACCGCGCTTCGCCTTCCGCAGAAGATCATAAGAAATTCGCTGAGGAGCATCAAGACTGCCTCAAACCGGCTGAGGTGCAGCAGCAGTTATCCAGCCAGGCTGTCGAGCTGATGAAAGAGCACACTACTGAGATGGAGAAGCTCCAAGTCCAGCTGCAGACTGCGCTCCAGGATGCTATCAACCTTGGTGCCGAAAGGGATAGAGTAATCGCCGAGAAGGCAAAGAGCGAAGCAGCAGCCAAGGCCAGGGAGAGAACCCTCAAACAGGAGTGTGAGGTGCTGAAGAAGAGCAACGCTGGGCTCTTTACTCAGCTAGAGGAGCTCCGCTTGATCCAAGAGAAGCATATATCCAACGAGGAAACATGGAAGACCCAGCTGTTAGGGCTGCGCCATGATTTGAACAGTAAGTGCTCCCTTTTCTCCGCTTCTCCGTTACTCGGCTGCGCCTTTCTTCTCTGCTTCTCGTTTCACGCTTCCACTCTGTTACTGTTTCTGATCTTCTCGATAGCTCTTGCAGGAATCTTTCCCAACCTTGAATCTTCTAGCGTGCCTGCCCTGGAAAAGGTCCGAGCAGCTCGTGTCGAGAAGGGCGAGCCTTTGGACACCAGAGCAGAAATCGAGGAAAGTATCCTGATTATGCAGAGCCAGTGTCCGCGGATAGCGGGCGTGGGCACCGAGTTGGTGCGCGTCGCCTTCCAGATCCACAACGTCTTCTGGCCTGATGACTCCGCACCGACAACAATCTCCGAACTTGCCTTGAAGCTGCAGCGCGTGAAAGCTGAACTGAAGAAATGGTGCGCCTCGGGAGCTCGGGCAGGTGCGGACATGATGTTGCTCTTCGTCACCACTTGGTACGAGAACCTCAATATGCAGATTATCCGCGAGATGCGCCGAGACTCCAGGTGGGAGAAGGACCCCGACTGCGTGACTATTCGCCAGGTGGTTGCTCACGAGGTCGCTCAGTATGCTGATACTGCAACCTTCATCGACGGCTTCACCGAGCCCGACACCGAGGTGGACGAGGGCGAGGAGGAGGATGAAGACGAGGAGACGGACACCGACGAGCCGGACCTGAGCTACTTCGACTCTCCAGCTGTCAAGGACGGGAAGGGGAAGGCCGTGGTCATCGCGGGTAGCGATGAGGAGGACGAGAACGTGGAGATGTCGATCGACACCTCCGCGCTCGAGTTCGGCACCTCGTCAGGAGCTGCCCTTGACGACACCGTCAACCTTCGCGCCCAAGCCAGCGGCTCCACCTCCGCGACAACGCCCGTCTCGGTGGCCACGGCCACTTCAGACCAGGTAGCCACCGAACTCAACGTCGAGGACGAAGCAGCGAAGTCTGTTGACGCCAGCCCGGAAACGGACACGACCAAGGCCACTGCTGAAGAAGAGGCAGCTAAGGCTAGCACCGAGAACGCTGCCTCGACCTGAGTTTATCCTGCAGCTTTATTTCTCAAACACTTATCAGATCCCCGGGATGCCGGGTGCAAATGTATCAGACTATTTATGCCGTTGCTACTCATTTTTATTCCCGCTTGTTATTTTCAACTTAATCAATTTGTTCAGCCTGGGCTGGATGCCGGGTTGCGTTATCATGCGAGTCCCCGAGTTGCATTTCTTATTCACTCTCTCTTTTCGTCTCAGCTCTACCCGCAACTTGTTGCTTGTTTGGTATTCGAGTCACAAGAGTTAAAGAGTAGAGCTGCAAATACTTAGCCGCTTAGAAACAATCATAGTAACGCAGCCCACCACTTAGCCGAAAAGATAGGACAAAGAATAGTAGTAAAGGCACCCTACTCGGTTCCTGCACTCTTCCTTTCCTTAGTAATTTTTCTTGTGCTCATGGACCTTTTGCTTGTTCTCTTGCTTGCCATGAAGCCGAGTTTCGGACAGCAGCAAAGTCGAAGAGTTGGCATGTAGGTTTAAACACAGTACTCAATGTACCTTTGAATTTTGAAGTAAAGCAACCGAATAGGCAAAAGGTAAAGCCGAGTAGAAACACTTAGAGCAATTTTGGACGAGGGCAGTCCCCGAGTTCAATTTCAGATTGCAGAATAGAATTTCAACTCGGATAAGAGGGTACATACACATCTTTGCTCACGAATGAAAACGACGGAGTAGAGCTACATTCCAAGGGCGCTTGGTTTCCTCTCCATCTTTATCTGCCCTGTTCGCCTGTGGTGGGCACGCATCTATAAGATAGTATGCATCGTTGTGCAGCGCTTTGCTCACAATGAAGGGCCCTTCCCATGGAGGAGACAACTTGTGCATCCCGGCTGTGCGCTGCACGAGCCTAAGGACCAAGTCTCCTTCTCGGAAAACCCTTGGGTTCACCTTTCGGCTATGATAACGCCGCAGGTTTTGCTGGTAGATAGCCGAACGTGACAGAGTCAGCTCTCTTGCTTCTTCAAGCAGGTCAACGTCGTCTTCTCGAGCTTCTCTCGCCTCCACCTCAGTGTAGAGGGTTACTCGGGGGGAGTCATGCTCTAGGTCTATTGGCAACACGGCCTCAGCCCCGTATACCAAGAAGAATGGCGTGTAGCCGGTTGACCGGTTAGGGGTAGTCCTTAGACTCCACAACACCGCTGGCAACTCGTCTAGCCAACACCCAGGTGTTTTCAACAGTGGCTCCATCAGCCTTGGCTTTATGCCTGCCAGTACCATGCCGTTTGCTCTTTCAACTTGCCCATTGGAAGCGGGATGCGCGACTGACGCAACGTCTAGTCGGATATGCTTATCTCTGCAGAACCGCACCATTGCTCCCTCAGCAAAATTGGTGCCGTTGTCGGTGATGATGCTGTGCGGGTAGCCATATCTCAGGATCACATCCTTCACGAATTTCACAGCTGTGGCCCCATCGCACTTCTGAATAGGCTTCACCTCGATCCACTTGGTGAACTTGTCCACCATGACCAAGATGTGAGTCATGTTGCCTCTAGCCGGCTGGAAGGGTCCGACCATGTCCAAACACCAAACAACAAATGGCCAAGTGATAGGAATGGTTTTCAGCTCGGAAGCAGGCATGTGAATCTTACTCGCGAACATCTGGCAGCCATTGCACTTCCTCACGATGTCTTCGGCTTGCTGCAGAGCTGTGAGCCAGTAGAAGCCATGCCGAAAAGCTTTCTTGACCAATGCCCGAGAAGAGGCATGGTGCCCGCATTCTCCTTGGTGTATCTCTACCAGAATCTCTTCTCCTTCCGCTGGGTCCACACAACGTTGCAGCACGCCGGTGGCACTTCTCTTGTGCAGCACATCTCGGACTATAGTGTAGCCCTTGGATCTTCTCTGGATCTGCCTTGCAGTCACTTCATCTTCTGGCGGAGTACCGTCCTTTAGAAAGGATAATATGGGCATGGCTCAACTCGGTGTCTCCCGTGTGGGAAACACTGGTTCGTCCACTTCCATTGGGACAGGCACCTCTGGTTGCTCTTTAGGGTTGGGAGCACTTCTCTGGAGCCCAGATCGATTGGCAAGGACTTCCTCAATGAATGCGACAGTCCCCGGGTTAAGGGCAGCAGTCCCCGAGTAAGGAGTGGCAGTCCCCGAGTAGGGAATGGCAGTCCCCGAGCAGAGGACGGCAGTCCCCGAGGCAGGAGTGGCAGTCCCCGAGTAAGGATTGGCGGTCCCCGAGTAAGGAGTGGTAGTCCCCGAGTAAAGAGTGGCAGTCCTCGAGTAGGGAACGGCAGTCCCCGAGTAGAGGACGGCAGTCCCCGAGTCAGGAGCAGCAGTCCCCGGGTTTCCTGTAGCATTCTCCTAGTCAATTTCCATGGGATCAGATTCCTCACTTGGCAGAGAAGGAACAAATATGGACTCCGAGTTGGGAGAGCGCTTGATGGATGGCTTCCTCAAGTGCTCCAAGGCAACCCCCGCCGGGATGGATTCCCGAGAAGATCCCAACTTGGACAGCTCGTCTGCCGCTTCGTTCTCTGCTCGGTGGATGTGCTGGAACTCGCAGCCCTCGAAGAATCCAGTCATAGACTGCACCAGGAAGCAATAGGATGCCATGTTGGCATCTAGAGCATCCCAAGTACCAGAGGCTTGCTGCACCACCAGATCTGAATCGCCATAGCATATAATGCGCTGCACGCCAACCTCCTTGGCTACCCGCAAACCATGCACCACTGCCTCGTACTCTGCTACGTTGTTGGACGCCTTGAAATGAATCTGCAGCACATACTTGAGTTGATCTCGCTTGGGTGACGTAAGCACTACGCCAGCACCAAGGCCTTCCTTCACCTTCGAGCCATCAAAGTGCATCTTCCAGTAATTAGAAACTGGAGCAGGAGGTTCATACTGCACCTCGGCCCAATCCACCAGGAATTCTGCCAGAATCTGAGACTTGATGGCTTCTCTTCTCGCATACGCGGGTGCATACGCGGCCAGCTCGATTGCCCACTTGGCTACTCTGCCACTCGCCTCCTTGTTACCCATGATATCCGAGATGGGAGCAGAGCTCACAACCGTGATAGGATTCTCTTGGAAGTAATGCTTTAGCTTCTTGGCGCCCAGGTACACGCCGTAGGTCATCTTCTGGTAGTGCGGGTAGTTTTGCTTGGAGCTGGACAGCACTTCACTGAGATAGTACACTGGGCGCTGCACACTCTTGCCTTTTTCTTCTCGTTCCACCACAATCACCACACTGACTACTCGGTTAGTCGCGGCAATGTACAGCAGCATTGGCTCCTTGGGTAGCGGACTAGCCAAGATGGGAGCGCTAGCCAGCATTGCTTTCAGCTCGTTGAATGCGACATCCGCTTGCGGAGTCCAGACAAATTTGTCACTTTTCTTCATCAATTGGTACAAAGTCAGGGCCTTCTCGCCCATTCGACCCAGAAAACGGCTCAGAGATGCCAAGCAACCAGTGAATTTCTGCACGTCTTTCAGGGATCTCGGCAAAGACATGCTCTCAATAGATTTTATCTTTGAAGGATTGGCTTCAATGCCCCGACTAGACACCAGGAAGCCAAGTAGCTTACCAGCCGGGACACCAAAGGTGCATTTACTCGGATTCAGCTTCATTTTGTACTTGCGTAGGTTAGCAAAGGTTTCCTCCAGGTCGGCAAGCAGAGTATGTGTTTTATTCGTTTTGATGACAATGTCATCTACGTACACCTGCACATTCTTGCCGAGCTGGTCGTGCAAGCATTTCTGCATGCATCTCTGATAGGTTGCACCCGCATTCCTCAAGCCAAAACACATGACACAATAGCAATAAGCCCCATACGGGGTAATGAAAGCAGTCTTTATTTGATCAGCAGGATTGAGTGCAATCTGGTGGAAACCAGAGTAGGCATCTATGAAAGACAGCAGTTCACAACCAGCAGTGGAATCGATCACCTGATCGATGCGAGGTAGCGGGAAGGGATCCTTGGGGCATGCCTTGTTCAAGTCGGTGTAGTCGACACACATGCGCCATGCAGTGACAGCCTTGGGATCCTCCTTCTTCTTCTCGACCATGACCGGGTTGGCTAGCCAATCCGGATGCAGCACCTCCATGATGAAGTTGCTTATCAGCAGCTTGGTGATCTGATCACCAATGGCCTTCCTTCTCTCGTCTCCGAAGCGGCACATAGCCTTCTTCACCGGCTTGGCGTCAGGACGCACATGTAATGAGTGCTCAACCAACTCCCTCGGGACTCCTGGTAGATCTTCGTTGGACCAGGCGAATACATCCCGATTCTCACGGAGGAAGTGGATGAGCTCGCTTTCCTATTTCTCCGCCAACCCGGAGCCAATGATGGCTACGCGGTCGGGGAACTCGGGGTCGACCTGGACCTTCTTGGTCTCCTGAGATGCCTGGAATGCGGTCCCGTGTTGGGTACTCGGCACGCCTTGCGCACCAGCTTGCGCGGATTGCGCCATAGCCACCACCTCATACATCTTCTTCTTCTCGGCAGCAATCACCATCGACTCCGCCGACTGGGAACCAGCAGAGGCACACTCCATGGACTTCTTGTAATCACCAGAGATAGTAATTATGCCATTGGGACCAGGGATCTTCATCTTCAGATATGCAACATGAGTAGAGGCCATGAACTTTCTCAGAGCGAGCCTGCCGAGTAGAGCATGGTAAGGGCTCTGATGATCGACCACTTCGAACTGCAGGCGCTCTGTGCGGCAATTCTCCCTGGTGCCGAATAACACATCTATCCACACTCGGCCAATCGGGTTGCACGAGATCCCGTGCACAATACCATGGAAAGTGGTCTTGCTGGGCAGCATCATGTTCTGGGCCAGCCCAAGCTTCTCAAGTGTGTCTTTGTACACTATGTTGATGCTGCTGCCGTTGTCGATTAGCACCTTGCTGAACCTCACATTCTTCTCGGGACCCAGGAAGGTAGGATCCAGTACCAAGGCGTAGCTACCCGGATTGGGCATCACCTTGGGATGATCTACTCGGGACCACCTGATCTCCTGGTCACACCAATACATGTAGTGAGGGACAGCAGGAATCACTGCATTAACCTCCATGGCACGCCTGTGCTGTGATTGCTTGTCGACCGGCTCAGAGGTGAAGACATGTAGCTCTCGTGGTGCTCTTGGTACTGGTTGGAGCCTCCGCCCCCATTGTTGCCGTTGTTGTTGTTGTTGCCCTGGTAGTTGTTGTTGCCTCTGTTGTTGTTGTTGCGGTTGTAGTTGTTGTTGTTGTTGTTGTTGTTGCGGTAGCTTTCATTGTTGAAGTGTCGGTTGGCTCCCAAAGCCACTTGGTTCACATTTTCTCTTCTCGGGAACACTGGCGGCCGAGCTGCGGGTGCACGAGTAGGTTGCACATTGGCATTGGCCGCTGGCAGAGGAGGAGGAGGAGGCAAGCCATCATTCTTGATCACATCCCACCACTCGCACTGCCGAGTAGTGTGGTTAGCAGGCCTTGAGGGGTGGTGAGTGTGAAAACTGCATGGGCCATCCTTCATGTCGTCAAAGACGAACTTCCTCGGCTGCTCGGAGTTGCCGCTACCCGACTGAGGAGTACGGAATGGTTTCTTGTTGCCTTGGCCCTGGTTCTGGTTCTGCCCGTAGGCTCCAGCAGGTTTCTGCCTTTGGCTACCACCAGCTCCAACAGTCACTGCATTCACCTCCTCAGGGTCATACCGAGTATCTATTCGGTCACCCCTGCGCTTGTTGCGGAACTCGTTGCGCTTGCTGTTGCTGAAGTTCCTTCTCGGCTCAGAGGAGTCCATCAGGGGCTGAGTAGGGTCACCGAGTGCGTACTGATCCGCAATCTTGATGGTCTCCGCCAGAGTGTTTGGCATCTCCCTCTGCAATCTCTGCCACAGCATGCTGCCGTGCCTGCATCCCTGCGCAAACCAAGTGATGGCCTGGGCCTCGTTCACACCTTCACAGGTGTTCCTCAATGTGCTCCACCGAGTAAGGTACTCGCGGTCTGTCTCGTCTTCTTGCTGCCTGCAAGCGGACAGCTGCTGTGGCCTATTCGGCCTCTTGTAAGTGCTGGTGAAGTTGCTGATGAAGGCGTCCGAGAAGTCCAGCCAGCAATTGATGCTGTTCTTGGGCAAGTTGTTGAGCCAAGTGCGAGCTGGACCCTCTAGCATCTGCGGGACATAGCGCACCGCCCATCTTCTGTTGCCGTTCGCGATATGGACCGCGGTGACATAGTCATTGAGCCAATCTTCCGGCTTGGTGCTGCCATTGTAGCTCTTGGTGCCCCTTGCGAGCTGAAAATTCTTCACGGACGGCTCGTTCATGATGCGCGGGCCAAAGCACTCGGGGCCAGGAGGACCCGTGTTCTCCAACCGAGCTGACAGGTTGATCCGGTCCAGCTGATGCCTCGCATCTCCAGGCGCCAACACGCGCTCGCCAACACGGTCCAGAATGTCATAGCCAGCCATCTCCATGGCCGAGTAGCCGTCATCATATCTGTCCACCTGCACAGCTGCAGGCTGCTCCACCGGGTTGGCGACTGGCGCCACTGCGCGCGGCTGCTGCCTCTGCCGAGTAGGCGGAGCAGCGGGACGCTGAGAAGGACCTGGGCGTGCTCCACCTCGGGCCTGGCTTTGAGCTTGATGGGCTTGAGAGCCTGCTCTTGCAGCGTTGTGTTCCTGCCCGGGCTGCTGCGGCACAGCAAGCTGTCTCGCGGCAGCAGCCGGGTCATACACCTGCATTTGCCTATCTCTGGCGGAACGCCCGCTGCGGCTCTTCTCGCGGCTGGGGTGCGTAGACTTGGCCTGATCGTTAGATCTAGCCGCGTGCGAGTGCACCACCTGCGAGGCTCCAGCACCCGGGTTGGCTTTCCGGAACTCCTCATTCTGCCTAGCAGCCTCCAACACCAACTCGTTGAGCCTCTCTTGCTGCCTAACGCGCGCGTCGCTGTCGAGACGAGGCAACTCGGCAGCTACAGCCTCTGCAGCTCTAAGTGTCTTGGCGGGTGTGCTATACCTAGGCCTAGTGGAGGTGTTTGCGGTGGCGGACTGAGCAGGAACCTCTACAACTGTCGCCATCTCGGCACCAAGGTTGCGCCGCGTGGCGCCTACTCTGCTAGCTCTCCTAGTGACTGGAGTGAAGCCGTGAGCCTTGTTGTACTCAAGCTGGTCTAGACTCAACTCAAGCCTAACCTTGTCCAACTCCGCCTGCTCGGCGAGCAGCTCCTGGCGTTGCCGCTCGAGCTGCTCCTTCATGCTCAGGAGCTCGAGGTCGGTGGGAGGCGGCATGCCATTCCGCCCAGCCGACGCAGGAATGGTCGGAGTGGTGGAGGGAGGGAGGTTGCAGTCCTTCTCGTAAGGCCTGTGGGTCCTGCCACCAGCGCTCGATGCAGCAAGATCCTCGACGACGGCCGCGGCTCCAGTAGCAGCTGCGCCGGCGTTTGCCGCCAAGCCGGTCACCATCACCTCAGCACGGTCCGCAGAACGGCGCGCAGGCCTTCCGCGAGCAGCGATCACCGCAGGAGGATCCTCCGCGTCATGCACCAGCTCGGGGTAGTCACGGTCGGTGACGGTGGCGACGTAGACGAGGTGCGCGCCGAAGGAGATCACCGTGCCGCCCTCTGGCATGGCCTTGCCACCGAAGTCGCCTGCGTTGTCGGTGACTAAGTCGAAGGAGCCGAATCTGTGGACAAGGCCACAGACCACGCGCTCCGCTGAAGAAGATCCCGTCCGAACAGAAACTCCAGCCAGCGCTGCTAGTTGCCCCACGGTGGGCGCCAACTGTCGTGGTGGTGTCACGGCAGATGCCATAGGATGGCTAAAGATGTGGGAACGATGGACGCTGGAGGTGCTCGGGGAGGGATCACGCGACGAGTAGCCGCGTGAGGTAAGAACTAAACACTGCAAACAACACGATCTACCCAGGTTCAGGGCCCTCGTGAGGAGGTAAAACCCCTACTCCTGCCTTTCTCTATGTATTCTGGTGTCTCACCGAGTAGCCACAGTACAATGTTCTTGCTACGGAGTAGCCACTCTTCTCTCTTTGTGATGAACTAGGTCAAGAATCTAGGGTTTCCGGTGTCCCAGCATGCGATCCCTCACGCAGGAGGCGGCGGGGCACCTTATATACACGGTGCCTAGCCAGATACGTCCAAACACGGACAAGTGTCAACATAGTGTGCACATCGTCCTTCTTCCGAGTTCCCGCTGACAGCTTTGGTTCCTAATCTTGGCTGCATCCGGAAAGTCGTTGGGCAAAACCAAGGGGACAGTCTGGTATCACTGTGCCAAACACAGAGTAGGGCCCCCTTATCCTGCGACCGCCTGCTTCCACACTGTCGCTGTCAGGCAGGCCGGTCCCAGATGAACAGTAGTTTGAATAGTGCCAAGTACGGACCCAGGATACGCGGGATCCTGTGTCAGAACGACTCCTTTGACTTCTGGCCCGAGTAGGTTCCCGCCAATCTTACTCGGACCAGCTCTTCTACTCGAACGGACATAACTCGCTTAATATCTCCTTCTGGTCATCTTTTCGTAAGACCGAGTAGCAGTCGCCCGGGTAGCAAGTACCGGGTAGGCGGCTACTCGACTAAACTTCTCTTCTGACTGTTGCCTTTACCACTTGCCTTTACCCTACTCGGGGGTAACCCCCCGACATGAACAGGAAAAACGTCGAACACCTCACCGGCACGGCGGAGCATGGTCTGCCTGTGGCCTCGCCGGGAAATGGAAAGCTCGGCCAGAAGAGGGAGAGAGGTTGGCGTGGCTACGGCTGATATTTGTGACGACGGAATGGAGGTCTAGCAGCGTCACCCCGTCGGCGGACTAAGGGGTGTCGCCGACATCAGCATGGAAGAGAATGGGAATGGGAGGTATGCAGAGCGATAGGGGAAACAGGGCATGGAAAAGTCGTCTGTCTCTCGACTATGCTGGCCCACAAGGAAACCGTAGACTCAAATCCCTTAAATAAATGAGGGAGCAATGAAAAACGGCTTGGTGAAGATGTAGATCGGGGCCTTCTCCTTCAATCCTTCAAAGATAAACGAGTTTGGGTGGAGGGATTGGAAGATCTCTTGAGTAGGTGAGCTGAATTAATGGAGGACTTCAATGATGGACGAGCTAACCAGTGGTGGAAGAAGGGAGAGGGTATAAATACCCCCTCCCCTTAATGTAGACGTTTTAAGTCCATCCGAAGACTTTACATCGATGACTCCGATCTGAAGGCCGGAGACTCCGGTCTTCCAAAGACTCCAACAAGTTTCCGTGGGACGGAGATTTCTTCAACACACAGGAGACTCCGGCCAATCACCGGTCTTTAACATAGGGTGACACCACTTTATCGTGCTTTGCGAGTGCTTTCTGGGCATCCGCCCGCACTGGGGCCTCTGGAAGGCCCTCTTCAAGGTGCGGATCTTCCGGGAGCGAGCGCAGCCAGGCGAGAAGCTGGGGGATCAGTTGCGCACCGGGGACTTCCGGATCCAGGCGAGAACCTACATCCCCTAAATGGAGATTTATTTCGTCGACTCGGGCCAAGGGTGGCGAAAGAAGTGGTTCTACGTCGTCGACAACAGCGCGGGTGGATCTCCTGAGTTCCACCCATTCGCAATTCTGAAGCGGAGGAAGTCCTGGTCGCACAAGCTCTCCGCCGAAGACAGCAGGATCGTCTCCCCTCTACTCGCAAAAGTGGCAAACTTCTGCGACAAGGCGTTGGGTGTGCCGTTGAATGGAATACATATCGCGAGTGTATTTCTTTGACGAAGGATTCAGCCCCTTCAGGCGAGGCCATCTACCATGTGGGAGTACCAAGGCGCCCAGGACCCGAGCCGCGTCTGCGAAGACTTTCTCTCAAACGCTGAGTTCGAGAAAAAGATTGCGGCCATCACCAAGCTGAAGAAGGGAGAGGCCTACTTGGCCTGTTCTCTCGAGCCATTCGAGGCAGCGAAACCTCCTCCAGCTGAAGTGAGTTTTTTCTTGTTCTTCTTTGGTTTCTTTGTATTCCGAAGTTTTATCGACTGAATTTCTTCTCTCTTTTTCCTCTTCTTTCTCCGTAGAGCCTGAAGGTGGCGACGTGCTACCCGCCAGTTTCGGCTGAAGACGCCTCGGACCTCCTGGCGAGTAACATCGAGGCTCCTCTCGAAACTAGCGTCGCCGAAGCCAATTCGAGCTCCGAGCGTGACTCTTCGGACGACGTGGAGGAGTCGGGTAGCGACCAACTCCATCACCGCAAGCGCCGCATGCACGAGGATGACAAAGTCACTTCCAAGGATAGTTCCTTGGGTGATGGGTCAACCAAGGCGACCGAGCCTCTTCAGGTGCCTCCTCTCCGTACGCTTCCGCCTTTTGGTCGTCCACCCAAGGTTTCCACTGCCTGGGAACATGGACGTTCTAGACGATGATGACGAGGATGAGTAAGTTTTCTTTATTTCATTTTTAGTCACAAATCTTCTTTCTCGTTCCTTGTTCTTTATTATGATTTCTCTTTTAATAGCAGCCTTGCGACTATTAGCCCTGGCCGGTTTGCTTCTTCACTTCCTTCCGTGAAAAGGAAAGAGGCAGCCACGACTGAAGCCGTAGTTGTTGAGGCCGCCCGAAGATCTCCAAGCCCCGCGAGAGCAACCGCCACTCCGGAGTACGAGCTTCCCAGCTTTGTGGGTGGGGCGTCCGCGAGTAAGGAAGTTTCAGGCAGCTCGGCAGAGCCTTTGTCTACTGCTCAAGGCAAAGTAAGTCCACTTGTCTTTTCCTTGCTCGTTCGAAATTTTATCGGGTGCACGGCAGTGCTCCCGATGGGAGTAGCCCCTGAGTCTGTGGTTAATTGCTTGCAGTTGGCCACAGGCTCAAGTCGAAGTCTTCTCCTCCTTTTCTTCTTGAATTCTATCGGGTGCACGGAGGTGCTCCCGATGGGAGTAGCCCCCGGGGCTATACTCGACTGTGTACAGTCGTGTATAGGGTCAAGTGATTTTGCTTTTAACTTGAATTTCTGCCTTGGGTTTTTGTAGGCTCTTCTCGACTCCCTCGCTGCTTTTGGGCGCCGAGTACTTTCAGCCGAAGCGGACTGCATCTCCCTTATGGCAGATCGCGATCGGCTTGTCCAAGATGGTCAGTCTCTCCAAGGTAGGCTGACGCGCCATTCTTGTTTTTACTGTTTCTCTTGATTGTAAAGATTGCCCCAGCCTTATGCTTTGTACTGCAGACGAAGTTACCCTCCTAAAAACTGAAAAGGCTGAAGCTATCGCTCGGGTGAAAACCCTTGAGGCGGAGTTGGAGTCCTCCCGAAAGGAGTTAGAAACCACTCGCAAGCATTCAGCTGATCTTGAGGGGAGCTTCGAGAAGGCTCAGGAAGCGCTGAAGCAGCTGGAGGAGGCGGGCGCCAAGCACGACAACGATCTGGTCGACCTCATTCGTCCTTCTGCTCAGAAGCTTGCGGGTAAGCTGTGTTTCACCTTTCTTGTACTATGATTTGATTTTATCCTGCTTTCTTAGAGTTTTAATCTGTCTTTGTTCCAGACGCCCTTGGGATTGGACTGGAGTTGCCTGGAAACCAGCAACTGGATGCCCTCACGGACTCTTGCACTCAGCTCCAGGAACATGCGAGTAGAATTCGCTCCCTCGCTGGTGATGCCACCCTAGTGTTGACGCGATTTCACGAGCGTTTACTGGTGGACGTGGAAGTTCCACCTATGTTCGATGGCCTCCTGAAGGTGTTCCTGGGTGATGAAGATCTTCTCCATGGATACTCAGTCGCCCAGTCCGAGTGGGGGGCCAAGATGGCTATTCAATTTGCCTTGGCGCATGGAGTCTCAGATGACCTGGAGAAGGTGTATTCGAGCGTTCCCTACGATGCCCATGGAAAAAAGGTAGCCCTCCGTCCTTTTGGCGCTCGTGCTAAATTCCTCGCGAAGATGCTTTCTGAGGTGCTCGCTCGTGCTAGCCGCAAGGGGCATCCTTCCGCGAGTGGAACTACTTCTTCAGCCCCCTAGGATAGTTTTTTATTTCCTTTTGCTTGTCAATGTAATGAACCTTGGGATGTATTCCTGTACTTCTATGTCGCGTAACCGAAGTGTTTTCTGAAATCTTGAGCGTCTGATTGTTGCGCCTTACTTTCGCATGCTCCCGATGGGAGTAGCCCCCGAGCAACCGTGAATGGGTGGTATGTTCTCGAGTGGGGTCTTGTGAATTTTCTGAACTTTCTTCCTTTCTTTCCAGGTAGCGGATCCCAACTTAGAGTCCTCGAGTGGGTCTGCCTCGTAGGTGAACCCCCTTGTTGCTGCTGCCAGCACATTTGCATCACTCCGTGACCGTGTTGCGGATGGCGAACGCAAGTTGAAAGCTCTGCGAGGTGTGGCCGATGTTGCCAAGTCGAAGCAGAAACTTGCTATGGAGCGTGAGCAGTTTATGATAGAAGAACTTGCGGCTGTTGCCAAGGGCATGCTCTGTAAGTTTGCGAGCCCCCGAGTACTTTGTCGTTGGTTCCTTTCTTTGTTTTGACGCTTTTGTTGTTCTCACAGTTGTTGAACCTGACGGAGTCTGTGAGACCCATCGGGTGAATAATCACATTATTCACGAGTCGAGTAGCCCCAACCCTCATGCGAGTGAGTTCTGGTCTGACCGCAAGCGAGGCTTTATCCTGGCTACCCTGAAGTATCAGGCGAGCCAGGCGCAGGTGATCATTGATTCTTGTCGCAAGGCCCTGTTCTCTGTCCATCAGACATTTTAGCCTTTGGGTGTTGTCTTGGATAGCTTGAGTAGTTTTCTCAGGATGTTTGGTCGGGTGGGAGAGATTCGAGAGTGCGTGCTCCAACAACTTGTCGGTGGAGCCCAGGTGGCACTTGCCTTCGTTCGGCTGTGGCATCCTGATGTCAACTTCCTTTCTGTGGCACGACTTCCTGACTCGAGAGGTGCACCAGTGGATTTTTCTCCTCACTATGCTGCCGTCCGTCCTGCAGCGGAGCAGATTGTTCGACTGACTTCTGAAGAGATTGATCAAATACTTGCAGAGGAGGACGCTCGCCGTTAAATATAATTCCAAGATGTAAATATATTGTTGTAAGGTGTTTTTAAGGTGTAAACCTTGTGACCTTGTATATTTTGTTCGATGTTTTAAAGGTGTTTTACGAGGTGTAGACCTTGTTGTACCTTGTATTGTTTTTATCGAGTGATTTTACTCGAAGGTATGTGATAATGCTTGTTAGGTGTAGCCCCCGTGTGTTTGGGGTGTGTACGTGTTGGTTTAGCATGTTTAAAAAAACAAAAGATCTCGATTGCTATGGTTGAGAAACCATGTATTTATTGAGATGGCTGAGAAGCCATGTATTTGATCGATCTACAGCGTGGCTGGTACAGCCTTATTTCTTGCGGGTAGGATAATTCTAGGGGTAGAACTTGCGGAGATGCGCAACGTTTCACGGGTTGGAGTAGATAGCGCTAGTATTCGGGTTCTTCAACCAATAGGCGCCTCCTGGGATGACTTCATGTATTATGAAGGGTCCTTCCCATGGTGGTTCGAGCTTGTGTCCTTCCTTTTGCTTGAGCCGCAGCACCAGATCTCCTACCACGAAGGATCCGTGGCGTATACGGCGATTGTGATAGTTGCGCAGTGATTGCTGGTATACTGCGGATCTTTCGAGTGCAATGTCCCGGATCTCATCGAGTGCGTCCATGTCTTCTGCGAGTGCCCTGTTTGAGGTTTCTTTGCTGTATGGAACGACTCGTGGAGCGCTGAATTTGACATCTTCGAGTAGGACGGCTTCAACTCCGTAGACCATGAAAAATGGCGTATAGTTAGTTGACCGATTTGGTGTTGTGCGTAGGCTCCACAGTACTGATGGTAGTTCCTCGGCCCAGTGCACTGCCGTTGGTCTCAGGCAATCAAGTAGACGCTTCTTTAGGCCAGCCGAAACTAATCCGTTGGAATGCTCGACCTAGCCATTAGTTTGCGGATGAGCTACCGAGGCGAAGCTGAGGGTGATTCCGTTTTCTTCGCAGAATTCCTGTGTTTCCTTGGCCGTAAAATTACTGTCATTGTCTGTGATGATGTTGTGCGGTACGCCAAATTTGCACACGATGGAATCGTGGAATCGCACAGCGCATTGTGCGTGCGCGGAAGTGACTGGCATGGCCTCTATCCATTTTGTAAATTTGTCCACTACCACGAGCAGGTGCGTATATCCTCCAGGTGTTGACTTGCGCAGTGGTCCCGCCATGTAGAGCCCCCATTGGGCGAAGGGCCAGGCGATGGGAATCATGTGCAGTTCTGTCACAGGAGCATGCGGTCTGGGCGCAAACCTTTGGCAGGCGCTGCATCTATCGACTAGATCTTTGGCGTCCCTTTCTGCTGTGAGCCAATCGAATCCTGCCTTGAAGGCTTTGCCCACGATGGCCCTCCAACTAGCGTGGTGACCGCAATCTCCTTGGTGTATATCCCGGAGTAATTCCTTGCCATCTTCAGGTGCTATGCATCTCTGCAATACGCCCGATATGCTTTGTTTGTATAGCTCGTCGTTGATCACCCGAAAGGATTTGCTGCGTCGCACTATTTGTCGGGCCTCGCAAATGTCTGCTGGGAGCTGTTTGTTGGACAAGTAGTCAAGGTATTTCTGCGTCCAGACTGGCTCGACCAAAAAGTCTTGCCTTGAAATATTGTGGATGAGCTCGATCATAGCAATTTGCGGGTTGTCGTCGATTTCCACTGTTGCGGGTGCTCTTTTCAAGTCGATGAACGCCTTTTTTGCTTCGGGTGTCCACTCGAACTTATCTGTTTTCTTCAGCAACTTGTAGAAGGGAAATGCTTGCTCGCCTAATCTTGCGATGAATCTGCTCAGGGCGGCTAGTCGCCCTGCGAGCTGCTGTACGCCATGAAGATTGGTTGGCTCCTTCGTTGTCAAGATTGCTTGAATTTTTTCTGGATTGGCTTCAATTCCGCGGGCGGACACCAAATACCTGAGGAGTTGTCCTGTAGGAACGCCAAAGACGCATTTTGTCGGGTTGAGCTTGATCCTGTACGCATTGAGAGCGTCGAATGTCTCCCTGATGTCCTCGAGGAGCGTATCTTCCACCCGGGTTTTGATCATGATGTCGTCAACGTACACTTGTACGTCCTTGCCAATGAGCTTGGCGAGGCATTTTTGCATGCATCACTGATATGTTGCGCCTGCGTTTTTCAGCCTGAGGGCATTGTCGTGTAGAAGTAGACACCGTGAGGTGTGATGAGCGTTGTCTTCTCCTTGTCCTCCTCTTTCATCCTGATCTGATTATAACCCGAGTAGGCGTCTACGAAGGAGAGTCGCTGGCAGCCTATAGTGGAGTCCACGATCTGGTCGATATGTGGCAAGGGGAAGTTATCCTTGGGGCAGTGTTTGTTCAACAACGTATTGTCGATGCACACGCGAAGGATGTCAGTGTTTTTCTTCGGGACCAACACCGGGTTTGCTAACCAGGTGGATATTTTGATTTCTCTGATGAATTTTGCAGCGAGTAATCGATTCACTTCCTCTCCGAGTGCATTCTGCTTTGGCTCGGAGAATCGTCTGGTCGTTTGCTTGATAGGTTTGGCGTCTTTGAATACTTCAAGTGAGTGCTCGGCGAACTCCCTGGGTATCCCTAGCATATCTGAGGGCTGCCAGGCGAAAATTTCCCAGTACTCACGGAGGAGTTCGACTAGCGCGCCTTCCTATGCGGGCGAAAGGGTGGTGGACACCATCGTCGCCTTCGCGGGTTCTGTCGGGTGCACTGGATGCTTTCGAGTGTCGCTGTTTGCACTGAACTCGAGTTCTGGAGCGTTCTTTTTAGTGAGTGGCATCACGGAGTGGTCCGTGGTTTTTGCCAATTCTGCCAGCTCCTCCTGCATCCCGAAAGATTTCGCGATCTCATTGAACTCAATCTCACACTTATCGGATTTTTGAAAGTCGCCATCTATGGTGATGGTGCCGTATTCCCCAGGAAGTTTGAGCTTCAGGTAGGCGTAGTGGGGTACTGACCATGAATCTCGCGAACATTGTTCAGTCGAGAATGGCGTGGTACTGTGAGGGCCAATCGACTACTTCAAAGTCGAGGAATTCTCGCCTGTAGTTTCTTGGGTTTCCGAGCACCACCTCCAAGTTGATTGTTCCGAGTGGTCGGACTGCTTTGTCTGGTACTATCTCATGGAAGGATGTTTCTGATTCTGCAAGTCCGTCCATGTTCCTATTCATCTTACGGAGTGTGTCCGCGTAAATGATGTTGATTCCGCTGCCGCCGTCCATGAACACTCGTGCGAGTTCGTAGTTGCCTTTCTGTGCTTGAATGACGAGCGCGGCATGTCCTGGTCGATATACCCGAGGGGGGTGGTCATCTTTGGAGAAAGTTATCGACTGGTCCGCCATTTTCAAGTATTCAGGTTTGGACGGTGAAGCTTGTACTGCCATGACCACTTGGCGTGTGTTTGTTTTCTGGACCCTACGGGAGGGGCAGACTTTCTGTATCATTCCGAGGAGTCCTGCTGGGATTGGGTACCCATTTCCTCTCTGGTTTGTGGCGGGTGGCGCTGGGAGCGCGACCAACACCACATTTTGATACCCTGGTGGAGGTAGGGGTTGCGGCGGGTGGAATCCCTGATGTCCTCCTCCTAGGAGTTGTGGGTAGCCTTGATTGACTGTGGCTCTGTTTTTCTTCATGTAGGTCTCGTGGATGTCTTGAAATTTTCAGCAATCTTTGAGGAGGTGGGTTGCCTTGGTCTTGCCCGTGCGCTTATCTGTGAATAGATGTAGCGTGCAATAACTGTCAAGGTCCTCCTCGGGGGTTTTATCGTCTGGCTTTGGCTTCCATTCGCGATTTCCACGAGGTCCGCTATCACGATTTCTCGTAAACTCTGCTGCAACCATTTCTTCTCGATCGTCGTGATCGTAGTGCTTTCTCCTTTTCTTTCGACCATGGCAGTCGTCCTCAGGTGCTGGCGAAGATGCCTTTTCATTACGCACAGAGTCTTCACCGTTTTCCCATCTGTCGGCTATGGCCATCAGCTCCCCGATGGTTTTGGGTGCGGCTCGCCCCAGTTCTTCTCTGAAGGCGGTCATCGAGCTCCTTTGGTGAAAGCTTCGAGTGCAACTTGTTGCGATATGTTTCCTGCCGTATTTTTGAGCGTGGTCCACCGCTGAATGTACTCGCGAGTAGAGTCACCACTCTTCTGCTTACAAGCCCGCAGCTCCTTGATGGACGCGGGTCTTTTATATGTTGCTTGAAGTTCTTGCGGAAGTCGAAGGTTAGATCGTCCCATGATCCATAGCACGCCCTCGGTCTTCCTTCGAGCCAGCTGCGCGCAGCACCTACAAGATGTAGGTTAAGGTACTGCATAGCTGTGGTCTTGTTCCCACGTTGGCATTTTACTACTGTGAGGTAATCCGACAACCAGGATTTGGGCTCCAGCGAGTCGTCGTACTTTGACACTTCCGTAGTGAGTTTAAATCTTTTGGCATCGGTGGCTCGCAGATCTCGCGAGTAAAGCACAACGCACCACAGGCTTCTTCGTCGGAGGAGGTGGATGGGGACCGTGCACGGTTCCTGATCGCTCGGGCCTTGTTGATTTTGTTCTGCGCGATGTCAGATCGCGCGTTTTACTCGGGCTGGTCGCGATCGTTCTCCTTCCGCGGCTCCTTGCTGCAGGTGTCGCGAGCGGCTTCTATGGTGTCGTGGACTGCGATCACGATCCCTCGGGCTGTCGTCGCTGCTACTCGGGCTGTCACCGCGACGCCGGGCTTCCTTTCCTCGGGCGCGACGGGGTGATTTCTCTCTTCTAGGTGACGCGCTCCTGCGTCTGCGGGGTGTTTCCATGTCCTTCCGAGGGGTCTTCTCAGTCTCTTGTGTGGTCACGTTCTTGCGGCCCTGGGCAGCGAGTCTTGCGGCTGCCATGCCTAGCCCCTTCTGGACTTGTCGATATTGCTCCGCGCGGGGATCATTCTCTCCTGGCTGGTTTGCCTGCAGGTACATGGCTGCGGCCGCTGCAGTCGTCGGGGTGAACGTTGTCGTCGTCGTCGACGTGCATGAGAGATGTCTCGAATGTCTTGCTGGCCCCGCTAAGAGATTCGCGACCCAGGGCTGCGGTCTTCGAGGCGTACTTTTTTTGGGGGGGATTGTTCCCTACCGAGTAAGTTTTGGAGAGAGCCGCACGGCGTAGACTCGATTCATCCGCCAATTTCTTCCGCTTGTCCAGATTCTTGCAGGCCTCCTTGATCAGCTCTGCTGCTTTCACTAGATGATAATGCTATGCAGTCAGATCTTCTTGGGGGGCTCCTTCTTCAATCGGCTGGCCTAGATGTACAACCTTTTTCGCCTTGAGCCAGGTGGCTCGCGACACTTTGATGTGCTCTCGCTCTCTCAGTCTGTCTTCCGTTTCTTCGGGTGGCTCGGCCGAGCCTGCCATGCAGACTTGAGCCAGATATGGCCCACGACTCCTAGGCGTAGGTTGACAATTTTTGCCGACCCGAGAAGGTTCTTCAGCTGAGATAGTGTGGAAGTTGCGAGTGTTCGGGCGGATGGATCCGCCGCTGGGCGCTAGGTCGCGATCAGCATTGTTGGGTAGCAAGTCGAGGGTTGCCGGGCTCGAGACGGACTCGAAGTCCGAGTCGCCGAGATCGACTTGCTAGGAGAAGTGCAGGATTCCTGCTTTGTTGGCGTGGAAGTGGAGGCTCCCGAACGTCAGGCACACGCTCTTCTCCAATCCGCTGAAAGCCGGGCGTGATTCCGGCGAGTGGGGCGCAACGGTAATCGACCCGAATCGGATCGGATCTGTTGGAGTCGAGGTTCCAGGGCTCCAGCTGAAGGTTGGCGATGATGAGGCTGAAGACACCATAGATCCAGCACGCGCCGTTCCCACAGACGGCGCCAAGTGTCGAATAGTCATCTCAACAAGTCCCTCGGATGAACCGATAGGGTTTCGATTAGGAGAACATGTAGGCGCTGGTGACAATCGTCGGCTAACAGGGGGCAAGATTTACCCAGGTTCAGGGCCCTCGTAGAGGTAAAACTCTTACTCCTGCTTTGTAGATATGTATTATAAATAGATCGGTTACAACGGGGGTGCTCGAATCGAGAGTATGGTCTCGAGTTCAAGGCTTTGGTAGTGCGTGATTGCTTGGATCCCCCTCTCGGATGTTCTCCTGGCCTTATATAGGTGGCCCGGTCTCAAACCGTACCGGGGGGGGGGGGGTTACAAACCCTAGCTTAGGTCAGTTACACGTTTCCTTCTTGACCCGCAAGGCTTCACGGGTGGGCCTTCGATTGGGCCTTCTAGAACTGTTGGTGGCACCTTTTCTTGGGCTCAGGTCTTGGGCCTTGGACCGGGTAGCCTCACCCGATAGGCCTAGGATTCATCCCCACATCATATGGTATGGATGATCTCTTCCTTGATGGTGTCAATGACGTCAACCTGATAGCCCTCACAATCCTCTCCTCCACGGTGGCACTTTGCGGCATAGTGAAGCAAGTTCACAAGTCCACCTCGGATTGCATCCACATTGCTAGCTTGAGGGGCAATGTTGTACCTGAAAAAGCGAAGGAGAATGTTGTACAATTGCTTGAGATCTTTGGCGGTACCAACACTTGCCGGATTGTCATAGAGAGGAGCTATGCGTTGTATGCCACAACATGAACACGCATCCTCTTACCACACACAGAGGCATCTCCATGGAGAGGATACCCCAACATCTCAGACAGGCGATGCATAGAAGACTCACACTTAATACGCCCAGTCATCGAGGTAATAGTGATATCCTCATCTTCACCCAAAGTGGCGGTGGCAAAGAACTGCTGGATAGCTGCAATGTTGATGTCCTTCTGAGTGGCAACAAGCTTCTCAAGACCCAGCTTCTTCACAACCCAGACAATGTCCTTGAAATAATTCTTCTTGATCATGGTCTCAAGGTTCAGAACCTTCTGGAGGCACACTGGATGGCGCAGATGATCATAGATTTCAGTTTGGATCAATTATGACTCCACCAATAATCAGGATTCTGAGAAGTGCGCGTCATAGTGAAGAAAGGTTGATTCCTCATAACCCTTCACTCACTCTTGCGCATATCCATGACAGTGGTGATGTGATCATAGCAAGCCTTCTTAGCAATCTCCTGTCTCTCAAGTTCTTCTTAGAATCTTCCCTCTCAACCTCTTCCTCAACCACTCTCCTCTGCCTCTGAGAACCAGACTGATCGGTAACCAAATAGTCACGAGAATGAAGACTATAACGATATTTCCTTGGATTGATGTTGGGGTTGGAGGAGGAAACCTTGCTCCTCTTACCTTTGAAAAAAAAATAGAGCAGTAGGATAACATATGGGTAAGCACACATGTCTAGAAATACAAAGTAGAAACCATCAAGAAAAACTGGGCACAAAATCTGTATTTACACCGGAGTTTTCGGTCTCAAGGGCCGGAGTCTCTGTCCAGGAAGGCCAGAGTCTCCGGACCTGGGCAGGAAACTACAAGTATAGATCTAGATTTTGGTGCTAAGCCTTCCTAGATGATTTCTAGTTGATACATTTTCACCAAAACGAATATGCACCATGAGAGATCGAGATAAACTACCCCGAACTAACCTAGGTCAAGACCTAGAGAGGGAGAGAGGAGGTGTACCCTTTTCATTCGTGCTGGCTCCTACACGGGGAGCAGAGACTCCCACGCAGGAGAGATGGGTGGTTGCCGATGACGACAAAGTCCATCGGTGAAGATCGACGGCCAGTGGGCGCCCCCAAGGAGAGGTGGTGACGCAAGATAGGTTGGAGTCGGAGGGGGAAGAGGAGTTGTGAGACAACACCCACCTCGATCCCCTTTTTATCTGCTTCAAAACCGCCCAGACCAGAATCTCCAGCCCGAACCCCGAAGTCTCCGATGTCCTGGATATTTCGTGTTCAGGGCGGAGACTTCAGTCAGACCGGCCCCAACTCCTCAAAATGCCAGATTTCAAAAATAGGACATCCATGTGGCCAAATGAGCAATGTTTGTGTGTGTGTGGGGGGGGGGATTTGGCATAGGTTTAGAATATCAAACTAGGATGAACTTCACACGCTATTCTTGCAAGATGCAATCAAAATAAAAGCCAAGAATAAGTGTGTTTTCCAAAAAAAACAACAAAGGCAAAAGATATGCAATGAAATCCAATAACACCCAAATAAGAACCAACTATTCAAAGAGAAGAGTTTGGTGAACTAAGCCACCATCTAAGAGTGTATGGTATGTCACCACGAAGATGTATCTTGCATGAATTGTCAATTCTCAACATTTTAGCTCACAATTCATCCATTGAGAATAGAGATATAAATAAATTTGTCTTTGGGCATAATGGGGGGAGGAAGAGTCCAATAAGTTAGGACAACACTGATGAGGTGTTGACCTCTAAGTTGGCCCAATCTTCACGAATCGACAAGAACGAACGAAGAACGCGAGGAACACGATGAACACGAGAGGGGGAATCGAGGGCAAACGCGCGGAAACACAAAAGGGGAAAGATAACTCGTGAAGCCTACGAGGGATCGCAAACCCAAGTCAACAACACGCTAATTGAAACCGATTCCTCTCACCGGTCGGTCCACCGATCCAACAGAAGCCCAAAGGGGAAGGTTGGCAAGCGCTACTAGAATCACTATGTGAGAGAGTAGCTCCTTGGAGAGATCTTGATATGGTCCTAGATGAACATCATCAACATAGGAGTAGCCTCGTAAGAGGAGTCACCTCACAAGAGGGATACAAGGGAAAATCCCGAAGTTCTCAAATCATCCCTAAACCCTAGATCTAGCCACCGGGGTCCCTTATATAGCTCGGGGTCAAAACGGGGGTCGAAACGGTGCAAAAACGGACCAATTCCGTGCATTTTGGGGCCACGCCGGCCTGGGAGCCGGCCTGGTCGGCCTAGGGGGCGCAAAGGCCGGCCTGGAGGGGTGGCCGGCTTTGGGCCGGGGTGGGAAGGAGGCAGGCCGGCCTGCATGCCGGCCCCTTCTGTTGGGTGCCCGGCCTGGGGTCGGGGTGGGGGAAGCCAGGCCGGCCTGGAGGCCGGGGCGCTCGGGTAGGGGGCCGGCCTGGGAGGCCAGCCCGAGGCCGGGGTGGGCGAGGGGGAGGCCGGCCTGCTCTGTGTGGTGGCCGGCCTGAGGTGGTTGGAGGCCGGCCTGGCCGGGGGTGAGGCCGGGAGGCCCCGTTTCCCTCCGTTCTTCCTCCTCGGAACTCCGATCTTGACGCTGTCTTCACCCGCTTCTTAACACTCCCCCTATGTACTTGCCTACACCTAAACCCAAACACATAGTCAACTATAGGTGTGGGTGCAAGATTCTCAAGTCAAACTCCTTGAATCGATGATATTTAGCTCATTCCTCAAGAACATGAGTCTTGTATCATCGAGAGGCTTCCTGAATATGTCCGTGAGTTGATCCTTGGTTGGGAAATAGTGTCGCATGTTGGAACACGGACACCAGGAGTGGCCGACGTCCAACCCCCTTATTTGTTCGGCCGTTGGCGAGGGAGACGCCTGAACTGTCTCTTCTCCGGTGGTGAAATGTGGGAGAGAAGGAGAGCCGAATTCACATCACATGAATACAACTTTTTTAACCAAGGTTCAGGCCATTGCGAGATGGAACCCTACGTACTGCATGTCTGATCTGGGATGGGAATGTTACAGGGGTGCGGACACAACACTATCTACCTCTCGTTCTCCACTTTCTCTCCCCTCTCATTTTCTCTCTTCTTCCCTCCTTTCTTTCTTCTTCCTATTTCCCCCTCCTTCTCTCTTTGTGTCTCTTTCTCTTTTATATCCCTAGGCCTTCCCTCGAACTTCTGGTCGGGTTTACACGTGCAGTTTCCCTCCTACTGCAGGTTACGCGTGGGGGGCGGAAGGCAGAGGGATCGCCTCCCCCCACGTGTAACTGTCACCCTTGAATGATGCACCGCGCACTATCTTCATCCCGCGATGGGAGCCATGGGGCGGTGGCACCCGCCAGGGCACACCCCCCCCCCCCCGCCGGGGGGCAATCGGCTGGGACCCGACTTATCAAGACTGTCCAAGGTGATGGACTGGGTCCACGCATCCAACGATCGGAGGACCCCCTGAAGGCACTACACCGACAGTAGCCCCGGGCGTGGGGAAGTAATGCCGCGAGTTACTGGCCCGCGCCCTTCTCCTAGCCGGTTGCGCCGGCCCAAGCCACATGCCTGCTGCGGTTGGCCTTCGCGTTGCACGAAGCGCTCACCGTATGGAATCTCCTTAAAAGCTCGCGTACCTCCCCCACCTCTCCACCTCCGTAAAGGCGAGGGAGAGACTAGGGCAAGGCACCATGGGACTCTGGTTCCCGTCCCATCGGCACCAGATCTTTGCCTTGATGGCATGCTAGGCCCCGCCTCCCACCGTGGGGCATGATGGCGTGGAATGGTCAGGCTCCGAGTTGGTGCATGGGGAGCTTGACGCCATGTCCTCCATAGGCATTATACCGCCGCACTCTTGCTGTCCATGGCGTGTCCCGGGCGTGGAGGTGGTTCCTACACCCCGGGTCGGTGAGTGCGTTTTGTTCGGCACTCACCTAGAGAGGGGGCTCTCCCCTCCGATCCATCCATTCCTAGTACAGCTCCTCAAGCTATACGGGATCCAGCTTCATCATTTCAGTCTGGACTGCATCTTGCACATCTCGTGCTTCGTAACCTTCTGCAATAGGTATCTCGACATACACCTCATCTTGGCATGTGGTGCTACCTGTTCTTCTTGTCGGGGCGGATTGTTGGGCAGGGAGACCAGAGGTGTCCATGTGGCACAGTGAAGGTAGTGCCCCGGAGTTCCCAGTACCCAGACCTGAGACTGATCGAGGCATGCGCCGACTGGGAGCGCATGTTCTTCTATTTTCCCGAGGTGCCGCACTCCTCCGATGGCCCCTTTCCCCTCGCCTTACATCCTTGCCTTCCTGCTTCGAGAAGGTGCTGGAACCTATGCAATCACGGGGACCCAGATGTCATCGCCGTCTTGACGAAGCAGAAGGGCTCATCGGGCTCGACCTCTTGATCACCTGGCAGTCAAGACACATGCTACCGTTGCAGTTGCGGGTGCACGACATTGGGCAGTGGAGTCATAATGGGGACCCCACCCGGATCTCGACTCGTTCTCTCGCACAGCCCGAGCTTGCGGGATGGGTACGGTCCGTCTCCTACTGGATAGTGTACGACCCGTCGCAAGTGGGAGGGCCGTGATACATCTCCAACGTATCTGTAATTTCTGATGTTCCATGATGATATTATGCCAATTGCTACATGTTTTCTCCCTTCTTTATAGCATTTTTACACGTTTTCCGGGACTAACCTATTAACAAGATGCCAAGTGCCAGTTCCCTGTTTTCTGATGTTTTTTATTTCAGAAAAGTTGTTCTGGAAATATTCTCGGAATTGGACCCCACAAATCCCGAAGTTTCTATTTTTCCCAGAAGCATCCAGAAGACCGAAGAGGAGTCGAAGATGGGCACCAGGGGGCCCTCACCATAGCCAGGCGCGTCCCCCCTTGACCGCTCCTTGGGGTGGTGAGGCCACCCTGGTGGCCCACCGACGCCGCCCTTTCGCCTATGTATTCCCCTACGAAGGAAACCCTAGGTACCTGATAAAAAATCCCTGAAAAGTTTCGCAGCCGTTGTCGTCGTCAACCCTAGATCAGGGGGGTTCTGAAGCTGTCTCCCGGCACCCTGCCAGAGAGGAGATCATCACCGGAGGCCTCTTCATCGCCATGCCTGCCTCCGAAGTGATGCGTGAGTAGTTCATCCTTGGACTACGGGTCCATAGCAGTAGCTAGATGGTTGTCTTCTCCTCCTATGCCTCAATGTTTAGATCTCGTGAGTTGCCTAACATGATCGAGATTGTTCTTATGTAATTCTATGTGCTGTGTTTGCTGGGATCCGATGAATATTGAAGTTATGCCAAGTTGATTATAGTCTATATTTCATATGTTATCTGTGATCTTGCATGCTTTCCGTTGCTAGTGGTTGCTCTCGCCAAGTAGTTTCTAGTGACTCCAAGAGGGAGTATTTATGCTCGATAGTTGGGTTCATGCCTCCTTTTCGCCTGTGCTCAAGTGACATAAACGTGACGGGGGAGGATATGTTGTTGCCACTAGGGATAAAACAGAGATATGAGTGCCCGCGTGCACAATCATTGCTTACATTACACACATTGCTTAATACGATTATCTGTTGCTTGCAACTTAATACCTAAGGGGGTTCCGATGATAACCTGAGGGTGGATTATTAGTCATAGATGCAGTTGGATTACTGTCTATCTATTTTGTTGTCATGCCCACACTAAATATCATAGTAGTCATCATGTCATGAATGTGCACTACGGTGCAACCTCTATTTGTCAATTTCCCAGCTGTAATTTGTTCACCTAGCATGCTATCTTTTATGGAGAGACACCACTGGTGAACCTATGAACCCAGGTCCATTTTCTTACACTGTTAAACAAACCACTACAATTCACTGCTTTCTTTACTTACTGCAAGCATACACTATTTTCCACACTATACGTCTAATCTTTGTTTTTAGTAAGACCGGTGAGATTGACAACCTCATGTACCGTTGGGACAAAGTATTTTGGTTGTGTTGTGTGCAGGTTCCGCGTTGTTGCTGACACCGGTGAGGCGCCATCACCACCATCAGTGGCATCAACCTTCTGAAGATCCTCTTTCTCCTACTGGATTGATAACCTTGGTTCTTAACTGAGGGAAATTCTTACCGCTGCACTCATCACACCCTCCTCTTGGGGTTCCCAACACACCATCCATAGCAACAAGAATTTCTGGTGTAGCAAAGAATTTCTAGCGCCGTTGCCGGTGACCAAACAAACATATATAAGAAGACTTCCTCCCGCCACGGTCGCCATCACAAGCAGCAAGAATTTCTAGCACCGTTGCCGGAGAGGAATAAGTCTTCTGGCAAAGGGAAGTCTCTCACTCTCAACCTCTTTATTTTGTTTATTGTCTTGTTTTTATTTTTTTTTCTTGTTTTGCTTCTTTATATCAAAAACACAAAAAATTAGTTTACTTCATAGCTGTTATTTTTGCTTTTCTGCTCTTAGTTTAATCTCTAATCATGATTCTACCCAAGTTTACCTTGAAAGACGTTCCAATAGGTAGCGGTGATATAATTGGGAAAGATAATATTGGAGAGTTCTTTAATTATGTTAGTAAGCACAAAGAATTTGAGGATAGATCCTTAGCTGAACTTGCTCCAGATTATGAAACCGCTGCAGCATCTCTAGTTCGTATGCTAGAAGTTAGGTTTGTTAACCTTAATCCCATAATACAACAAATGTTCCTCAACCTTGATAACATTAAGGATAGCGAAAAGAGAGAGTTTATTCTAGAAACTTTGTTTACAGAATTTGGTGATGTTGCCATTGAGGCTAGAAAAGTTTTTAACCGATTTGAGATGTCAGGCTCATGTGTAGATGTTAATAGCACACCGAGTAAACCAATGGTAAGGAAATTAAAATATCAATACCCTTTAAATTGGTAGGAATGCATGAAGCTCTAGAAAAGAATTTTGATTGGATTGTTCCTGCAAACCCATTTGATGAAAGTAGTGTGCCTAAAAGTGATGATAAAGGGACATCTAAAAATTCTATAGATGAAATAAAATTCATTGTTGAGGAGATTTCTAAGCTTAATTTTGATGCTTCTTCACTTGAAAATACTTGAGTTGCTTTCTATGCCTAGCTGAAAGGCGTTAAAGAAAAGCGCTACCGGGAGACAACCCGTTTTATTTCTCTGTTTTCAACCCGTTTTCTGTCGTTTATTTTTGTTTTCTTTGCACCTGGGTGTTGTCTCATTCCTGAGCAACCCCGTTGTATCTTTTCTTTTGTGTATTTGTTGAGCCAAGTAAAGCCTCTAATGGAAAGTTGAGACTATATTTCGGATTTCTGCGCAGGAAACAAATTTCTGCTGTCCACTGTTAAATTCGTATAAAATCACGGAAAACTCACAATGTCCTGAGTTTTTTTTTGCGTAATCCTGGTCTATATGTGCAACTTTTCTTAGATGAACACTTTTTGAGTTGAGCAATAGAAGATTTTCGAAAAAAATCATCTTTACCTGATGTCCTGTTTTGACAGATTTCTGCCAATAATTACATTTGCATCTTAATCTCTTTCTTTTGGTGTTCTTTTGAGAAAAAGAGTTTTAAAAGAAGTTGTGACAGTAGATAATGTGTTTATGAGTGTTAGGCTTGTTTTGAAACTGAACCATGTGAATTTATTATTTCGATTGCACTAACGTTGCTAATGAAGATTGTGAGAAGTTTGGTGTGAAGGAAGTTTTCAAGTGTCAAGAGAAGAGGATGATATGATGTGATCCATAAAAGTGAAGAGCCTAAGATTGGGGATGCCCCGGTGGTACATCCCAAAAAATTCCAAGAAGACTCAAACGTATAATCTTGGGGAAACCCAAGGCATCCCCTTCTTCATCGACAAATTATCAGGTCACTTCTAGTGAAACTATATTTTTATTCGGTCACATCTTATGTGCTTTACTTGGAGCGTCTTTTTATTTTTTTGCTTTCAGTTTGTTTTTATTTTTTTAATAAGCTTGTTTGGGCCCCAACATTCTTTTATTGGAGAGTGACACGCTCCGCTTTTTCATGGGAATACTTTGTATTCTTAATCTTTGTCTGGTTGCTGCATTTATTTAGCTCCTGTTTTGCATGCATCTCTTATCTAGAGTTGTTAGTTTTAGTAGTGTTATGTGAGTACTCTCATGTTTGCTTGTTGTATCATGTAGAGTATTTTTGTTAAAACATATCTTGTATGGTTCTTGTTGGGAAAAGAAATTGCTGCTTGAAGTAGAATTTTTAATGGTGCAAGTAGAAGCTTGTATAGATTGTGGCTAGAACTTTTTCATATCATGCTAGATGTTACTTTAGTTTTAAAGCCTTGTGGTTATTGAGTAGCATGATTAGCCTCAAATAGCCGAGAGTGTTTAATGTGCCATTGAAAGAATCATGAGTTGTTCTTGTCATATTGAAGCATAAATTTGTGGTATTCTCTTTTGGATGTTTTATTTGGTTGACTTGGCGCATGCTCACACCATGTTTATGAATATGAACCAGTCACTAATAGCCTCTATGATCATTTAGTTTTTGAACTTGTGGTACCACTTATGCTCTCATTAATGATGTTTATGTCGCTATGCATGATTATGGCTCTTATGCTCTCTTGATTTGTCGCTCCCAGTCTTCTGCTAGCCTCCACCTGTACCGAGTATGGAATTCTACTCGTCCATCCAACTCCCTAAAACCATGTTTTCCTATTGTGTCCACCATACCTACCTACATGTGGTATTTAACTGCCACTCCAAGTAAATTGCTCACGTGTTAACTTTAAAACCTTCAAAATTACTCCTGCTTTGTGTTCCTGTTTTTGCTCATGAGGACGTAAATAGAGAATCTTTATCTCACTTGTTGATTGGATTTCACACCCTGGACTAGTGGCTTAATCCGCTTATCCAATTGATATAAGAGCTGGCAGCGGGGTGCCCAACCCCAAATTAATACACACAAAATCTCTTCACTATTTTTGCCCCTGATTTATCAGTCAAAGCATAATTCTGTAAACAAAAGAGAAAGAGGGATGACCTTCTACACCAGTTGCGTCCTTCATATGGGAGTCGCTCTTGTGAAATCTAGTTGGCTTGTGACGTACTGTATTTTCTGTTTACCATTTTTTACATTAGAACACATCTCCCAAAATATAGACACTCCTCCATGATATGTGATTGTTGGCAGGCACCCGAGGATTCGGTTAGCCATGGTTTGTGTAAGATGGATAGGAGGAGTGTCAAACTTTTAATACCCCTGTTTAATAAAATAAAAGCTCTAGCACATGAGTGGTCCCTGCTTCCATCTGCGAATGGCCTTTCTTTTACTTTTATGTTGAGTCTCCATCTTCTAACTTTATGCACAGTTGAGAGAGCATTTTTTCCATTCTGAGTTTTATGTGCATTTGTCCCAGAAACATTATTAGCTGATTCATGATGTGTTATTGCTTGTTCTCTAATTATTTGTTCTAGTCTTCCTCATGAACTTTGAAGGTGTCCTTGCATTTATGTTTTGTCCCACTCTTAAGGACTAGCGAAATACCACTTTGCCATGCTTTCTCTATACTTGAAACAAACGTATATCTTTCTTTGCATTGTTATTCATGATCTTTTATTTGAGTTACTTCTCATGATGCAAAGTGATTGCTATGCTTTATTATTAAAGTTCTATTTATCATGTTTGTGTTAAATTTCTATGATCTCAGCTTACATATGCTTTTACATTTTGATGATCAAGTTTTGTGTGGTAGCTGTCACCTCAGAAATTATTTTGTTTTATCGTCTACCTACTCGAGGACGAGTAGGAACTAAGCTTGGGGATGCTTGATACGTCTCCAATGTATCTATAATTTCTGATGTTCCATGATGATATTATGCCAATTGCTACATGTTTTCTCCCTTCTTTATAGCATTTTTACACGTTTTTCAGGACTAACCTAACAAGATGCCAAGTGCCAGTTCCCCGTTTTCTGCTGTTTTTTATTTCAGAAAAGTTGTTTTGGAAATATTCTCGGAATTGGACCCCACAAATCCCGAAGTTTCTATTTTCCCCGGAAGCATCCAGAAGACCGAAGAGGAGTCGAAGACGGGCACCCGGGGGCCCTCACCATAGCCAGGTGTGGGCCCCGCTTGGCCGCGCTTGGGGGTGGTGAGGCCACCCTGGTGGCCAACCGACACCACCCTTTTGCCTATTTATTCCCCTCTGAAGGAAAACCCTAGGTACCTGATCAAAAATCCCCGAAAAGTTCCGCAGCCGCCATCGTCCTCAACCCTAGATCAGGGGGGTTCTAAAGCTGTCTCCCGGCACCCTGCCGGGGAGGAGATCATCACCGGAGGCCTCTTCATCACCAGGCCCGCCTCCGGAGTGATGCGTGACTAGTTCATCCTTGGACTTCGGATCCATAGAAGTAGCTAGATGGTTGTCTTCTCCTCCTATGCCTCAATGTTTAGATCTCGTGAGCTGCCTAACATGATCGAGATTGTTCTTATGTAATTCTATGTGCTGTGTTTGCTGGGATCCGATGAATATTGAACTTATGCCAAGTTGATTATAGTCTTTATTTCATATGTTATTTGTGATCTTGCATGCTTTCCGTTTCTAGTGGTTGCTCTAGCCAAGTAGTTGCTAGTGACTCCAAGAGGGAGTATTTATGCTCGATAGTTGGGTTCATGCCTCCTTTTCGCCTGTGCTCGAGTGACAGAAACGTGACGGGGGAGGATGCATTGTTGCCACCAGGGAGAAAACAGCGGTGTGAGTGCCCACGTACACAATTATTGCTTACATTACACACATTGCTTAATGCGATTATCGGTTGTTTGCAACTTAATACCTAAGAGGGTTCGGATGATAACCTAAGGGTGGATTATTAGTCATAGATGCGGTTGGATTACGGTCTATGTATATTGTTGTAATGCCCGCACTAAATATCATAGTAGTCATCATGTCATGAATGTGCACTATGGTGCAACCTCTATTTGTAAATTGCCCAACTGTAATTTGTTCACCCAACATGTTATCTTTTATGGAGAGACACCACTAGTGAACCTATGAACCCCGGTCCATTTTCTTACACTGTTAAACAAACCACTACAATTCCCTGCTTTCTTTACTTACTGCAAGCATACACTATTTTCCACACTATACTTCTAATCTTTGTTTTCAGCAAGACCGGTGAGATTAACAACCTCACTATACCGTTGGGGAAAAGTATTTTTGTTTTGTTGTGTGCAGGTTCCGCGTTGTTGCTGACACCGGTGAGGCACCATCACCACCGTCAGTGGCATCAACCTTCCGAAGATCCTCTTTCTCCTACTGGATTGATAACCTTGTTTCTTAACTGAGGGAAATTCTTACCGCTGCACTCATCACACCCTCCTCTTGGGGTTCCCAACACACCATCCATAGCAACAAGAATTTCTGGTGTAGCAAAGAATTTCCGGCACCGTTGTCGGGGACCAAACAAACATATATAAGAAGACTTCCTCCTGCCATGATCGCCATCACAAGAAGCAGGCCGCTTATGGCTTCACGGACCCATCCCCCTAGAAAGTCTTCGCAGAACTTTTTCGCCCTTCTTTTGCTGCCGAGCTTAGAGGGATCCTTCTCGATAGCTACTCCCCCGGCCCTCCTGGTGGCTGGAGGACCTGATATCTAGATTCAGCTTGCTCCGTCCTACTCACTCGCATTCTTCGTAGAACATCCCGACAAGTGTTGTCCTGTTGGGGCTTCTTCGGTATCGCCTGCGCCACGATGGCCCCACCAGCCTAGTACAACTGTTGGGCAGGGCCATAGAGGTTGGTACTTACTGCCTTTGCTGGGTTTCCCCTGGGAGAAAAATGATACTATTCTTTCCTACACACATTTTTAGCAAGAACACTGGTTAAATGCTGAGGCGCTGGACGATCAGCGGGTGCGGAACCTGGCCCTCCACAACCCTTTACAGAGGATATCGCCAGTCCCCAAGGGCCTTCGTCCTACCAGGAGTCTCGCAGGTCGGGATAGGCCCTAACAACATTGTCCATCTTGTAAGAACTCTGATTAGAAATGAAGAGAGGATGACACGGATAACCTCTTTTTTACCGTGCTTGCCTCCGGCTTGATTTTCGCTTCCTTCGCCGGTCTTGACGCGCTCTATGCAAATCCTAGGGCGCTGAGCCCCCGCGGATCCTCCATACTCCAGGTTCTTGCCGGGAGCCCTGGGTTGGACTGAGAGGTCCTGGATGTCACATTCTTCTGGCTCTTTCGAGCGGAGGCCGCACAAGGGGGACTGAATTTGGGGGGGGGGGGGCGGGAACTAGAAGTGCCCGGGGGTGGACTGAGAAGTCATGATCCGAAGCCACGAGGCATTTCCAGCAAAGTATGCGCCCCGGCCCAGCCCTTGAGCTCCTCGAGTTACCCAAGACTTCGTGTCCCCAAACCAAAATTCAAGCCGACTTTCTCAAAATAAGACTCCATGAAATTCTTCAATCACAAATCAAGTCAGCGAAATGGGGGTAGCGAAGTATACTTCGCGTAGTGTCTTATCCCTGGGAGAATCCCTTAGGGAGCACCGGTGGTTCTGCCTGGCTAAAAACGGAAGACCAACGAAAAACAGGACCATTTTTATTTACTTGGACAATCTTTTATGGGGTAGAAACCCCAAAACCTGGTGCGGATTTACAACGGGCTTGCCTGAACACGCTGGGATGCACGCGTGCTGCTGGAGCATTTGTGCAGCGGGGGCGGACCCGCACTGCCATCGACTTTGGTGGCACGGTCAGCGTTGAGTTGCCCAGGATGTACCCAGGCACGCCGATCGGCCACGCTCGTGCTGATCGGGCACTCGCGTAGTAGGGGCGGACCCGCTATGCCTGCGCCTTGTGGCCGCGTCCCCAGGGAGGGTACTGGGTCCGATCTGTCGGGATTCCGCGGGAGATAGGCACACTTCCCAATCCTGGTTCCCCGGTCGGCAATTGTCAACAGGTAGGGGACGACGATTCCATAAGTGCCTCTCGTGGGTGGGGGAGAGTTGCCGTGGGGCTGCTCCCCCCCGCCCTCCTTTCGATATCGAGACCGCCTGCCGTGGCCACAGCAGGATATTTCAACAGCCGAAAGGGGGGGTCTCATGTGTCGGGGGTCCTCCCATTGTCGAAGCAGTGGGTCTCGGTTCTCCTTGCCCGGCTATCACGCTGTTGAGGGGGCGGAGCAAGGCTCCCCCTAATCCCGGGTTCTCCCCCGGGCCCTACCGCGGCCACCCGGGACCATAGGTCCACCGGGCCTTGGCGGTCAGAAAGGTATTCTACACCCCCCTCCCCGCGCCCTTCTTCCCCTTTGGGAGACAGGTGTGGGGACCTTGAATCCGGCACTGGTCCCTGAGCTTCGTGTGTTGGCATTTCCCGGTCCCCAACTGTAGGGGGGCGGTTTTCGTCTTCAAGGTCCTCGCTGCCACAGTCATAGCGAGGGAACATTTCGGACTCAGAGGAGTCAGACGAAGTCCCAGTTGGTGCGCCTGCGTCCTCCTCTAGCTCCTGCCGTTCGGCGATCTGCCAGAGGTCCTCCGTTAGCTGGATGACCCTAGCCTACAGTTCTCGCTCCAGGAATGGGTAGCGGGTGCCGCCCATGAAGATGAGAACGATGGTGTCCTCTCTGGCCCCGGGACCCGGCACGCTAAGCGAAAAAAACGCTCCGCGAATCAGTGGAGAAGTTCCCTTACCCCTGGACCAGGCGATGAATGCCGCCCAAAGTGGACGATGGTGGGGTTGATGCATGATCATCGAACTCGGAGGGGCCACATGGGCCACCCCTCCGCCGGTGACTATGATGCCTTCTTGCTTGCTGGCCCCCTCCGAGGCCAGGCTCAGATCTCTGGGGAGGCACATTCCGCGAGGCGGACCCACCTTCTTCCTGGGTTGTTTGCTCCACGGCCACCGGGGCGACACCATGGCACCGCAGAACGTAGTCCGTCATGGCGATGAGCCCCTCGAGCCACGACTAAGATGGTGCGTCGTCTTCTATTGCCGGGGGAGGGATGCGCAACATGGTTCGCATCGCCGCCAGCGCTCTGTCCTCCCCCGAGCGTTCGAAGGCCTCGACCCCCGGATCGACCAGATCTGGGGTTGCTCGCCCACCACGCCCACCGGAGCGACCGGCAGTGGGGCTGGTGGTGTGATCTTCCGAAGGCCGATCCTTGGGTCGTAGATCCACCTTGTGAGGGCTCCATGGAAGCAGGATAGCTCGGAGATGATGCAGAATCTCACGCGCGCCCCCTGTTTGGCGCACCAGATGTCGCGTGTCAAAACATGTACATCGGGAGTGGCCGACGTCGAACCCCTGATTTGTTCGACAGTTGGCAAGGGAGACTCCTGCATCGTCTCTTCTCTGGTGGTGGAATGTAGGGGAGAGGGAGAGCCGAATGCACAACACGCGAACACAACTTTTTACCCAAGTTCAGGCCATCGCGAGATGGAACCCTACGTCCTGCATGTTTGATGTGGTATTATCCTGCCGGGGGAATGTTACAGGGGTGCGGATACAACCCTATCTATCTCTCGTTCTCCACTTTCTCTCCCCCTATCCTTTTCTCTCTTCTTCCCTCCTTTCTTTGTTCTTCCTCTTTTTCCCCTCCTTCTCGCTTTGTTTCTCTGTCTCTTTTATATCCCTAGGCCTCCCCTCCAACTTTCGGTGGGGTTCACACATGTCTTTGTCCTCCTTTGGCGGGTTACCCATGGGGGCGGAAGGCCGCTCCCCCCACGTGTAACCGCCACACTTGAATGATGCACCGCGCACCGTCTTCATCCTGTGATGGGCCCTCGGGGCGGTCACGCCCGCCGGGGCACCCCCCCCCCCGCCCGGGGGAGGGGCAGTCGGCTGGGACCCGCCTTATCAAGATCGTCCAAGGTGACGGACATGGTCCACGCATCCAACGATCGGAGGACCCCCTGAAGGCACCACACTGACACATAACCTAGCTCAATATCACCTCTTGCGAGGTGATATCTAATGAAGTGATGATGAATTTCAATATGCTTCGTTCTTCTATGTTGCACCGGGTTGTAGGCTATCTTGATGACACTCTGATACATCATAAATGTATCCATAATTTCTGATGTTCCATGTTGTTTGCATGCCTTATGCTACATGTTTCCCTTACACTTTATGCCAATTTTATCGATTTCCTGGGACTAACCTATTGAAAAGATGCGATGCGCATGTAACACGCGTTCGTTGGGAGACCCCAAGAGGAAGGTATGAAGAGCACAACAGCAAGTTTCCCTCAGAAAGAAACCAAGGTTGAATCGACTAGTAGGACGAACGAGTAACTTCAGAAGGTTGATGCAGTTGAGATGGCAGGACGCACTATCGGTTCAGCAGCAACGCGGAACCTACACAACACAATCAAATCACTTTGACCCAACGAAGCAGTGAGGTTGTCAATCTCACCGGTTTTGCTGAACACAAAGAGGTTAGACGTATGGTGTGGAAAACAGTATGAGAACAGTATTGAAACAGTAGCAGCAGTGTGAAAAAAGTGGAAACAGTGTGTGTATTATCAATATGAGAAAATGGACCGGGGTCTACAGTTCACTAGTGGTGTCTCTCCATAGAAGATAAATAACATCTGTGGTGAACAAATTACAGCTAGGCAATTGATAGCAATGAAGGCCGCACCGTAGTTCATATGCAAGACATAAAGATTACTATGTGATTCATGCATGCATTACAACAAGATACATAGACCGTCATCCAACTGCATCTATGACTAATAATCCACCCACCGAATATCATCCGAACAAACATTGGGTATTAAGTTGCAAGCAACAGATAATCGCAGTAAGAAAAGTGTGTAATGTAAACAATGTAGACGAACTAAACCCCAATGTTTTCTCCCTAATGGCAACATCACATCCTCCATCCGTCACGTTTCTGTCACTCGAGCACAGATGCAAAGGAGGCATGGACCCACTATTGAGCATAAATACTCCCTCTTGGAGTTACTAGCATCTACTTGGCCATAGCATCTACTAATAACGGAGGGCATGCAAGATCATAATTAACATATGCATGAAGATAACATGATAGATTGATAATCAGAAGACATAGCATTCAACATTCATCGGATGCCAGCAAACACAACATGTAGCATTACATAAAGATGATCTCGATCATGTAGGGAAGCTCACGAGATCTAAACATGAGGCATAAAGTGGAGAAGACAACCATCTAGCTATTGCTCCGGTGATGAATTTCCCTCCCTGCAGGGTGCCGGGGAGAGCTCCAGAACCCTCCCGATCTCGGGAGGACGATGACGGCAGCCTCAGGTGTTTCTCAGAAAAAAGTGGTACATTTTTAGGGTTCACGTATCGGGGGTATTATATAGGCGAAAGGGCAAAGGCGGTGGAGGCCTGGGGCCCCACAACACCTTATGGCACGGGCAGGGGGCGGGGGGCGCCCTATGGTGTGGACCCCCTCTAGGCCTCTTCGGGACTTCGTGGAACCTTCGGGAATTCTAGTACCTCTGGACTTCGAATTTTCCAATTCCAAGAATATTTCCAGAACAACTTTTCAGAAACTAAAAACAGCAGAAAACAGCGAACTGGCTCTGTGGCATCTTGTCAATAGGTTAGTCCGGAAAATCAATAAAAGGGCATAAAGTGTATAGAAAACATGTAGGAAACAACATGAAAACAACATGGAACATCAGAAATTAAGGATACGTTTATGACAGATCAACATCCCCAAGCTTAGTTCCTACTCGTCCTCGAGTAGGTAAACGGTAAAAACACATAATTTCTGAGGTGACATGCTACCAACATAAACTTGATCATCAATAATGTAAAAGCATAAGCAAGCTGAGATCATAGAACTTCAACACAAGGATGATAGATAGAATTTTAACAATAAAGCACAACAATCACCTAGCATCATGAGAAGTAACACAAATAAAATATCATGAATAACAATGCAACTAACACTACCAAATTCCGCGCGATCAGGGACGTTTCAATACCCTTGCGGATGGGCTCCAAACCGTCGCTAAGGGCAATCCGCGACGGTTTACGCGATGGAATGAAAACGTATCAGATCGACTGTCACGGACGATTCCGCGACGTTTATATGAACACTAAACTGTTAAGGCTATCCGCAACGTGCAGCAAATCGTCGCCACCAGTTGGGCCGTCCGGACTAGGCCCAATAAGCATTAATGTTTTTATTTCGTCGCTATGAGGCGACACGTGGCAAACGAGTTCCAAATGGCCGTTATCGTAATCAGCTAATGTGACTAAACGTTTAGTCACCATAAGCAAAATTTGGGAACGTTTTTTTACGTCACCAGTCTTGACCAATGAGGCGAAACCATGTGGACAAATCGAAATACTCCACATGGAAATAAAATGGTGCCACGTTGCCTTCTTCTGGGACGAAATCTGTTCGTCTCGGGCTACCCAGCGACGTTTTTTTTTCCGTCGTGAGTCTCAACCAATCAGGCGAAAGCATGTGGACCAATCAAAATACGCCACATGGAAACAAAATAGCGCCACGTAGCCTTTTTCTGGGACGAAATCTTCTCGTCGCGGGCTACCCAGCGACTATTTTTTCGTCGCTAAACTCGTGGCACGTGCACCAACCAAATGGTGCCATGCAACGTCTTTTCCATGACTTTTTTCCGTCTCGGATTTGGGTGATGTCATCACCGTGCCGGAGACATTATTTTTACGTCGTCGAATCGCCCACTCATAGTAGGCCACGTGGGCTGGGCATACATCGCCACGTGTCGGTATTTTCCTTGACGGATTTTTACGTTATGTTACTATGATGTCGGTTTTGGTGCTATTTGGGTGGTTACATCATCATTATAATTGCCAATTGCACACAGGCAGAAAAAAACGACATAACAGGCATCAAATACTTAGTTTTTTTCACAGAATATCAAACCAACATACAGAACCACAGTTTCAAGGACCACGCATCTGCTCAGCCAGCATCTCAAGTAGGGCAACTCCTTCTAGTTGAGATTTCTTTAGCGCAGCTTGCTGCTTCCGAATGTCTCCATATCAACTACAAACTTCAGCCTCAGTTGCTCGGATTCTGCTTTCGCCGTCCTCATAACAGCAATGTTCTGCGCACATTCACATCAAGCTGTGGTTCAGGCTCAGACTGTGAAAGACATGATTCCACACGGACCTTCTTTGAGAAAGTATGTTTTCCACTCTTCGGCATGACAACTTCACTATCATCCTCGTCCTCAACCTCTGAAGCAGATCGAGACATCACCCTTTTCTTGCTTGCCTATCAAGCATGCAAAGAAAATAGATGAAAATAACAGGTGACAAGAATGTACAGAACATAGATGAAACTAACAGATGACAAGCATGTACAAAAAATTGATGAAAACAAGCAGATTATAGTCAAACAACTGTGTATGTCATGAACTAGCTGATGAGAAGCATAGATGAAACAGCAGGTGTCAAGCATGTGAGGAAGATAGATGAAAATAGCAGATGACAAGCATGTACGAAAAAATTGATGAAAACTAGCAGATTATAGTCAAACAACGGTGTGTGTCATGAACTCGCTGATGAGAAGCATAGATGAAACAGCAGGTGTCAAGCATGCGAGGAAGATAGATGAAAATAGCAGATGACAAGCATGTACAAAAAATTGATGAAAAGTAGCATATTATAATCAACCAACTGTGTGTGTAATGAACTAGCAGATGAGAAGCATAGATGGAATAGCAGGTGTCAAGCATGTGAGGAAGATATATGGAAACCATGTTGAAATGACAACGACGGCCTTAATTACTATAAGTGAGTTTCACGGCCTTAATTAGCTTGCCAAAACTTCTTATAGTATGTAATAGAGGAAGTAGCACAAAATATATGGCGCCACATTGATCAAATAGTTCAACACAAGATAAGAAAGATGCACCCTAGTTGTTGCGATATCATGAAAGAATGTTGAGCTACCGGGTTAGGGAATAACCTGCAGCTCATTGTCCACGCTGGATTGTGATTGATATGACACGACTCCTTCAGTGGCATCTGATTCCTCTTCAACATCATACACAGGCATGTACTAAGATCCAGAGTCTTGCTTCTTGGTCTTTTTTGGGGGGGTACAGTAGGACATGAAAGAAAACTTGCTGGCTTTACGCCCAGTTCATGCATCTTTGCATTGTTTGCCATGATAGTTTTTTTGGACACAATTTGTTCAGGCCGGTGTAATCTATACACATCCTAAGAACAGTACTATCTTTCTTCGGGACTAATACTGAGTTTGCAGACCATTCAGTATGTATAACTTCCCGGATAAAGTCAGCTGCTAATAGCCGGATAATTTCCTTGCCAATAGCCTTCCATCTTCTTTCGTCGAATCGACGGAGACCTTGTTTGACGGGTTTAGATCCTGGAATTACCTTGAGTTGGTGCTCAGCAAGTTCCCTGGGTACGCCTGGCATGTCCGCTAGATACCATGCAGAAATATCCTAGTTATCACGGAGGAACTTGATGAGCTCGCTTTCCTATTTGTCGGTCATGCTAGTTCCCACTACGACAAACTTTGTCGGATCTTTGGGATCTACGATAACATGTCTTGTATTCTCGAAATATTTGAAGCTGTCTGCCGGCTTCCAGGTTTCTTTTCCCGCCGGCATTTCTGTTGGCGATACTTATTTCGCCAGCTCCTTCAGTTCTTCCTTTGCTATCACCTTTTCTCCGCAAAGGACGTTTTGTTTTTCCTGCTTGTTTGCCAATTTGAAGTCTCCATTTATGGTGATTACTACTCCTTTTGGCCCTGGCATCTTCAGCTTGTTATAGATATAACATGATCTTGCCATGAACTTGGCGAAAGCTGGACGTCCGAGTATTGCGTGATACACGCTTTCGAACGGCACAACCTCGAAGGATACTTTTTCCTGCCAGAAATGTTCTTTCTCTCCAAAGGTTACGTCTAGGGAAATTTCTCCTAGGGATCGTGCTTGCCTGCCAGGAACGATGCCGTGAAAACGTATGTTGCTATGATTGAGCTGGATCTTGGAGATTCGCAGATGCTTCAATGTATCCAGGTACATTATGTTGATGCTAGATCCTCCATCCATCAGCACTCTTTTTATCCTAGTGTTTTGAACAATAGGACTTACAACTAGAGCTTGCTTGCCGGGTTCTGGGATGTTTCCGGGATGATCAGACTGATCCCAGGTAATCGGTGTGTTTGAGTATTTCAAGAATTTCGGGGTTGGTGGGACAACCGCGTTTATTTCTCGAAGTTTTCTCTTTGCCACCTTTCCCGATGGAGTTGCCAGGAAAGTTAGGTTGCATTCTCCGTCAACTCTCGGAAACTTAGGCTCGCCTTTTTGCTGTTATTTTTGGATTTTTTCATCAGTGTCCGATTCACTGTCTTCTTTTTCAGTTTCTGGCTTTTGCTTGGAAAACTTCCTTTTGGAATTTTTTCCTTTGCTTCCGGATCCTGTATTGCCCTTCATATGCTTATTGAGCCGGCATTGTGCGTTGGTGTGGGTAGGTTTCCCGAATTGCGAATGGTGGACACAGTTTTCCAACTTAATCCTTTCCCACTCTTCTTTTGTGTAGGTGATCGGTTCTGTGCTTCGTCCTTTCCATTTGCTCCCATTTTCTCTTCCAAAGGCTATATTAACTTCTTTGGGCTTTTGCTGTGTTTCTGGAGTTGCTTTTTTCTCAGGACAAGGGGTCTTTTTGGCTTGAATCAAAGTGTCGATATTTCCCCCACTTGCTCTGATGTCGTCTTCGGCCGCTGCGTGCTCATTTGCGGTTGTAAGCATAGATCCGAGATCTTTATGATTTTTTGAACCTATCATGAACGGTACGATTCCGGGTTTTAAGCCATTGACGAAAGCATGCATTGCTTGTACGTCAGCTACTCCAGAGAAGCTGTTTTTCATTGTAATCCATCTTGAGATAAAGTCCACGTATGGCTCATCTTCAAACTGGGTGCAACAATTTAGCTGGTTGATGCTGTTGGGGGATTTGTACGTTCCCCGAAAGTGTTGAGTAAAAAATCTAGCCATATCATCCTAGCTATCAACAGTTCTTGACACGAGCCCGTTGATCCAATCTCTGGCTCCATCCAGTAACATAAGGGGGGAATTTTACTGCCTCTAAGTCTGTCCCGTTGTTAATCTGGACGGCAGTGTAATAGTCTGAGAGCCAGGTATCCTGGTTTGTGCTACCGGTATATTTTTGATATGTTGGACCAACTTTGGCGAAGCCAGCATGTAGAGTTATTCTTCGGATCCTGTCAGTGAAACACTTAGGCCCGAAGTATAGATCATCTATTTCCACTCTATCAATGTGTGCGGAGTATCTACCGGCTGAGTGGATAGAAGGGGATCTACTCCTTTCTTTTCCATTGTTGCGCGAGCGTGCTTTTCCGGGATTATCTCTGTTTCCTCCGTTATCATGCCCTTTGGGATAAGGTGGAGTTCTACTTCTGTGTCTTTCCTTATTCCTAGCGGATGTACGGGATCTCTCACGCCTGTGAGGAATATCATGTCTTCCGGCTTTCTCAGCAGGGCGTCTTGGAGGCGGCATTGCTTTTCCGTCTTTCCGGTTTTGTTCCTCCCGACCTTGGGGGTTAATTCCATCTTTTGGCAGATGTGATCCGGTTCTGGACGTTGCATCCTTATTATTGGGTTTTTTCTTGTCCTTTCTCGGATCTCCTTTCTTCTCTTTTGAATTACTTGAATCTCCAGGTTCTTCAGGTCCAGGTGCTCCATCGACGCAAGTAGCTGTTTTGCATAGGGCTGAGTCGTCATGCAACTTCCCTGATTTTGCTTGTCCTCGCTGTTGCTGTTGCAATGACTTTCCTAAGAAAGCATACACCCCTTGAAGTTTTTCGCCGTTGGAGTACATGTCATTGTTGAGGATGGCGAACACGGCTTCCGTGTTTTCTGATGCGGTTTTGTATATAGGTTCGCCCCTGGCATCTGTGTCATTTACTTTCTTTTTCCACGCCGGGTTTTAAAACCGTTCCTTTGGCGGCAATACTTCCGCTCTTGTGATTCCGGGTAGCCGTGTAGTTTTAATTCCAGATCTATTCCTTCCCTCGTACTCCTCGATTTCTTCCTGCTTTGACTTAATGTCAGCTTGGGTTTCTGGAGGTGTTCTCGAGTTCTGAATTGATGTTGCTGTTGCCGTTGGACAGCTTGTCTCCTAGCTTCCAGCACTTCAGGGGGTTCGTGAGGTCCCACTGGTGTTTCAAGTACATCTTGTTCGTCCTGTTCTGACATTGGCGGAACAAAGATTTCCTTCGCTTTCTTCTCCGCAGGCCTAACTCCACTTCACCCTCCTGCTTCCAGGTTTCGTTGGCTGGATCAGCCAAATTTTTCTTCTGGAGCTTGTACTGGAGTTTCTTGGAAGCTTTGTGTTTTTTCTTGAAAGAGGGAGGTTTTTTACCAGGTTCGTCCTCTGTCAATTCCTTGACATCCCGGTATGTTGGAGTGGTTTCCCCCTCCTCTCTTTCCTCATATGGCGGAGGTGTCCTAGGGATTTCCTGACTTTCGGCATCCGTGTTTTCAGCCGGTTTTGCCATCAGTACTTCGTGGAATCCCTCTTGAAAGGATTTGACCTTTCTTTCGAAAGCCTCAACATCTTCATCTTCGGAGTCGAACTGGTCCGATACGGGTTCCGACTCTAATCTCGCCTCAATGGCGGCTAACACAGAATTAGCTTCCGAGTTCGTCGTCAGATTGACGGATGTCGGATCTTACACCTCTATTGTAGGACTGTTGTCTTCTGCCTTTTCCACGAGATTGCTTTCGTCCGTGTTTTCGGCGAGCTCGGATTGCACCATACCGATAAAGTGCAATTCAGCATAATATCTGCGATCTGAGCAAAATCCGGCGTCATAGTCTTCTTCGACTGGGTATAGGGCGGGTGGGATAAATTTGCTTCCACCACAGAATTCCATTGCCTCCGCAGTTAATCCGATAAAGATGTTTGTAGATCCGATCGGTAAAACGCAGGCAATTAGCAGATGATTCTGTGCTGGCATGTACGATCCGTTGTCGAGGAAGTGCCCGACGTCGTTATCGAATTCCAGGCTTCCGACAGTTATGGTACTGCCAATTCCGCCGAGTATCCCCGATCGAAACATAACGCCTGACATCGCTGGCCCCATGGTGGGCGCCAACTGTCGAAACATCGTAGTAGAATTCATAGACGGGAGTGCCATGAGACCACTGCTAGAGACGTGGGGGGGGGGGGACGTGGTAGTATGACGAACGATGAAACCAAGGTTTTACCCAGGTTCGGTATGACACAACTAGGCGACGTTCCTACTCCTGCAATCTCACTAAATCAGGATTGAAGCCTGAAGTATACAAAGTACAATGTGAGTTAGGTTTAGCTAATCGTCAAGGATCAACCTCTCGGCGAGTTAGCTTCTAGCTTTTTATCTTTTTCTTATCTCCCGTCCGGCTTTATATAATAGCCGGGTTAGGGCTTACAGAAAAGGAAACCTACAAGACTACGGTAAGTTCTAACTTGGAAGGCAAGAATCCGCCTTCTACTCCATGACATACCACGTGGGCCGTGGTCCGGGTTCTTCTAGAATCCGGCTTCTGCGCGTCAGGTTTCTGGGCCGCTTAATGGACCGTAATCCATTACCATTTAGGCCACCCTGGTAACCTGGAACTTTAGGACACCACCTGATATACCCCTAATTGGTATATATCCGACACACGCTCTTCTTCAATGGGGTCTAGTGGCGATCCTAACATGAATAAAGAACTAAAAGTAAAGTACAAATATAACGCTTCATAAGAACCTAATACATCATAAATAATTAAGGCACTCATCTTGTAAGAACAGTCCAGTGCAAGTAATATAAATTCGGATCCTAACTAAGACTGATAGGATCACAAGCAAAGTGAAATTAAACCTAATACGTAGTATACAGGCTAGATTGCTGCAAATAAGCAAAGTTTTACCAAGCAAGAAGCCCCCCCCTTCCTATTTCCGTTACACGAAACCATTTAGAGAGATTTATTGCATCAAACATTAGCAGTATAATTAGGATAATAATGAAGCATCGAACATACGAATAAACAGACAACCAATTTAGAAAGATTAACTGCATCGAACATAAGCAGGATAATAAGGAAGCATCAAACATACAATTAAATAGACAAAAGCAATTTAGAGAGAATAGTTGCCTGCGTCTTTAGGGTCTTCTGTCTTGCTGCGTTTATCGCCTTCAATCTTCACTCGTATCAGCGTGCTTGCATACATTGACGGTGATGCTGCGGCGAGGTTCGAGACGAGGTGTCAGATCTGGATGTACGGCGAGGTCGGTGGCGAGGTGGCTGACCGGCGAACACGGCGTCGAGGTGGCTGACCGGCGAGCACGGCGCAAGGTGGAAGATAACGTACGGCGAGGTTGGAGACGATGTAGCAGACAGGCGAGAACAACGACCAGGTGGCGGATCTGGACGGCGAAAAGGCCGGTGATGTGGCAGATCTGGAGGGTGATCTCGACGTCGACGAGGGAGTTCTGGCAAGAGAGCTATACGGCGAGGTGTGAGACCGGGGGAATAGAGGATCTGTTTTTGGAGGACAAGGGGGAGTGGATATTTCGAAATAGTGGCCTTCTCTTTCGGCGAGAGGGCCGATCGAGAGGATCAGGCAGGGTTTCAAAACGATTACAGAAATGCCCTCCAGGCTAAAGGTTGCCAGTTGTGTGTGGGAGGGTTGAGGAGTAAATTATCCTTGCACGGAAAAATTTGGGCGGGCTTTCCTGGCGCGAATTTTTCGGAGCGACGCGAAATTTTGGCGGAACTGCGGGAAACTTTGCTAGCCGTCCGATGCTGATGGGTGGCTTACAAAAATTGAGCATTTATGCAATTATTTAGTACTAAAGATTGTGAAAAAACCCCGAAAGTATTTTACCAAAAATCCTGGAAAGGGTCAATTATGTGGAATACTACTACATGTTAATTGGTGGCTTGAACTTTGCTAGCCGTTGGATGCTAGTGAACTTTTTTGTCTACACCTATCACCGGTGTCGGAAGGGGGTAGACCACTGTTCTTTTTTGCTTGGTTCTGTTAAGTCAGGCCATAGTTACATGGATAACAAAATTTAGATCTACTTGTAATAAGATTCCCTCTAGTTCGCCTGAACAAACCATAGCCATGATGGGGGAAAAGACGGAACTGCCGTTCTGGACCCTTCACATGAGTCGGAAGGGGGTTGAAAATTAGAATCAATTTCTTGGTTTTGTCTGGTTAGGCACAAGGAACACCCAAGACAATGGTAGCGCCCACCTCTTGGCAAGATTTCCCCAGTTCCGTCAGATCCGGGACTTTCGGGCTCTAAGTAGTCCTCGCACATGCTGAGAGAATCCGACGCCGGTGAAGTGCGCCCTAACACAGAGGGCGAGGGAATCTTGCGCATGCAAGACCCATGACACACTCTAACACACATGGTATGGCATACGCTGGGATTTGTTGGCATTCGGATGATCCGGAGCCCCCTCTCCGAAGAAACCATAGCCCCGCTCTGAAAAAAGACAAAATTGCCGTTCTGGCCCCTCTACGTGAGCCGGAAGGGTATAGCAAAGTGGAACCAATTTCTTGGTTGTGTTATCTTAGGCCCAACGAACACGCAAGACAATTGTAGGTCCTACCTCTTGGAAAGATTCCCACAGTTCCGTCAGATCTGGGAGTTTCGTGTTCTAAGTAGTCCTCGAACTCGCCAGAGAGAATCCTACGCCGGTGAATCCCTAACACTGGGAGCGAGGGAATATTGGGCATCCAAGAACCATGCCACACTATAAAACACGTGGTATGACATACCATGGGATTTGGTGGCATTCAAACGATCTTGAGCCCCCTCTCCGGAGAAACCATAGCCCCGATGAGGAAAAAGACGGAACTGTCGTTCTGGCCCCTCTACGTGAGCCGGAAGGGGGTAGAAAAGTGGAACCAATTGCTTGGTTGTGTTAGGTTAGGTCCAAGGAACACCCAAGACAATGGTTGGGCCCATCGTTTGGCAAGATTCCCATAGTTCCGGGAGTTTCAGGCTAATCCTGGAACCGACAGAGAGAATATGACGCCGGTGAGCCCTAACACACAGAGAGAGGGAATGTCGGCCATACAATACCTATGACACACTCTAACACACATGGTATGGCATAACATGGGATTTGGTGGCATTCATACGATCCGGAGCCCCCTCTCCGGAGAAACCATATACCCGATGTGGAAAAAGACGGAACTGCCATTCTAGCCACTCTACATGAGACGGAAAGGGGTAGAAAAGTGGAACCAATTGCTTTTTTGTGTTAGGTTAGGCCCAATGAACACGCAAGACAATGTTGGTCCCACCTGTTGGCAAGATTCCTTGAGTTCCGTCGGTTTCGGGAGTTTCGGGCTCTAAGTAGTCCTTGAGCACGCTAGAGAGAATCCGATGCCGGTGAAGCCCTAACAGCGAGAGAGAGGTAATCTTGGGAACCCAAGACCCACGACACACTATAACACACATGGTATGGAGTACCTTGGGATTTGGTGGCATTCATACGATCTAGAGGCCCCTCTCCGGAGAAACCATGGCCTCGTTGGGGAAAAATACGGAACTGTTGTTCTGGCCCCTCTACGTTAGGCGGAAGGGGGTGGAAAAGTGGAACCAACTTCTTAGTTGTATTAGGTTATGCCCAATGAACACCAATGAAAAGGGTTGGGCCCACCTCCTGGCAAGATTCCCGCCATTCCGTGAGATCTGGGAGTTTTGGGCTCTGAGTAGTCCTGGTACCCGTGAAAGAGAATGCGGCGCCGGTGAAGCCATAACACAAAGAGTGAGGGAATATTGGGCATACAAGAACCATTCCACAATCTAACACATATGGTTTGGCATACCCTAGGAATGGCTGGGAATTCAGACGCTCCGGAGCCCCTCCCCGGAGAAACCCTAGGTCTGCTGGAGAAAAAGAAGAAACTGCCGGTCTGGCCCCTCTACGTGAGCCGGAAAGGGGTAGCAAAGTGGAACTAATTATTGGTTGTGTTATTTTAGTCCCAAGTAACACCAAATAAAATGGTAGGACCCACCTCTTGGCAAGATTCCCCCTGTTTTGTCATATTCGGGAGTTTCGGGCTCTAAATAGTTTTGGAACCCGCTAGAGAGAATCCGACGCCGGCGAAGGCCTAACACACAAAGAGAGGGAATCTTGGGCATCCAAGACCCATGAAACACTATAACACACATGGTATGGCATACCATGGGATTTGGTGGTATTCAGACGATCTAGAGCCCCTCCCCGGAGAAACCCTAGCCCCCGGTGGGAAAACAAACGGAACTGCCGTTCTGGCCCCTCTACGTGAGCCGGAAGGCGGTAGCAAAGTGGAACCAACTACTTGGTTATGTTAGTTTAGGCCCAATGAACACCCAATACAATGTTAGGGCCCACCTCTTGGCAGGATTCCCCCTGTTTCGTCACATCCGGGAGTTTCGGGCTCTGAGTAGTCCTTGAACCCGCTAGAGAGAATCCGACGCCGGTGAAGCTATAACGCACCGAGTGAGGAAATGTTGGGCATCCAAGACCCATGAAACACTCTAACACACATGGTATGTCATACCATGGGATTTGGTGGCATTCAGACGATCCGGAGGCCCCTCGCCGGAGAAACCATAGCCCCGCTAGGAAAAAAGACGGAACTGCCGTTCTGGCCCCTCTACGTGAGCCGGAAGGGGGTAGCAAAGTGGAACCAACTGCTTGGTTGTGTTAGTTTAGGCCCAATGAACACCCAAGACAATGGTAGGGCCCACCTCTTGGCAAGATTCCCCGAGTTCCGTCAGTTCCGGGAGTTTCAGGCTCTATGTAGTCCTGGAACCCGCCAGAGAGAATCCAACGCCGATAAAGCCCTAACATAGAGATATAGGGAATCTTGGGCATCCAAGACCCACGACACACTATAACACACATGGTATGGAATACCATGGGATTTGGTGGCATTCAGACGATATGGAGGCCCCTCTCCGGAGAAACCATGCATAGCCCCGCTGGGAAAAAAGACGGAACTGCCGTTCTGGTCCCTCCACGTTAGGCGGAAGGGGGTAGCAAAGTGGAACCAACTGCTTGGTTGTATTAGGTTATGACCAAGGAACACCCAACGAAATTGTAGGTCCCACCTCTTAGCAAGATTCCCCCAGTTCCGTCAAATCCAAGAGTTTCAGGCTCTAAGTAATCCTGGAACCCGCCAGAGAGAATCTGACGCTGGTGAAGCCCTAACACAGAGAGAGCTAGTGAATCTTGGGAATACAAGACCCATGACACACTCTAACACACATGTTTTGCCATACCATGGGATTTGGTGGCATTCAGACGATCCGAAGCTAGTCCCCTCTCTAGAGAAACCATAGCCCCGCTGGGAAAAACACGGAGCTTTCGTTTTGGCCCCTCTACTTGAGCCGGAAAGGGGTAGAAAAGTAGAACCAATTGCCTTTTTGTGTTATGTTAGGCCCAAGGAAGACCCATGAAAATGGGTGGGCGCACCTGTTGGCAAGATTCCCCGAGTTCCATCAGTTTAGGGAGTTTCGGGCTCTAAGTAGTCCCGGAACACGCCAGAGAGAATCTGCGCGCCGGTGAAGCCATAACAGAGAGAGAGAGAGAGGGAATTCAGACGCTCCGGAGCCCCCTCCCCGGAGAAACCCTAGGTCTGCTGGAGAAAAAGAAGGAACTTCTGGTCTGGCCCCTCTACGTGAGCCGGAAAGGGGTAGCAAAGTGGAACTAATTGCTTGGTTGTGTTATTTTAGGCCCAAGTAACACCAAATAAAATGGTAGGACCCACCTCTTGGCAAGATTCCCCCTGTTCCGTCAGATCCGGGAGTTTCGGGCTCTAAATAGTTTTGGAACCTGCTAGAGAGAATCCGACGCCGGCGAAGGCCTAACACACAAAGAGAGGGGATCTTGGGCATCCAAGAACCATGACACACTATAACATAAATGGTATGGCATACCATGGGATTTGGTGGTATTCAGACGATCCAGACTCTAGAGCCCCTCTCCGGAGAAACCCTAGCCCCGCTAGGAAAACAGACGGAACTATCATTCTGGCCCCTCTACGTGAGCCGGAAGGGGGTAGAAAATTGTAACCAACTCTCTTGGTTGTGTTATTTTAGGCCCAATGAACACCCAAGACAATGGTAGGGCCCACCTCTTGGCAGGATTCCCCCTGTTTCGTCACATCCGGGAGTTTCGGGCTCTGAGTAGTCCTTGAACCCGCCAGAAAGAATCCGGTGCCGGTGAAGCCATAACACACCGGGTGAGGAAATGTTGGGAATCCAAGACCCATGAAACACTCTAACACACATGGTATGTCATACCATGGGATTTGGTGGAGTGCAGACGATCCGGAGGCCCCTCTCCGAAGAAACCATAGCCCCGCTAGGCAAAAAGACGGAACTGCCGTTCTAGCCCCTCTACGTGAGCCGGAAGGGGGTAGCAAAGTGGAACCAACTACTTGGTTGTGTTATTTTAGGCCCAATGAACACCCAAGACAATGGTAGGTCCCACCTCTTGGCAAGATTCTCCGAGTTCCGTCAGTTCCGGGAGTTTCGGACTCTAAGTAGTCCTGGAACCCGCCAGAGAGAATCCGACGCCGGTGAAGCCCTAACACACACAGAGAGAGAGAGAGAGAGAGGGAATCTTGGGAATCCAAGACCGACGACACACTATAACACACGTGGTATGGAATACCATGGGATTTGGTTGCATTCAGACGATCTGGAGGCCCCTCTCCGGAGAAACCATGCATAGCCCCGCTGGGAAAAAAGACGAAGCTACCGTTCTGGCCCCTCTACGTTAGGAGGAAGGGGTAGCAAAGTGGAACCAACTTCTTGGTTGTATTATGTTAGGCCCAAGGAACACCCAACAAAATGGTAGGGCCCACCTCTTGGCAAGATTCCCCCAGTTCCGTCAGATCCGGGAGTTTCAGGCTCTAAGTAATCCTGGAACCCGCGAGAGAGAATCTGACGCCGGTGAAGCCCTAACACGGAGAGAGAGTGAATCTTGGTAATACAAGACCATGCCACACTCTAACACACATGGTATGCCATAACATGGGATTTGGTGGCATTGAGATGATCCGGAGCCCCCTCTCCAGAGAAACCATAGCCCCGCTGGTAAAAAGACGGAACTGCCGTTTTCGTCCCTCTACTTTAGCCCGAAAGGGGTAGAAAAGTTGAAAAAATTGCTTGGTTGTGTTATGTTAGGCCCAAGGAACACCCAAGAAAATGTTTGGGCCCACCTGTTGGCAAGATTCCCCGAGTTCCATCAATTTAGGGAGTTTCGGGCTCTAAGTAGTCCTGGAACCCGCTAGAGAGAATCTGCACGCCGGTGAAGCCATAACATAGAGAGAGAGAGAGAGAGAGAGAGAGAGAGAGAGAGGGAATTTGGGCATCCAAAACCCATGACACACTATACACACACATTTTATGGCATACCATGGTGTATTTGGTGGCATTCAGACGATCTGGAGGCCCCTCTCCAGAGAAACCATAGCCCCGCTGGGAAAAAGACGGAACTGCCGTTTTGGCCCCTCTACGTTAGCCGGAAAGGGGTAGCAAAGTGGAACAAATTATTTGGTTGTGTTAGTTTATGCCCAAGTAACACCCAATAAAATGGTAGGTCCCACCTCTTGGCAAGATTCCCCCCGTTCCGTGAGATCCGGGAGTTTCGGGCTCTAAGTAGAACCCGCGAAAGAGAATCTGACGCCGTTGAAGCCATAACACAGGGAGTAAGGGAATCTTGGGAATCCAATACCCATGCCACAATCTAAAAAACAAGGTATGGCATAACTTAGGATTTGGTGGCATTCAGACGGTCCGGAGCCCCCTCTCCAGAGAAACCATAGCCCCACTGGGAAAAAGACAGAACTGCCGTTCTGGCCCGTCTACGTGAGCCGGAATGGGGTAACAAGCGGAACCAATTTCTTGGTTGTGTTAGGTTAGGCTGAAGTAACACCCAAGGCAATGGTAGGTCCCACCTCCTGGCAAGACTCTGTCGCACCCTGATTTCTAGCGGATACTCATCGGGCCGAACTGGATAGCAGATGCTTGGATTATGGGGCATAACTGCTCCCACGTCCCAGCTTCCTGGTAGGCCTGCGCTTATGCGCGACAACACAAGCCCTGCTATTCCATCGTCGATGTAAACTATCCACTAGAGATCAAGGGCACTACTGTCGACGTACTTCATACCAATAACACATGGTACGTCAACAGCGTTAAACGAATGATAATCACAACATATCTCTAAGACACAAAAGATTGAAATAAGATTGCAAATAGCTCTCATTAGAGCAGAGATAGCAAATACAATCATTTAGAGGACACATGTCCCAACAATACATCAGTACAATACAGCGGAAGCATTCAAACGGTCTGAGTATAGACAAGATCCAAATAGGCCTAAGAGGCCGGAAACGAACAGACGGAGCCCATCCACGAAGTCTCGGATCCTGCCCGGGTCCGCTATCTACTCGTCAGCAGTCTCGTCATACTCCACGTAGTAGCCACCATGTAGATCCTCGGAAACGTCGTCTGCGGAAACCACAGCCCCAAAGGGGTCAGTACATAAACGTACTGGCAAGCAAGACTCACAGTTCACCAAAGTGTAACCCGTCAACACCAAGCACAGATGCCTTGGGTTCAACGGAAGAGAGGGGATATAAAAGATGCTGCAACTGGCTGCGCTAACCATTTACATAGATTCTACCACTTCCGGCTAACAGAAAAGGAGATAAGATCGAGGATTGTAACCAACTGAAAGATAACTTCAAACAAACCCATCCTGGATCTCGCCCCTTATCCAAAGAAGCAATCCGAGGATAACTCACACAGTTGTATTAAAGGTGAATCAAGTTATTGTGTCATCATCCTATTACTAGTCAAGTTATTAATCATTGGGTGTAACATGTTTGATCATTATGTTTAAGTTGTCCTGAGTACTTGTTAGCCAGTACTTTCACCAAGTAATCCATAACCGCGGAAAACACGGCTTCTCGAGAAGATTATCCCTGCAGGGTTGCACCAATTTGGCCGTACACGCAAGAATAACCCGCCAGATGGAAATGCACTTCCACCAAGCGGGGCACTCTACACAACTCAACTCTTCTTCGCATCAAGCCCAAAGAACCTTGGGCGCACGGCTAATCGAGCCCAGAAGAAAATGGACCCTCATAGCACTCTAAGAACGTGTCCCCCTATATGCCGACTACGAAAGTTCCACCCTGGCCTGGGCTCGCAAAAACATGCATGCGGCAAATGGAAAACACGAACTAAATGAGGCGATTTGGACGAGATGCGAATCAGGTCAAGTTGAGGGGGGCGCCCATACTCGCTTCCCACATGCGGTTAGTGCGCTCATCATGGATCAGTAGACAAGACCCTTTTCCTATTAGGGTCGACACTAGCAGGCCTCAAAACCACACAGGGCCTCCTGCCGGTGCATTATCATCAAATTATTATTAATAGTAATATTAGCATGATTGATTGATTAAACATTGAGCCCCCAGAACATAATAGAGTAGTAACAGAAAGTAACGGGTAACAGACTCGAGCAAAACAACCTAAGCATGCTAGTAAGACACGGGCAACAAGCAATGGTTATAGGTATGGAGGTGAGGCAATATCAGGGTTAAGGGATTCATGTGATAGGTTCGTAACAGAAACAACTACTACTTAGGCTAGCAGGAAAGAACAACAGAAAGTATCGGTAACCAAGGTTGAAAGGAACACAGTGGTTCATGTGAGTGATAACTTGCCTGCAAACCCAGTAGCCTGGTACTGAGCTAACTTTTTAGAAGGGGTGTCGTAAGTATCGTCGGTCTCAACGTCGTCGTGTATCCGGGAAGAAGCAAAAAACATTGCAGAAAGATAAACAATCAATATATTGGCATAGTGGACAAACAAGGATGATGCATGACAAATTAATGGTTGCATCAAAATAAACTTGCTAACATGGTAACACAATTTAAATGGACCCATATGCAATTGGATTGCATATGGAAAAGATCCATTGAAATAAGTGGAAACAAATGATTTACAATTAATTATTATGTGAGAGTTGTTAGCATGATGCATGCATGATGATAACAACAAAATAACAACAAATAACAATGATAGATGCAAGTGAAAAAGGATTGGAACAAGTTTTGGAAATCATAGATTAAGTTTGGAAAGTTTGGTTACTTAAAACATGTCACACGAGTAATTGTTGTATTCAACAAGTTAAAGTGTTCAAAACAAATAACAAAGTTTATATTTGAAAAGGTTAGGCTTTTATGGTTTGAAAACATATTTTATATGGCCCAAAAGAATTTGACTTGATCAAGTTATTAATTTAGCAATATTAAATGATTTAAACAAGGTTTAAATCATTTAACCAATTTTAACTATTCAAAACATGAAACAAATTTTATATTTTGAAAGGTGGTTTAATTTTGCATGGAAAACATATTTCATTTGTTGAAATTGGAATTAAAATGAGCAAGTTATTATTTTGGCAATTTTAAATGCATTAAACAAGAAACAGTTGTTTTCAGCAATTTAAATTATTCAAAACAGAAAACAAAATTTATATTTGGAAAGTACATGAAAAATTGATTGGAAAACATATTTAGTTTGTGGAATTTGGAATTTTTATGCCCAAGTTATGAATTTTGCAAAATTAGGTGATTTAAACAAGAATTCAAATGTTTCACCAACTTAAAATATTCAAAACAGTAAACAAATTTTATATTTGGATAGAACATTTAATTTGGGACAGAAAACATACTAAAAATGTTGAATTTGGAGTTGGGATGAATTAATTATGCATTTTACAAATTTGGGGTGCAATCTGCCATTTTTAATTCATTAGGGACTTGAAAAATATTTTACAGGGGTCTAAAAAGAAATTACATGGACTTGGTTGTGATTTCTGGTGAGGTTCTGTACCAAAACAAAGAAAATAAAAAAGATTTGGTTAATTGGGGAAGGGGGGACTCGAACCCCTCCCCTGGGGCGTGCGCACAAGGGAACACACCAACTGGGCTGTGGCTCTGGTTGGTGACAGTAGAGACAGCGGGGGTGGATATGTTTCAGCTGCTGCACTGAACAATTCGAGAATTAAGGATAGAAAAAGGTGGGGTGCGGGGATTTGATCCCGGGACCTGGGGCTTGCGCGCGGTGGAACAACACCAGTGGGGTGCTGCGCTGCTTGTTGGAAGGAAGGGGATCGAAGGGTGGTTAAGGTGGTGGTGCGAGCGGAATTTTCTGAACTTAAAACTGCACCTGTTCGTGCGCTTGCTGTATCGTCGACGGAGAGAAAGATCGGCGGGCTGCTGCTTGCTGCCAGTCCCCGCGGTGGCCGGAGGGTGCTGTGGCGGTGCGGCCAAGGGAAAAAAAAGAGGAGAGGGGATCGAGGGGAACGGGATCGCGGCCTCACCTCGAGCGATCGGGAGCAGGTCGGGCAGGGAGCAGTTGGCGATGCAGGGCGCCAGCGGCGGACCACGAGCCCGATGGCGGTCGATGCGGATGTCCTCTGGCCACAGGGTCTTCAGGAAAGATGAAGGTGGTATCGTCTATTTTCCATTCCCGCGAATAACGGCCTCCCTCGACGAGCACAACGCCCGCGCCAACACCTTCAACTTCCGGTCAAAATTGGATTGTTTGGTTTCAGAAAGCTTCAGGAAAATGAAGGGGATCTGAGGGGAGGAAGAGAAAGGCGGCTGAGGGAGGAAGAGAAGTGAAAGCTAGGGTTTTGGGGGCTGCCTCGGGGGTAGGTATAGGAGGAGGGGAGAATGGGGTGGGTGCGGTGGTCCTCTGATGCTCACGCTGCCTGCGTGACCTTCCGGGAAGACGACAAACAGCGATGGCGAGGAGGCCAGGTTGTGGGCTGCGGTGTGGTAAAGGGGTTGTAGGTGGGCTTGGTCTACTCGGGCCAGCCTGCCTCCCCCAGGTTTATTCCTTTTTTTTGTAGCAAGTTAGAAAAGGAAGAAAAACATAAGATTTTGGTTAGCAAAAATGTTATAAAAATTTAGTTAAGCTAGTTGGGTTAGAAGAGAACATTATCCAAGTTTTGTTTTCAGAAAACTTTAAATTTGCTTGATGTTTGTTTGAAATTCAAATTTGGATGCATTTTAATTAAGTGATCATTTAATAAAACAAACTTTGAATAGGGTAACCCCTATGATTAATTTGATTAAAAATTAGTTGATTGGCTTGTTAAAGTTTATAACTTCAAAAGTGGTTCTGTTTGATGCATTTGATTGGAAATTGAAGGTGATTTAATTAATTGATTGAATTAATTGTTTCATTAAAACCAACAAGTTAATGAGTGATCAACATGGAATAAAATGGAACAAATTGGTTGTTTTCATTTGTGATTTTTATTCCAAAAGTTGTAACAGAACAAGTATGAAAACAAAGCAGTTGAAATTGTTTGATTTTCATTGTGAAAACAAAGAATAACAGATGCAAAACAAAAGAAACAAATGCAACAATATGATGACATGATGCAATACTTTAGTAAACATGCAACAAACATTCTAAGGGGGTGGTTTTCATACTTGGGATGTTACAAAACGCCCCCCCCCCTTGAAGGAATCGCGCCCCAAGATTCCTATTGAGAAAAGAGAAGGTCCGGAAACTTCTTGGGAAGATCCTCTTGAGCTGTTACACGTGAAACACATCGTGTACATTGGATAGACGTCAGGGAATTTGCAAACCACCGGAACATTTTCAAGTAAAGGGAGTGGTTTTTTGTATCTAGGGTGTATAGCTGGATAGAATTTGATGCATTTGGAGAATAGACTATCTGGCTAGAATGGTGGAACAGAGTTATTCACATCAATGCAACACCAAGAATAATCATCAATGTCAGAATCATCAACATGAGAGTAACGAGGAATATGTGGCCTCCCATTAGAATTGGATTGTTCTTACTTATCTTGGAAGTCAACATTTGAGATCCCGGGGAGTGAACAGAGTTTTGATTGCTTAGTGGAACCAGAATTAGGTAGTTTGTTGTGGCCAAGATTTTGACACAAAAGGATGTGATGCTCCGGTATCAAACAACACTTCAGCTGGAATAGAGTTTAGTGGATGAACGGGGAAACTTTGATTAGACGCCGGTAGAAGAATTGAAGTGGAAAACAACAACAAGATTTCAACGGACGAAAAGGTTCTTTAAAAGAACAGGATATTGAAGCAACACCGGGGAAAACGAGAACAAAACTCCTGAGGTACTATGGAGAACCCAAAACACGTGAAATCCTAACTTGAAAGTTTAGATGAGAAGGGAAAACAACGTTGCACTTCCTTACCAGAAAAAGGGAGGGAGGGTGGGGAAAGAAGAAAAAGAACAGAATTCCTACTCTCACGTTTCATTTTTCCTATATAGCTACAAAATAGTTTCTAGACTCAACTGCGACCAGTACAAAGGGATCCTACAGGCAGACAGGCTCTGATACCATTTGTCGCACCCTGATTTCTAGCGGATACTCATCGGGCCGAACTGGATAGCAGATGCTTGGATTATGGGGCATAACTGCTCCCACGTCCCAGCTTCCTGGTAGGCCTGCGCTTATGCGCGACAACACAAGCCCTGCTATTCCATCGTCGATGTAAACTATCCACTAGAGATCAAGGGCACTACTGTCGACGTACTTCATACCAATCACACATGGTACGTCAACAACGTTAAACGAATGATAATCACAACATATCTCTAAGACACAAAAGATTGAAATAAGATTGCAAATAGCTCTCATTAGAGCAGAGATAGCAAATACAATCATTCAGAGGACACATGTCCCAACAATACATCAGTACAATACAGCGGAAGCATTCAAACGGTCTGAGTACAGACAAGATCCAAATAGGCCTAAGAGGCCGGAAACGAACAGACGGAGCCCATCCACGAAGTCTCGGATCCTTCCCGGGTCCGCTATCTACTCGTCAGCAGTCTCGTCATACTCCACGTAGTAGCCACCATGTAGATCCTCGGAAACGTCGTCTGCGGAAACCACATCCCCAAAGGGGTCAGTACATAAACGTACTGGCAAGCAAGACTCACAGTTCACCAAAGTGTAACCCGTCAACACCAAGCACAGATGCCTTGGGTTCAACGGAAGAGAGGGGATATAAAAGATGCTGCAACTGGCTGCGCTAACCATCTACAGAGATTCTACCACTTCCGGCTAACAGAAAATGAGATAAGATCGAGGATTGTAACCAACTGAAAGATAACTTCAAACAAACCCATCCTGGATCTCGCCCCTTATCCAAAGAAGCAATCCGAGGATAACTCACACAGTTGTATTAAAGGTGAATCAAGTTATTGTGTCATCATCCTATTACTAGTCAAGTTATTAATCATTGGGTGTAACATGTTTGATCATTATGTTTAAGTTGTCCTGAGTACTTGTTAGCCAGTACTTTCACCAAGTAATCCATAACCGCGGAAAACACGGCTTCTCGAGAAGATTATCCCTGCAGGGTTGCACCAATTTGGCCGTACACGCAAGAATAACCCGCCAGATGGAAATGCACTTCCACCAAGCGGGGCACTCTACACAACTCAACTCTTCTTCGCATCAAGCCCAAAGAACCTTGGGCGCACGGCTAATCGAGCCCAGAAGAAAATGGACCCTCATAGCACTCTAAGAACGTGTCCCCCTATATGCCGACTACGAAAGTTCCACCCTGGCCTGGGCTCGCAAAAACATGCATGCGGCAAATGGAAAACACGAACTAAATGAGGCGATTTGGACGAGATGCGAATCAGGTCAAGTTGAGGGGGGCGCCCATACTCGCTTCCCACATGCGGTTAGTGCGCTCATCATGGATCAGTAGACAAGACCCTTTTCCTATTAGGGTCGACACTAGCAGGCCTCAAAACCACACAGGGCCTCCTGCCGGTGCATTATCATCAAATTATTATTAATAGTAACATTAGCATGATTGATTGATTAAACATCGAGCCCCCAGAACATAATAGAGTAGTAACAGAAAGTAACGGGTAACAGACTCGAGCAAAACAACCTAAGCATGCTAGTAAGACACGGGCAACAAGCAATGGTTATAGGTATGGAGGTGAGGCAATATCAGGGTTAAGGGATTCATGTGATAGGTTCGTAACAGAAACAACTACTACTAAGGCTAGCAGGAAAGAACAACGGAAAGTATCGGTAACCAAGGTTGAAAGGAACACAGTGGTTCATGTGAGTGATAACTTGCCTGCAAACCCAGTAGCCTGGTACTGAGCTAACTCCTTAGAAGGGGTGTCGTAAGTATCGTCGGTCTCAACGTCGTCGTGTATCCGGGAAGAAGCAAACAAACATTGCAGAAAGATAAACAATCAATATATTGGCATAGTGCACAAACAAGGATGATGCATGACAAATTAATGGTTGCATCAAAATAAACTTGCTAACATGGTAACACAATTTAAATGGACCCATATGCAATTGGATTGCATATGGAAAAGATCCATTGAAATAAGTGGAAACAAATGATTTACAATTAATTATTATGTGAGAGTTGTTAGCATGATGCATGCATGATGATAACAACAAAATAACAACAAATAACAATGATAGATGCAAGTGAAAAAGGATTGGAACAAGTTTTGGAAATCATAGATTAAGTTTGGAAAGTTTGGTTACTTAAAACATGTCACACGAGTAATTGTTGTATTCAACAAGTTAAAGTGTTCAAAACAAATAACAAAGTTTATATTTGAAAAGGTTAGGCTTTTATGGTTTGAAAACATATTTTATATGGCCCAAAAGAATTTGACTTGATCAAGTTATTAATTTAGCAATATTAAATGATTTAAACAAGGTTTAAATCATTTAACCAATTTTAACTATTCAAAACATGAAACAAATTTTATATTTTGAAAGGTGGTTTAATTTTGCATGGAAAACATATTTCATTTGTTGAAATTGGAATTAAAATGAGCAAGTTATTATTTTGGCAATTTTAAATGCATTAAACAAGAAACAGTTGTTTTCAGCAATTTAAATTATTCAAAACAGCAAACAAAATTTATATTTGGAAAGTACATGAAAAATTGATTGGAAAACATATTTAGTTTGTGGAATTTGGAATTTTTATGCCCAAGTTATGAATTTTGCAAAATTAGGTGATTTAAACAAGAATTCAAATGTTTCACCAACTTAAAATATTCAAAACAGTAAACAAATTTTATATTTGGATAGAACATTTAATTTGGGACAGAAAACATACTAAAAATGTTGAATTTGGAGTTGGGATGAATTAATTATGCATTTTACAAATTTGGGGTGCAATCTGCCATTTTTAATTCATTAGGGACTTGAAAACTATTTTACAGGGGTCTAAAAAGAAATTACATGGACTTGGTTGTGATTTCTGGTGAGGTTCTGTACCAAAACAAAGAAAATAAAAAAGATTTGGTTAATTGGGGAAGGGGGGACTCGAACCCCTCCCCTGGGGCGTGCGCACAAGGGAACACACCAACTGGGCTGTGGCTCTGGTTGGTGACAGTAGAGGCAGCGGGGGTGGATATGTTTCAGCTGCTGCACTGAACAATTCGAGAATTAAGGATAGAAAAAGGTGGGGTGCGGGGATTTGATCCCGGGACCTGGGGCTTGCGCGCGGTGGAACAACACCAGTGGGGTGCTGCGCTGCTTGTTGGAAGGAAGGGGATCGAAGGGTGGTTAAGGTGGTGGTGCGAGCGGAATTTTCTGAACTTAAAACTGCACCTGTTCGTGCGCTTGCTGTATCGTCGACGGAGAGAAAGATCGGCGGGCTGCTGCTTGCTGCCAGTCCCCGCGGTGGCCGGAGGGTGCTGTGGCGGTGCGGCCAAGGGAAAAAAAAGAGGAGAGGGGATCGAGGGGAACGGGATCGCGGCCTCACCTCGAGCGATCGGGAGCAGGTCGGGCAGGGAGCAGTTGGCGATGCAGGGCGCCAGCGGCGGACCACGAGCCCGATGGCGGTCGATGCGGATGTCCTCTGGCCACAGGGTCTTCAGGAAAGATGAAGGTGGTATCGTCTATTTTCCATTCCCGCGAATAACGGCCTCCCTCGACGAGCACAACGCCCGCGCCAACACCTTCAACTTCCGGTCAAAATTGGATTGTTTGGTTTCAGAAAGCTTCAGGAAAATGAAGGGGATCTGAGGGGAGGAAGAGAAAGGCGGCTGAGGGAGGAAGAGAAGTGAAAGCTAGGGTTTTGGGGGCTGCCTCGGGGGTAGGTATAGGAGGAGGGGAGAATGGGGTGGGTGCGGTGGTCCTCTGATGCTCACGCTGCCTGCGTGACCTTCCGGGAAGACGACAAACAGCGATGGCGAGGAGGCCAGGTTGTGGGCTGCGTTGTGGTAAAGGGGTTGTAGGTGGGCTTGGTCTACTCGGGCCAGCCTGCCTCCCCCAGGTTTATTCCTTTTTTTTTGTAGCAAGTTAGAAAAGGAAGAAAAACATAAGATTTTGGTTAGCAAAAATGTTATAAAAATTTAGTTAAGCTAGTTGGGTTAGAAGAGAACATTATCCAAGTTTTGTTTTCAGAAAACTTTAAATTTGCTTGATGTTTGTTTGAAATTCAAATTTGGATGCATTTTAATTAAGTGATCATTTAATAAAACAAACTTTGAATAGGGGAACCCCTATGATTAATTTGATTAAAAATTAGTTGATTGGCTTGTTAAAGTTTATAACTTCAAAAGTGGTTCTGTTTGATGCATTTGATTGGAAATTGAAGGTGATTTAATTAATTCATTGAATTAATTGTTTGATTAAAACCAACAAGTTAATGAGTGATCAACATGGAATAAAATGGAACAAATTGGTTGTTTTCATTTGTGATTTTTATTCCAAAAGTTGTAACAGAACAAGTATGAAAACAAAGCAGTTGAAATTGTTTGATTTTCATTGTGAAAACAAAGAATAACAGATGCAAAACAAAAGAAACAAATGCAACAATATGATGACATGATGCAATACTTTAGTAAACATGCAACAAACATTCTAAGGGGGTGGTTTTCATACTTGGGATGTTACAGACTCCCCCCATTCCGTTAGATCTGGGAGTTTCGGGACCTGAGTAGTCCTAGAACCCTTGAAAGAGAATGCGCCGCCGGTGAAGCCATAACACACAGAGTGAGGGAATATTGCGCATCAAAGACCCATGCCACAATATAACACACATGGTTTGTCATATTCTAGGATTGGGTGGGAATTCAGACGCTCCGGAGCCCCTCCCCGGAGAAACCCTAGGTCTGCAGGAGAAAAAGAAGAAACTGCCAGTCTGGCCCCTCTACATGAGCCGGAAAGGGGTAGTAAAGTGGAACTAATTGCTTGGTTGTGTTATTTTAGGCCCAAGTAACACCAAATAGAATGGTAGGACCCACCTCTTGGCAAGATTCCCCCTGTTCCGTCAGATCCGGGAGTTTCGGGCTCTAAATAGTTTTGGAACCCGCTAGAGAGAATCCGACGCCGGCGAAGGCCTAACACACAAAGAGAGGGAATTTTGGGAATCCAAGACCCATGACACACTATAACACACATGGTATGTCATACCATGGGATTTGGTGGTATTCGTACGATCCATAGCCTCTCTCCGGAGAAACCCTAGCCCCGCTGGGAAAACAGACGGAACTGCCGTTCTGGCCCCTCTACGTGAGCCGTAAGGGGGTAGCAAAGTGGAACCAACTGCTTGGTTGTGTTAGTTTAGTCCCAACGAACACCCAAGACAATAGTAGGGCCCACCTATTGGCAGGATTCCCACTGTTTCGTCACATCCGGGAGTTTCGGGCTCTGAGTAGTCCTTGAACCCGCCAGAGAGAATCTGACGCCGGTGAAGCCATAACACACCGAGTGAGGGAATGCTGGGAATCCAAGACCCATGAAACACTCTAACACACATGGTATGTCATACATGGGATTTGGTGGTATTCAAACGATCCAGAGCGCCCTCTCCGAAAAAAACCATAGCCCCGCTAGGGAAAAAGACGGAACTGCCGTTCTGACCCCTCTACGTGAGCCGGAAGGGGCTAGCAAAGTGGAACCAACTGCTTGGTTGTGTTAGGTTAAGCCCAACGAACACCCAAGACAATGGTAGGGCCCACCTCTTGGCAAGATTCCCCGAGTTCCGTCAGTTCCGGGAGTTTCGAGCTCTAAGTAGTCATGGAACCCGCTAGAGAGAATCTGACGCCGGTGAAGCCCTAACACACAGAGAGAGAGGAAAACTGTAACACCTGGGGTGTTCCCCCTAAGTTAGAAAATTGGTTGTTTTCTTTTTGCTTTGCATCACATGCATCATAAGCATTGCACCTTGTTTTCAAAAAAAAAAACAACTTAAAAGTTCAAACCAATTTAAACTTTCAAAACATGTCCAAAATTTCCAATTAAAAGTTGCAAACTAAACAACTCAAATTGTTTTTAAATAGTTGAAGTTGAATTTATTTAAATTGCTTGTTAAATAAAAATTCCTCTTTATCAACACCCTAATGGTAAATTCAAATTCAATTCAAAATCAATCATAATTGACATGTTCCAAATGTGGTTTAAAGATTAAAATCTTCCAAACATTTTAAACTCACTAAGTTTTCATAGTGTTTGATCTTATTAAATAAAACTTGTTTATTTTAAAAATCAAAGCTATGTGAAACCCTAATTGAAAATTCAACTAACAAATTAAAATCAAATTAATATTTCCAAATTTTGAAATTAATGTTAACATTGCTTTGACATTACTGTTTTGAAAATTAATAACATTATTTTCCTAAAAAAGTTAAACTCCCAAAATCCCTATCCTTTTCTCTCTCTCTCTCTTCTCTACAAAAAAAAAGGTGCAACCAGAAAATTAAAAACAACAAGAGAGGCAGACCAGCCCATTTTTTTTCTTCCCCTCTAGCCCACCTGGCCAAGCCCACCGCTCCAGCCCATCTCCCCTCCCTTTTCCAGCCCACTACTCCTTCTTCCTCGTACGGCACTACATCGACGGGGTACACGTCGACAGCTGCAGATGTTAAACGGCCGGAGTTCCTCCACCTCCTGGATAAAACGATGCCTACCCCCTCCTGCTCGCCCTAACCCTAGGACCCCTCCCCATCCCCGCCGCCAATTCTTCTCTTCCTCCCACCTCTCTGTCCCCTTCCCTCTGTTCTGTACCGAGAGGGAGAGAGGCAGTGGCAGTTCGCCGTCGCACCTTCGTCTCCGTCACCGTCACGCCCAGCCAACGCTGTCGACAGCACCCCGGTGAGCTCCCGTTTCCATTCCCGATCTTTCCCCTCTCCATTGCATCTGGTACCTGTCATTTTTTTTGTACGTTGGAGGTCTGTACGTCATAGCCTCCATGGCTGCAAACTCGTACACAAGCAGCGGCTCTTGGGCTCGGTGCGTTCCCCAGCTCCCCCACCCTGTCTCGCTCGGTCGATCCCTCTCTCTCTGTATTTCAGTCTGCGCGTGCGTGTGCAGTTCATGCTTCAGACCCTGAACCCGAACCCACACCCTAAACCAAATCAGTTGAGCTCTCCGCCTCAGTAGGTCAAATGATTGAGGATGCTATTGCCGACTTGCCGACCCTGCGTCCAGGTGTTCTCTGCCTCAGTATGTCCGCCGCTACGGTGCTGCCAGCCTCTGTCATTCCATTGCATTGGATTTGGCCGTGGCATGGGCTGGGAACCATACGGTTTTTCTGATGCGTCGTCCATGCCGGAGGTTTGCTTGGTCGAGGCCGTCGTCTTCTCAGCACGGTGGCGAGGCCAGGGAGTGGTCGTCGCCGTTGCCTGCCTACTGTTGCGCGAGCGATGCCCAGGTCTGAACTTTCGTGTCAAGTTCAGTTAAAACTCGACGTATCGCCTCTTATTCAATCCCTACCTGTTGCCATCACAAACAGCAGCAGCACCGCAGTGGTAGCGTTCCCCGCGCGCACGCCTGCAGACCCGAGTTCGATCCCCGCGGGCGCATAAGGCCACCCTTTTTCTCTGTTTTTCCACGCGCACCCCCCAGGCCCACAGGTCATTGACCCCCACTACCACCTCACACTCCACACACGCCACTGTGGCGCCACGCTGGCCTGGGCCCACTGTCAGCCAGCGTGGTTGGCTCTGCCTCTGTAAAATGCCATGTCCCATTTCTTTTAAATAGAAATTTAAACCTAAATGTTGAACAATTAATATCTTCTTCATTTTAACTTCAAATTGCACAAATAAAATATGTATCCCAATCATAAAATCATGAACTTTTCAAATATGTATTTTGTTTACTGTTTTGAACATTCCAAATATTTTCAAAAATTCAAATTCAAATAACTCTTATGAATTTGATTAAATCCATAACAAATTCAAATATATTTCAAATGGCCCATATAAAATATGTTTTCCAACCAAAATTTCATGCTCTTTCCAAATATAACATTTGTTTTCTGTTTTGGATAAATAAAATTAATGCAATTACTTAATGCTTCAATTAAATCATTTAAGTGGTGAAATTCATAACTAATTCAATATTAATTCAAATGTCACATATGAAATATGTTTTCCATGCTAAATTGAACCACATTTTCAAATATAAACTTTGTTTCATGTTTTGAATAATTAAAATTGGTTAAATAATTTAAACCTTTTTAAATCATTTAAAATTGCTAAATTCATAACTTGGTCAAATTAAATTCTTTTTTGGACATCTAAAATATGTTTTCAAACCAGAAAAGTATAAACTTTCCAAATATGAATTTTATTTAATGTTTTGAACAAATAAAAATTCAAATAAATTCATACTTAAATTAAATTCATCTAAATCCTATTTAAACTTGTTTAATTCATAATTAATTCATCTTAATTCCTTTTTCAATAATTGAAACATGTATTCCACCTAAAATTTTGTGTACTTTCCAAATATGAACTTTGTTATCTAGTTTGAACAATTTAAATTGGTGAAAACAACAAATGCTTGTGTAACACCTTTAAGAAACCAAAATTCCAACACTTAATAAATAAAATTCCAAACTTGGTAAACTTCATTTCAAATTGAATCCCTTGTTGTTTTCTCATTGTTTTCTCATCCATGCATCATTCTAATCAAATTTCACATGATAGTTATTTGTAGATCATTTAAGTCAACATTAATTCATGGGCTTTTCCATATGCAATCCAAATTGCATATGGGCCCATTTAAATATGTTTACCATGTCAACTAGTTTATCTTTGATGCATCCTTAAACTTGTCATGCATCCATATCTTGTTCATGCTCGATCTTTTGCCGTAGTAGTAATTGTTGCATCCGGTGTTTGTTCGAGGTTCGTTGCTTCTTCGCGGATAGGACGTTGAGATGATGTGAGCAACGACAAGTTCTTCGGATGTACCTCTACTTGCTGGATTCCAGGCAAGTATACTCACTTGCTGCCAAATGGCTGCCTTTCATCACTTGTTACCGATTCTTTCCGTTGTTCCTATTGTAGCCTTGTGATTCGATGCTTGTGTCTCGATCCTATCATATGTTACCTTGCAGCCATGATATAGCCTTCCTTCCACTTCCTATTAACTATTGTTTGTTTACCTTGTTGGCCCTCGTGTCGTAGTTGCATGCTTAGGTTTGTTTGCGCTCAAGTCTTGTTGTCCTTTTTCATATCACCTGTTTAGTTTGATAGTTGGGTTTCAATTCAATCAACAACATGTTAATGTTTTGGGTAATAATAATTTGATGATAAGGCACCGGTAGGAGGCCGGGTATTGTTTTGAGGCCTGCTAGTGTCGACCCTAATTAGGAAAAGGGTCTTGTCTACTGATCCATGATGAGCGCACTAACCGCATGTGGGAAGCGAGTATGGGCGCCCCCCGCAATTCTGATTCGATTCGCATCTCGTCCAAATCGCCTCATTTAGTTCGGGTTTTCCATTTGTCGCATGCATATGCATGTGCGAACCCTTGGCGCCAGGGTGGAACTTTTGTAGTCGGCATTTAGGGAGACACGTTCTTAGAGTGCTATGAGGGTCCCCTTTTCTTCGTGGGGCTTGATTAGCCGTGCGCTCAATTGCACGGGGTTCTTTGGGCTTGATGCGAAGAAGAGTTGGGTTGTGTTGAGTACCTCGCTTGGTGGGTTTGATCCCCGCCTGGCGGGTTATTCTTACGTGTACGGCCAAATTGGTGCATCCCTGCAGGGTTAAATCTTCTCGAGAAGCCGTGTTTTCTGCGGTTATGGATGACTTGGTGAAAGTACTGGCTAACAAGTACTCAGAACAACTTACACCTAACTAATGATAACTTGACTAGTAATAGTCTTATTGACACAATAACTTGAACCATCATTAATCCGACTGTGTGAGTTATCCTCGGATTGCTTCTTTGGATAAGGGGTGAGATCCAGGATGGGTTTGTTTGCTGTTAGTTGTAGTTGGTTACGATACGCTATCTTATCCCCCTCTTTTAGCCGGATGTTGTATCGAGTCTCTGTAGTTAGTTAGTGCAGCCCGCTGCCGCTTATTTGCAATAATCCTTTCCTTTCCGTTGAACCCAAAGTATTTGTATCTTGTGATGACTGGTTACGCCGGTATCTTGTGAGTATGGTTTATCCACTTGCCAGTACTTAACCGTACTGACTCACGAATCCTTTTTCGTGGCTGCATATTCCAAATTGCAGTCAACAGGTTTGAAGTCTGACGACGTTAGCTTGGGAATCCCTCCGGCTTGGCCTGGGCAGGGATTGGACGCTCTCGGTTATCTTCAGGACTCTTAGTCCAATTTGTACCTTGTCCGTAGCCGGACGCTATGTTGTTTCTTCCGCTGTTATTTGGATCTTTGTATTGTATCAGTTGTATCCTTGACTCGTTTGAGTCATATTGTATATATATCTTTTCTGTTGTTGTTGTGGATTATTCGTGAACTGTTGTAATGTTATCACAAGTGGCAACCTGGAATCGGTTATTATGTGGATTTTGGCGGAAATGCTGAAATCTCCATAGTGCCCGATCTCGGGGCGTCACAATTGGTATCAGAGCCTTGGTTCCGATTCCTGATATTGTTTCGATACGAATGGTTATCGAAGCAACGGGTCCGCAAAGCCTGTAGGATAACCTCGCTAACGGTTGTTGTTTATAGAGTGTCAAAAACTATTTCTGCTAAACTATTTTGGAAACATCTCAATAGGATTCTTGTTTTGTCCTTATCGCTATTCTATTTCCCCTCCCATCTTATTTGTTTTGGAGTCTCCCCCCTTGTCTATCTTTCAAAGTGTTAGGATCCTACGTGGGTGGACGTTTTCTGAGCCTTTAACCTAATAGGTTCGATCATCGGAAGATTCCTGGTGGAAGAACATCGTCGTCACTCCGAGCAAGAATCTCTTGTTAGTGGTGTCGAGGAGATCAACTGGAAGCATGAAGAATCGATAGTCGAACTTCTTTCCCCTCCCGGGTTAGCAGGTGGATTGCGAGGGCGCAATCCCTTGTTAGTGGTGTCGTCTGTAACACCTGGGGTGTTCCCCCTAAGTTCGAAAATTGGTTGTTTTCTTTTTGCTTTGCATCACATGCATCATAAGCATTGCACCTTGTTTTCAAAAAAAAAAAACAACTGAAAAGTTCAAACCAATTTAAACTTTCAAAACATGTCCAAAATTTCCAATTAAAAGTTGCAAACTAAACAACTCAAATTGTTTTTCAATAGTTGAAGTTGAATTTATTTAAATTGCTTGTTAAATAAAAATTCCTTTTTATCAACACCCTAATGGTAAATTCAAATTCAATTCAAAATCAAACATAATTGGCATGTTCCAAATGTGGTTTAAATATTAAAATCTTCCAAACATTTTAAACTCACTAAGTTTTCATAGTGTTTGATCTTATTAAATAAAACTTGTTTATTTTAAAAATCAAAGCTATGTGAAACCCTAATTCAAAATTCAACTAACAAATTAAAATCAAATTAATATTTCCAAATTTTGAAATTAATGTTAACATTGCTTTGACATTACTGTTTTGAAATTAATAACATTATTTTCCTAAAAAGTTAAACTCCCAAAATCCCTATCCTTTTCTCTCTCTCTCTCTCTCTTTTCTACAAAAAAAAGGTGCAACCAGAAAATTAAAAACAAGAAGAGAGGCAGACCAGCCCATTTTTTTTCTTCCCCTCTAGCCCACCTGGCCAAGCCCACCGCTCCAGCCCATCTCCCCTCCCCTTTCCAGCCCACTACTCCTTCTTCCTCGTACGGCAATGCATCGACGGGGTACACGTCGACAGCTGCAGATGTTAAACGGCCGGAGTTCCTCCACCTCCTGGATAAAACGATGCCTACCCCCTCCTGCTCGCCCTAACCCTAGGACCCCTCCCCATCCCCCGCCGCCAATTCTTCTCTTCCTCCCACCTCTCTGTCCCCTTCCCTCTGTTCTGTACCGAGAGGGAGAGAGGCAGTGGCAGTTTGCCGTCGCACCTTCGTCTCCGTCACCGTCACGCCCAGCCAACGCCGTCGACAGCACCCCGGTGAGCTCCCGTTTCCATTCCCGATCTTTCCCCTCTCGATTGCATCTGGTACCTGTCATTTTTTTGTACGTTGGAGGTCTGTACGCCATAGCCTCCATGGCTGCAAACTCGTACACAAGCAGCGGCTCTTGGGCTCGGTGCGTTCCCCAGCTCCCCCACCCTGTCTCGCTCGGTCGATCCCTCTCTCTGTATTTCAGTCTGCGCGTGCGTGTGCAGTTCACGCTTCAGACCCTGAACCCGAACCCACACCCTAAACCAAATCAGTTGAGCTCTCCGCCTCAGTAGGTCAAATGATTGAGGATGCTATTGCCGACTTGCCGACCCTGCGTCCAGGTGTTCTCTGCCTCAGTATGTCTGCCGCTACGGTGCTGCCAGCCTCTGTCATTCCATTGCATTGGATTTGGCCTTGGCATGGGCTGGGAACCATACGGTTTTTCTGATGCGTCGTCCATGCCGGAGGTTTGCTTGGTCGAGGCCGTCGTCTTCTCAGCACGGTGGCGAGGCCAGGGAGTGGTCGTCGCCGTTGCCTGCCTACTGTCGCACGAGCGATGCCCAGGTCTGAACTTTCGTGTCAAGTTCAGTTAAAACTCGACGTATCGCCTCTTATTCAATCCCTACCTGTTGCCATCACAAACAGCAGCAGCACCGCAGTGGTAGCGTTCCCCGCGCGCACGCCTGCAGACCCAAGTTCGATCCCCGCGGGCGCATAAGGCCACCCTTTTTCTCTGTTTTTTCACGCGCACCCCCCCAGGCCCACAGGTCATTGACCCCCACTGCCACCTCACACTCCACACACGCCACTGTGGCGCCACGCTGGCCTGGGCCCACTATCAGCCAGCGTGGTTGGCTCTGCCTCTGTAAAATGCCCTGTCCCATTTCTTTTAAATAGAAATTTAAACCTAAATGTTGAACAATTAATATCTTCTTCATTTTAACTTCAAATTGCACAAATAAAATATGTATCCCAATCAGAAAATCATGAACTTTTCAAATATGTATTTTGTTTACTGTTTGAACATTCCAAATATTTTAAAAAATTCAAATTCAAATAACTCTTATGAATTTGATTAAATCCATAACAAATTCAAATATATTTCAAATGGCCCATATAAAATATGTTTTCCAACCAAAATTTCATGCTCTTTCCAAATATAACATTTGTTTTCTGTTTTGGATAAATAAAATTAATGCAATTACTTAATGCTTCAATTAAATCATTACGTGGTGAAATTCATAACTAATTCAATATTAATTCAGATGTCACATATGAAATATGTTTTCCATGCTAAATTGAACCAAATTTTCAAATATAAACTTTGTTTCATGTTTTGAATAATTAAAATTGGTTAAATAATTTAAACCTTGTTTAAATCATTTAAAATTGCTAAATTCATAACTTGGTCAAATTAAATTCTTCTTTGGACATCTAAAATATGTTTTCAAACCAGAAAAGTATAAACTTTCCAAATATGAATTTTATTTAATGTTTTGAACAAATAAAAATTCAAATAAATTCATACTTAAATTAAATTCATCTAAATCCTATTTAAACTTGTTTAATTTATAATTAATTCATCTTAATTCCTTTTTCAATAATTGAAACATGTATTCCACCTAAAATTTTGTGTACTTTCCAAATATGAACTTTGTTATCTAGTTTGAACAATTTAAATTTCTGAAAACAACAAATGCTTGTGTAACACCTTTAAGAAACCAAAATTCCAACACTTAATAAATAAAATTCCAAACTTGGTAAAACTTCATTTCAAATTGAATCGCTTGTTGTTTTCTCATCCATGCATCATTCTAATCAACTTTCACATGATAGTTATTTGTAGATCATTTAAGTCAACATTAATTCATGGGCTTTTCCATATGCTATCCAAATTGCATATGGGCCCATTTAAATATGTTTACCATGTCAACTAGTTTATCTTTGATGCATCCTTAAACTTGTCATGCATCCATATCTTGCTCATGCTGGATCTTTTGCCGTAGTAGTAATTGTTGCATCCGGTGTTTGTTCGAGGTTCGTTACTTCTTCGCGGATAGGACGTTGAGATTATGTGAGCAACGACAAGTTCTTCGGATGTACCTCTACTTGCTGGATTCCAGGCAAGTATACTCACTTGCTGCCAAATGGCTGCCTTTCATCACTTGTTACCGATTCTTTCCGTTGTTCCTATTCTAGCCTTGTGATTTGATGCTTGTGTCTCGATCCTATCATATGTTACCTTGCAGCCATGATATAGCCTTCCTTCCACTTCCTATTAACTATTGTTTGTTTACCTTGTTGGCCCTCGTGTCGTAGTTGCATGCTTAGGTTTGTTTGCGCTCAAGTCTTGTTGTCCTTTTTCATATCACCTGTTTAGTTTGATAGTTGGGTTTCAATTCAATCAACAACATGTTAATGTTTTGGGTAATAATAATTTGATGATAAGGCACCGGCAGGAGGCCGGGTATGGTTTTGAGGCCTGCTAGTGTCGACCCTAATTAGGAAAAGGGTCTTGTCTACTGATCCATGATGAGCGCACTAACCGCATGTGGGAAGCGAGTATGGGCGCCTCCCACAATTCCGATTCGATTCGCATCTCGTCCAAATCGCCTCATTTAGTTCGGGTTTTCCATTTGCCGCATGCATATGCAGGTGCGAACCCTTGGCGCCAGGGTGGAACTTTTGTAGTCGGCATTTAGGGAGACACGTTCTTAGAGTGCTATGAGGGTCCCCTTTTCTTCGTGGGGCTTGATTAGCCGTGCGCTCAATTGCACGGGGTTCTTTGGGCTTGATGCGAAGAAGAGTTGGGTTGCGTTGAGTACCTCGCTTGGTGGGTTTGATCCCCGCCTGGCGGGTTATTCTTACGTGTACGGCCAAATTGGTGCATCCCTGCAGGGTTAAATCTTCTCGAGAAGCCGTGTTTTCCGCGGTTATGGATGACTTGGTGAAAGTACCGGCTAACAAGTACTCAGAACAACTTACACCTAACTAATGATAACTTGACTAGTAATAGTCTTAGTGACACAATAACTTGAACCATCATTAATCCGACTGTGTGAGTTACCCTCGGATTGCTTCTTTGGATAAGGGGCGAGATCCAGGATGGGTTTGTTTGCTGTTAGTTGTAGTTGGTTACGATACTCTATCTTATCCCCCTCTTTTAGCCGGATGTTGTATCGAGTCTCTGTAGTTAGTTAGTGCAGCCCGCTGCCGCTTCTTTGCAATAATCCTTTCCTTTCCGTTGAACCCAAAGTATTTGTATCTTGTGATGACTGGTTACGCCGGTATCTTGTGAGTATGGTTTATCCACTTGCCAGTACTTAACCGTACTGACCCACGAATCCTTTTGCGTGGCTGCATATTCCAAATTGCAGTCAACAGGTTTGAAGTCTGACGACGTTAGCTTGGGAATCCCTCCGGCTTGGCCTGGGCAGGGATTGGACGCTCTCAGTTATCTTCAGGACTCTTAGTCCAATTTGTACCTTGTCCGTAGCCGGACGCTATGTTGTTTCTTCCGCTGTTATTTGGATCTTTGTATTGTATCAGTTGTATCCTTGACTCGTTTGAGTCATCTTGTATATATATCTTTTCAGTTGTTGTTGTGGATTATTCGTGAACTGTTGTAATGTTATCACAAGTGGCAACCTAGAATCGGTTATTATGTGGATTTTGGCGGAAATGCTGAAATCTGCATAGTGCCCGATCTCGGGGCGTCACAAAAACTTAGGAAACCAAGACTCACGACGCACTATAACACACATGGTATGGAATACCATGGTATTTGGTGGCATTCAGACGATCTGGAGGCCCTTCTCCGGAGAAACCATGCATAGCCCCGCTGGGAAAAAAGACGGAACTGCCATTCTGCCCCCTCTACGTTAGGCGGAAGGGGCTAGCAAAGTGGAACAAACTTCTTGGTTGTATTAGGTTAGGCCCAAGGAACACCCAACAAAATGGTAGGGACCACCTCTTGGCAAGATTCCCCTAGTTCCGTCAGATCCGGGAGTTTCAGGCTCTGAGTAATCCTGGAACCCGCGAGAGAGAATCTGACGCTGGTGAAGCCCTAACACAGAGAGAGCGAGTGAATCTTGGGAATAAAAGACCCATGCCACACTCTAACTCACATGGTATGCCATACCATGGGATTTGGTGGCATTCAGACGATCCGGAGCCCCCTCTCCATAGAAACCATAGCCCCGCTGGGAAAAAGACGGAAATGCCGTTTTGGCCCTCTACTTGAGCTAGAAATGGGTAGCAAAGTGGAACCAATTGCTTTTTTGTGTTAGGTTAGGCCGAAGAAACACCCAAGGAAATTTTTGGGCCCACCTGTTGGCAAGATTCCCCGAGTTCCATCAGTTTAGGGAGTTTCGGGCTCTAAGTAGTCCTAGAAGCCGCTAGAGAGAATCTGCACGCCGGTGAAGCCATAACATAGAGAGAGAGAGAAGGAATTTGGGCGTCCAAAACCCATGACACACTATACACACACATTGTATGGCATACAATGGTGTATTTGGTGGCATTCAGACGATCTGGAGGCCCCTCTCCAGAGAAACCATAGCCCCGCTGGGAAAAAGACGGAACTGCCATTTTGGCCCCTCCACGTGAGCCGGAAAGGGGTAGCAAAGTGGAACCAATTACTTGGTTGTGTTAGTTTAGGCCCAAGTAGCACCCAGTAAAATGGTAGGTCCCACCTCTTGGCAAGATTCCCCCCGTTCCGTGAGATCCGGGAGTTTCGGGCTCTAAGTAGAACCCGCAAAAGAGAATCTGATGCCGGTGAAGCCATAACATAGGGAGTAAGGGAATCTTGGGCATCCAATACCCATGCCACACTCAAACACACACAAGGTATGTCATAACGTGGGATTTGGTGGCATTCAGACGATCCGGAGGCCTCTCTCCATAGAAACCATAACCCCGTTGGGAAAAAGACAGAACTGCCGTTCTGGCCCCTCTAAATGAGCCAGAATGGGGTAGGAAAGCGGAACCAATTGCTTGGTTGTGTTAGGTTAGGCCCAAGTAACACCCAAGACAATGGTAGGTCCTAACTCTTGGCAAGATTCCCCCCATTCCGTGAGATCTGGGAGTTTCGGGCTCTGAGTAGTCCTGGAACCCGCGAAAGCGAATGCGGCGCCGGTGAAGCCATAATACAAAGAGTAAGGGAATCTTGGGCATCCAAGACCAATGAAACAATCTAAAACACATGGTTTGGCATAACCTAGGATTGGGTGGGAATTCAGACACTCCGGAGCCCCTCGCCGGAGAAACCCTAGGTGTGCGGGAGAAAAAGAAGAAACTACCGGTCTGGCCCCTCTACATGAGCCGGAAAGGGGTAGAAAAGTGGAACTAATTGATTGTGTGTGTTATTTTAGTCCCAAGTAACACCAAATAAAATGGTAGGACCAACCTATTGGCAATATTCCGCCTGTTCTGTCAAATCCGGGAGTTTCGGGCTCTAAATAGTTTCGGAACACGCTAGAGAGAATTCGACGCCGGCGAAGGCCTAACACACAAAGAGAGGTAATCTTGGGCATCCAAGACCCATGAAACACTATAACACAAATGATATGGCACATACCATGGTATTTAGTGGTGTTCAGACGATCCAGAGCCCCTCTCCGGAGAAACCCTAGCCCCGCTGGAAAAAAAAAACGGAACTGCTGTTCTGGCCCGTCTACGTAGCCGGAAGGGGGTAGTAAAGTGGAAGTAATTGCTTGGTTGTGTTATGTTAGGCCCAAGTAACACCCAAGACAATGGTAGGGCCCACCTCTTGGCAGGATTCCACCTGTTTCGTCACATCCGGGAGTTTCGGGCTCTGAGTAGTCCTTGAACCCGCCAGAGAGAATCCGACGCCGGTGAAGCCATAACACACCGAGTGAGAGAATGTTGGGCATCCAAGACTCATGGAACTCTATAACACACATGGTATGTCATACCATGGGATTTGGTGGCATTCAGACGATTCGGAGCCCCTTCTCCGGAGAAACCATAGCCCCGCTAGGTAAAAAGACGGAACTGCCGTTCTGGCCCCTCTACGTGAGCCGGAAGGGGTAGCAAAGTGGAACCAAATGCTTGGTTGTTTTAGGTTAGGCCCAATGAATACCCAAGACAATGGTAGGGCCCACCTCTTGGCAAGATTCCCTCGCTTCGCTGGAACATTGATCTGTTGACCAGAAGTCAACCTTTTGGTCTACCCCTATGACCAGCGTTGGAAGGGGGTAGAACTCAATACTATTTTTCTTGGTTGTGTTAGGTTTGACCTAAGCTACATTAATAACCAAAGTCTAGCTATACTTTTGACAATATTCCCTCCGGTTTACCCGAATGGGGGAGCATCGACGGTTCGAGACCTATAAGTGTAGTGCATAACCTTCCTATGTGATGCCGGTGAAACCAGTCACACCTCTGGGTAGTATATTGGCCCCTCCCCACCTCGATCCAAGCATAGGTTTATAAGTATTCTTAGTGCCCCACCATGGTTTACGTAGGATTCCGACACTTTAGAGCCCAACGCTTCACTAGAACATTGATCTGTTGACCAGAAGTCAACCTTTTGGTCTACCCCTATGACCGCGTCGGAAGGGGGTAGAACACAATACTATTTTGCTTGGTTGTGTTAGGTTAGGCCATAACTACATTAATAACCAAAAATCTAGCTATACGTTTAACAATATTCCCTCCGTTTCCCCCGAAAGGGGGGGCATCAACGGTTTATAACTAAACTGGAGTAGTACATATATATTAGAAAGTATAGATCATTACATTCTAATTAAAAATACGGCAGGAAATAAAAATTAGGCCTAAACTATCCTAGACTTCGGTCCGGCCGTCCTCCTCGTCGTCGCTCGCTGCCATGATGTTCTGGTCTTCGTTCGACGCCATGGACGGTGCACGCGTCGGAGTAAATAACGGCGACATGCAAACCACAATGACCTTGGCGCCGCTTGGGGAGCCGGGAAGGCTACATACCGCGTTAATGCTAGGCGTGCGGCAGAAGGGAAGCACCATCCCGCCGCCTGGTGCAGGTCGCGTCCCATCGTCGCCATTACACGCGGCAGGCTAACCACCACCTGCACGATGCCGTGTGCATGTCCAAGGCATGTGAATGCAGAGGCGTGTTGGCGCGTAACTGAAGGGAATATGCCCGAGAGGCAATAATAAAGTGTTTATTATGTTATTCCTTGTTTATGATAGATGTTTATTCCTCATGCTAGAATTGTATTAACCGGAAACGTTGATACATGTGTGATTAATAAACAAACCAACGTTCCTAGTGAAGCCTCTCTTTTAACTAGCTCGTTGATTAACAGATGATCAAGGTTTCCTGATCATAGACATTGGATGTTGCTAATAACGGGATCATGTTATTAGGAGAATGACATGATGAACTTAGGCCCTAACTAAGTATAACAATATGATCAAGTCATTTAGTTTTGTTGTTATGTATTACATTCGGAGTAACATTGTTCCTTAGACCATGAGATCATGTTAATCACTAATACTGAAAGAATACTTTGATGAGATCAAACGTCACACCATAACAGGGTGACTATAAAGGTGGCATTAGGTATTCAGAAAGTGTTAGTTGAAGCTCATGGATCAAGAATGGGATTTTTCCATCCAATATGATGGAGAGATATACTTAGGGCCCTCTCGGTGATATCACATCGACACCGCTTGCATGCACGTGATATGATCACAAGGATGTTATATCACCGGAACGAGAAAAGAGTACTTGTCGGATAACGAGATCAAACAAGGTATGGTGGATACCGATGATCGGATCTTGGACAAGTAAAATATCGCGAGACAAAGGGAAATCGTTACGACGTTGGAAGGTTCACACGATCACGAGAGTCATCGTTGAATATATAGGAGTCATCACGGATCTCCAGATCCTGCTGTTGATTATTGATCGGAGATGAGTCTCGGTCATGTCTATATTATTCGCGAACCGTAGGGTGACACACTTAAGGTTCGATGAAGCATTAGAGAGGATACGGAATACCGAAGAATATTTTGGGCAGCTCCGAAAAATTGTTTCGGGGGAAATTTAAATAGTTCAAGGGGTTTTTCATCGAATGGTTGTTAATAGAATTAACAAATGATTCGAGGTGCTGCATGAAAATGTTTGTTAACGGAATTAACAAATATAAATAAAGAAATAATTTTTTATTTATTTATTAAAGAAAAACCTTTGGATTTTCTAAGTGGAAAATTAAGGGAGTATGAGTGCGTGTGAGTGGGGCTTCCACTCACATGAAGAGAGGAAGGGGTGGGGGCACCCATGGCTGGCCGCACCCCCCCTTGGGCTGCCTCCCCCTCACCTATAAAAGGAGGGTGAGAGCTCCCTCTTCTCCACACACTTGCCCACTCCCTTTTCCCTCCACCCGCTGCTCCATTCCATGGTCTCCGGCTTGGCGAAGACCTGACCGTGGGATTCTTCACGACCACCACGCCGTCGTGCTGTTGGAGTTCCGCGGGGATCCTCTACTTCCGCTACCCGCTGGATCGAGGGAACGGAAGTCTTCATCGAGCTGAACGTGTGACCGATTACGGAGGCACCGCTGGATTGCGGTGCACTTCTTCTCGCTCGGGATCGGCGTGAGTACGACTACGCCAACAACGAGATTTTATCTCGTACCACTTTGAGTCTTGGAGGGTATGTTATCTCAAGACTCTCTTTATCCCCGTTGCCTTTCATCTCATAGATTAGATCTTGGCCATTCGGGTTTATCGCGCGTAGGAAATTTTTTGTTTTCTATGCAACGTACCCTTCAGTGGTATCAGTGCCGGATCTATGCGTAGATGATTTGTACGGGTAGAATACATAGGTGTATGTGGGCGTTGATGATCATGTTATTTCCTCCTTGTGTATTTTATGATCTTAGTGTCATAGTGGGATGAAGCGGCCCAGACTAACTTTACATGTCCACGTACATGAGACTTGTTCCATAACTGACATGCAACTTGTATTGCATAAGTGGCGTGCGGGTGTCGGTTTCTCCTACTATAGTTAAGATCTAATATACAAAGGGTTGTTAAAAATATATTTTATCAACGTTGTGGCTCTTGTACGTAGGTATGAACGGTTCTATCCTCGTAAGCCCAAGCCACGTAAAATATGCAAAAATAAATTAGAGGCATCTAAATTGTTTTTGCAGGGCATGTGATGTGATATGGTCAATGTTACAAACGTTATGTATGAGATGATATCTTTTGTAAATTATTGACATACCGGCTGGAGCCATATGGTTGTCTTATTTTTATGGCATGCGTGCTGTATATCATATCCATGTGATAGGTTGTAATGGACAATCAAGATGGAGGTGCCACGAACCTTGGTGCCACGCCGGTGGAATGATGGAGATCATACCATGATACACAAGATGGAGATCAAGTGCAAGAAGCACCATATCATATCACATTATCCATGCATGTGATGTTTATCCTTTTATGCATCTTATTTTGCTTAGATCGTGACGGTAGCATTATAAGATGATCCCTCTCACTTAATATCAAGATAATAATGTGTTCTTCCTTAACTATGCACCGTTAAGAAACTTCGTCGTTTCGAGACACCACGTGATGATTGGGTGTGATAGACTCAACGTTCGTATACAACGGGTGTTTTCAAGCCTATCATGTACAGACATGGCCTTGAAACACACGCAATACTACAGTTCTACTTGGTGAGCCTAGCATGTACAGACATGGCCTCAGAACACGTAACCGAAAGGTAAAGCATGAGTCATATGGATGATATGATGAACATGTTGATGTTCGCCTTTGCAACTACACCATCTCACGTGATGATCGGTTTCGGTGTAGTGAATTTGGTTCGTGTAATCACTAAAGACGACTAAGAGGGATGTTGTTTTTGAGTGGGAGTTTATGGGATACTTTTAGAATTAACTTGAACTTAATTTATCATAAACATAGTCTAAATAATCTTTGCAAATATGTTGTAGATCATGGCACCACCTACCTTCAATTTCAATATGTTCATGGAGAGAGAAAAACTAGCGAAAAATGGGAGCAACTTTACCAACTGGGCACTTAACCTGTGGATTCTCCTCACCGCTTGCAAGAAATTCTATGTGCTTGAGAAACCGCTAGGTGACCAGCCCGCTGATGATGCTTCTGATGAAGATAAAAATGTTTATCTGACTCAACAAGAAGACAACAATATAGTTCATTGCGGCATCCTCTATGGATTAGAGCCAGAGCTGCGAAACCGTTTCGAGAACAACACTGCTTTTGCTACAATGGGAGAATTGAAAATGATTTTCGATACCCATGCCGCAGTTGAGAGTTTGACGCTTCAGAAAAGTTCTATAGCTGCATGATGGAAGAGAACAGCTCCGTTAGTGAGCACGTACTCAAGATGTCTGCGTACGCTGATAAGCTCATAGCCTTGGGAATAACGATTCCCAATGAGCTAGGGATACATCGTGTTCTCTAATCTCTGCCACCTAGTTACAAGAAATTCGTGATGAACTATAATATGTAGGGCATGAAGAAGTCTCTTCCTGAGCTTCTCTCGATGCTTAAAACTTCTCAAGTGGATATCAAGAAAGAACATTAAATGTTGATGATCAATAAGACCACTAGTTTCAAGAAAGGCAAGAAAGGCAAGCCAAGGGTAAACTTCAAGAAGGGTGGAAAATATGTTGCTGCACCTGAGAAGAAAACCAAGTATGGCCCTAAGCCTGAGACTGAGTGCTTTTATTGCAAGGGTACTGGCCACTGGAAGCGCAATTGCCCAAATATTTGGCAGATAAGAAGGCCGGCAAAGTGAACAAAGGTATATATGATATACTTGTTATTGATGTGTACCTTACTAGTACTCACAGTAGCACCTGGGTATTTGATACTGGTTCGGTTGCTCACATATGTAACTCGAAACAGGAGCTGCAGAATAAGCGACCACTAGCAAAGGATGAGGTGACGATGCGCATCGGCAATGGATCAAGAGTTGATGTGATCGCCGTCGGGACGCTGCCTCTATGTCTACCATCGGGATTAGTTATAAACCTCAATAATTGTTATTTGGTGCCTGCATTAAGCATGAATATCGTTTATGGATCTTGCTTATTGTGGAATGGTTATTCCTTTAAGTCTGAGAACAATGGTTGTTCGATTTATATGAATAATATCTTTTATGGTCATGCACCTGAGAAGAATGGTTTATTTCTTTTGAATCTTGGTAGTATTGATACACGTATTCATAATGTGAATGCCAAAATAATTAAGTTAAATGATGATATTGCTACTTACATGTGGCATTGCCGCTTAGGTCATATTGGTATTAAAGGCATGAAGAAGCTCCATTCTGATGGATTCTTAGAATCACTTGATTATGAATCATTTCAAACATGTGAACCATGCCTTATGGGCAAGATAACTAGGACCCCGTTTTCTGGAACCATGGAACGGGCGACAGACTTACTAGAAATCATACATACTGATGTGTGTGGACCAATGAGTGCATCAGCGCGCGGTGGATATCGTTATTTTGTCACTTTCATAGAATATTTGAGTAGATATGGTTATATTTACTTAATGAAACACAAATCTGAGACATTTGAAAAGTTCAAATAATTTCAGTGTGAAGTTGAAATCATCGTAACAGAAAGATTAAATTTCTACGATCTGATCGTGGAGGTGAATATCTAAGTTACGAGTTTGGCATGCATATGAAACAATGTGGAATAGTTTCACAACTCACACCTGCCGGAACACCACAACGTAATGGTGTTTCCGAACGTCGTAATCGTACTTTATTAGATATTGTTTGATCTATGATGTCTCTTACAGATTTGCCACTATCGTTTTGGGGTTATGCACTAGAGACCGCTGCATTCACTTTAAATAGGGAACCATCTAAATCCGTTGAAACGACACCGTATGAATTATGGTTTGGAAACAAACCTAAGCTGTCATTTCTAAATGTTTGGGGATGCGATGTTTATGTGAAGAAGCTTCAACCTGATAAACTCGAACCCAAAGCGGAAAAATCCGTCTTCATAGGATACCCTAAAGAAACAATAGGGTACACCTTCTATCACAGATCCGAAGGCAAGATTTTCGTTGCCAAGAATGGATCCTTTTTGGAGAAGGAGTTTCTCTCGAAAGGTGTGAATAGTAGGAAGGTAGAACTCGACGAGGTTATTGAACCTTCTCTTCTTGGAATGGCGAGTAGTGCAGCGCCGAAAGTTGTTCCGGTGCCAACCACGTCAGTTGAAGAGAGAGCTAATGATCAAGATCATGAAACTCTAGTAGAGGAAACTACCGCACCTCGCAGGTCAACTAGGGAACGTACAGCTCCTGAACTGTACAAAGATCCCGTATTGAACTTCATGGTAGATGGAGGTGATGACCCTGCGACATATGATGAAGCGATGATGAGCCCAGATTCCAAAAAATGGCTTGAAGCCATGAAATGCGAAATAGGATCCATGTACGAAAACCAAGTTTGGACTTTGGTGGACTTACCCGATGACCGCAAGGCCGTTGAGAACAAATGGATATTTAAAAATAAAATTGACGCTGGTGGTAATGTGACCTTCTATAAAGCTCGACGTGTCGCAAAATCTTTCCGACAAATTCAAGGAGTTGACTATGATGAGACTTTCTCACCAGTAGCAATGCCTAAGTCAGTTAGGATTATGTTAGCAGTTGTTGCATTTTTCGATTATGAAATCTGGCAGATGGATGTCAGAACGGCGTTCCTTAATGGTGACATTGAGGAAGAGTTGTATATGATGCAACCCAAAGGTTTTTTTGATCCTAAGGATGCTGACAAGGTGTGCAAGCTTCAACGTTCCATTTATGGACTGAACCAAGCATCCCGGAGTTGGAACCTCCGTTTTGATAAGGTGATCAAAGGGTTTGGATTTGTCCAAACATACGGAGAAGCTTGTATTTACAAGAAAGTGAGTGGGAGCTCTGTAGCATTTCTAGTACTATAAGTGGATGACATATTGTTGATTGGAAATGATATAGAACTTTTAAAAAGCGTAAAAGGTTATTTGAACAGTAGTTTTTTGATGAAAGACCTCAGTGAAGCAGCTTATATATTAGGCATCAAAATCTACAGGAATAGATCAAGGCGCTTAATTGGACTTTCGCAAAGTAGATACCTTGACAAGATTATGAAAAAGTTCAGAATGGAAGAGTGTAGGAAGGGGTTCTTACCTATGTTGCAAGGTAAAACGTTGAGTAAGACTCAATGTCCAGCTACTGCAGAAGATAGAGAGAGAATGAATAAGATTCCCTATGCTTCAGCCATAGGTTCTATCATGTATGCTATTCTATGTACAAGATCGGATGTGGCACATGCTATTAGTTTGACTATTGGGTACCAATCCGATCCAAGTTTGGAACACTGGACGACGGTCAAGAATATCTTTAAGTACTTGAGAAGAACTAAGGATATGTTTCTCATATATGGCGGTGAAGAAGAGCTCGTCGCAAGATGTTACGTCGATGCTAGCTTTGACACTGATCTGGATGACTCTAAGTCTCAGTCCGGGTACGTATTTGTTATCAATGGAGGAGCTGTAAGCTGGAGGAGTTCCAAGCAATCTATGGTGGCGAGATCATCAACAGAAACAGAATATGTTGCTGCCTCGGAGGCAACACAGGAAGCAGTTTGGATGAAGGAGTTCATATCCGAACTAGGCGTGGTTCCGAGTGTGTTGGATCCAATAGTTATCTATTGTGACAACAATGGTGCCATATCCAATGCTAAGGAGCCAAGGTCTCACAAGAATTCCAAGCATATCAAGCACCGTTTTAACTCCATCCATGAGCATGTCGCAGATGGGGATGTGAAGATTTGCAAAGTACATACAGATTTGAATGTGGCAGATCCGTTGACTAAAACTCTCTCAAGGTCAAAACATGATCAACACCAGAACTCAATGGGTGTTAGATTCATCACTATGTAATATAGATTATTGCCCCTAGTGCAAGTGGGAGACTAAAGGGAATATGCCCGAGAGGCAATAATAAATTGTTTATTATGTTATTCCTTGTTTATGATAGATGTTTATTTCTCATGCTAGAATTGTATTAACCGGAAACGTTGATACATGTGTGATTAATAAACAAACCAATGTTCCTAGTGAAGCCTCTCTTTTAACTAGCTCGTTGATTAACAGATGATCAAGGTTTCCTGATCATAGACATTGGATGTTGCTAATAACGGGATCATGTTATTAGGAGAATGACATGATGAACTTAGGTCCTAACTAAGTATAACAATATGATCAAGTCATTTAGTTTTGTTGTTATTTCTTACATTCGGAGTAACATTGTTCCTTAGACCATGAGATCATGTTAATCAGTAATACTGAAAGAATACTTTGATGACATCAAACGTCACACCATAACAGGGTGACTATAAAGGTGGCATTAGGTATTCAGAAAGTGTTAGTTGAAGCTCATGGATCAAGAATGGGATTTTTCCATCCAATATGACGGAGAGATATACTTAGGGCCCTCTCGGTGATATCACATCGACACCGCTTGCATTCACGTGATATGATCACAAGGATGTTATATCACGGGAACGAGAAAAGAGTACTTGTCGGATAACGAGATCAAACAAGGTATGGTGGATACCGATGATCGGATCTTGGACAAGTAAAATATCGCGAGACAAAGGGAAATCGTTACGACGTTGGAAGGTTCACACGATCACGAGAGTCATCGTTGAATATATAGGAGTCATCACGGATCTCCAGATCCTGCTGTTGATTATTGATCGGATGAGTCTCGGTCATGTCTATATTATTCGCGAACCGTAGGGTGACACACTTAAGGTTCGATGAAGCATTAGAGAGGATACGGAATACCGAAGAATATTTTGGGCAGCTCCAAAAAATTGTTTCGGGGGAAATTTAAATAGTTCAAGGGGTTTTTCATCGAATGGTTGTTAATAGAATTAACAAATGATTCGAGGTGCTGCATGAAAATGTTTGTTAACGGAATTAACAAATATAAATAAAGAAATAATTTTTTATTTATTTATTAAAGAAAAACCTTTGGATTTTCTAAGTGGAAAATTAAGGGAGTATGAGTGCGTGTGAGTGGGGCTTCCACTCACATGAAGAGAGGAAGGGGTGGGGGAACCCATGGCTGGCCGCACCCCCCTTGGGCTGCCTCCCCCTCCCCTATAAAAGGAGGGTGAGAGCTCCCTCTTCTCCACACAGTTGCCCACTCCCTTTTCTCTCCACCCGCTACTCCATTCCATGGTCTCCGGCTTGGCGAAGCCCTGGCCGTGGGATTCGTCACCACCACCACGCCGTCGTTCCGCTGGAGTTCCACGGGGATCCTCTACTTCCGCTACCCGCTAGATCGAGGGAATGTAAGTCTTCATCGAGCTGAACGTATGACCGATTATGGAGGCACCGCCGGATTGCGGTGCACTTCTTCTCGCTCGGGATCGGCATGAGTACGACTACGCCAACAACGAGATTTTATCTCGTACCACTTTGAGTCTTCGAGGGTATGTTATCTCAAGACTCTCTTTCTCCCTTTTGCCTTTCATCTCATAGATTAGATCTTGGCCATTCGGGTTTATCGCACGTAGGAAATTTTTTATTTCTATGCAACGTACCCTTCAGTAACCACATGTTCGTCACCTAGGCTGCATACACATGGTAGTTGTGTTGGCACGTACCATTATTTGTAGTGCATTTGGCAAAGATTGGTACCACGTTTCGCAAGCAAACACGTGCCATATCGTTTTGTACGCGTACACGTATAAAATGGTATCCTCTTTTCTACACGTACGATAGAGCCTTTGATATTCGCTGACTTGGTGGGGTGAGCTTTGTGGTGAATTTGGGTCACTGATTGGTGGCCCTACGGCGTCCCGGGCCCCACTTGCCAGTGACTAAATGTCACACCATTCTATGTTGACTAAGTTAGCCGGCGCGTTCCCACCATGCATGCATGCGCACACGACATGGCGACCAGTCGAAACGAGGCGGCCTCGAAACGGCACTCTGTATATAAAGCTCCTGCCGCATCGCCTCTCTCCCTCATCCATTCTCCCCCCATTTCTAGCAAAAAACCCACTCCACATCATCTCCCAGCCCTCCTTCTCTCCCAACTGCCGAGCGCACAACCGCGAGGCGGTTTGGCAGAATGGAAGGTTCGCAGCAGGAGAACGACGGCGTCGTCCCTTATGTTGTCGTGGCCGCAGGAGCCGCCCATGGCGGTTCCAGTTCGTCGTGGCCGCAGGATGTCGTTGCCGCCGCAGGTTCGTCGGCCGGCCATGGCGCTTTGAGTGCACCGCCTGCTCCTGCCGCAGTGGAGGCGCCTGCAGCTTTCCCTCTCCTGGCAGGTCTGGGTGATCCCTACGGGGATCACCCGGCGTTCGACGAGGACGTCGACGACCAGGACTCTGAGGTATCTATGTCCAGGCCGGCTTAGTTTATTGTCAAAGATTCAGGGTTTGTGCAGTCGTGCATGACTGCACGCAAGTTCGGGCTTCTAGTGTTTGTAGTTGCATGTATACTTTGGGCTTTTTTTTTTGTAAAGTTTGGGCTTCTGGTGTTTGCGGTTGCATATGTTCTTTAGGGGTTCGAGGTTTTTTGTATTCGGGATTAAAATGTTTGTAGTTGGATCTGTACCTAGGGGTTCGAGGTTTTTTTGTACACGCAAGTTCAAGATTCAGAGATCTGCTTGCATCTGTACTTAGAGACCAAAGGGAAAAACATTGTAGAAAAATAGACATGTACTAGTCACTAAATTGACAATATAGATGCCCTGTTGTGAAACTAATAACATCTATGCATGAATATTTTTAAATGATCTTCTATATAAAGTTATGGATGATCAAATATAGATGAGAGTTGATTCAGAGGTCGTAGTTGCATCTGTACTTAGGGGTTCGTAGGTTTTTTGTATTTTAGGGATTCAGGGGTTGTAGTTGCATCTGTTCTTATGGTTTCTAGTTTTTTGTGTGCATGTTAGCATGCATGTGAGTTAGAGATTCTACGTTTTTTGGAAGCATTTTCAATTTGTGTAGTTATTTTGCCTCGCAGACACTCTTGACACATTATGAATTTCTTGCAAAATCATATATTGTACCCTCGTGCATGATAATTACTTGATCCAGTTTATGTATATAACTAAAGAACGATTCTTGTATGATATTTTTGATCTGGTAAGGTATAATAACATGTCCTGATTAGAATATTAATCTATTGAATGTTATCTTAGATCATCAATGAATTCCTGATGTGTTATTATCTGTTTTTGTGCATTAGTTCACCAAATATATATAGTGGAAACTGTAATGTTGTGTAAAATTCTACACATTTTTCTCAACATTGATGTCCTCGTTAGGGCGCATCTGCTAAATAAGTTACTTGATGAAGTGTATGCAAATAAATGAAGAACTATTTCTTTATGTTCTTTGTGATCTAGTTAGGTATATTACTCTTTTGTCAATAAGATTGTGTTGCTAACTTTTGTTTTATTGGAAATTTGCAGGAAGAAGATCTGGAAGTCGGCTCTTATGAGGAGGATCTGGCTGCGAAGAGCAGACATGTCCTGAGGAAGCTGCAGGCGGGCACCATTCGGTACCGTCGTCACGGCAACTTGTTCTGCCCTTTCTGTGTCAGAAGGTAGCCAACGATCGCCACAGATTGATCCGACATGCCGTCGGTGTGGGAAATGGCTCCGAGTATCGTGCGCCCCATGTTAGGGCCAAGCACGCTGCCTATGGCGTCTTCCTAAAGAAGCTGCTTGCGCAGGATATCCTCGCAGGTCTTGTGGAACCTCCTCATCGGCCTTTCTCCAACGAGGCCAGGAGGGCCGTGAAGGCTCAGAAGCGGGAGAAGATGTTCCGCGCCCTTACTTCAACGAGGCCAGGAGGGCCATGAAGGCTCGGAAGCGGCAGAACATGATGTAGTTGCTGCTGGTGCGCTCGTTGTTGCAGCTTGCACGCTGTGTTTGTGTTATCTCTTACTTCTGGTAGTGTCGTCTGATGTGTGCGTAGTAAGAACTTTTAAAGAACCTCTATCATGTTGGTATGTAAGAACCTAATATGTATATTATATTAGTATATTTTTCTTAACCCGATCATGTTTTAAGGATGTCAAAAGACTTATTAGGCATGATTTAGTAATAAGTGGATGTGACAACTCATTGATCCGGTCGATCAATGAATTGTCACATCCCTTTACTACTGGATCATGCATAATAAGTCAATAGTTGGTGCAACATCACAAATGTGAGTAACAAGACTCGATCTTTGGTGTGTGGAAATGAGTCAGCCCCTCCCCCACCACTAGGCAATGTCTTATTTTGCAATTATTTGCCAAAAATAAAGAAGAATCCAAAGTAGCTAGTAGAATAAAAATGCGATAAGATTCTAAGACTCTTTTACTTTTGGTTTTTTATTTTTTTTATTTTTTTCAATCTGAAAACAAGAATAAATTATGACTAACAGCCGCGCGCCAAATCTCCACGGAATCAGCCTCACGTAGGGTCCCACTCGCCAGCGTCTACGCGCCAAATCTCCACCATACCGCGCTCCTCACCCACTCGGCTACTCGTCCACTGAAAGCGACCTCCACAGAAAGCCTCCACTTCGCCCTTCCGCCCCAAGGGCCGCTGCCACGGCTTCGCCCTCCCCCGTCTTCGGCGTCGTTCTCAAACAATGACTGGTAAGCCATGGTTCCCTCCCTTCCCCATCCTCAACCAAACGATGCGATGTAGGTTAGATGCCGGCAGATCTAGGTTTGATACCGGCGGATGTAGGTTAAATGCCGGCGGATGTAGGTCACTGTTGATGTTTTAAGTTACCACCGGCCATGGATCTAGCTGACGCTACCGTTACAAGGCCCTCGGAGATCGTTTCCCCCACCCAGATGGAGATCGACCTGAACAAGGCCTCGGAGCTCGCAAAGCCCCCTGTTATTCAGATAGCCGAGGTAAATAGCATATAAATTAGTCCTGTAGCCAAATGTTCTCTTAAGATTCATCTATCTCCTTTCGACTTCGTCGACACTTCTTTGATTTTTATTCTTTTCGTATTTGGCTATAGAACCACAGTGCAGGCTGTGACTTCTGCAACATGTCGCGTACTGAAATTCAGAAATTGGTGCAGCAGTGAGTTGAGACAATTCAGAAATTGGTGCAGCAGTCAATCTAGACAATTGAAACTTATTGTCTCTCTGAAGTTTGCAAGTTGGCTGATGATACCAGCACTGAGAAGCTAATCTGTTTTGTTTGCTGCGAGGACAGGTTGGACAGGGCGATGAAAGCTTAAAAAATGCTAGCACTCGAGTTGGAACTGCGGGAGAAAAAGAGAAGCTGTATGATCACGCACGGCTTGGTTACTAAGCTTGATTCTGAGCTGAAGGGTGCGAAGAAAACTTTGAAAGTAGCCGAAGAGAAGTGCGACATGCTCCAGAGGGGAAAAGACACCATGTTGGAGAGTGCGAAGGACACCAATGTGAAGTTGAGAAACATTCTTAGTTTCTTGCAAGATCATGAAATGAGGTAAAACTACTTTGCTCTTTAATTTGATTATGTCAACCTGCAATGCTTGCCAATGAGTCTAGCCGTTATTCATTTCTCTGTTTTGTTGCATGTGCCGATGATTAAACTGGGCAATGCTAAAATCCAAAGGATTACTCCCCAGTACCTAGTAGCGTTTACACGGACATTGTTTGTTCATGCTCCCTGGTCCTGTGGAGTTTGACCCTTTGTACTTTTTTTTGCAATTTATGTATGAGGCTTGCTTATTTTATGTTCACTATCTGTTCTGTGTGCGGATGATTAAACTCTGCACCTTCTCTCGGTGAGATATTGGCACTTACCTAGTGTTGTGTACAACTACATTTGTTCTGCACCTTTCTTGGTAAGTGTTCGATGATCTCATTGATTTCAGTGTGCTTCTTTAGTATGAGGCCCCAATTATGATTTTATCTGTAATGCATGAGCCATATTGGTTCTGCATATTCCTTGGCAAGTGTTCGATAATTTCATTGATTTGTGTGTGCTTCTTTACTATGAGGCCCCTATCTAGGCTTGGTTCTCTGCCGATGATTAATATGCAGCAATGTCTCCAACAGTTGGCGTACCATAGAAAAAAGAGTGCCATATTTGTGTTTGATCAGAGTGCCGATGATTAAACTGTGCAATGTTAAAATGCAGAGGGAGACTCCTCTAGACCTAGTAGCATTTACAAGGACCTAGTAGCTTGTTTATGCCACTGGGTCTAGCGGTTTATCACCTCTGTACTTGTGTCATTTGTACACGTGAGGCAGTTTTGTCACTCATCTTTTTATGTTTGGAAGTATATCTGCTTCTTTTTTTTAGATGTGCTAAACATGTATGATGCTTTTCTACTAGTGTTTCTGTGGAAGCGGTTTCGGAAAGTTCCAGTGGATGATGTAAACCTCTGGATGTGGCTTCGGAATGCATGCTGGCATAGGAAAATATCCGTTGGATGATGTGAAACTGTGGATGTGGCTTCGGAGTGGATGTTGGCATAAAAAAAGTTCTGGTTAACTGTGGACCTGTTGTTGAACTTTTTATGATGCTAATTTCAGTTACTATAAATCTCCTATGTTTCGGAGAGCATGTAACCGGGATGATGGAGCAGAACAGACATCAAAGAGGGCGAGGAGGCAGTATATTAGTATTAGTACTAGGGTATCCATTGTCGCAAATGTAAAACCATGTCAATTCATTTCCATTTTCGAGTGCATTTTATGATTTAGATCTCCTATATATTCAGTAATTTGGTTGACACTCGCCACGTGGGATACCCGGTCAGCTTTCCTCTCCACTCCCAAACTGTGGATAATGCAGCGGCTCCCCATACGGGCGCAGAACGCTCTCCACTCTACTCCCAAGCTGTCCGTTTGGGCCACACCTCTCTACTCCCCTTCGCTGTGCGCAGATCCACCGGTACCATGTCTGGCCGTCGCGAGGACGGCCGCCAAGAGCAGATCCCTAGGTACTTTCCCCGGCGCAGCGTGCAAGGCGCGGAGCGTGCGCGTGCCCGCGAGGCGTACCGACGCGAGGTGCATCAGGCCAACTTGTCCCGCGCACCACCACCTCTGGATCCACCCATCGCACCTTCGGACATCGAGGAGGAAGAAGAGGAGGAGTATCTCGCCGTCGAGTTCCACAACGAGGCCCTGCAGTGGCCCCACATGCAGGCGGGAATTTTAGCGTCCTTAGAGAGTTTCACGGCAGAAGAGCTCCAGCAAGCGAGGCTCGCCCGAAATTTCACTGTCAAGCTAGACGCCGACACCGCGGAAGCGATCCTCCATTCGATGCAGAATGAAGATGCAGCAGCGCTGGCGGAGGCGTGGCGGCGCACCCTTGGCTAGGACGCTAGGTCCGGTGTCTATCCTTTTCTTTTTGTGATTTGTTTCAGAAATGGCTTGTTCACTGTTAACTGTGATGATTTCGAAAATTATGTGCATGCTTAATTTCGAAGATTATGTGCATGCTTATTTACCGTGGATGACAAGTGGGGTCCAGGCATCAAATGGTCGGTCGTAGCCAGTCAGAGCAGTCAAACAGGACAGGATGTGTGGCCCCAAGAAAAATTCGCGATGTTTTACGTGACCAGGCAAGTTTCGTCGAAGGCAACTGGGTTCTTAGTGGGCTACTTGTCCGGAGACAAAAATATGCGACGTAAAACTAGCAAAAAGTCGAGCAAAACCATTCTGCAACGGACCAAACCAATACGTCGAGAGCAAACTCCACTTTTCATCCATTCGCGACGGAAACGCTCGACGTTATCAAAACGTTCCGGATCGCACGAAATTTGGTAGTGTAAAGATATACGTTTGTTTCAATTATAGAGAAAACATGGCAACGTGATATTTCACTAGTCCTTAAGAGTGGGGCAAAACATAAAAGCCAGGACACCTTCAAAGTTAATGAGGAAGACTAGAACAAATAATTAGAAAACAAACAGTAACACATTATGAATCAATTAATAATGTTTCTGGGACAAATGCACATTAAACTCAGAATGGCAACTATGCTCTCTCAACTGTGCATAAAGTTAGAAGATGGAGACTCAACATAAAAGTAAAAGAAAGGCCCTTCGCAAAGGGAAGCAGGGGTCAACTCATGTGATAGAGCTCTTTATTTTATTAAACAGAGGTATAAAAGGTTTGACACTCGTCCCATCCATCTTACACAAACCATGTCTAACCGAATCCTTGGGGTGCCTGCCAACAGTCACATACCGTGGAGGTGTGTCTATTTTTTTTAGAGAGGTGTATGCTTATGTCAACGAATGCTAAACAGAAAATACAGTACGTCACAAGACAACTAGACTTCACAAGAGCGGCTCCCATAGAAGGACGCATCTAGGTAGAAGGTCATCCCTCTTTCTGTTTTGTTTACACAATTATGTTTTGACTGATAAATCAGGGGAAAATAGTGAAGATAATTTTGTTGATATTAATTTGGGGCTGGACACCCTGCTGCCAGCTCTTCTATCATTGGATAAGCGGATGAAGCCACTAGTCCAGGGTGTGAAACTCAAATCAACAAGTGAGATAAAGATTCTCTATTTACGTCCTGATGAGCTAAAACAGGAGCACAAAACAGGATTAATTTTGAAAGTTTTAAAGGTAACACATGATCAATTTAGTTTGGAGTGGCGGTTAAATACCACAAGTAGGTAGTTATGGTGGACACAATGGGAAAACTTTGGTTTTTGGGAGTTGGATGCACGAGTAGAGCTCATACTCAGTACAGGTAGAGACTAGCAAAAGACTGGGAGGGTAAAATCAAGAGAGCATAAGAGACATAATCATGCATAGCGACATAAACATCATTAATCAAAGCATAAGTGGTACCACAATTCCAAAAACTAAATGATCATAGAGGCTATAAGTGACTGGTTCGAAGTCATCAACATGGTGTGATCATGCGCCAAGTGAACCAAATAAAACATTGTAACATCCCTACTTTTGTGTAATAAAGAGAGGTGTTGAGTACATGGCATGCATGCATGAAAAATGGACCAAAATTTAGCTTTTAAAATTTAATCAGTGAGTTATCAGAAAATCACTTAATCTCGCTTCACACAAAATTGTTTTACAAAGTTTTTCAAAATGATCCAACTTTGTGTTAGAAAGGTAGAAAATTTGAAGAGCTTTCCAACGAGTATTTTTGTGCAATTTTTGCTTTACAAAAAGGCCCTCAAAATCCTGTTTTGGTCCTGTTTTAAAATCTCCAAGGACCTCTCCCTCTGTTTCTCTCCGCCGCCCGAAAACACCGCCGCCGCTCTGCTCCCTCCCCAACCTCCCCGTTGGTCCCGTTGGAAGCGTCGTTGCCCCCTCTCCGCCCTCGAGCACGCTCAGCCGCCGGGATGGCCTAGCGCCCGCGAATCGCGCCGTCCCCTCCCCTCCGGCCGCCGGCCAATCCCTCACAGCGCCGCCGCTCCGGAGCTTCCCCGGCCACACCGACCACGCCCTCGTGCTCCCGGTGAGCCCCTGCCTCTCCCCACCCCCTCCGTTATTCCTCTCCGGCCCGGAATCATCGAGACCGCCGGAACCCGAGCATCCTCGCCGCCGCTCGCCGTCGATACCTCGCCGCCGTCCACCCCTAGCTAGCGGCGCCGCTCCCGTTAGGTCCCCCGCGACGAGGGGCACCCGAGGAGCCAACCCGCGCTTCTCGGGACGCCCTCCTCCGCCGCCGGCGACCGTTTCCGGCCACTGCCGGCCACCCGTGAGGTCACGGTGACGTCAGGATGACGTCACCTGCCCACGTGGACGCGCCAAGTGGCGTTCTCTGTCCTTTTCAAACTGACAGTGGGACCCGCAGAAAAACAGAAAAAAACAGAATATGTTTATTTTTGGAAATTCAATAACTTCCATTTTATAACTCCTAAAATTATGAAAAAATATGCAATGTGTTCATAAAAATGAGAGCTATTTATCTATACCACTTTCATACATGTTTGGTAAGGTTTCAAATGAGGCCACTTTTATAGTTTACATTTAATTCATTTAAATATTGAAAATAAATTTTTTATTCAATAAAAATAGAAAATTAAGTGTAATATACCATTTTGATCAGTGAAACAAATGCAATCCAACTATGAGGTTTCCAAGGTCTTTTGAACATCTAATCTTGGTCACATCTCTAGTTTAGGGTTTTCTCCCCCTCCGGTGTTCGTCGTTCACGGCGTAAAACCCTAGCTTCCTGTTCTATCATTTAAGCTTTATGTCAATTGCATTGTTTTACTCATCCATACATATTGTGCATTGCACGGTCATCAAGTATTAATTGTTTGCCTTCTTTCCGGTGTTGCTCGCTATCGGTAGACCGAGATCCGGAGGTCGACCCGGCTTTCTACGACAACCCAAGCTCTACCTTCGACGAGCAAGGCAAGCACCACCTCATGCCTACCCCATGTTTTGAGTCTTTTCAATCTCTCATTCATGCATACATTTCAACTTAGTTTTCAGTCAGTTAGAGTAAACCTATACACTGCATGACCCCTCCCTCACATGTCACCTTCATACCTGTTTACCCTCCTAGTATGACTAGGGTTGTTTGAGTATCGTAGAGCCCTGTGTGTTATGCTTAGCCATGCTTAGTGTTCTGATCTACTTCATCCGGTTGATGATTTGGATCAGTTCGATAACCTTGTATGTTGTTATATTTGTGAGTACTGAACATATGAAACTGACTAAGGCTAGCACGGGAGGCCACTTGGGTAGTGGTTATTCGTTCCGTACTCGCCAACCCTAGGATTTAAGGTCTTGCCGCGGAAGCCAAGACTGAGCGTGCAACCACACGCGGGGCCTAACTGACCGCGCTCGGCTAACTAACTTGTTTGATCACTTCCATGGGTCACATAGTTTGAGCTTTCCATTTGCGGGTGTGTCATAAAAGGTTTTGGAGAAAACTAGGGCGTGACCGGGAACGGTGATGGACGTACACGGATCTTGTCCCGACTCACAGAACAGGTGCCGTCAGGAGGTGGCCAACTCCCTGTTGACGGGGTGGCCCTGTTTGGGTTGACTCGTGGAAAGGGTAAAGCAAGGTAAAGGCCGTGGTCGACCACACTCTGCCGCGCTCTTAGAGAGGAGCGTTACCGCGTGGCACTAAGAGTCGGTCGATACGTGTGGGTAAAGTGTACCACCCTGCAGGGATAAATCTTTCGGAAAGCCATGTCCAGAGTTATGGACAACTTGGTGAAAGTCACGGGGTCATAGATAACTCTAACAGAATGATTAAAACTTGCTGGCAATGAATGAAGGATGCCTCCTCGACTACGTCGAGAGGGGTGATTCTTATAGCATAAGGTAGTCTGGGGATGAGAAAGTACTTGGTGGACTAAAGAACATGATGATCTCAGTAGTTGAGCAGATTCCTCCTCTGTTTTAGAAATGCTCTATTACACGTGCTTTTCTTCCTCAACTTCGGAAAACAAAGTTGGCTTTATGCAAAGAACCTTAAAAGCCAAGTCTTGTTGAGTACCTTTTGTACTCAACCTTGCCTCGTTGTTGTTTTGCTTCAGACTTCGGCGATGCAGCTGAAGAAGGGTTCTACCTCGACGTCGATGAGTAGTTAGGGGTTCCCAGGCAGCAGCCTGGTATCTGTAGTATGGGTTTGGCTACGTTGCTTATGTTTCGGACTCTTAGTCCTTTTGCTCTGGTTGTATAGCAACATCTTTGCTTTCGCTGCTTGTTGTAATGTTGGGTTGCTTGACCTATGTTGGTCCTGTAACCTCTGCGTGTAAGCTACTCTAGTATGCCTTGTTTAATACAACTTTCATGTCTAGAGTACTGCTTTGATCGGTTGTTGGTCTCGAGCCCGTTGTTATACAGTTTTGGCTATGCCTGCATAGTTGTCGCAGTCGAGGGGTTGTGGAGCCGATGATCCATGTCCGAGCCCGCCTGCCGGAGATATCCGGCCTGGGGAGAGGTAACCCCAGTAACCCTCGATTGTTGTTGCACTTTCTGGACACATAGCAGCTCCGTATAACTTTGGTCCCGTTCCTTCAGTTTCATCCGACTCGTGGACGCTTGGGTATACATATCTGGTTATGACTAGCATGGACACAAGGAGTAGTAGACCGGGGATCCGGACTACGTGCCGATGAATCATTTCTAGGTTTTTCTTCCGTGTACAAATCATTTCTTCATGTCTTTTGACATCTTGAAAATGTCTTTGTTTCAGATGCCTTCTGGTCAGGTTGTTCGACATACTCTTTGCCTTGGAGTTCCAGGTTTTCCCCATCTCTTAGCCTCAGCCTGTGCAAACATAGGAGCCCCTTGGTACCCTGTGTACACTGTGTATGAGGAGTACCGTGACTTCAACCAGACCCAGTACTTATGTGGTGTCCGTCTCCCCCAGCTAGATGGTACCATCATTCCTGCTGAGCACTATGCTGAGGGTATTGGTTTCACCGTTGAGATGGCTCTGCAGGATGCTCACGACACTGTCTTAATGAGCTTCGTTACCACTATCCGGACCACGAGCATAGCTCTTTCCGTTATTGCCCTGGTTCTGATGCTACTCTTGAGGGGTGTTACACTCACACCTTTGCTGATTCCTCCCAGGAGGAAGATCTTAGACTTAGGTGCACCGCTGATCTTCTTGCTGCTTATGCTCGTCGCGAGCGTGAGCTTAGTGCACTAGTCAACACCCTTGCAGCTAGTCTCAGGACTGTGACAGACAGAGTGAGGCCATTCGTTGAGAGTGGTGTTGTCCAGGCCTCTGAGATAGAGCTTCCAGCTGTACTTGTGCCTTCCTCGGTTGCGTCTCCAGATGTTGGAGGTGATGTTCCCCCTCGTGGACGCCTCAGGAGGCCTAGGATGGTGCGTGGTGTACCACAGTCTCCCCACGGACCGCAGGACGAGTCTGTTCGTCGCTACTATGGTGCTCCAGTTCCACTTCCTTTCGACTTCGGAGGATACTGAGACCGTTGTCGGTTCCAGCTAGAGTAATGTTTGCTTTCATGTACTCGAAACCCGAAGTTGTAGAAAAATAATGTATAGGAGCAGAACTTCGGTGATGTGTATCTACCGTACTTTCTTTCAGTGTTGTATGTACTTAAACTTGTGAGCTTGTACCGCCACTATGTATGGTTTGAACTTCGACTGGTTTCAATAAATGTTGTAAGATGTTGTCTCCATGTTGATGAAATGATACACTTCATGTTCATTCGTTCTGTTCTACTACATTTCGGCATGTATCTTGATTTCCGTTGAAACTAACACATGTCGATCCATTGTATCCTTTTTTCCATGGATGTGTTATTCATGATTCTTCTTCCTTTTACTCAGGATGTCGAGTGGTACTCGTGGCCGTAACAACCCTCCTCCTGAGCCAACACCTCCGCCGCCACCCACAATGGCGCAGGTGCTGCAAAGCATCGAGACTAACCGTCCGAGAAACGAACAACTTCTGGAGCGTGTGGCCCAGAACACTGAACGCCGTGCTGCCGGCGTTACCCTCGTGGACTTCCTCAAGGCTCGTCCACCATACTTTGCTGACTCCACTGAGCCTCTCGATGCCGATGACTGGCTTCGCACAATGGAGCGCAAGTTCATTGCTCTCCGTGTCCAGGAACGTGACCGTGTGAACTTCGCCACCTACAAGCTTGAAGGTGCTGCTGGTGCTTGGTGGGAAGGCTTTCTGGCGTTGCAGGCGCCAGATCATGAGGTCACCTGGGCAGAGTTCCGTACTGCTTTCCGTGAGGCTTATATCCCGAAGGCAGTTATGGACGGTAAAAGAAAGGAGTTCCTTGATCTTGCTCAGGGCAGTATGGGTATTGAGGCCTATGGTCGTGTGTTCACTCGTCTGGCTTGCTATGCTCCTCGTGATGTCACTAATGACGAGGACAAGCAGGATCTGTTTCGTAAGGGCCTGAACCCAACTGTTCGTTATGAGCTTCTGCCCTTCAAGTTCTGGAGCTTCCAGGAACTTTACAACCAGGCCATCACTCTTGAACGTGGCAAAAAGGAGACGGATGCTGCTATGAAGAAGAGTGCTGGAGATTCCCGTGCATCACCCTCTGGTCAGAAGAGGAAGCGCCGTGTGTTCATTCCATAAAGTGCTGTCCCCAGGGCTCCGTTCCAGCCAAGGCCATCTGGATATGCTCCTCGTCCACCTGCCCCACCTGCTACATCAACCTATGGTGGTGGACAAGGTTTTCGTCCTCCAGTTGCCGCTCCTCCCAGCAATGTGTGCTACCGCTGTGGCCAGCCTGGTCACTTCTCAAGGGAGTGCCCTCAGAATCATGCTGGACGTGCACCTCCTCCTCCTAAGAAAATGGCCAAGCCTGCTGGTCCTGGACGTGGTCGTCTGAACTATGTGACTGTCGAGGATGCTCAGGACGATCCAAGCGTCTTACTGGGTACGATTTACATCAACTCAACTCCGGCTTTATCCTTATTTGACTCTAGAGCATCGTATACATTCATTTCAGAAAGGTTTGCGAAAATGCATGGAATACCTTTTGAAAAGTTGTCAAAACCGTTGACGGTAAACTCCCCTGGTTGCAACTGGCAAACCACTATGGTTACGCCAGAACTCATGGTTGAAGTGGGATACTGGAAATTCGCCACAACCTTCATTGCGCTAAAGTCCACTGACCTTGATGTCATACTGGGCATGGATTGGCTCTCGAAATATGGAGCTAAGCTGGATTGTGCAACGAAATCCCTCACCTTGACACATCCTTCCGGGTTTTCTTTTGTATACTGGTCTTAGTTCACCACTCCGCCATTAGCACGCACACAACTTTCTCCTGAACTGTAGCTATACTTCATGCAAGGTGATTACCCTCCTGAAATTCATGAGTTACCTGTAGTCAGTGATTTCCCTGATGTGTTTCCTGAAGAGTTACCTGGCATGCCACCTGACCGAAGTGTGGAGTTTGTCATTGAGTTAGTCCCTGGTACCGCTCCTATGTCTAAAAGACCTTACCGTATGGCCCCAGAGGAGTTGGTTGAGTTGAAACGCCAAATTGAGGAGTTAGAAGAAAAGGGTTTCATCCAACCTAGCACATCTTCTTGGGGTTGTCCCACTATCTTTGTCAAGAAGCGGGATACCAATGTTCCACGTCTGGTTGTTGATTATCGTCCGCTGAATGCAGTGACCATCAAAAACAAATACCCTCTTCCAAGAATCAATGACCTCTTTGATCAGTTAGCTGGTGCAACTGTCTTTTCCAAGATGGACCTGCGATCAGGATACCATCAAATAAAGATCAGAAAGGAGGACATTCCTAAAACGGCGTTTACTACTCGTTATGGTCTTTACGAGTACACCGTCATGTCTTTTGGTCTTACTAATGCTCCAGCTACCTTCATGAGGCTTATGAACTCGGTATTCATGGAGTATCTTGATAAGTTTGTCGTGGTCTACATCGACGACATCCTGGTCTATTCCAAAACCGAAGATGATCATTCTGAACACCTGCGTTTGGTGTTATCCAAACTCCGTGAGCACAAGCTATACGCCAAATTCTCCAAGTGTGAGTTCTGGTTGAAAGAACTCGTCTATCCCGGACACGTAGTGTCTGCTGAAGGTGTTGCCGTTATTCCAAACCATTCTGGACTGGGAAACACCTAAGTCAGTCAAGGATGTTCGGAGTTTTCTCGGACTGGCAGGTTATTACCGGCGTTTCATCGAGAACTTCTCCAAAATTGCCAAACCTATGACTGAACTTCTTAAGAAAGGCAAAAAGTTCTAGTGGTCAGAAAAAGCAGAGGAAAGTTTCCAAACTCTGAAAACCAAACTGACTACCGCTCCTGTGCTTGTTCTTCCTGATACGAGCAAGGATTTTGTCATCTTCTGTGATGCCTCTCAACAAGGACTCGGTTGTGTGTTAATGCAAGAAGGTCATGTGGTGGCCTATGGTTCTCGTCAACTGAAACCACATGAGCACAATTATCCAACCCATGATCTTGAGCTAGCAGCCGTGGTCCATGCTCTCAAGCAATGACGTCATTATCTTCTTGGCAACCGATGTGAGTTATACTCAGATCATCAGAGTCTGAAATATCTGTTCACCCAACCGGATCTGAATCTTAGACAGAGAAGATGGTTGGAGGTAATCAAGGACTTCGACTTGGGTCTCAACTATCAACCCGGCAAAGCGAATGTCGTCGCTGACGCGCTAAGTCGGAAGTCTTATTGTAACAACTTGATGATACAGCAATCCCAGCCTTCTCTTCATGAGGAGTTCTCCAAGCTGAATCTTGAAGTTGTTCCTTCTGGATATCTGGCCAATCTGGAAATAAAACCTTCTCTCGAAGATCAAATAAAAGATGTTCAGAAGAACAACTTAGGCATTGCTAAGATTAAGAAGAACATTGCTAGCGGTGCTGCTAAGTGTTTCTCTGTCGATGATCAAGGCATTGTCTACTTCAAAAACCGTCTGGTTGTACCCAAGAACCGAAATCTGAGAAATCTAATACTCCAAGAGGCTCATGACACACCTCTTTCTATCCATCCTGGTAGCACCAAAATGTATCAGGATCTTCGTCCGAAATTCCGGTGGACCCGAATGAAGCGAGAAATCGCTCAGTATGTTGCTGAATGCGACGTCTGTCGTCGTGTGAAGGCAGAACATCAAAGACCAGTCGGTTTTCTTCAACCCCTGCCTATTCCTGAATGGAAGTGGGATGAGATTGGTATGGATTTCATCACCGGCCTTCCCAATACCAAAAAGGGGCACAATGCTATATGGGTAGTGATTGATCGTCTGTCAAAGGTTGCCCATTTCCTTCCTGTTCGTGAGACTATTCGGGTGTCCGATCTGGCAGATCTATATATCTCACGAATAGTCAGCCTTCATGGAGTCCCAAAAAGGATTGTCTCGGACAGAGGCAGTCTGTTTGTCTCCAGATTCTGGGAGAGTCTTCAAAAGGCCATGGGAACTCGTCTATCCTTCAACACCGCCTACCATCCACAAACTGGTGGTCAAACTGAGAGGGTTAACCAGATTCTTGAGGACATGCTCAGAGCTTGTGTTATATCGTTCGGTAAGGATTGGGAGAAGTTTCTTCCATTTGCCGAGTTCACTTATAACAACAGTTATCAATCTAGCTTGGGCAAGGCTCCTTTTGAAGTTCTATACGGCCGTAAATGCCGAACTCCGCTGAATTGGTCTGAAACCGGTGAAAGATCGTTCTTCAGTCCGGATGTAATCAAGGAAGCGGAAGAAATCGTTCGCGTCATTCGTGAACGACTGAAAACAACTCAATCTCGCCAGAAAAGCTATTATGATCGTCATCACCAAGATGTTCAATATGAAATTGGCGAGAAAGCTTATCTTCGAGTCACACCTCTGAAAGGTGGAAAACGGTTCGGAATCAAAGGCAAACTGGCTCCTCGTTATATCGGTCGTTTCCCTATCATTGGAAAACGAGGTCAAGTTTCATATCAACTGCAGTTGCCTCCAGGATTTCCGGATGTCCATGATGTATTCCATGTCTCGCAACTCAAACATTGCTTCAAAGATCCTGTTCGTGGTGTGGACCACGAAACCATCAAACTCAAGGATGATCTCTCCTACAAAGAGGTTCCTGTCCGTATCCTCGATGAGGCCGAACGAAGAACTCGTAGTCAAACTATCAAGTTCCTCAAAGTTCAGTGGTCGCATCATTCCGAGAACGAAGCAACCTGGGAACGAGAAGATCGTTTGCGATCTAAGTACCCCGACTTCTTTTCTAAAACCTAGGAATCTCGGGACGAGATTCTTGTACGGGCGGGTAGACTTGTAACATCCCTACTTTTGTGTAATAAAGAGAGGTGTTGTGTACATGGCATGCATGCATGAAAAATGGACCAAAATTTAGCTTTCAAAATTTAATCAGTGAGTTATCAGAAAATCACTTAATCTGGCTTCACACAAAATTGTTTTACAAAGTTTTTCAAAATGATCCAACTTTGTGTTAGAAAGGTAGAAAATTTGAAGAGCTTTCCAACGAGTATTTTTGTGCAATTTTTGCTTTACAAAAAAGCCCTCAAAATCCTGTTTTGGTCCTGTTTTAAAATCTCCAAGGACCTCTTTGCAATTTCCCCCAGTTTTCCAGGGGGTTATCCGCGAGATGCTCCTGTCGTCTTCCTCCTGTCCGGTGACAGGAGGGCAACCGCCCCCGCCGCGCCACCTCCCGCTTCCGACGTGGAGGAGAGGATGAGGACTCCTCCTAGGTGCCGTCCGGATCGATCGCGCTCGCAGAACCCCCCCCCCTCGCAGTTCCTCTCCTCTCCCTCTGTTTCTCTCCGCCGCCCGAAAACAACGCCGCCGTCGATCCGCCACCGCCGCCGCTCTGCTCCCTCCCCAACCTCCCTGTTGGTAACGTTGGAAGCGTCGTTGGCCCCTCTCCGCCCTCGAGCACGCTCAGCCGCCGGGATGGCCTAGCGCCCGCGAATCGCGCCGCCCCCCTCCCCTCCGGCCACCGGCCAATCCCTCACCGCGCCGCCACTCCGGAGCTTCCCCGGCCACACCGACCATGCCCTCGTGCTCCCGGTGAGCCCCTGCCTCTCCCCACCCCCTCCGTTATTCCTCTCTGGCCCGGAATCATCGAGACCGCCGGAACCCGAGCATCCCCGCCGCCGCTCGCCGTCGATACCTCGCCGCCGTCCACCCCTAGCTAGCGGCGCCGCTCCCGTTAGGTCCCCCGCGACGAGGCACACCCGAGGAGCCAACCCGCGCTTCCCGGGACGCCCTCCTCCGCCGCCGACGACCGTTTCCGGCTACTGCCGGGCACCCGTGAGTTCACGGTGACGTCAGGCTGACGTCACCTGCCCACGTGGACGCGCCAAGTGGCGTTCTGTGTCCTTTTCAAACTGACAGTGGGACCCGCAGAAAAACAGAATATATTTATTTTTGGAAATTCAATAACTTCCATTTTATAACTCCTAAAATTATGAAAAAATATGCAATGTGTTCATCAAAATGAGAGCTATTTATCTATACCACTTTCATACATGTTTGGTAAGGTTTAAAATGAGGCCACTTTTATAGTTTACATTTAATTCATTTAAATATTGAAAATAAAGTTTTTATTCAATAAAAATAGAAAATTAAGTGTAATATACCATTTTGATCAGTGAAACAAATGCAATACAACTATGAGGTTTCCAAGGTCTTTTGAACATCTAATCTTGGTCACATCTCTAGTTTAGGGTTTTCTCCCCCTCCGGTGTTCGTCGTTCACGGCGTAAAACCCTAGCTTCCTGTTCTATCCTTTAAGCTTCATTTCAATTGTATTGTTTTACTCATGCATACATATTGTGCATTGCACGGTCATCAATTATTAATTGTTTGCCTTCTTTCCGGTGTTGCTCGTTATCGGTAGACCGAGATCCGGAGGTCGACCCGGCTTTCTACGACAACCCAAGCTCTACCTTCGACGAGCAAGGCAAGCACCACCTCATGGCTACCCCATGTTTTGAGTCTTTTCAACCTCTCATTCATGCATACGTTTCAACTTAGTTTTGAGTCAGTTAGAGTAAACCTATACACTGCATGACCCCTCCCTCACATGTCACCTTCATACCTGTTTACCCTCCTAGTATGACTAGGGTTGTTTGAGTATCGTAGAGCCCTGTGTGTTATGCTTAGCCATGCTTAGTGTTCTGATCTACTTCATCCGGTTGATGATTTGGATCACTTCGATAAACTTGTATGTTGTTATATTTGTGAGTACTGAACATATGAAACTGACTAAGGCTAGCACGGGAGGTCACTTGGGTAGTGGTTATTCGTTCCGTACTCGCCAACCCTAGGATTTAAGGTCTCGCCGCGGAAGCCAAGACTGAGCGTGCAACCACACGCGGGGCCTAACTGACCGCGCTCGGCTAACTAACTTGTTTGATCACTTCCATGGGTCACATAGTTTGAGCTTTCCATTTGCGGGTGTGTCATAAAAGGTTTTGGAGAAAACTAGGGCGTGACCGGGACCAGTGATGGACGTACACGGATCTTGTCCCGACTCACAGAACAGGTGCCGTCAGGAGGTGGCCAACTCTCTGTTGACGGGGTGGCCCTGTTTGGGTTGACTCATGGAAAGGGTTAAGCAAGGTAAAGGCCGTGGTCGACCACACTCTGCCGCTCTCTTAGAGAGGAGCGTTACCGCGTGGCACTAAGAGTCGGTCGATACGTGTGGGTAAAGTGTACCACCCTGCAGGGATAAATCTTTCGGAAAGCCGTGTCCACGGTTATGGACAACTTGGTGAAAGTCACGGGGTCATAGATAACTCTAACGGAATGACTAAAACTTGCTGGCAATGAATGAAGGATGCCTCCTCGACTACGTCGAGAGGGGTGATTCTTATAGCATAAGGTAGTCTGGGGATGAGAAAGTACTTGGTGGACTAAAGAACATGATGATCTCAGTAGTTGAGCAGATTCCTCCTCTGTTTTAGAAATGCTCTATTACACGTGCTTTTCTTCCTCAACTTCGGAAAACAAAGTTGGCTTTATGCAAAGAACCTTAAAAGCCAAGTTTTGGTGATTACCTTTTGTACTCAACCTTGCCTCGTTGTTTTTTTTGTTTCAGACTTCGGCGATGCAGCTGAAGAAGGGTTCTACCTCGACGTCGATGAGTAGTTAGGGGTTCCCAGGCAGCAGCCTGGTATCTGTAGTATGGGTTTGGCTACGTTGCTTATGTTTCGGACTCTTAGTCCTTTTGCTCTGGTTGTATAGCAACATCTTTGCTTTCGCTGCTTGTTGTAATGTTGGGTTGCTTGACCTATGTTGGTCCTGTAACCTCTGCGTGTAAGCTACTCTAGTATGCCTTGTTTAATACAACTTTCATGTCTAGAGTACTGCTTTGATCGGTTGTTGGTCTCGAGCCCGTTGTTATACAGTTTTGGCTATGCCTGCATAGTTGTCGCAGTCGAGGGGTTGTGGAGCCGATGATCCATGTCCGAGCCCGCCTGCCGGAGATATCCGGCCTGGGGCGAGGTAACCCCAGTAACCCTCGATTGTTGTTGCACTTTCTGGACACATAGCAGCTCTGTATAACTTTGGTCCCCTTCCTTCAGTTTCATCCGACTCGTGGACGCTTGGGTATACATATCTGGTTATGACTAGCATGGACACAAGGAGTAGTAGACCGGGGATCCGGACTACGTGCCGATGAATCCGGTCTGCCTGCCGTTGTTTGTTGCGGCCGGGGCTGGTAACCCTGAAGCCCTTGTGGGTCCACTGCTAGGAGCACATTACAGTTTGTATATCTCTGGGTCCGGGGTCCGACAAACATTCAAAGGAGAACACCACAAATTTATGCTTCAATATAACAAGAACAACTCATGATTCTTTCAATGAGACATTAAACACTCTCAGATATTTGCGGCTAACATGCTGCTAAATAACCACAAGGCTTTAGAATTAAAGTAACTTGTAGCATGATATGAAAAAGTCTAGCCACAGTCTATACAAGTTTCTACTTGCACCGTTATAAATTCTACCACAAGCAGCAGTTTCTTTTCCCAACAAGCACCATACAAAATATGTTTTAACAAAAACTCTCTAAATTCTACAGAAAGAAAAAAAATGAGAGTACTCACACAACACTACTAAAACTAACATCTCTAAACAAGAGATGCAATGAAAACAAGAGCTAAACAGGAATTTTGCAGCAGCTAGAAGAAAAACTAAGAATACGAGCATATCGAGTATTCAAACAAAAAAGTAGAGCGTGTATCTCTCCCAAACAAGGAATGCTAGGGTCCAATTATATTATTGCAGCAAGGAAAACAAAAGAAAACAAAAGAAAAACAAACAGACGCTCCAAGTAAACTTCATATGATGTGACCGAATAAAAATATAGTTTCACTAGAAGTGACCTGATAGATTGTTGATGAAGAAGGGGATAGCTTGGGCATACCCAAGATTAGATGCTTGAGTCTTTTTAAAATATGCTTGGATGAACCACGGGGGCATACCCAAGCTTTGACCTTGCACTCTTCTTGATTACATATATCACCCTCTTCTCTTGACCCTTGAAAACTTTCTTCACACCACACACAAAGAGTAATTCGCATTAGAGGGTTAGTGCAACAATAAAAAAAATCTATAGGTTCTGTATGGGCACAAGTGTTGTTGATACTTTTAAACATTAGCTACAGCCACCGATGTTTCGTGAAGTAAACAAATCCACTTGACATAGTAAAAGAGCAAATGCAAGAAAAATGGCAGAATCTGTCAAAACCAGAACAGTTTGTAAAGACGAATTTTTTGGGGCACTTACGTTGCTCAGATCGAACAACTTAAAGAACAAAAAAATTGCGGAATTAGCCAAGGAATAAGCACAAGAAATTTCAGGTCATTATGATTTCTATGTAAACTATAAGATATTTTTCCGATGGACAGCAGAAATCTGTTTCCTGCGCAGAAATCCAAAAACCAACTCCAACTCTCGTCAGAAACTTTACTTGGCACAACTAAAACATGAAAATAAAGGTATAAAGGATTTGCTGCAGAAGTATACAACCCCTTGACTCAAAGAAAACAGAGAAAAATAAAGCAAAAATATAACCATGGGTTATCTCCCAAGAAGTGCTTTTCTTTAACGCCTTTTAGCTAGGCCCAGAAAAGTGGAATCAAGTGTTTTCAGGTGAAGAAGCATTCATATCAAGATTTGGAAATTCCTTAATAACGCATTGTATTTTATCTAAGTGAGTTTTAGAAGCTCCTTTCTTAGAACTCTTAGGCTTACTATTCTCATCAAATAAATTCTCAGGAACAATCCAATCAAAATTCTTTTCTTGGGCTTCATGCAGTGTTATCAATAAATGGGATTGGTATTTTATCCTCCTTTTCATTATTAGATTCAGTTTTTTCAAGAGCACCAACAATATCTACACATGAGCCTACCATATTGAAACAATCAAAGACTTTTCTAGCTCCAAATTCTTTAAGCCTGGTTTCTAAGATAAAGTTCCTTTTCTCAACATCTTCAATGTTATTCAAGTTGAGGAACATATGCTGTAATATGGGACGAAGGTTAACAAACCTAGATTCTAACATGTGAACTAAAGAAGTTGCAATAGTTTTATAATTTCGAACAAGTTCTACTACGGATTTTTCCTCAAAATTATCATGCTTACTAACATGATCAAAGAATTCTTTAATGGTATCCTTTACAAGTATAGAACTACTTCCTACTGGAAAATATTTCAGGTAAACTTAGGGAACAACATGATGAAAAACAACAACGAGGTAACAAATGTAACAACTAAAATAAGAATTAATTTTTTTGTGCTTTTGATAAATAGAAGCAAACAAGAAAAAATAAAATAAACTAAGCAAAAATAAAACAAAGTAAATAGATTAAAAATGAGAGACTCCCCTTGCAGAAATTCTCTTCCTCCCCGGCAAAGGCGCCAGAAATTAGCTGGTGCTAGAGTTGACGAGGGAGTGGTTGCTTCTTGATAACTTTGAGATCCCCGGCAATGGCGCCAGAAATTTAGCTTGATGGTGCATATCTTGCACTCGTTGGGAGACCATAAGAGGAAGGTATGATGAGCACAACAAAAGTTTTCCCTCAATAAGAAACCAAGGTTTAATCGACCAATAGGAGGAAGGAGTAACTTCAGAAGATTTAAGCAGCTCAGATGGCAGGGCGCACTACCGGTTAAGAAGAAACATGGAACCTACAAAACACAATCAAATCACTTTGCCCCAACAAAGCAGCGATGTTGTCAATCTCACTCGTTTTGCTGAACACAAAGAGGTTAAACATATGGTGTGGAAAACAGTATGAAAGCAGTAGAAGTAGTATGAAAGCAGTGTGTGTATTATCAGTATGAAAAATGGACCGGGGTCCAGAGTTCACTAGTGGTGTATCTCCGTGAAAGATAAATAACATGCGTGGTGAACAAATTACAGCTGGGCAATTGACATAAATGAAGGCTGCACCGTAGTTCATATGCAAGACATAAAGATTACTATGTGATTCATGCAGGCATTACAACAAAATAAATAGACCGTCATCCAATTGCATCCATGACTAATAATCCACCCACCGAATATCATTTGAATGTTGGGTATTAAGTTGCAAGCAACATATTATCGCAGTAACCAAAGTGTGTAATGTAAACATTGTAAACTAAGTAAACACCGTTGTTTTATCCCTAATGGCAACAACACATCCTCCATCCTTCACGTTTCTGTCACTCGAGCACAGATGCAAAGGAGGCATGAACCCACTATCGAGCATAAATAATCCCTTTTGGAGTTACTAGCATCTACTTGGCCAGAGCATCTAGTAATAGCGGAGAGAAAGCAAGATGATAAATAAAATATGCATGAAGATAACATGATAGATTCATAATCAGAAGATATAGAATTCAACATTCATCAGATCCTAGCAAATACAACATGTAGCATTACATAAAGATGTTCTCGATCATGTGAGGCAGCTCACGAGATCTAAACATGAGGTACAAAGTGGAGAGAACAACCATCTAGCTACTGCTATGGACCCGTAGTCCAGGGATGAACTACTCACGCATCACTTCGGAGAGGGCATGTCGGTGTAGACCTCTCTGGTGATGAATTCCCCTCCCGGCAGGGTGCCGGGGAGAGCTCCAGAACACTCCCGATATCGGGATGACGATGACGGCGGCCTCGGGTGTTTCTCGAGACGAAGTGATATATTTTTATGGTTGATATGCCGGGGGGTATAAATAGGCGAAAGGACAAAGGCGGTGGAGGCCTGGGGGCCCCACACCACCCCATGCCGCGGCCAGGGGGCGCCGCCCTATGGTGTGGCCCCCTTCGGGCCTCTTCGGGACTCCGTGGAACCTTCAGGGATTCTAGGACCTCCGGACTTTGAATTTTCCAATTCCGAGAATATTTCCAGAACAACTTTTCTGAAACTAAAAACACCAGAAAACAGGGAACTCTCTCTGTGGCATCTTGTCAATAGGTTAGTCCCGAAAATCGATAAAAAAGGCATAAAGTGTATAGAAAACATGTAGGAAACAACATGAAAACAACATGGAACATTAGAAATTAAGGATACGTTTATGACGTCTCAGCCCCCTGCTAGCCCGCCGACGTTGCCCTCTCGCCTATTTAGTCTCCTCGAAGGGTTAGCCCTAAAATCCCGAGCCTTTTCCACCAAAAACATCTGCAGCTGCCGTCATCATCAACCCTAGTTCGGGAGGGTTCTAGAGCTCTCCCCGTCACCCTGCCGGGAGGAAAAATCATCACCGGAAGGCTCTACACCACCATGCCAGCCTCCGGAATGATGTGTGAGTAGTTCATCTTTGGACTACGGGTCCATAGCAGTAGCTAGATGGTTGCTCTGTCCTCTTTATGCCTCATGTTTAAATCTTGTGAGTTGCCCTACATGATCAAGATCGTCTTCTTGTAATGCTACATGTTGTGTTTGCTGGGATCCGATGAATATTGAATGCTATGTCTCTTGATTATCAATCTATCATGTTCTGTTTGTGTGTATGTTATTTATGATCTTGCATGATCTCCGTTGTTAGTAGATGCTCTGGCCAAGTAGATGCTAGTGACTCCAAGAGGGAGTATTTACGCTCGATAGTGGGTTCATGCCTCCTTTGCATCTGTGCTCGAGTGACAGAAACGTGACGGATGGAGGATGTGTTGTTGCCATTAGGGGGAAAACAACGGTGTTTACTTAGTTTACATTGTTTACATTACACACTTTTCTTACTATGATTATCTGTTGCTTGCAACTTAATACCCAACGTTTGTTCGGGTGATATTCAGAGGGTGGATTATTAGTCATAGATGAAGTTGGATGATGGTCTATATATCTTGTTGTAATGCCCACATGAATCAGATAGTAATCATCAATTACATTCATTTGAACTACGGTGCAACCTTTATATCTGTCAATTGCCCAGTTGTAATTTGTTTACCACACATGCTATCTATCTGTCTTGGGAGAGACATTTCTAGTGAACTATGGACCCCGGTCCATTTCCCTCATGCTGATAATACAACCACTGCAGTCTCTGTTTTCATACTGCTGCTACTGTTTTACTACCGCCATCACTGTTTCTTTCATCTACTTCAAACAAATTTTATTTTCCACATAGTACGTTTAACCACTTTGTGTTTAGCTAAACCGGTGAGATTCAAAACCTCACTGTTTTGTTGGGGCAAAGTGATTTGATTGTGTTGTGTTGGTTCCATGTTGCTTCTGAACCGGTAGTGCGCCCTGCCACCTCAGCTGCATCAACCTTCGGAAGTGATTTCTTTCTCTACTGGTCGATTCAACCTTGGTTTCTTTCTGAGGGAGACTTGCTACTGTGTTCTTCATACCTTCCTCTTGGGGTCTCCCAATGAACATGTGTTACATGAGCATCACACTCTCATTGTACATAGGAGGGGCACTTTCTCACAATGAACATCATATTCTTTGAGGATTTGCCTCATCCATAAAAATCGAGTGCAAGAACTAGCGGCCGCCACATACTCGGCTTCGCCGATGGAGAGAGATATACAATTTTGTTTCTTAATAAACTAACTCACCAAAGACCTACCAAGGAATTGACAAGCCCCGGAAGTCGATTTCCTATCATCTTCATCACCAACCCAATCTGAGTCCGTGTACCCATTGAGAGAAAATTATGCCCCCTTTGGGTACCACAAACCAAACCTTGAGGTATGAACCAAATACCGAAAGATCCTATGGACCGACATCAAATGACTTTTTTGGAGCTGCTTGATACCTTGCACACACTCCTACACTCAAGACAATATCAGTTCTAGATGTACAAAGATAAAGCAACCAACCAATCATAGAACGATATAACTTCTGGTCCACATATTTACCTTCCATATTGCGCTTGAGATGGCACTCGGTTTGCATTGGAGTGACCCTCTCTTTAGCACCTTTTGTCCGCATCTTTTGTTCCACGTATTTAGCATCCGGATTGCGCTTGAGATGACACTCGGTTTTGATGTAGAAGTTTGCCTGATATTTCACCGCAAAAACCACCAATCATAACTATACTCCCAATCACGTGAGAGATACACGCAACATGGAGAACTTGATAGATTTAGGCGAGCAACAAGGTGGTGAACACCACACCTCACGCCAAGCTCGACAACTCTAGGCAGATCCAAGAGCCCCCTAGCCACGCACGAACCCCCTTGGCAGATCCAAGAACACTCATGACTTTATTTGCAAAGATAACCAACGAACGTCCGAGACACCGTCTACACGCTGATCCCCAAGGGACGGTGGTAACCTGAACACAATGTTCTACATAATTTTCAACCTGTCTAAAACCTAAGGCCTTGGCTCTCTTTATATAGGAGGCCACGACCTAAACAGTTGGACAGACCCAAACCGACTCCTAACCTAATTGGACTCAAACTGGATACAAACCGGCCCATTTAGAAGGCTCGGCTACAACATCCGGCTCGCGGGCCTTCGACATTATACATCGTGGTTTATTGTCCTAGCGTGCTGACCTGTAGATGTCCGTATCAGGTTTGCATTGGAGTGACCTTCTCTTTAGCACCTTTGTTCCACATCTTTTGGTCCACGTGTTTAGCATCTGGATTGCGCTTGAGATGCCACTTGGTTTGCATTGGAGTGATATTATCTTTAGAACCTTGGAAGCTGAACCTATTGAGCATGTCTTGAGTGTACTTGACTTGAGATATGAAAGTTCCTCTAGCCAATAGCTTGATCTCAAAACCAAGGAAGAATTTGACCTCTCCCATCATAGACATCTCAAACCTGTCAGTCATAAGCTTTGAAAATTCATCATTGTAATCTTGATTAGTTGAGCCAAAGATGATATCATCAACATATAGTTGGAATATGAAAAGCTCCCCTTTAACCCTATTTGTGAAAAGCGTGGCATCGATTTTCCCAACTTCAAACCCATAGTCTTTCAACAATTCTATAAGGTTCTCATACCACGCACGTGCGAAAGTGCATATTCTTGCCTAATTAAGTTTTCTGTGTTTGATCACAACATTTGTATTATTTTAACAGAGTGTTGATGTTAATATGGTCTCTTGATACATTATATTAATGGTAGCCATTTAGCTCGGGCATGTCCAAGTGGGAATCGGTGATGCGGGCAAGCACCCACATGCCCCCACATGAACTGATTCCTCTCGTAGACCCTCACCCACCTATGGTGAATTGGACGACGAAGTTGACACAAAGCGAGCATACCCACGGGGCCTCGTCGCTAGTGCCGTTCGGGTAACACCTTGCTTCCGCCATCCCCGTCCCCGCTCATCAATAGGGGATTCGTCTCTTCTATCGTCTCTGCTCTTCCCCCGATCTTCTAATAGCCATGGCCCCCATCGCCACAAACACATATCCTCCCTAAACAACACGAAAATACAGCTCCGCTTTAAAAAAATTGCGGAAAATCTAGTATGGATGGGGAAATACCCACGGGAACTCGTCCCTAACACCATCTGACTTACCCACGGCCGACTCCTCCCATCTTTCGTCCCTGTCCCCACTCTCTCTCCAATCTGCTGATAGCCACGGATCTCATCGGCATGAACACATCTCCGCCCCAAAACGGCCCGAAATACAGCTTCGGTTCCAAAATAATGGTCCAAAATCTAGCTATTGATGGGAAAATAAGCCAGAGCATGTGAAACTCACCATGTCGCATGAAACGTCTCAAACGTATCCATAATTTATGATGTTCCATGTTGTTTTCATGCTTTATGCTACATGTTTCTTATACACTTTATGTCATTTTTATGGATTTTCTGGGACTAACGTATTGACAAGATGCCACAGAGCTAGTTCATGTTTTCTGCTGTTTTTGGTTTGAGAAAAGTTGTTCTGGAAATATTCTCGGAATTGGACGAAACAAAACCCAGAAGTCTTAGAAAGTCATCACGTACACGAAGTCCGGAGGAGACCCGGAGGGGGCCTCATGTGCCCCACACCATGAGGCGGCGCGCCCCCTCTAGCCGCGCCTAGCGGTGGTGTGGGCCCACTGGCTGCCCATCGACATTGCCTTCTCGCCTATTTATACCTCTCGGAGGGTTAACTCTAAATACAGAAGCCTTTTGCACAAAAAATATCTGCAGCCGCCGTCATCCTCAATCCTAGTTCGGGAGGGGGCTTGATACGTCATAAACGTATCCCAAATTTCTGATGCTCCATGATCATATTTTGCCAATTGCTACTTGTTTTCTCCCTTATTTATGTCATTTTTAGCGATTTTCTGGACTAACCTATTGACAAGATGCCACAGAGCCTGTTCCCTGTTTTCTGCTGTTTTTATTTTCAGAAAAGTTGTTCTGGAAATATTCTCGGAATAGGAAAATTCGAAGCCCGGAAGTCCTATTTTTCCCGGAAGCATCCAGAAGACCGAATAGGAGTCGAAGAAGGGCAACAGGGGGGCCACAACATAGGGTGGCGCGGGTCCCCCTGGCCATGCCACCTATGGGTGTGGGGCCCCTGAAGCTCCACCTCCTTTGCCCTTTCGCCTATTTAAGCCCGCCGGATGGAAAACCCTAAGCACCTTATCAAAATCCCCGAAAAAGGTCCGCAACCACCGTCACCGTCAACCCTAGATCAGGAGGGTTCTGAAGGTGTTTTCCGTCACCCTGCCGGAGAGGAAATCATCACCGACGGCTTCTACATCACCATGCCTGCCTCTAGAGTGATGCGTGAGTAGTTCATCCTTGGACTATGGGTTCGTAGCTGTAGCTAGATGGTTGTCTTCTCCTCATATGCCTCCATGTTTAGATCTCGTGAGTTGCCTATAATGATCGAGATTGATCTTATGTAATTCTATATGCTGTGTTTGCTGGGATCTGATGAATATTGACATTATGCCAAGTTGATTATAGTCTATATTGCATATGTTATTTGTGATCTTGCATTCTTTCCGTTTCTAGTGGTTTCTCTGGCCAAGTAGTTGCTAGTGACTCCAAGAGGGAATATTTATGCTTGATAGTGGGTTCATGCCTCCTTGTTGCCTTGCTCGAGTGACAGAAGCGTGAAGGGGGAGGATGTGTTGTTGCCATTAGGGAGAAAACAACGGTGAGAGTGCCCGCGTGCATAATCATTTCTAACATTACACACTTTGTTTAATGCAATTATCTGTTGCTTGCAACTTAATACCTAAGGGGGTTCGGATGATAACCTGAGGGTGGATTATTAGTCATAGATGCAGATGGATGTCGGTCTATGTATCTTGTTGTAATGCCCGCACTAAATATCATAGTAATCTTCATGTCATATTTGTTGGAACGCGTAGAGATAAACGAAAACTTTTTTCGTACGCGGTACTTCCAAGATCTAGCCGAGGTAGAAGGCCACGATGATTACCACTAGACGCGCGGTTGCGGATTATCGGTGAAGCGCGTCGGGGCAGTACAGTCCGACGATCCGGTCCGGCCGATCCAATCCCTCGAACGTCGAAGTGCTGAACGTACAGCACCTCTGCCGGTATCCACACGTACGAGGAGGAGCTCCGACGGCAGACTGCTAGGTCTGGTGCGACGGCTGGACTGAGTGGGGCTAGGGTTCCCAACGGATGGGAGAGTGGACTAACGTGCCCGCTGGGCAACCTGCGCCCCTCTTTATATAGCGTATGGTAATGGGCTGCACAACACTTGTGGCCCATTCCCTATGTGAGTCCGACTCACAAAACCAGTCCATTTCCGGTTCGGGTCCAACCCGACCAATACTTGCTCCCGCTCTTAAGTGTGCGACCCTGCAGGCTCATGGCGACTTGGACACGACTGGAGTCCTACTCTCAATCGATCAATCGGTAGCGGCTCCTAGCAGAACGTGCCGACTCCCAAGTACCATTGAGTCATGACGACATACCTTTCAACGTGATATTCATCTTAGTCCCTTTTGCCTCACGATATACCTTGTCAAACTATAGGCGATTTTATCGTCATCCCTTAAATAGTTCAACTCTCTTCTCGATCCGTGATATGTGATTCATCTGACTAACTCTTAGTCAATCGACACAGTTAACACTTAACTGAGTCGCGCATGGCCATGCTTCCTGAATCATATCACTCGAGAGGGCCCAGAGAATATCTCTCCATTCGGAGGGGCAAAATCCCATCTTGATTATCCACATCACGCAGCTTGCTTCTCATTCGACCCGAACTCTGCCTTTATAGTTGCCTTGTCACAGAACAACGTTTGACAGAGCCTAAGTCGGTGATCCACAACTCGGATTGTGCGACAACCTCAGGTCTAAGGATTACATTGATTGAGACATGCAAATGACGACTTGCTCGTTGCATCTCAATGTGGGTCAGTCCGACTTGCTAAACTCTTTAGCCAAGTCCGTGAATGTTGGAATGGCATCACCATGCCCATGACAAGTGGAACCGTGTCATCAGCCAACACTCACATTAGTCTAGGGTGTGTGTCCAGCACAACCTAAATGACCAAGGACAATCTAGTATGAACAACATGAATATATAGTTCCACAATCGAATCACATATTCAATGACATATATCAGATGTTCAAAACAAGGACAACTTAATAACTTTATGAATACACTGGGAATTACATCATACATGATTGCCTCTAGGGCATATTCCCAACAGTCTCCCACTTGCACTAGAGTCAATCATCCTTGCATCATATGCCTAGGCATCGAATGCCCATGCCTCTCGTGTGCGCCTCATGCTTAGGCTGTGGTAGCGCCTTTGTCAACGGATCTGCAATGTTTGCATCCGTGTGTACTTTGCATAACTTGATATCACCTTGTTCGACAAACTGGCGAATGAGGTGGTACCGCATGAGTATATGTTTGTTCTTCTGGTGTTGTCTAGGTTCCTTGGCTTGTGCGATAGCACCATTGTTGTCACAATATATGTCCAATGGATTGGACGCGCCCTGAACCACACCAAGATCCATCAGGAGGTTCCTGATCCAAACAGCTTCCTTTGCCGCCTCTGAGGCAGCAATATACTCAGCCTCTGTTGTAGATGCAGACACCGTATCTTGCTTGGAACTCTTCCAGCTCACAGCTCCTCCGTTCATTACGAACACGTATCCCGATTGCGAACGAGAATCATCTGAGTCGGTGAGATAACTTGCATCCGTGTAACCCTTTACACTGAATTCCTCATCACCTCCATAAACTAGGAACATTTCCTTAGTATTTCTCAAATACTTAAGGATGTTTTTAACCGCTGCCCAGTGGGTTTCGCCAGGGTCAGCCTGATATCTGCTCGTAACACTTAGAGCATAGGAAACATCTGGCCTAGTACAAATCATGGCATACATGATGGATCCGATTGCCGAAGCATACGGGATCACGCTCATCCGACTTCGCTCATCAGTTGTCGAAGGACACTGAGTCTTGCTAAGTTTTATGCCATGGGACATCGGTAAGAATCCCTTCTTGGACTCTTCCATTTTGAATTTCTTCAAAACCTTGTCCAGATAAGTACTCTGACTCAATCCAATGAGCCGCCTTGATCTATCTCTATAGATCCTGATTCCTAATATGTAAGTTGCCTCACCCAAATCCTTCATTGAGAAACTCCTTTCCAATGACTCTTTGGTTTCTTGCAACATCATGACATCATTTCCAATCAGTAATATGTCATCCACATATAAGATTAGAAAATTTACTTTGCTCCCACTAAACTTCTTGTATAAACAAGAATCATGATCGCTCTTGATGAAGCCAAACGATTTGACTACCTCATCAAAGCGAATGTTCCAACTCCGAGATGCTTGCTTCAACCCATAAATGGATTTCTGAAGTTTGCATACCTTGTCAGCATTAGCCGGATCGACAAAACCTTCGGGCTGTATCATATACACGTCCTCAGTTAAATTTCCATTAAGGAAAGCCGTCTTGACATCCATCTGCCATATCTCATAGTCGGAATAGGCTGTATGGCTAACATGATCCGAATTGATTTAAGCATCGCTACGGGCGAGAAGGTCTCGTCGTAGTCAACTCCTTGAACCTGTCGGAACCCCTTCGCGACAAGTCGTGCTTTATAGACGGAAATATTTCCATCCATATCAATTTTCTTCTTAAAGACCCATTTGCACTCGACGGGTCTTGCACCGTCAGGCAGATCAACCAAATTCCAAACTTGGTTTTCATCCATGGACTTTAACTCGGATCTCATGGCTCCAAGCCATGACTCGGAATCAGATCCCACCATCGCTTCCGAATAAGTTGCCGGCTCATTACTGTATAACAGTAAAACATCACGAGCATTTTGTAATCTGGCAGATCTCCGTGGTTCAGGTGCTGTTACCGGTGTAGGTACCACGACCGACTCAGCCTCTAAGGCGTTCGCCGACTCGCCCCTAGCCGGTTCCTCTCGAATTTCTTCGAGTTGCACCGTGCTCCCACTGACTTCTCGACTGAGAAACTCTTTCTCAAGGAAGACACCATTCCGAGCGACAAACACTTTGCCCTCTTCCCGGTTGTAGAAGTAGTACCCCAAGGTTTCCCTCGGATACCCCACGAAAATACACTTATCCGACTTGGGCGTGAGCTTGTCCGACTGAAGTCGCTTGACAAATGCCTCACAACCCCAAATCTTAAGAAAAGACAAACTTGGCTTTTTACCAGTCCACATCTCATGTGGTGTCTTCTCTACTGACTTTGATGGTACTCTGTTTAGTGTGAAAGCTGCAGTTTCTAGACAATAACCCCAAAATGATAAAGGTAGATCTGTCCGACTCATCATTGATCGTACCATGTCCAACAAGGTCCGATTTCTCCGTTCCGATACACCGTTTCTCTGCGGTGTACCCGGCGGAGTGAGTTGAGGAACTATTCCACAACTCTTTAGATGGTCATCAAACTCATGGCTCATGTACTCGCCTCCACGGTCCGACCGTAGAAACTTTATTTTCTTGCCGAGCTGATTTTGTACCTCACTCTGGAATTCCTTGAACTTTTCAAAGGCTTCCGACTTGTGTTTCATTAAATAGATATATCCATACCTACTCAAATCATCAGTGAAGGTAATGAAGTACTCATAACCACCTCTGGCTGTCGTGCTCATTGGACCACATACATCACTATGTATTAGTTCCAACAAGTCGGACGCCCTTTCACAACTCCTTGCAAAAGGTGTCTTGGTCATCTTGCCTAGTAGGCATGATTCGCATGTCTCGAATGACTCTAAGTCAAATGAAGTTAGAAGTCCATCATCATGGAGCTTCTTCATGCGCTTCCAACTTATATGACCAAGCCGACAATGCCAAAAGTAAGTCATATTCAGATCATTTGGTTTCAACCTTTTAACATTTATGTTATAGACCGATTCACTATCAAGATTTAAAATAAATAACCCGTTCTGAACGGGTGCAAAGCCATGAAACATATCTTTCAAATATAAAGAACAACCATTATTCTTAATATTCGACTCATAACCTTGTCTCATCAAACATGAGGCGGAAATAATGTTTCGACTAAGCGCTGGAACATAATAACAATTATTTAGTTCCAAAATAAATCCTGAAGGTAAATGAAGTTGCATCGTGCCGACTTCCAACGCAGCGACTCTCGCCTTGTTGCCGACCCGAATGTCAACCTCTCCTCTTTCCACGCTCCTAGTTCTTACCAGTCCCTGCAACGAGTTGCATATGTGAATAACTGATCCGGTATCATATACCCAAGAACTATTAGGCGCATCAGCAAGATAAATGTCTATAACATTGCACACAAGCGTACCTGAGTTGGAAGTCACACCTCCACTCTTGGCTCTGTCAGCCAATTACTTGGTGCAGTTCCTCTTCCAGTGGCCATCTTGCTTGCAATAGAAGCAGTTGGCTCCGGCTGTAGGAGAAGGTTTAGTCTTTGAGGGAGCACTCTGGACAGGGCCATGGGCGCTACCTCCTGACTTATCCTTCTTCTTCTTAGTCCAAGAACTCTTCTTGAACTTAGCCTTATTCTGCACCATCAACACTTGACTGGCGCCTTTCTTGATATCAGCCTCTGCCGTTTTGAGCATCCCATGTAATTCAGTGATACTCTTATCCATACCATGCATATGGTAGTTCGAGATGAACGGACCATACGCACTAGGAAGAGAGTTTAGAATTATATCAGTAGCGAACTCTTCGTTAATGGGGAAGCCCAGCCGATCCAGAGACTGTATGTAACCAATCATCTTGATTACATGCGGACTCAGTGGATCGCCGTCTTTCAGCTTACAGCCAAGCAAAGCTTGAGAGACTTGATACCTCTCAGTCTTTGCTTGAGCCTGGAACATACTTTTGAGGCTTTCGATCATATCGTAGGCCTCAACATTTTCGAACTGCTGCTGCAAGTCCGGTTCCATGTGTGCAAGCATAAGACAACTGATTTCCGTAGACTCATCTCTAGTCTTACGGTAGGCATTTATGACAGCGACAGTCGCATCGTCATCAGGCTCATCTGGAAGTGGAGTTTCTAGAACATGTTCTTTCTTTTCATGCTTGAGGACTATCCTCAGATTACGATACCAGTTGGTGAAATTAGTTCCATTAAGCTTATCTTTCTCTAGGATTGACCTCAACGCAAACGCGGACAACTGAGCAAGGTTGCTAGGTGCCATTGATCTACAACAGAAAATACGCAAAAACACTTAAGACATGTATTCATAAAAGAGCAGGCATATTAAACGCTTTAATACTTATGCTCCCACTAGAACCAACATCCCTCCGATGGTTGCTAAGTGATTCAAGATCCTAAATAAGCAAGTCGACTAGTGAGCTTTAGCATCACCGCTAGCCGTCAAGTGATCTAGGTAGGCAACACCTTGCCAATCGTATCCAATACGACTCCTGTTAGTTGGGTGACATCACATGCCCCGGCTCCCAACCTACCTCGCCCCGAGCCCCACAACCGTTGTGATGGACTCGTCTAGATTACCAAGTGCTTCTGCTTGTAAGAGTCCGACTCAAACCCACCTAACCGGAAAGAATTGGTAGCACCTCAATTTTATGAGCCCACTACCAAGAATGTCCGACTTGTGATGGTGCAGCACTGGCGGGGCGACCGACTAGACCTTCTTTGAGGGATTAAAGAATCTACCAACTATCTCAATAGAGGTAAATAGAGACATAACAATAACACAAATAAAGAAATTATAATGTGAAATGGTATGGCTCTCTTCATGGTGATCTCCATCTCCATGAAGCTTGCAAGTCGACTCGTGCCAACTCTTGTCACGTGCCATCTTGCTCCATGTAGCCGACTTGTACATCGACTTGCATGCCTTCCGGGTTCTCCAACAAGCTACACTAGCTAGTAAATTAAAATTTACATAGAGAATCCGACACGCAGGCCGGTATACAATAAAATGACAGCACCTCGGCTCCAGCCGGCTGACATAAACATGATACGCAGATCATGTATGGATTACACACATCACATGCACATAAGCCATACCATTCACAACTTCCTGCAAAAACAAGTTATGCATAGATACGATATCTACCGGCGTTGTGAAACTCGCAACGACATCTAAGGTGCTACGACAGGGCGAAGCCGGATCTTTGATCACCGCAACTGGATTTATGTGTCACGGTATACCCCGATGGCGGAAACCGACCGGTAGGGGTAAGTTGTTCCACGACCTTAGCAGTATGATCACGGAAACCAGATCATCCATTAACCCCGAGTACGATTGATCCAATCAATCTTGTACAAAACCGATCTATCTCATAGAACGACCACCAAAACAGTACTTAGATCCAATCTAATGCTAACTACATATCACATATGTACGGATCTCGGGCCTAATACCAGAAACTACCGCTCTGATACCACTGTTGGAACGCGTAGAGATAAACGAAAACTTTTTTCCTACGCGGTACTTCCAAGATCTAGCCGAGGTAGAAGGCCACGATGATTACCACTAGACGCGCGGTTGCGGATTATCGGTGCAGCGCGTCGGGGCAGTGCAGTCCCACGATCCGGTCCGGCCGATCCAATCCCTCGAACGTCAAAGTGCTGAACGTACAGCACCTCTGCCGGTATCCACACGTACGAGGAGGAGCTCCGACGGCAGACTGCTAGGTCTGGTGCGACGGCTGGACTGAGTGGGGTTAGGGTTCCCAACGCATGGGAGAGTGGACTAACGTGCCCGCTGGGCAACCTGCGCCCCTCTTTATATAGCATATGGTAATGGGCTGCACAACACTTGTGGCCCATTCCCTATGTGAGTCCGACTCACAAAACCAGTCCATTTCCGGTTCGGGTCCAACCCGACCAATACTTGCTCCCGCTCTTAAGTGTGCGACCCTGCAGGCTCATGGCGACTTGGACACGACTGGAGTCCTACTCTCAATCGATCAATCGGTAGCGGCTCCTAGCAGAACGTGCCGACTCCCAAGTACCATTGAGTCATGACGACATACCTTTCAATGTGATATTCATCTTAGTCCCTTTTGCCTCACGATATACCTTGTCAAACTATAGGCGATTTTATCGTCATCCCTTAAATAGTTCAACTCTCTTCTCGATCCGTGATATGTGATTCATCTGACTAACTCTTAGTCAATCGACACAGTTAACACTTAACTGAGTCGCGCATGGCCATGCTTCCTGAATCATATCACTCAAGAGGGCCCAGAGAATATCTCTCCATTCGGAGGGGCAAAATCCCATCTTGATTATCCACATCACGCAACTTGCTTCTCATTCGACCCGAACTCTGCCTTTATAGTTGCCTTGTCACAGAACAACGTTTGACAGAGCCTAAGTCGGTGATCCACAACTCGGATTGTGCGACAACCTCAGGTCTAAGGATTACATTGATTGAGACATGCAAATGACGACTTGCTCGTTGCATCTCAATGTGGGTCAGTCCGACTTGCTAAACTCTTTAGCCAAGTCCGTGAACGTTGGAATGGCATCACCATGCCCATGACAAGTGGAACCGTGTCATCAGCCAACACTCACATTAGTCTAGGGTGTGTGTCCAGCACAACCTAAATGACCAAGGACAATCTAGTATGAACAACATGAATATATAGTTCCACAATCGAATCACATATTCAATGACATATATCAGATGTTCAAAACAAGGACAACTTAATAACTTTATGAATACAGTGGGAATTACATCATACATGATTGCCTCTAGGGCATATTCCCAACAATATTGTGCACTACGGTGCAACCTCTATTTGTCAATTGCCCAGTTGTAATTTGTTCACCCAGCATGTTATCTTTTATGGAGAGACACCACTAGTGAAACTGTGAACCCCGGTCCATTTTTCTTACACTCTTAAAACAAACCACAACTATTTCCTGCTTTCTTTACTTACTGCAAGCATACACTTTTTTCCACACTATACATCTAATCTTTGTTTTCAGCAAGACCGGTGAGATTGACAACCTCACTGTACCGTTGGGGCAAAGTATTTTGGTTGTGTTGTGTGCAAGTTCCATGTTGTTGCTGACACCGGTGAAGTGCCAGCACCACCGTCAGTGGCATCAACCTTCCGAAGGTCCTCTTTCTCCTACTAGATTGATAACCTTGGTTCCTAACTAAGGGGAAATACCTATCGCTGTGCTCATCACACCCTCCTCTTGGGGTCTCCAACAAACGTGTGTATCACGAGCATCAGTAATCATCACCGGAGGGCTCTTCATCACCATACCTTCCTCCAGAGTGATGCGTGAGTAGTTCATCCCTAGACTACGGGTTCATAGCAGTAGCTAGATGGTTGTTCTCTCCTCTTTATGCCTCATGTTTAGATCTTGTGAGCTGCCTAACATGATCAAGATCATCTTATTGTAATGCTACATGTTTTTTTTGCTAGGGTCTGATGAATATTGAATGCTATCTCCAATGATTATCAATCTATCATGTTCTTTTCATGTGTATGTTATTTATGATCTGTCATGCTCTCTGTTACTAGTAGATGGTCTGGACAAGTTGATTCTTGTAACTCCAATAGGGAGTATTTATGCTCGATACTGGGTTCATGCCTCCCTTTCACTCACGCTCAAGTGACAGAAACGTAACAGGTGGGGGATGTGTTGTTTCCATTAGGGAGAAAACAACAATGCTTTGTCTAAGGATGATTTTATTGTTTACATTACACACTTTTATCAATGCAATTATCTGTTGCTTGCAACTTAATACACAAGGTTTGCTCGGATGACACTCTGAGGGTGGATTATTAGTCATAGATGCAGTTGCATAATGGTCTATGTATCTTGTTGTAATGCCCGCATGAATCACATAGTAATCATCATGTCATGCATACGCACTATGGTGCAGCATTTATATCTATCAATTGCCCAGCTGTAATTTGTTTACCCAGCATGTTATCTATCTGTTTTGGAGAGACACCTCTAGTGAACTGTGGACCTCGGTCCATTTCTTTACACAGATATACAACCACTGCAACCACTGTTTTCCTACTGCAATTATTGTTCTCTTTCATCTACTACGAACAAATACTATTTTCCACATTGTATGTCTAATCCTTTGTTTCAACAAAACTAGTGAGATTGACAACCTCACTGCTTCGTTGGGGCAAAGTAGTTTGATTCTGTTGTGTAGATTCCACGTTGCTGCTGAACCGGTAGTGCGCCCTGCCAAAATCAGCTGCATCAACCTTAGGAAGTGATTTCTTTCTCCTACTGGTCGATTGAACCTTGGTTTCTTTGTGAGGGAAACTTGCTACTGTGCTCTTCATACCTTCTTCTTGGGGTCTCCCAACGAACGTGTGTTACACGCCATAAAGATCTTTTCTAGTGTCTTTGCCAGTGAGGAAGAGGATTTCTTCAAGGGGAATCTCTCACTTCCAATCTCTTTAGTTTGTTTTTGTTTTGCTAAGTTTATTTTATTTTGTCTTGTTTTCTTCTCTTTATCAAAAACACAAAAAAAATAGTTCTTGTTCTAGTTATTATTTTTATCCTGTTTTTAATCTGGATAAAATGAGTACTCCTGAGAACACTAAGTTGTGTGACTTCACTAGCACAAACAACAATGATTTTGTTAGCACACCTATTTCTCCACCTGCTCCCACTGCTAATTTTTATGAGACAAAACATACCCTGTTAAATCTTGTTATGAGAGAGTAATTTTCTGGTGTTAGTACCGATGATGGTGTTGCCCATCTTAATAATTTTGTTGAACTCTATGAGATGCAAAAATATAAGGACATAGATGGAGATATTATTAAACTGAAATTGTTTCCTTTCTCTTCGAGAGGGAGAGCTAAAGAATGATTGCTATCTTTCCCTAGAAATAGTATTGGTTCATGGAATAAATGTAACGATGATTTCATTGGAAACTTATACCCTCCTTCTAAGATTATATCTCTAATATGAACATTATTGATTTTAAGCAACTTGATAATGAGCATGTTGCTAAATCTTGGGAAAGAATGAAATCTTTGGTAAAGAATTGTCCCACTCATGGACTGACTAATTGGATGATCATCCAAACCTTTTATGCAGGTCTAAATTTTTCTTCAAGAAACCTTCTGGATTCAGCTCTTGGAGGAACCTTTATGTCCATCACTTTGGGCTCTGCAACAAAGCTTCTTGATGATATGATGATAAATTATTCTGAATGGCACACTGAGAGAGCTCCACCGGGTAAGAAGGTGAATTCTGTTGAAGAAACCTCTTCTTTGAGTGATAGGCTTGATGCTATTATGTCTATGATTGTTAATGGTAAAACTTATATTGATCCAAATAATGTTCCTTTAGTCCCTTTGGTTGCTCAAGAAGAGCATGTTGATGTGAACTTCATTAAAAGTAATAATTTTAACAACAATGCTTATAGAAATAATTTCGGTAGCAACAATTATAGGCCTTATCCTTCTAATAATGGTAATGGTTATGCCAACTCTTATGGTAATTCCTAGAACAACAATAGAAGTGTACCCTCTGATCTTGAAAACATGCTTAAGAATTTTATTAGTACACAAGCTGCTTTTAATAAATTTGTTGAGGAAAAGTTTGGCAAAATAGATGTTCTTGCTTCTCAAGTTGATACCCTTGCCCTTGATGTTGATTTTCAGAAACTAAAGGTTATTCCTCATGATATTAAAGAAATAAAAACTCTAAATTCCATTCAAGTTAGAATTGATGACAATGTTAGGATGTTAGCTGAATTGCATGCTAGATGGGAAAGATAACATGAAATAGCTAGAAAGAATAATATAGATAATGTTTGCACCATTACTACCACTAGTAAAACTGAAGCTTCTCATGCTAGTAGATCTTCTACTGTTAATGGTAAAGTAATTGGTGTTGTCAATACTTCCACTTCTGTTGTTAAACGTTTAAAATTGCCTGAAACCACTGAAACTGTTCCTGATAAAAGTGTTGAATTCTTTCAAAATATGATAGACAATGGTCTCATTACCTTTGATAAAAATGATCTTGATTTTGATGATTGCAATATATCTAAAGTAATTATGTTCCTACAAAATCTTGCTAGTTGTACTAATGCTAGTGCTATGAATATGGCTTTCACAAAACATATTACAAATGCTCTAATGCAAATTAGAGAAGAAGAATTAAAACGTGATCCCTAGGAAGTTAGATGATGGTTGGGAACCCATCATTAAAATGAAGGTGAATGATTTTGATTTTAATGCTTTATGTGATCTTGGTGCTAGTATCTCTGTTATGCCTAAGAAACTTTATGATATGCTTGATTTGCCACCTTTGGAACACTTTTATTTGGATGTTCGTCTTGTTGATAATGCTAGAAAGAAACCCTTGGGGAGAGTTGATGATGTTCTTATTGTGGTTAACAATAACCTTGTCCCCATTGATTTCATTGTTATGAATATTGAATGCAATTATTCTTGTCCTATTATTTTGGTAAGACCTTTTCTTAGAACTGTTGGTGCTATTATTGATATGAAAGAGGGGAATATTAAATATCAATTCCCACTCAAGAAAGGTATGGAACACTTTCCTAGGAAGAGAATGAAGTTGCCTTTTTATTCTACTATAATAACAAGTTACAATTTGTATGCTTCTTCACTTGAAAATAATTGATTCTAGTTTTCCGGGCCTAGCTAAAAGGCATTAAAGAAAAGCACTTCTTGGGAGATAACCCATGGTTTTATTTTTTGCTTTGTTTTCTTCTGTTTTCTTTCAGTCAAGGTATTGTTTACTTCTATAGCAAACCCTTTGTATCTTTATTTTCTCACATTTGTTGTGCCAAGTAAAGTCTCTAGCGAAAGTTGAGGTTAGATTTGGAGTTCTGTGCAGGAAACAGATTTCTGCTATCCACCATTAAAATCGTGTAAATTCACAGAAAGATCAAAATGACCTGCAAATTTTTGTGCTTATTCCTCAGATAATTCCAAAACTTTTTCTAGCTTAGCGTTTTTCGATTTGAGCAACGTAAGTGCCCTGAAAAAATTCTTCCTTATAGGTTGTTATGGTTGTGACAGATTCTGCCTTTTTTACTTGCATTCTCTCTTCTACTATGTTGAGTGGATTTGCTTGCTCCACAAAATATCAGTGGTTGTAGATAATGTTTAAAAAGTATTAACAATGCTTGTGTCCATGGATAACATGTGAATTTTTGATTGTGCACTAACCCTCTAATGTGAATTACATTTAGTTTGGGTGTGATGGAAGTTTTCAAGGGTCAAGATAAGAGGGTGATATAATGTGATCAAGAAGAGTGCAAGGCCAAAGCTTGGGGATGCCCCCGTGGTTGATCCCAGCAAATTCTAAGAAGACTCAAGCGTCTAAGCTTGGGGATGCCCAAGGCATCCCCTTCTTCATCAACAATTTATCAGGTCACTTCTAGTGAAACTATATTTTTCTTCGGTCACATCATATGCACTTTACTTGGAGCATCTGTTTCTTTTTTTCTTTTTTTCTTTGCTGCAATAAATATAGTTGGAACCCAGCATTCCTTGTGTGGGAGAGAGACACACTCCGCTTTTTAATATGAATACTTTCTCGTATTCTTAGTTTTCTTCTAGATGCTGCAAATCCTTTTAGCTCATGTTTTTCATGCATCTCTTATTCAGAGTTGTTAGTTCTAGTAGAGTTATGTTCTCTCCTGTTTCATTTCTATATTAGTTGGAGAGTTTTTTTCTATTTGGTGATTGATGGAATAGAAATGCTACATGTGGTAGATGGTATGTTGGAAAAGACTTGCATACTCTTGTAGGTCATTAAACTGTTTCACTCGATTTTTTGCTGTGGTTTTGAGATTTTAATATGCTTAGTGGTAAATCTGCTGGTCTAGTGAAGTAAAAACAATTAATGGTTGGTCTTAAAGATTCAAACCATGCCACACTCGAAAAACCAGTTGACAGTGTAATGGTATATAACTTCCTCTGCCGATAACAACTGTAATGGCTTTTTGTTATGCGCTACGGTCGGGGTAGCCAACAGTGACTTGTCACTGCCACGGACCCTCTTGGAGTGATTTTCATTATGCCTTGTATATCAAATTTCTAAATGTAATCTTTTAACTTGTGAGTTCTAACTTGCGGTTTTCTGGCATTTCCACCATCCATATTTGCTAGCATCTTCGGTACTGTGCATTGCCCATTCACACATTGAGAGTTGGTGCAAACTTCACCAGTGCATCCAACCCTCGTGGGAGGACATTGTTCTTCTACACATAAGCCCAAAATATCTTCCTCAAAACAGCCACCATACCTATCTATTACCATGGCATTTCCATAGCCATTCTGAGATATATTGCCATACAACATTCATCATCATTATGTTACTTGTTACATGTCCCATTTTTACTTTGCATACTGCTACACTGGCATTAGCATTTAGTTGTATACATCAGATATATTTTAGTTTCAGTTATAAGTACTAAAAGTGTGATGATTTATTGTAAAATAGAGTGTTTACCCTACCAGTGAGAATATACATACATATATATATATACCTATATATATATATATAAGACCAAAAAGAAAAAAATGGCAAAAGCGAGATAATAAAGAGAGAGGGGGCAGCACTACTATCATCTATTCCACACTTGTGCTTATTTAGCACCAATACTTCATTTTGGAGAGAGTTTTCATTTTATGACTTTCATAACTATGTGGGAAATTTAAATTATAGAACCTGGCTTGTATATTCCAATGATGAGCCTCCTCAAAACTGATCTAGGTCTTCATGAGCAAGCAAGTTGGATGCACCACCACTAGTTCCATTGGAGAGCTTTCGTACACTTATAGCTCTATGTGCGTCCGTTGTGTGGCAATCACTACTCCTTGCATAGATTCGATTATAAGACTTCCTCTTGTCTAATGATCACTTTGAGCTGTGTGAGACTTTCTTTGACTGACCTTCCAACTCCCCCCTCCCTATAATGTTCTTTTAGCCATAACATCCTGGTGCCAGGAACCAATACATAACGCTTGCTTGTTTTGAGTGCCCAAATAGTTTGATGATTTTTCCATGTGCATATTGTTGTCACTTGAGTTGATCCTAGTAGGAGCTGTTGTGAGAGTTGGATTCTTAGGATGATTATATTGTTATTCTTCAAGCTTAAATCATCTTTAATATACTTTGCAAAGTGGATTGTTTTTAGTATTGATTCGTTAAAATTTTTTACTTTGTTCTTCCTAATAGTTTATACATTACTCTATCAACTATAAACCACAACCTTTATTCAGTTGATCTTAGTTTACATGCTTTACATTGTGATGATCAAGTTTATGTGGGTAGCATGTCACCTCAGAAATTATTTGTTTTTATTGTTTACCTACTCGAGGACGAGTAGGAACTAAGCTTGGGGATGCTTGATACATCTCCAACGTATCCATAATTTCTGATGTTCCATGTTATTTTCGTGCCTTATGCTACATGTTTCTTATACACTTTATGTCATTGTTATGGATTTTCTGGGACTAACCTATTGACAAGTAATATGGATGATTATAAGTGACAATAGCAATCTGAAATAAAAATGGCAGCAATCAAACATGTAGCAGAACTGATTGTAAACGGCGTTTCAATGCTTAGAAACAAGGCCTAGGGATCATACTTTCACTAGTGGACATTCTCAACAATAATAACATAATTGAATGCATAAATATCTCTCTTCACTACACTACTCTGAACCACTCTCCGGCCAGATAACGAACACCAATCCATGCGTAGGGTTGTAACAACACTCCTCAAGTCTGTATTCCCTCTCTAGGGCACCCCACACTGTCACTATGAGCACCCCAAATTAGTACTAAAAAAACGCCACAATTTCATAGGATCATCCAACACAAGATATAAATGTCATGCTAACCCACACGGTGCACAAACTATCACCTTTACACCGTGGTCAAAGTGTTTATGGAGATCTCATAACAAAACCACTTGAGTAGCATCATAGATGAAGAGTAACATCTACTTATTCAACTAGATTAGAAAGCTCATGATCACATAAAGATCGCACCATGGGAGAGAGAGAGATGAAACATATAGCTACCGGTAGAGCCCTCGGCCCCCGGGGAAAACTACTCCCTCCTCATCATAGGAGACAACAATGGTGATGAAGCTGGCGGTGGAGTCGAAGGAGATGGCTCCGGGGGCAATTCCCCGTCCCGGCAGGGTACCGGAATAGAGATTTCTGTCCCCCAAAACTTGTTGGCGGTGGCGGTGGAGCTACGAAAAATTTCGTAGAAGGGGGCCAATATATTTAGGGTTTATGCCTCAAGAGGAACAAATAGGCGAAAGGGCGATCTCGGTGGGTGGCTAGGGAGCCCACACCACCAGCTGGCGCGGCCAGGGGGAGCTCGTGCGAGCCTATGGTGTGGTGGCTCTAGGGCCCCCCTCCAGGTCTCCTTGGGACTTCCTTGACGTGTCGGGAATTCTAAGACTTTGGCTTTTGTTTCGTTAAAATCCGAGAATATTTCTAGAACAACTTTTCTGAAACCAAAAAACAGCAGAAAACATGAACTAGCTCTGTGTCATCTTGTCAATAGGTTAGTCCATGAAAACGTCTGGAAAACGAAGGAAAACATGTGAAAACATAAATGTATTGGATAGAAAACAAGCATGGAGCATCGAAAATTATAGATATGTTTGTCCTCGAGCATCGAAAATTATCGAAAATTATTGGATAGAAAACAAGCATCCCCAAGCTTAACTCATGCTTGTCCTCGAGTAGGTAAGTGATAACAAAATAATTTTTGAGGTGACATGCAGCCAACACAAACTTGATCATCATAATAATAAAAGCATATGTACGATGAGATCATAGTACTTTAAACACAGGCATGATAGATATAATTTTAACAATGAAACTTAGCAATCACCTTGCATCATGAAAAGTAACACAAATAAAAGATCATGAATAATAATGCACTTGTAAGTTATACATTTGTTTCAAGCATAAAGAAAACATAGCAAAGTGACATTTCACTTTTCCTTAAGAGTGGGGAAAAAAATAAATGTCAGGACACCTTCAAAGTTCAAGTGGATGACTAGAACAATTAATTTGAGAGTAAGTAATAACACATCATGAATCAATTAATAATAGTTTTTGGGACCAATGCACATTAAACTTGGAATGGAAACTACGCTCTCTCAACTGTGCATAAAGTTAGAAGATGGAGCCTCAAAATTAAACTAGAAGCAAGGCCCTTCGCAGAGGGAAGCAGGGATTAACTCATGTGCTAGAGCTTTTTATTTTATTAAACAGAAGTATTGAAAACATTTTTTCAGAAAGGTGTATCCTTATGTCAACGAATAGTAAACAGACAATACATTACGTCACAAGCCAACTATACTTCACAAGAGAGGCTCCCATTGAAGGACGCAACTGGGGTCAGAAGGTCATCCCTCTTTCTCTTTTGTTTACACAATTATGCTTTGACCGATAAATCAAGGGAAAAATAGTGAAGAGAATATAATAGTAAACAATTTTGGGGCTGGGCACCCCGCTGCTAGCTCTTCTATCATTTGGATAAGAGGATGAAGCCACTAGTCCAGGTGTGTAAAGACCAATCAACAAGTGAGATAAAGATTCTCTATTTATGTCCTCATGAGCTAAAACAGGAGCACAAATCAGGAATAATTTTGAAAGTTTTAAAGATAGCACATGAGAAGTTTACTTGGAGTGGCTCTTAAAACCACATGTAGGTAGGTATGGTGGACACATTTGGCAAACTTTGGTTTTGGGGAGTTGGATGCACGAGTAGAGCTCATACTCAGTACAGGTGGAGAATAGGAGCGACAAATTAGGATAGCAATAATGGCCATAATCATGCATAGCGACAAAAACATTATTAATCAGAGAATAAAGGGTATTACAACTCAAAAACTAAATGATCATAGAAGCTATAAGTGACAGGTTTGTAGTCATAAACATGGTGTAAGCATGTGCAAAGTCAACCAAATAAAGCATTCGAAAGAGAACTTATACGTCATAAACGTATCCTTAATTTATGATGTTCCATGTTGTTTTCTTATTGCTTCCCACATGTTTGCTATACACTTTATGTCATTTTTATCGATTTTCCGGACTAAACCATTGACAAGATGCCACAGAGTCAGTTCCCTGTTTTCTGTCGTTTTTGGTTTCAGAAAAGTTGTTCTGGAAATATTCTCGGAATTGGAAAATTCAAAGCGTGGAAGTCTTAGAATTCCCGAAGGTTCCACGGAGTCCCGAAGAGATCCGGAGGGGAGCCTCAGGGGCCCACACCATAGGGCGGCGCGCCCTCCCTTGGCCGTGCCGGGGGGTGGTGTGGGGGCCCCTAGGCCCCTACCGCCATTGTCCTTTCGCCTATTTAATCCCCCGAGATGTAAACCCTAAATATATACCACTTAATCCCAAAACACCCGAGGTCGCCGTCATCGTCATCCTGAGATCGGGAGGGTTCTGGAGCTCTCCCCGGCACCCTGCCGGGAGGGGAATTCATCACCGAAGGGGTATACACCACCATGCCCTCCTCCGAAGTGATGCGTGAGTAGTTCATCCCTGGACTACGGGTCTATAGCAGCAACTAGATGGTTGTTCTCTCCACTTTGAATCTCATGTTTAGATCTTGTGAGCTGCCTATCACGATCAAGATCATCTTTGTCTAATGCTACATGTTGTGTTTGCTGGGATCTGATGAATGTTGAATGCTATGTCTTCTGATTATCAATCTATCATGTTATCTTCATGCTTATGTTATTTATGATCTTGCATGCTCTCCATTATTAGGAGATGCTCTGGCCAAGTAGATGCTAGTAACTCCAAGAGGGAGTATTTATGCTCGATAGTGGGTTCATGCCTCCTTTTCATCTGCTCTCGAGTGACAGAAACCTAACGGATGGAGGATGTGTTGTTGCCATTAGGGAGAAAACAACCGTGTTTACCTAATTTACATTGTTTACATTACACACTTTTCTTACAGCGATAATCTGTTTCTAGCAACTTAATACCGAACGTTTGTTCGGATGATATTCGGAGGGTGGATTATTAGACATAGATGCAGTTGGATGATGGTCTATGTATTTTGTTGTAATGCCCGCATGAATCACATAGTAATCTTTATATCTTGCATATGCACTACGCGGCAGCTTTCATTTCTGTCAATTGCCCAGCTGTAATTTGTTCACCACATATGTTATTTATCATTCATGGAGAGCCACCACTAGTGAACTGTGGACCCCGGTCCATTTTCCTCATACTGATAAAATACCTAGTGCTTTCATACTGCTCTCATACTGTTACTATTGTTTTGCTACTGTTTTCCACACCATACGTTTAATCTCTTTGCGTTCAGCAAAACCGGTGAGATTGACAACCTCACTGCTTCATTGGGAGAGAGTGATTTGATTGTGTTGTGTAGGTTCCACGTTGTTGTTGAAGCGATAGTGCGCCCTGCCACCTCAGTTGCATCAACCTTCAGAAATTGCTTGTCCTCCTACTTTTCGATTCAACCTTGGTTTCTTTTCTGAGGGAAAACTTGCTACTACACTCTTCACAACCTTTCTCTTGGGGTTTACCAACGAGGGCATTAAGGCCATCAACAAGTTTTATGGCGTCGTTGCCGGGGAACGAAGTTTTCGAGAGCAGGCAGCCTCCCGTCAAGGCACCCATCAAGTTTTCTGGCGCCGTTGCCGAGGAGGAAGAGAATTTCTGCAAGGGGAGTCTCTCACTTCCAATCTCTTTTCTTTGTTTTTGTTTTTCTTAGTTTATTTTACTTTTTCTTGTTTGCTTCTCCTTATCAAAAACACGAAAAAAACTAGTTCTTATTATAGATGTAGTTTTAGTCTTGTTAAAATGACTACTCCTGAGAACACTAAGTTGTGTGACTTTACTAGCACCAACAACAACGATTTCATTAGCACACCTACAGCTCCACCTGCTCCTACTACTGATTTTTATGAGATAAAACCTTCCCTGTTAAACCTTGTTATGAGAGAGCAATTTTCTGGTGTTTGTACCGATTATGCTGCTGCCCATCTTAATAATTTTGTTGAACTATGTGAGATGCCAAAATATAAAGATGTAGATGGAGATATTATTAAACTGAAATTGTTTTCTTTCTCTTTGAGAGGAAGAGCTAAAGAATGGTTGTTGTCTCTGCCTAGAAATAGTATTGATTCTTGGACTAAGTGTAAAGATGCTTTCATTGGAAAATAGTATCCTCCTGCTAAGATTATATCTTTAAGAAGTAGCATCATGAATTTTAAGCAACTTGATAATGAGCATGTTGCTAAAGCTTCGGAAAGAATGAAATCTTTAGTAAAGAATTATCCCACTCATGGACTGACTACTTGGATGATCATCCAAACTTTTTATGCAGGTCTGAATTTTTCTTCAAGAAACCTTCTGCATTCAGCTACTGGAGGAACCTTTATGTCCATGACCTTGGGGGCAACAACAAAGCTTCTTGATGATATGATGGAAAATTATCCTGAGTGGCACACTTAGAGACCTACAACTGGTAAGAAGGTAAATTCTGTTGAAGAAACCTCCTCTTTGAATGAGAGACTTGATGCTATTATGTTTATGCTCGTGAATGGCCATGCTCCTATTGATCCAAATAATGTTCAGCCTCTTTGGTTGCTCAAGAAGAGCATGTTGACGTGAACTTCATTAAAAATAATAATTTCAACACCAATGCTTATAGGAATAATTTTGGTAGCAATAATTATAGGCCATATCCTTTTATTAGTGGTAATAATGATAGAACTGGAATCTCTAATGAAAGAATTTCAGAAGTTGAAAGAGCCACTAAAGTATTTATGCAAAAACAATATGAGAAAAATAAACTATTTACTAAAACCATGGAGGAACAATCTACTATGCTAAGAAATATCAGCTATCAACTTGAGAGTTTAAATAGAGAAATACCTGGGCTGCAAGTTAAAATATCAGCTATCAACTTGAGAGTTTAAATAGAGAAATACCTGGGATGCAAGTTAGAATGACTGCTAAAACTAAAACCATAGATGATAATCCTTTTGCTTCTACAAATGCTATCCAAATTTGAATTGATGATAATACTAGAATGTTAGCTAAACTACATGCTAGATGGGAAAGAGAAGATGAAATAGCTAGAAAGAATAATATAGCTAATGTTTGCACCATTGCCATCACTAGTAAAACTGAAGCTTCTCCTGCTAGAAAACCTTCTACTATCAATGGTAAAGTAATTGTTGTTGGAAACACTCCCACTTCTGCTAGTAAAATTGCAAAACTGCCTGAAACTGCTAAAAATGTTCCTGATGAAAGTGCTGAAATTTTTAGAAACATGGGATAAAATGGTCCCATTATATTTGATAAAAATGATCTTGACTTTGATGATTTCAACATAATTTAAGTGATTAAGTTCTTACAAAATCTTGCTAGTTGTCCTAATGCTAGTGCTAAGAATATGGCTTTCACAAAAGATATTACAAATGCTCTCATGCAAATTAGAGAGGATGAATTAAGATGTGAAGCCTCTATCCCTAGGAAGCTAGATGATGGTTGGGATCCTATTATTAAAATGAAAGTGACTGATTTTTATTGCAATGCTCTATGTGATCTTGGTCCTAGTATCTCTGTTATGCCCAAGAAACTCTATGATATTCTTGATTTACCACCATTGGAACATTGTTATTTGGATATTCGTCTCATTGATAATGTTAGAAAGAAACCTTCGAGGAGAGTTGATGATGTTCTTATCATGGTTAATAATACTCTTGTCCCCGTTAATTTTGTTGTCTTGAATATTGAATGTAATGCTTCTTGTCCCATTGTTTTGGGAAGACCTTTTCTTAGAATTGTTGGTTCTGTTATTGATACGAAAGAGGGGAATATTAAATTTGAGTTCCCACTCAAGAAAGGTATGGAAAACTTTAATAGAAAGAGAATGAAGTTGCCTTTTGATTCCATTATTAGAACAAGTTACATTTTGGATGCTTCTTCACTTGAAAATACTTGATTCCACTTTTCTGGGCCTAGCTAAAAGGCGTTAAAGAAAAGCACTTCTTGGGAGATAACCCATGGTTTAATTTTTGCTTCGTTTTTCTCTATTTTCTTTGATTCAAGGGGTTGTATACTTCTTTCACAACTCCTTTGTATCTTTATTTTCATGTTTTAGTAGTGCCAAGTAAGGTTCTGACGAAAGTTGGATTTGGTTTTCGGATTTCTGCGCAGGAAACAGATTTCTGCTGTCCACCGTAAAAAATCGTATAAAATCCAGGAAGATCAAAATGATCTGAAATTTTTTGTGCTTATTACTCGGCTAATTACGCAACTTTTTAGTTCTTTAAGTTCTTCGATATGATCAACATAAGTCCCTTGAAACAATTCTTCTTTACAGACTGTTCTGGTTTTGACAGATTCTGCCATTTTTCTTGCATTTGCTCTTTTGCGATGTCAAGTGGATTTCTTTGCTTCATGAAACATCAGTGGCTGTAGCTAATGTTTAAAAGTATCAATAGCACTTGTGCCATACAGAACCAATGTATTTTTAATTGTTTCACTAACCCTCTAATGCGAATTACTGTTTGAGTGTGGTGTGAAGGAAGTTCTCAAGGGTCACGAGAAGAGGTGATATATGTGATCAAGAAGAGTGCAAGGTCAAAGCTTGGGGATGCCCCCGTGGTTCATCCAAGCATATTTTTAGAAGACTCAAGCACCTAATCTTTGGGATGCCCAAGGCATCCCCTTCTTCGTCAACTATCTATCAGGTCACTTCTCGTGAAACTATATTTTTATTCGGTCACATCATATGAAGTTTAGTTGGAGTGTATGTTTGTTTTTGTTTTGTTTTCCTTTGTTTTCTTTTGTTTTTATTGCTTTAATAATATAGTTGTATCCTAGTATTCTTTGTTTCGGAGAGAGACACGCTTCGCTTTTTTGTTTGAATACTTGCTGTGCTAGTATTCTTAGTTTTTCTTCTAGTTGCTGCAAAAATTCCTGTTTAGCTCTCGTTTTCATTGCATCTCTTATTCAGACCTGTTAATTTTAGTAGTGTTTTGTGATTCCTCTCATGTTTTCTTATTGTAGCATTTAGAGAGTTTTTGTTAAAGCATGTTTTGTATGGTGCTTGTTGGGAAAAGAAACTGCAGCTTGAGGTATAATTTTTAACGTTGCAAGTAGAAGCTTGTATAGACCGTGGCTAGACTTTTTCATATCATGCTAGATGTTATTTTATTTCTAAATCCTTGTGGTTATTGAGTAGCATGATTAGCCTCAAATATCTCAGAGTGTTTAATGTGTCATTGAAAGAATCACGAGTTGTCCCTCTCATATTGAAGCATAAATTTGTGGTGTTCTCCTTTGAATGTTTTATTTTGATGACTTGGCGCATGCTCACACCATGTTTATGACTGTGAACCAGTCACGAATAGCCTCCATGATCATTTATTTTTCGAACTTGTGGTACCACTTATGCTTTGATCAATGATTTTTATGTCGCTGTGCATGATTATGGCTCTTATGCTCTCTTGATTTGTCGCTCCCAGTCTTTTGCTAGCCTCCACCTGTACCGAGTATGAGCTCTACTCATGCATCCAACTCCCAAAAACCAAAGGTTTCCCATTGTTTCCACCATACCTACTTACATGTGGTATTTAACCGCCACTCCAAAGTAAATTTCTCATGTGTTACCTTTAAAACTTTCAAAATTACTCATGTTTTGTGCTCCTGTTTTAGCTCATGAGGACGTAAATAGAGAATCTTTATCTCACTTGTTGATTGGACTTTCACACCATGGACTAGTGGCTTCATCTGCTTATCCAATGATAGAAGAGCTAGCAGCGGGATGCCCAGCCCCAAATTAATAACACAAATTCTCTTCACTAATTTTGCCCATGATTTATCAGTCAAAGCATAATTGTGTAAACAAAAGAGAAAGAGGGATGACCTTCTACCCAGATTCGTCCTTCTATGGGAGCCACTCTTCTGAAGTATAGTTGGCTTGTGACGTAATGTATTTTCTGTTTACCATTCGTTGACATAAGCATACACCTCTCTTAAAATATAGAAACTCCTCCACGGTATGTGATTGTTGGAAGGCAGCCGAGGATTCGGTTAGCCATGGTTTGTGAAAGATGGTTGGGAGGAGTGTCAAGTTTTTATAATTCTGTTTAATAAAATAAAAGATCTAGCACATGAGTGATCCATGGTTCCCTCTGCGAAGGGCCTTTCTTTTACTTTTATGTTGAGTCTCCATCTTCTAACTTTATGCACGGTTGAGAGAGCATTTTTTCCATTCTGAGTTTTATGTGCATTTGTCCCAGAAACATTTTTAATTGATTCATGATGTGTTATTGCTTGTTCTTTATTATTTCTTCTAGTCTTACTCATGAAATTTGAAGGTGTCCTAGCATTTATGTTTTGCCCCACTCTTAAGGACTAGCAAAATATCACTTTGACATGTTCTCTCTATACTTGAAACAAACGTATATCTTTCGTTGCATTGTTGTTCATGATCTTTTATTTGAGTTACTTCTCATGATGCAAGGTTATTTCTATGCTTTATTATTAAAGTTCTATTTATCATGATTGTGTTTAAGTTCTATGATCTCAGCTTACTTATGCTTTTACATTATTGATGATCAAGTTTATGTTGGTAGCATGTCACCTTAGAAATTATTGTGTTTTTACCGTTTACCTACTCGAGGATGAGTAGGAAATAGGCTTGGGGATGTTGATACGTCGTAAACGTATCCTTAATTTCTGATGTTCCATGTTGTTTTCTTATTGTTTCCCACATGTTTGCTATACGCCTTATGTCATTTTTATCGATTTTCCGGACTAACCTATTGACAAGATGCCACAGAGCCAGTTCCCTGTTTTCTGCTGTTTTTGTTTTAAGAAAAGTTGTTCTGGAAATATTCCCGGAATTGGAAAATTCGAAGCCTGGAAGTCTTAGAATTCCCAAAGGTTCCATGGAGTCCCGAAGAGACCCGGAGGGGGTCCTCAGGGGCCACACCATAGGGCGGCGCCCCCCCTTGGCCGCGCCGTGGGGTGGTGTGGGCCCCCATGCCTCCACCGCCTTTGCCCTTTCGCCTATTTAATCCTCTCGAGACGTAAACCCTAAATATATTCCAGTTCGTCGCGAAAAACATCCGAGGCCTCCGTCATCGTCATCCCGAGATAGGGAGGGTTCTGGAGCTCTCCCCAGCACCCTGCTAGGAGGGGAATTCATCACCGGAGGGGTCTACACCACCATGCCCTCCTCCGAAGTGATACGTGAGTAGTTCATCCCTGGACTACGGGTCCATAGCAGTAGCTAGATGATTGTTCTCTCCACTTTGTACCTCATGTTTAGATCTTGTGAGCTTCCTATCATGATCAAAACCATCTTTATGTAATGCTACATGTTGTGTTTGCTGGGATCTGATGAATGTTGAATGCTATGTCTTCTGATTATCAACCTATCATGTGATCTTCATGCTTATGTTATTTATGATCTTGCATGCTCTCTGTTATTAGTAGATGCTCTGGCCAAGTAGATGCTAGTAACTCCAAGAGGGGGTATTTATGCTCGATAGTGGGTTCATGCCTCCTTTTCATCTGTGCTCGAGTGACAGAAACGTGACGGGTGGATGATGTGTTGTTGCCATTAGGGAGAAAACAACAGTGTTTACCTAGATTACATTGTTTACATTGCACACTTTGCTTACGGCGATAATCTGTTGCTAGCAACTTAATATCCAACATTTGTTCGTATGATATTCGGAGGGTTGATTATTAGACATAGATGCAATTGGATGACGGTCTATGTATTTTGTTGTAATGCCCGCATGAATCACATAGTAATCTTTATGTCTTGCATATGCACTACGGCGCAGCCTTCATTTCTGTCAATTGCCCACTTGTAATTTTTTCACCACACATGTTATTTATCTTTCACGGAGAGACACCACTAGTGAATTGTGGACCCCGGTCCATTTTCCTCATTCTGATAAAGCACCTACTGCTTTCATACTGCTCTCATACTGTTACTGATGTTTTTCACACTATAGGTTTAACCTCTTTGTGTTCAGCAAAACCGGTGAGATTGACAACCTCACTGCTTCGTTGGGTCGAAGTGATTTGATTGTGTTGTGTAGGTTCCACCTTCCTGCTGAACCGGTAGTGCGCCCTGCCACCTCAGCTGCATCGACCTTGAGAGATTGCTTGTCCTCCTACTGATCGATTCAACCTTGGTTTCTTTTCTGAGGAAATCATCTGAGGAATAAGCACAAAAACTCTCAAGTAATTTTGATCTTTTTGTGAATTATGGGATTTTTACGATGGACAGGAGAATTCTGTTTCCTGCGCAGAAATCCAAAACTAACACCAACTTTCGCTAGAAACTTTACTTGGCACAACTAATACATGAAAATAAAGATACAAAGAATTTGCTGCAGAAGTAAACAACACCTTGACTCAAATAAAACAGAGAAAAACAAAGCAAAAATAAAACCATGGGTTATCTCCCAAGAAGTGCTTTTCTTTAAAGCCTTTTAGCTAGGCATGATAATTTGAGAAGATGCTCACATGAGAAATATGAATTGAAGCAAAAGAGAGCATAAAGAAGCAAATGCAAAACAAATTTAAGTCTAAACCACTTCCTATGAAAAAAAATCTTGTAGAAGAACAAGTCAATAAAGCACAAAGTGGCTAACATGGGAAGACAAAATAAGTGCAACTTCAAAATTTTCAACATAAAGAGGGGAAACTTGATATTGTTGAGATGCATAAAACCATGTTTCCCTCTCTCATAATAACTTTACGTAGCATCATGAATAAAATTAACAATATAACTATCACATAAAATATTCTTATCATGAGCCACATGCATAAAGAATTAATACTCTCCACATAATCATAGTCATTCTCATTAAAAGTAGTGGGAGCAAATTCAACAGAATAGCTATCATTATTATTCTCATCACCATACTCATCAAATAAAGGAGGCATATTGTAATCATAATTAATTTTCTCCTCAATAGTAGGTGGACTGAATATACATGTTCATCATTGTAAACATCATATATAGAAGGCATATCACGATCACAATAAATTTTATCATCAATAGTAGGTGGAACTAGAATACCACAATCATTATAATCATCATATATTGGAGGTAAAGTATCATCAAAGAAATTTTCCTCCTCCGTGCTTGGGGGACTAAAAATATCATTTTCATCAAAACCACCTTCGCCAAGCTTAGACTTTTCCATAGAATTAGCAATAATAGTGTTCAAAGAATTCATACTAATAACATTGCTACTAGCATGCAAATAAAGCTCCATAGGTTTTCTAATTTTCTCTTCAAACACTTCATGTCCTAACACAAGATAAAGATTATAAAGCTGTCTTATATTTTTGTTGTTTTCCATTAATACTTACTAGTAAAAATAAAATAAGGAACAAGTAAAAATAAGCCTAACTAGTGAAAATAAAAAAAAAGAAACAAAAATATATAGTTGCAGAATCTAAAGGAAATAACTTCGAGCACTCATAGAGGATGTGAGTACCTTTTACCTTACCTCCCCGGCAACGGCGCCAGAAAAGAGCTTGATGTCTACGCATGCTTCTATTCTTGTAGACAGTGTTGGGCCTCCAAGTGCACAGGTTTGTAGAACAGCAACAAGTTTCCCTTTAGTGAATCACCCAAGGTTTATCGAACTCAGGGATGTAGAGGTCAAAGATTCCCTCTCAAGCAACCCCGCAAGTACGATACAAGAAGTCTCTTGTGTACCCAACACACAATTGTCAGTTGTATAGGTGCACTAGTTCGGCGAAGAGATAGTGAAATACAAGTAATATGGATGATTATAAGTGACAATAGCAATCTGAAATAAAATTTGCATCAAGCAAACATGTAGCAGAACTGATTGTAAATAGTGTTTCAATGCTTAGAAACAAGGCATAGGGATCATGCTTTCACTAGTGGACACTCTGAAAGTGCATTTGCATCTTTGATCTCTCTTAGGTTTTGGAGTTGATAACAACACCGCTAAGTTTCTAACCGTGCGTCAAGTATTTCAGGTTAAATCATCTAGACGCCAAAAAGGTGAAGAGAATTGCAAGACAAAGCCAACAAGATTATCTTGTTCCAGCGGTAGTACCGCTCTGCACAGGGAGCGGTAGTACCGCGCCCAGTACCGCCAGAAGTACCGCCAGGAGGAAATTGCGTACTGCCTCCAGCGGTACTGAGGCGGTAGTGGTTCGGTAGTACCGCTGGACCCTTTTTAATCTTGAGAAAATCTTTGCTCAATGGTAGTACCGGTAAAGGCTGGCGGTAGTACCGCTCCCTCCAGCAAGCGGTAGTACCGCCCCCAGTACCGGCCCTTCTACCGCTGGGTAGGTTTTTGCCCTCTGTATCCCACGGTACTAGAGCGGTAGTGGCTCGGTACTACCGCCAGCCACTTCAGATTTATTCAAAGTGGGTGGCCAGCGGTAGTACCATCGCGCACTAGCGGTAGTACCGCTGCTGGAGTACCATGGTACTTCAGTGGCAGTACCGCTAGCGCCCAGCTTCTCGGGCTCTCTAGTACCGCCCCGATACACAGGTAGCGGTAGTACCGCTGGCTCCAGCGGTAGTACCGCCAGGCACGAAAAGGGTCAAAACGGCTAGTTTTGGGATGGGGCTATAAATACCCCATCCCCTTCTTCTCCAAAGTGTTGCTCGTTCCAGCATTTAAGATAAGCATTTATTGAGCCTCCAAAAGCTAGATCTCTCCCAATCCCTCCACCCAAACTTGTTGATACTTGGAGGACTGAGGGAGAAGACCCGGATCTACATCTTCACCGACTCGTTCTTCATTTCCCCCTCTCTAGCTAGAGGGATCTAGCCTAGGGTTTTCTCTTGTGGAGAACCTAGGCATCTTGTTCTTGTTGGTGATTCAAGAAGATTTGGGAGCCCCCAATTTGGTTGTGGGTGTGTGCCCCAAGTTGTTTGTAAAGGACTGGATCCCCGCCTCAAAGGGGTTCAATAGTGGAAGGTGAACTAGGCCTTTGTGGCGGAGTTCATCGGAGAATAGGGTGAGGCCTTTGTGGCGTTGAGTAGGCCTTTGGGGAGAGCTCACACCCCTCCAACAAGACGTACTCCCCTAACAAGGAGGAACTCGGGAATACATCGTGTCTCCATGTGCTTCACTTTGGTTACCTCGTTCCCTCACTCCCTTTACTTATCGCTTGCATTGTTTTTATCGTTATCCTTGTCATATAGGTAAATTCACCGTAGTTACATTATCTAGAGAATTTACCTTTGTGTCAAGCCTAAATCAAAAGAAAAAAATAAAATTGGTCGTAGCACCTATTCACCCCCCCTCTAGGTGCCCATACTTTACTTTCAATTGGTATCAGAGCCTCGGCTCTTCTATCGGGCTTAACCGCCTAAGAGTTTTAGTATGGGAGAAGATTTGGATACCGAAACATCCGTTGGCAAGGTGACCATGGATGATCTCAATGATTTGAGAACTTCATTGACCTCACCCATAGACACCAAATTTGATGAGTTGCGTCAACTCATGGCAGAACTCCTCAAAGCCAAAGGACCGGAGGTAGTCGAATCCTCTCTTCCGGAAATTCCTCCGGAGGGCGCAAAGAAAGGGGTTGATGGTGATCCATCTAAAAATGCTTCCGCCAAACTATCGACTAAGAAGGGCGCGGTGGGAGAGGAAGGATATCACTCCGTTGAAGGATGATATTCTCCCGATCCCCCCGTCCCTCATCCTCATATAATCCCTAGGGGAGACCCACCTAAAATTGATGTTTTTTCTTTCCGTGAATGGCAATACTACATGGAGACTCACTTGAACTCTTCTTGTATAGATCTTTGGAGGATCACTTGTGACGGATACAAGCCATTTGATCCCAAGAATCTCACAAGAAGAGAAGCCGTAGATTGCCAACTCAACTACACCGCTTTGTCCATTCTTCAACAAGCTGTGGGTCCTAACCACATGCCGCATCTTCAACAATATTCCACCGCCAAGGAAACATGGGACGCTCTTGTCATCATGTTTGTGGGCAATGAGAGCATGCAAAGGAATAGATATGATGCCTTGACCAATGAGGCCGAAGGGTTCTATATGCATGATGGAGAGGATCATGTGGACATGTACCGAAGACTCAAGACTCTTGCCACCGCCTTCTCAAATGTTGGTGCCACGTACATTTATGATTCTTGGATCAAGAGGAAGTACATGATTGCCATAATGCCATTTGAGGGCGCGGACATGAAGAGAATTCAAGGGAGACATGATTTTTTCTCCATGACCTCAACTCAAGTGATGCAATAAATGTGCTCCTACAAAGTGCAAACCAAGAATGCTCTTGACAACCATGCTAGGGCCATTGGAATGCACCAAGGAGCATCCATTGCTTTGAAGGCCAAGGTGTTGTCAAGAGAGGTTGAAAATGAAGAAGAAGGAGAAGAGGCGTTGCCTCCTTTGAAGGAACAAGACTATGATCCCGTCCTAAAGGATCTCATTTCTCTCACCGTGCAAAAGTTTTGGAGCAATCCTCCCAAGGGAAAGAGATTTGTTGAGGAGAAGACAAGGTCTCGCTATGGCAATGATGGGGCTCAAAAAGTGAGGTCTTGCTTCAATTGTCAAGATAAGCATCACTTCTGCGGAGTGCCCTTATGAGAATAGAGAGCTCCATAGTGGCAAGCTCATTCGCAAGGACAAGTCCAAGGTTGAGTACAAGAAACCTCATTTCAAGAAGAAGCCTTTCAACAAGAAGTCTCCCACCAAGTTTGTGCTCTTGACTCAAGAGGAGTATGATTCCGGGAGTGATGAAGAAGAAGAAACCACAAGTGAAGTGGCCGCTCTAGCTATTGCTTCTACTCCATCATATTCATCCCTCTTTGAATCCCCCAATGACGATCTTCCTCAACGTAATGCCAAGTGCTTCATGGCTAAGTCCACGAAGGTATCACCTTCCCCCAACTCTAAGACCCCTAGTGAACTCGAACATCTTGCTAGTCTTAAGAGAAGAACAAGAAAGGGTCTCCTTGGACCGTTTTATGTCTAACATGCAAGGGGAGACCAAGAAGTACGTTGAGTATCTCATGAGGCAATTGGGAGAGGCCCAAGATGCTCTTGAGAAGAAAGGTGAGGTTGAGAGAAGGGATGCAGATGAAATTGCATCTCTCTCTATGACTCTTGAGGAAGAGCATGATGGTAGAGTTTCTCTAGAGGATGAACTTGAATCTATTGAATTAACTCATAATGAACTTGTCTCAAACATCACTAAGTAACGTGATCTTGCTATTGCTAAATATAAAAAGGCTAAAAAGGATAAGGTCGAGTTTGGGGTTGGTCATGGTAAACTAACCAAGGAGTTTGAAAAGCTAACCGAGGCTCACAAAGCTTTGGAAAGCCAACACTCATCCCTCAAAGAGTTGCATGAACAACTTCAAACTCAACTTAATCAAACTAACAATCCTAGCACCTCTACTTCTTCTTGTGATCATGCAAATATTATTGAGAAAAATGCTAGGTTGAAGGATGAGATTGCAAGGCTCAAGGGTAAAGGCCCTCAAGTTGAGAAGGTTGTGACCCCTTCCCCACAAGTGGTTGCCCCTAACTCTAATGTGGTCATTTCTAGACCACAATTGAGTGCTCCAAGGCAACAAGTGGGCAAGCAAGGTCTAGGCTATGTAGCCAAGAAGAAGAACAAGAAGAAGAAGAGCAAGAAGAAGACCAAAAATGGTGCTTCGAGTGGTATTGTCATTAGGGACAACACTACTCTTAGTACACCCGCTCAAGCAAACAACTTTTCCTCGAGTAGTAGTGTCATGAGGGACAACACTGCTCGTAGCACCTCCGCAGGAACGAACAATCCACACCATTTCTTATATGTTGATTATTATGGTGTTGTGCAAGCTAAATATGTTGGTCCTATTGAGGGTTTCGTTGACTATACTATTTGGGTTCCAAAGACCCTTGTTGCTATCATGAAGGGACCCTCCTCGGGTCCTAACTCTAGTCAATGATCTCTTGCAGGACTATGCTTCCGGTGGCACTAAATGGATAATTGATAGTGGATGCACTAGCCATATGACCGGAAGCAAAGAACTTGTGACAGAGTTGCGCCCAAATGACATACAAGCAACCGTCACTTATGGAGACTCGTCCTCGTAAAAGGTATCCGGATTCGGCAAGGTTGTGGTCGCTCCCGATATCACTATCGTGAACATCATGCTTGTCGAATCCCTTGGTTACAATTTAATTTTCGTCTGCTCTCTTGGAAAGATGGGTTTTTCCGTCTTTCTTGATGTTGATATTGTGGTCCTTTTGAGGAGCAAGACTCTTGACGACGCTTACGTGGGACATGTTGAAAATGAGTTGTTTGTGGTGGACTTTTCGAACTCTACCAACACTCAAGCAATGTGTCTTTTCGGAAAGGAGGACTTGGGATGGTTGTGGCATCGCCGCCTATCCCATGTCAACATGAGAACTTTGCAAAGTCTTCACAAAGGTGGCCTTATTGTCGGACTAAAAGAAAATGTTTCCTTTGCAAAGGATCGCGTTTGTAGGTCGTGTGTTGAAGGGAAGATGCATGACAAGGTGCACAAGGCCAAGACTATTATCTCATCAAAGAGGATCTTGGAGCTTCTCCGTGATGATCTCTTTGGTGCCGTGCCCGAGGCAAGTCTTGGTGGCAAGAAGTATTGCTTGGTGATTGTCTATGATTATTCAAGATGCACTTGGGTTTATTTCTTCAAGTGCAAGAGTGAAACTCAACAAACCATCATCGACTTCTCCAACGAAGTGCAACGTCAACACAATGTGCAAATCATGGCTATTAGGAGTCACAATGGCTCAGAGTTCAAGAACTACACTTTGAATGAATTCCTTGGTGAAGAAGGCATTCATCATCAATACTCCGCCACTTACACTCCTCAAAAAATGGTGTTGCCGAAAGGAAAAATCGCACCCTCTTGGATATGGCAAGGACCATGTTGGCGGAGTACGCTTCTCCCCAATATTTATGGGCCGAGGCCATATCCACCGCATGCCACTCCTCCAACCGCCTCTACATCCGCAAAGGCTTGGACAAGACCCCTTATGAGATTTTCACCGACAACAAGCCCAACGTCTCCTACTTCTGTGTATTCGGTTGTAAGTGCTTTTACTTGATCAAGGGTGTTAGGTTGTCTAAATTTCAATCCAAAACTATTGAGGGTATATTTGTTGGTTACGGTGCCGAATCCCACACTTATAGAGTCTTTGACAAAGCCTCACGGATTTTCATAGAATCTTGTAGTGTGGCTTTCGAGGAAAATGATGGCTCCCAAGTGGCCCAATTTCATGTTTCTAATGTCGATGTTGAAATACCTCAAGAAGCCATAGGAAGGATGGGTGTGGGATTTTTCCGCCCCATTGAGGGACACCTTATGGCGACTCGAGAAGGACTATGCTCTACTCAAGTGGAGCCCTCCTCTACAATAGAAGAACAAGCCAAGGAGCCAAGTGTTACACCTAACCAAGAACATGTTCAAGACCCTCCTCTTATTGACCAAGTGACTTCGCAAGTCGTACCCACTCCTCTCACTAATGCAAGTCAAGGTCAAGGCCAAGATCAACCATCCACTTCATCCTCTCCTCAAGTTGAAGCAAGTGTTGAAGATATTGTTGTTGATGATGATAATGATGATGACGATGATGATGATCAAGGCCAAGTTGGTCAAGATGGGGACCCAAATGATCAAGATGATCAAGTGATCCCTCCGCCCAATAATGCGGAGATCGAAGCCCGTCGTGTCAAAAGGATAAGAAGAGCTTTAAAGCAAATTGATGCCCAAGACAACAAGGTCTTCAAGGATATTCAACTCGAAGATCCACAAGAAGGCAATTGTCACATATTAGTGAGCATCAAGCTCATATCTCTATGGTGGAGCCTAAGAAAGTGTATGAAGCTCTTGAGGACTCCGATTGGGTTGAAGCTATGCATGATGAGCTCAATAACTTTGAGCGGAACAAAGTTTGGAGATTGTTTGAGAAGCCCAAAGATTGCCACAATGTTATTGGCAGTAAGTGGATTTTCAAGAACAAGCAAGATGAGCATGGCATTGTGATAAGGAACAAGGCAAGATTGGTTGCTCAAGGTTACACTCAAGTTGAAGGCATTGACTTTTATGAAACCTACGCTCTCGTGGCTCGCCTTGAGTCCATTCGTATCCTCCTTGCTTATGCATATTCTCATAATTTCAAATTGCAGCAAATGGATGTGAAAAGTGCTTTCTTGAATGGTCCACTAAAAGAGGAGGTATATGTTGAGAAACCTCCGGGGTTCGAGAATCTCAACTTTCCTAACCACGTTTACAAACTTGACAAGGCTCTCTATGGTCTCAAACAAGCACCTCGTGCTTGGTATGAGCACCTTAGGGAGTTGTCAGATGATCGTGGTTTCGAAGTTGGGAAGATTGATCCCACTCTCTTCACCAAGAGAGTAAAGGGAGAGTTTTTCATATGCCAACTATATGTGGACGATATCATCTTTGGCTCAACTAACCAAGCTTTCAATAATGAGTTCTCTAAGCTTATGACTGACAGGTTCGAGATGTCTATGATGGGTGAGCTTAAATTCTTCCTTGGCTTTGAGATCAAGCAATTGGATCGTGGGACTTTCATTTCTCAAGACAAGTATACCCAAGATATGATCAAGAGGTTTAACTTCCAAGATGCTAAGATCAAGACATCTCCTATGCAAGTCAAGTGCCACCTATCTCGTAATCCAAAGGGGAGTAAGGATGTGGATCAAAAGTTGTATCGTTCTATGATTGGTTCTTTGCTCTATCTTTGTGCATCTAGGCCCGATATCGTTTTGAGTGTAGGTGTGTGTGCAAGGTATCAAGAGGCTCCTAAGGATAGCCATTTGATGGCGGTCCATAGGATATTTCGTTATTTGGTTCATACCTCAAGATTTGGTTTGTGGTACCCAAAGGGGGCACAATTTTCTCTCAAGGGCTACACGGATTCCGATTGGGTGGGTGATCAAGATGATAGGAAGTCCACTTCTGGGGCTTGCCAATTTCTTGGTAGGTCCTTGGTGAGTTGGTCTTCCAAGAAGCAAAATTGCATAACTGTCTCCACCGCCGAAGCCGAGTATGTAGCCGCCGCAAGTGCTTGCACTCAATTGCTATGGATGAGGCAAACTCTCAAGGAATATGGAAAGTGCCATCAAGATTTCATACAATCCCGTGCAACACACAAGGACCAAGAACATTATGATTCGCCATCATTTCATCCGAGACCATGTGGCAAGAGGGGATATTGCACTATCTTATGTGCCCACCAAGGACAATCTTGCGGATATTTTCAAGAAGCCACTTGATGATGCAAGATTCTTGTTCTTGAGGATGAACTAAATGTGATTGATTCTAGGAGTTTGACTTGAAGATCTTGCACACACCCCTATAGATGAAACGTGTTCGAGTTTAGGTGTAGGCATGGACATAGGGGAGTGTTATCCTAACACATTGGGTTCTCCCTCCCCCCATTATGACCAAAGCAAAAATTCATTGTTATCTCTCTTTTTCTAATGTTGAATTGTGAGCTTCAATGTTGAGTAATGGCAATACCCCCAAGATATATCTTCGCGGTTGCATACCATGAACTCTTACATGGTGGCTTAGGCCACCAACCTCTTCCTTTGAAGAGTTGGTTCTTGTGTCGTTTTTCTTTATGTTGGTTTGTGTTGTGTCGTGTTGGTTTGGGAATCACACTCCTTCTTTTCCTTATTTGTTTTGAGTTTGTTTGCAAAAGTCAGAGTGTGTAGTACCATCTCAGTTGGTGTTCTAATCCCAAGCCCAAACAATTCCCCCTAAGACACTTCTCTTTCTGGAATTTTCAATCTTTTCGATCCCTTGGTGAAATGAAATTTTGGCTAGCGGTACTACCGCCAGTTACAAGCGGTACTACCGCTGTAACTGTCAGTAGTACCCAGCGCACGGTACTACCGCTGGTCATGAGCGGTACTACCGCTGCAAGAGTTTGTGCCCAGGACTGACTCGGCAACGGTACTACCCCTTGGCCCAGGTAGTACCAGTGGGCGGTACTACCGCTGAGCGTGGCGGTACTACCGCTGCGGTAAAATCTAAGGGGATAAAAGAGATATGGGATCGTGGGGGTTACCTCTTAACCCCCATTTACCCCCCATCTCCTCCCCACTTCAGATCTCGCCGCCGCCAAGACTCCAGTTCACCAAGGAGGGCTCTCCCCGGCCGCTGAACGCCCCTCCCTCGCCGGAGAACGCTCGGGGATCATCCCCAACTCCCCCTCCATGACGATGAGCTCCGGTACCCCTCCTATCTCTCTGCCCCTTGAGCAATCTTGAGAGATGATGATTCATTGGGTCTAGAGATCTCCTAGTCTAGGGGTTGTTTGGTGTGTTTCCTTTAGTAGATGAAATCCTATTAGCACTCTCTAGATTTTTGACTCGAGATGGGATAGGTAGTTCCTCTGGGCGCCATGGTTGAATCCGCCAGAAGCGGTACTACCGCTGTCACCAGCGGTACTACCGCTATGGCTGGAACCGCTAGAAGCAGCGGTACTACCGTGGCCCCCAAGCGGTACTACCGCTCCCTGGAGTCTGAAAATCCTGAGAATCCTAGTTTGATTCCCTCTTGCAGATCGTTTCGATTGAATTTTCACTTATCTTGTGCTATCCACCTATTTGCTTTCTTAGGAGCAGGTGCTAGTGGCTCAAAGGGTGGAGGTCGCAAGCGGGCGGCTAAGAGAGGCCGCAAGAACTCCGAGGAAGATGAAACCCCTGAGGTTATGCCTAAGGGGAACTTGACTAGGAGGCAGAGGTCTATCAATATGAAGTCTAAAGCAGCTCGTGACAAGGCCCTCCCCAATATGCCAGATGATCAGTTCAGAAGGGAAAGGAGGACCAATCCATACAATCAGCCTAGGGAAGCTCGAGCCAGTGAGTGTTTCTGGACTAGGTTCCAGGAGAGGATCTTCTATGAGGAGTATCCACTTAACAAAAATAAAGTGGTTACTCAATTCTCCATTAATGTTGCACACATGAGAGCTAAGATGGATTACTTTGGTGAAGCATTAGAGATGTGTGAAGAGCTTGGGCTCGTGGACTTCATGGAAATCAACGAGGACTATGATGAGCACTTAGTGGGCCAGTTTTATGCCACGTTGTACTTTCACACGGATGAGAGGAGGATCACCTAGATGACTAAGGATCAGGAATTTTCTGCGTCCTGGAGTCAGTTTGCTACTGTTTTGGGTTTGAAGGACTATGGAGAGACTCCTGATGCTGATTTTCACACCACCTTTTTCAGGCTTCCGTATCCGGAGAAGCCCATGTCTCTCACTGAGCTTTATGATCTCTACATTCTTGGACGGGCTGTGGTTGCACAGTCCAAGCATCTGCTGCCTGTATATGATATTCTTCATAGGATCTTCCGGAACACATTGACTCCTCGAGTGGGAAATTTTATCAGATCCATGGCTCACTTGTTGACTTGATGGTTTACTCTCACAGGAACCGTGGTGATGGTCTGAGGCTTGATATCATGGATATCCTTTGGAATGAGATGTACAATTGCATAATGAAGAGGAGGGTGCCTATTTTTGCAGCTTTAGTCTATAAGCTCATCTCCACTACATGGCGCAATGCCAAGCTTGCTCATGCTCTATTGGACAATGATCAGGAGCTGACGACTCATGGCGTCAAGGAACTTCGCATCAAGAAGCATGCTACTCCTCTACTCAGTCCGGATGATCTTGGTCTGGACACCCATGGCTCAAGTGACTCAGACTTTGAGATGCAGGGGAGGGCTCAGAAGGATGGTTTTCGTAGCTGTATGACTTCTACATTGAAGAAGATCTTCTGTCGCCAGGTTGACATGGAGTATCAGGCTTATCTTGCTCATGTCCGTAGCAAGAAGGAGAGGCAGCTGACACGTGACAGGTTTGCCGATCTGGGCGTGCCTGTTCGTGCTGGGTCAGAGGACAGGATCACAGGATCCAAGGAGTGGAAGTCAAAGCAAGGCAACAAGTGGATTGATCCCGAGCTTTTAGATGATGCCACTACTTCGCACGAGCCTTGGACTCGTGGTGATGTTGATGAGGAAGTTGAAGATGTTGACTCGGAGGATGAGCGTCGCCTTCACAACCCTGCTAGTGCATCTAGCCCCGGCGAGTGACCTCCAGGGACGTTAGCATCACCTCTTTCCTTTTTGGTGCCTTGATGTCAAAGGGGGAGAGAGTTCTATTAGGAGCGTTGCATTTGCTTGGGATGGTTTGTATCTTGTCAAAACTTTGTCATTGTCGTGTGCTTGTGTTGAACTACTTTGTCGTGTGCTTGTGTTGAACTATTTGTGTGTTGGTACCATTTGGTGTTAAGGATTTGGTTTCATGGCTATTATCTCAATTTCTTTAAGCAAGCTTTCATTTCATTATATTCTTTGTACTCTTGCTTGGGTTCAAAGAGTTAGGGGGAGCAAACTCACTAAAAGAGACCAAGTTTTAACTCATAAGAAAATTATATTATGTATCACTCTCTCGAAGTGCTCTCTCCAAACTCGTTGTACCTCTCTTAGTTGTGTTGTCATCAATCTCCAAAAAGGGGGAGATTGAAAGTGCATTTGCATCTTTGATCTCTCTTAGGTTTTGGAGTTGATAACAACACCGCTAAGTTTCTAACCGTGCGTCAAGTATTTCAGGTTAAATCATCTAGACGCCAAAAAGGTGAAGAGAATTGCAAGACAAAGCCAACAAGATTATCTTGTTCCAGCGGTAGTACCGCTCTGCAAGGGAACGGTAGTACCGCGCCCAGTACCGCCAGAAGTACCGCTAGGAGGAAATTGCGTACTGCCTCCAGCGGTACTGAAGCGGTAGTGGTTCGGTAGTACCACTGGACCCTTTTTAATCTTGAGAAAATCTTTGCTCAATGGTAGTACCGGTAAAGGCTGGCGGTAGTACCGCTCCCTCCAGCAAGCGGTAGTACCGCCCCCAGTACCGGCCCTTCTACCGCTGGGTAGGTTTTTGCCCTCTGTATCCCATGGTACTAGAGCGGTAGTGGCTCGGTACTACCGCCAGCCACTTCGAATTTATTCAAAGTGGGTGGCCAGCGGTATTACCGTGGCGCACTCGCGGTAGTACCGCTGCTGGAGTACCACGGTACTTCAGTGGCAGTACTGCTAGCGCCCAGCTTCTGGGGCTCTCTAGTACCGCCCCGATACACAGGTAGCGGTAGTACCGCTGGCTCCAGCGGTAGTACCGCAAGGCACGAAAAGGGTCAAAATGGCTAGTTTAGGGATGGGGCTATAAATACCCCATCCCCTTCTTCTCCAAAGTGTTGCTCGTTCCAGCATTTAAGACAAGCATTTATTGAGCCTCCAAAAGCTAGATCTCTCCCAATCCCTCCACCCAAACTCGTTGATACTTGGAGGATTGAGGGAGAAGACCCGGATCTACATCTTCACCGACTCGTTCTTCATTTCCCCCTCTCTAGCTAGAGGGATCTAGCCTAGGGTTTCCTCTTGTGGAGAACCTAGGCATCTTGTTCTTGTTGGTGATTCAAGAAGATTTGGGAGCCCCCAATTTGGTTGTGGGTGTGTGCCCCAAGTTGTTTGTAAAGGACTCGATCCCCGCCTCAAAGGGGTTCAATAGTGGAAGGTGAACTAGGCCTTTGTGGCGGAGTTCATCGGAGAATAGGGTGAGGCCTTTGTGGCGTTGAGTAGGCCTTTGTGGCGAGCTCACACCCCTCCAACGAGACGTACTCCCCTAACAAGGAGGAACTCGGGAATACATCGTGTCTCAGTGTGCTTCACTTTGGTTACCTCGTTCCCTCACTCCCTTTACGTATCGCTTGCATTGTGTTTATCGTTATCCTTGTCATATAGGTAACACTGGTAGAAAATAGGCCTTCCATACGCCCCCATTAGTCCCCAAAATAATCGAACCGCGACCAAAGGGGTCTTTAGCCGCGGTTCGGGAGGGGCTTTAGTCGCGGTTGGCCTGGCCAACCGGGACTAAAGGTTCTCAGGCTGGCCCGAAGGCCTTTAGTCGCGGTTGGCCAGGCCAACCGGGACTAAAAGACCATCCCTATATAGGACTCACCTCGCTGCACTTAGCCACATTTGGTGTCACTTCTATTCAGCATATTCACAAGGGGGTGGTGGGTTTGCTTTTGGTTCCTCCTATGCACACAAGGTGTTCGATGAAATGCTCGAGAGCATGAAACACACATGACATGAAGTGTCCGAGCCACAATTGAGCTTTGTCATTTATTTTTCCTCCGCGATCGTGGTTAGCAACATGAACCTTTCATGATTTGTATTATTTCTAGCTAGTTAGTTTAACAAATGCATGATGGTTAATTATATACTTTATATAATAATAATGCAGATGAATCGGCAATGGATGTACGGTAACCGACTCTCCGGCGAGTTCACTACGGGTTTGAAAGATTTCCTCGTAGTGGCAAATGCGAACAAGCACCGAGGTTTTATTATCTGTCCATGTGCTGAATGTAAAAATCAGAAGGGTTACTCCTCCTCAAGATACGTTCACATGCACCTGCTTCAGCACGGTTTCATGCCAAGCTATAATTGTTGGACCAAGCATGGAGAAAGAGGGGTTAGAATGGAAGAAGATGAAGAAGGGGATGATATCGATTACAACTATCATGAGGCTTTCGGTGATACTTTCATGGAGGATGATGCTGAAGGTGTGGAAGGGGAAGGTGAAGGTGAAGAAGAGGCACATGATGAGCCCGCTGATGATCTTGGTCGGACCATTGCTGATGCACTAAGACGCTGCGAAACTGACAAGGAGAGGGAGAATTTGGATCGCATGTTAGAGGATCACACGAAGTCGCTGTACCCAGGATGCGATAATAGTCTGAAAAAGCTGGGCTGCACACTGGATTTGCTGAAATGGAAGGCACGGGAAGGTGTAGCTGACTCATCATTTGAAAATTTGCCGAAAATGTTGAAGAATATGTTTCCGAAGAATAACGAGTTGCCCGCCAGTACGTACGAAGCAAAGAAGGTTGTCTGCCCTCTAGGTTTAGAGGTTCTGAAGATACATGCATGCATTAACGACTGCATCCTCTCACGGTGAATACGAGAATTTGAATGAATGCCCTGTATGCACTGCATTGTGTTATAAGATCAGAGGCGATGACCCTGGTGACGATGTTGAGGGCGAGAAACCCAGGAAGAGGGTTCCCGCCAAGGTGATGTGGTATGCTCCTATAATACCACGGTTGAAACGTCTGTTCAGGAACAAAGAGCATGCCAAGTTGTTGCGATGGCACAAAGAGGACCGTAAGTCCGACGGGGAGTTAAGACACCCCGCTAATGGAACGCAATGGAGAAAGATAGACAGAGAGTTCAAAGATTTTGCAGCTGACGCAAGGAACATAAGATTTGGTCTAAGTACTTATGGCATGAATCCTTTTGGCGAGCAGAGCTCCAGCCATAGCACCTGGCCCGTGACTCTATGCATCTACAACCTTCCTCCTTGGTTGTGCATGAAGCGGAAGTTCATTATGATGTCAGTGCTCATCCAAGGTCCGAAGCAACCCGGCAACGGCATCGATGTGTACCTAAGGCCATTAGTTGATGAACTTTTGCAGTTATGCGGCAGACCTGGTGTACGTGTGTGGGATGAGCACAAATAAGAGGAATTTGACCTACGAGCGTTGCTTTTTGTAACAATCAACGATTGGCCTGCTATCAGTAACCTTTCGGGACAGACAAATAAGGGATACAAAGCATGCACGCACTGCTTACATGAGACTGAAAGTGTATTTTTGGATAATTGTAGGAAGAACGTGTACCTGGGTCATCGTCGATTTCTTCCCCGAAATCATAACGTAAGAAAGAAAGGCAAGCATTTCAACGGCAAGGCAGATCACCGGCCGAAGCCTGTGGAACGTACTGGTGCTGAGATATTTGATATGGTCAAGGATTTGAAAGTCATCTTTGGAAAGGGTCCTGGCGGACAATCAGTTCCGCTGGAAGTTGACGGGCACGCACCCATGTGGAAGAAGAAATATATATTTTGGGAGCTACAGTATTGGAAAGTCCTAGATGTCCGCTCTGCAATCGACGTGATGCATGTTACGAAGAATATTTGCGTGAACCTGCTAAGCTTCTTGGGCGTGTATGGGAAGACAAATGATACAAAGGAAGCACGGCAGGACCAGCAACTTTTGAAAGACCCAGATGACCGGCATCCGGAATGGTTTCAAGGTCGTGCCAGCTATGCTCTTACCAAAGAAGAGAAGGTCATTTTTTTTTGAATGCCTGAGCAGTATGAAGGTCCCGTCTGGCTTCTCGTCGAATATAAAGGGAATAATAAACATGGCGGACAAAAAGTTCCAAAACCTGAAGTTTCACGACTGCCACGTGATTATGACGCAATTGCTTCCGATTGCTTTGAGGGGGCTCCTACCGGAAAATGTTCGAGTAGCCATTGTGAAGCTATGTGCATTCCTCAATGCAATCTCTCAGAAGGTAATCAGTCCAGAAGATCTACCACGGTTACAGAACGATGTGGTCCAATGTCTTGTCAGTTTCGAGTTGGTGTTCCCACCATCCTTCTTCAATATTATGACGCACCTCCTGGTCCACCTAGTCGAAGAGATTTCCATTCTCGGTCTTGTATTTCTACACAATATGTTCCCCTTTGAGAGGTTCATGGGAGTATTAAAGAAATATGTTCGTAACCGTGCTAGGCCAGAAGGAAGCATCGTAAAGGGCTATGGAAATGAGGAGGTAATTGAGTTCTGTATTGACTATGTTCCTGACCTTAAGCCGATTGGTATTCCTCAATCGCGGCACGAGGGGAGACTAAGTGGAAAAGGCACGATCGGAAGGAAATCAACGATATGTATGGACGGTCATTCTATGACTGAAGCACACCACACAGTTCTGCAAAATTCAAGCTTGGTGGCTCCGTACTTCGAGCAACACAAGAATATTTTACGCTCGGACAACCCGGGGAAGCCTGAATCATGGATTACAAAGGCCCACATGGAGACTTTCGGCAGTTGGTTGCGAAAACATTTAATGAATGACAATGATGTTGGAGATCAGCTGTACATGTTGGCCAAGACACCATCTTCGACTATAACGACTTTCCAAGGGTACGAGATTAATGGGAATACATTTTACACGATCTCCCAAGATAAAAAGAGCACCAACCAAAACAGTGGTGTCCACTTTGATGCAGCAACCAAGAATGGGAAAAAGGTCACATATTATGGTTACATAGAGGAGATATGGGAACTTGACTATGGACCCTCCTTTAAGGTCCCTTTGTTCCGGTGCAAATGGTTCAAGCTAACAGGAGGTGGGGTAAAGGTGGACGAGCAATACGGAATGACAATGGTGGATTTCAACAATCTTGGTTACCTTGACGAACCATTCGTCCTAGCCAAAGATGTTGCTCAGGTTTTCTATTTGAAGGACATGAGTAGCAAACCGAGGAAACGGAAAGATAAGAAAACGATCAGTACATCATGCGATGATCCAAAGCGCCACATTGTTCTTTTCAGGGAAAAGAAACATCGTGGGAGTGGAGGACAAGACAGACATGTCAGAAGATTATAATATGTTTGGTGAAATTCCACCCTTCAAAGTGAACACTGACCCAAGCATTAAGTTAAATGATGAGGATGCTCCATGGATACGGCACAATCGTAAGAAAGCAGGGACACAAGGGAAAAATTGATGTGTAATAATTTATTGTATCAAACTTTATTGAATGGATCATGTGAATTATATTATCTCCGCTGTGTTTAAGACTAACTCCTTTGCAAAATATTTGAGAAAACGAGTGAAAAACATGGAAAACAGAAGGTTACTTAAATGTCTCAAAACCTTGTGAGATAAAATATCTAATTTCATAACTTTTATTAAAAACAGAAAACAGGCGCGCCAGCGCGCCGCAGTGTCGCCGGAATACAAATTCTTTTATTAAAACAGAAAACAGACGAACACTACTCCTCCTCGTCATCGTCGGGGAACTCGTCGGTGACCTCCTCCGGGTCATCGTCGTCGTCTAACTCATCGGTGACCTCCTCGTCGTCGTCGGAGGTGCATGATTGTATGTCCGAGATAGGCCCCCACCTCGGATCGTCGGAGGCCCAGACTTCGCCGGCGTGGTCGGCCCGACGAAGCTCTTGCATCGCCTTCGTGCTCGCCCCCCGAGCGGCATCTAACGCGAGGTGGCATTCGAGGCGGCGTTCCGCCCGCTCAGCTGCGCGGGTCTGCCAGAGCTCCTCGTCGGCGCTCTCCTCCCCCGGGTTGTTCCGGTAATACTCGCGGACGATGCGGTCGTCCCTGGCGTCGACTGGGCCCTAAAACGCACGGTGGCGGAGGTGGAGGTGGTCGGCGGCAGTGACGATCTGCGGCTTCGGCGCCCTGGCCTCCGCTTCCCAGACGGTGTGGCAGCCGTTGAAGTTCATCAGCGACCGCGGGCGGTTGAGGCGCCAGGCCGCCGCGTCCCAGGCGCGGGCGGCCTCCGCCGCCGTCGCAAAGGAGCCGAGGGGGATGCGGTCGTCCCCCCAGCGGATATCTGTGCTGAACATTCCGTTCTGCCATCCTGGCCACGCGTGGAGAGGAGAAGACGTGCTCGAGGCGCGGCAGTTTATACCGCGCCCTCCTGGCCACGCGTCACAACTCCCGCGCCACGCGTCACAACTCCCACGCCACGTGCCACCCTAACACAACCAAGCAAATAGTTGCACATTACTACCCACTCCGAGCTCAAAGTGAACACTGACCCAAGCATTAAGTGAACACTGACCCAAGCATTAAGTTAAATGATGAGGATGCTCCATGAATTGATGTGTTAAAGGGGGGGTGTAGAACAAAACAATCGGTATCACCATCATACAGCCCTACCGTGGCTACTGGGTGCAATATGCATACCAAATGCACGGCAGGACGTATGATGGCGAATCCGGATGTTTTGTATTTAGTCGATGAACTGAATATATGATGTATCAAACCTTAAAGGGGGATGTATAACAATACAATCGGTATCGCCATCATACAGCCCCACCGTGGCTACTGGGTGCATATATGCATACCAAATGCACGGCAGGACGTATGATGGCGAATCTGGATGTTTTGTATTTGGTCGATGAACTGACCGGTGTATGAAGGTGGGCTATATGTAGGGTCCTCTGGCTCACAAAGTGTTGTGCTAGGGTTTTGATCCAACGGTTAAGAAACACCCTGATCCAAGGGCTCACAACAGCTCGAAAGAAACACACCGTAGCCCTGATCGAACGGCTCACAACAGCTCGAAAGAAATACGCCCTGGATCCAACGACTCACAAGCGCTTGAAAGAAACACACGATCCATGTGATTATATCTGATTGTTCCAAACGAAACCCTAACCATTTCATCCTGGTTGGTAAAACAGGCCGGGACTAAAGGGATGATCCGTTTCCCAACGAAACACGAACCATTTAGTCCCGGTTCGTGTCCCCAACCGGGACTAAAGGGATATGTTTTATTCTCTCTCTATATATATGTATGCATTGCCACACCATTGGCATAAACACATACAAACTCACTACTCTCTCATGGCTTCTACTGTACCCACTCTAACATTCATCCAGGCGGAGGCACTTTCCGCCTCAAACTACCCCTGCCCGACCGGCTACAGCGTTCCCGCCGGTTGGATGCTGAGCGTCGGAGGAGTGCCGGTACCTCCTCTTCCTCAAGGTGTGGCGCGTCGGGCGGCCATCACGAACCACTACTACCACGAGCTCACGCCGGAGCAGCGGAGGAATCCTGGTTGGAATCCTGACTACCGACCTACTTGGGACGCCTTCTTCATTAATCAGCGTGAGAGTGCGCTCGCCAGGTACGAGGAGAACGGCCCGCCTCCTTCGAACTTCAACGAGGCCGGTCGTCGGCTGTGGTGGGGCGGCAGACGGACTCTTCAGAGCGTCATGAACTACATCAGGGCTGGCGATCACCCCCGCCTGCGCTACCCTCACGCCCAGTCCTGGAGTCGTGACCCTCCGAGGGAGTGCAGAGCACCGTCCGACGATAGTGACGACGACGGCGGCGACTACGACGACTACGAGTCGGAGTACTATAGGCCTAGGCAGGAGTATGACTAGCAGATATCAGATCCACAGTCTTGCAATTATGTAGATCATCTATGCTCTCTGTTTAGGTTTAGATCCACTCTTGCCATTATGTACTGCCTTTTTTATCACGCCATTATGTAGATTTTAAAATGAAGTAGTTTTATTTTTCTGAATTTTCTGATATAATATTTGTATCTGTAAGATTTTAAAATGAATTAGTTTTATTTTTCTGAATTTTCTGACATATTATTTGTATTTGTAAGATTTTAAAATGAATTAGTTTTATCTTTCTGAATTTTCTGATATATTATTTGTATTTGTAAGATTTTAAAATGAATTAGTTTTATTTTTCTGAATTTTCTGATATATTATTTGTATTTGTAAGATTTTAAAAAGAAAAGTATTTGAAAAAGCACCTTTAGTCGCGGTTCGTGTCACCAACCGCGACTAAAGGCTCTTTCCGCGCGGGAACGAAAACGCCGCGAAAAAACCTTTAGTCGCGGTTGGTGACACCAACCGCGACTAAAGGTGCCCCTTTAGTCCCGGTTGGGGACACCAACCACGACTAAAGGCCCGCGGATGGTACCCGGAGGGGACCTTTAGTCGCGGTTGGTGTCCCCAACCGGGACTAAAGGCTGGCCCTATATATTCTCGCTGCCTTCCTGCCCCGAAAATTTCTAAGTCCCAAACGCATCCAGAGCAGAGGAAGAAGAAACGCATCCAGAGCAGAGACAGAGGAAGAAGAAACGCATCCGGCCCGCGCCCTTCACCGCGCCACCCTCGTCTCCGGCTGCGGCGCTGCTTCGCCCCCGCCCTGCTCTTCACCGCGCCGCCTCGTCTCCGGTAGGTGCCCCCGCGCTGCTCCGGTGAACTCCGGTGCCCCCGCGCTGCTACGAACCACGAACGGTGAGGACGACGACAGAGGAGAGGAGGACGGTGACGACTGGGACGACAGAGGAGAGGACGACGGCGACCACGCGGCCCGCGCCCGTGCCCGTGACCGCCGGAAAATCCTAAGTCAAAAACAAAAACGACGGTGACGTCAGCAATTGGGCTGCTGGCGTAGTTGGGCTGGGCTCCTGGCGCAGTTGGGCTGGGCTCCTGGGCTGGTAGTTTTTTTTTTCAGCACTCGTTTTTTTCTAAGTAAAAAAAAGTCAATTTTTTTTAATTAAATTCATTAAAATAATGAAAATAAGTTTTAATTCAATAAAATCAGAAAATTAAGTGTAATATACCAAAATGATCAGTGAAACAAATGCAACCTATCTATGGGGTTCTCCAAGTCATTTGAGCAATTAATCTTGGTCACACCTCTACAATAGGGTTTTCTCCCCCTCCGGTGGTCATCGTTCTTCCACCCAAAACCCTAGCAATCTGTTTTCCCTCCTACGACAATATTTGCTAAGTCTCATTTCTACTAAAAAAAATCACCGTCAATACTAGTACTATTAAGTTGCAAAATTATTAAGTACCAATATTTGCTCCTCCTCTATACCGTACCCTTAATCTTATTTTTTAATTCCTTTATACTTAATTAATTTTTACTACATGCATGTCTTCAGGAGTGACATATGGAGGACGATAGAGACTTGGCGCTTAGGGATCTGGAGGTCGAAGGTTATATAATGGGCATCATAAACAACGAGATTCCTTATGTGCCGGGCCCAGAAGATCAGCAAGAAGAGGATATAGTCTCTTCTTTTCTGAACCTTGACGGTGAAGGAATGGACATTGTCGATGATCAAGAAGGTGAAGAAACGGACATTGTCGACGAAGGTCAACCATCGACAAACGACGATCTCGAATTGCAAGTACCAACCACCTCCGGCGAGGTATATATATACATTGATCCTCTCGTGATACAAACTTACTGAAATGTGAATACATATGCATTAACGCGTGCGACTCTCTTTCTTATTTTAGCCCTCGGCCGGATCGAGTACGACAAAGCGTGACAAATCCAAGGCGATGAAACAAGGACAAACATATACCATCGAATTAGTCGGTGAAACCGGCAAGCCCCTACAGCACACCACAAAGTTTATCAACCAATGCGGAGTCGTTGTTAGAGACAACGTCCTGATCACCGTCCAGGAATGGAAGGAGCCAAAGAAGGCACGTCTTGGTTTCAGTTTTGTCGACAAGATAACGAAAAAGAATTGCTGGAGAAAGCTTATGGAACATTTCATTCTACCTCCGGAATACAACAAAGTCGATGAATTCGGTAACGAGGTTCCGGGTGGACGTGAGAGGAGGAGGCTAGTCAAAGAGTTCGCTCTTCAAAAGATGGCCGAAGCATTCCGGAACTTCAAGAAAAATTTAACCCGTGAATATGTCAACAAGGGCAAGACTTCGGATTTCAAAGGACAACATGAGAAACTGAAAGATGATTGGCCAGAATTTGTGAGGCAAAAGAAATCGGAGCATTTTAAGGAAATATCGAAAAAAAATAAGGCTAATGCGGATAAGAAACAGTACCATCATGTTATGGGGCCAGGAGGATACCGCCTTTCGGCGCCCAAGTGGAGGAAGATGGAGGAGGGCCTGAGGGCGCGAGGAATCCCTCTAGGTACAGAGGGATGGGACGAAAGAGCCAAATGCTGGTGGTACGGGCATGGGGGATCGCTAGACCCGTAGACAGGGGCGTGTGTTCATCGGCAGAAAAAGTTTGCTCCCACCCAAGCCCTTATTGACGCAATGACCCAAGCTCAACAGGGCTTGATCACGTTCAACAGAGAGAAAGACACACTGACAAAAGCCCTCGGGAATGATGAACACGGAGGACATGTACGAGGCAAAGGCAGAATGCCGTGGAAAGTAGGGTTTTCCCAGGACAATGACCCATACTGTTACAGAAGCCGTAAGAGAAAGACGGACCGGGATGCAGATCTTTTGGCGAAGGTTGTATCGGAACTTAGTGAGTTGAAGCAGACCGTGCATGGACTTGTGAAAGAAAGATCAGCGCCTGCAGGGCCGCATGAAGATCATGCAACAGATCTCGGAAGCCAGCAGCAGCGGAGAAGCAGTGTGGCTTCCACGGAGGCCCCGCCTGCAGGTGCTAATGCACCGATGATGGAGATTCGTGCACCGGAGCCTCACTACCCCGTGGATGATGTAAAGGAGATGAAAGAATGTGATCTGCATTATCCCGTGGGGAACATTTCGACGAAGGTAGCTATCGGCAGTGCTTTACCCTGTACACCTGGAGCACTCCACCACAACAACCCCATTCCATATGGCTATGCTCGTGTCACGGTGGAAGACATAGTCCAAGTGTTTGAGGACCTGAAGATTGACATAGCTACACCCGAAGGGGAGAGAAGACTTGGAGATGTCAAGCGCCAGTTCATTCTATGGAAAAATAAGTACATAGTGTTTCCAGGCGAGGCGCCAAGGCTACCAAGTCCACCCCCTCCGATGGTGGTGGTGGTGGTGGCGGTGGTGGTGGTGGTGATGGTTCACCTACACCTCCTTCACGCCATTCGACGCCGTCCCCCGATCCACAATCTCTGGCGGGTAAGCAGACACCGCCCCCCAATCCTCCTCCGGTGGGTAAGCAGCCGCCGCCCCCATTCCTCCTCCGGCGAAGAAGCAGAAGCAGGCGGACGGCAAGGAAACCCGCTCCTGGAATATTAACCCGGAGCCTTATGTACCTAAGACCACACGGGTACCGGAGCCATCACTGAAGCCTATCCTCCCACGGCCTTGGGAACTTACTGAAGCTGAAACCAAATTGGCCTTGGATGCTGATTATGAGAAATGGAAGGCCGATCAGAAGGCGCTAAAGGAGCCTAAGCCCAAGGAAGTATACACTCCGAAGGCAAAGAAGTGGGCTACGGGTTTTTTGACGCAATTGTCCCAAGCCGAGCTGAATATGCCTGACGACTATGGAAGTGAACTTCGTAGGCAAGCAGGAATATTGAAGGAGGAGAAAGAAGAAAGGAAAAAAAGCGGGAAACAAGTTGACCAGCTCGGGATGCAGAATAAACAATCGATCCTCCCGCTCATAGTGGAAGCCGGTCCGGAACAGGACCCCGAGGTCTTACAAAGCATCAACTCAAAAGTCATATTCTATTTCCTTACCATTTGGGTGAGTGTTTCTCTCTTGTGCCCATTCTCTTTTGTTTACTCCATGTCTGGTATGTCTAATCGATGATTTATGCATGACTGTGCATGTAACGTGTCCGCGGGTTCCACTGGATTATGCTAATAATTGAACTTCACACCTCCACAGTTTTTATCATGGACTCTATGGATTCAGATTCAAAGCGTTGGGCCGACATGAGAAAAATGCTGCAAAAGTAATTATTTTCAATCATTTGCGCTCTATATCGATCGGTCTCTTTCGTTCATTTCCTAATATCAAGTAACTAATAACTCCCTTGTTCATTTAATTTTCTTTGCCCTGTAGGGTTTGGAGACGGTTCTCAGAAGAAATTGTTGGTGAATTCAAACATCAGCTAGATTTTAGAAGGTTAGTTAATGTGGATAAGCAGCCACCGGGGACAATCTATGTGAATACTATGTTTGTGAGAACATCCGGAGAGAAATCTCTGAGAGGAAGGCGTCGGATAGCGTGCGGAAGGCGACGGATAACTTACGGAGGAAGCTTAGTCCAGAAGCTCGCTTCCGACCGATTCAAGAGGAATTAGCAGGATTTTTCCTTGGGCATGTCATCAATTCTAAAGGAGAACACTATACGTCCGACGACGACCAATTCAAGAGGAATTAGCAGGATTTTTCCTTATGCATCTCCGAGATTGAAACTTGTTCGAAGTTGTGTATGGTCATCCATCGTAATTGTGTATGGAAACTTGTTCGAAGTTGTATATGGTCACCCGAGATTGAATATATATTATATATTCCTATTGAATTCTTCTTGTTTGAAATTTCATATGCATGTATATAGTAGCGTAGAATATATATGTGTACTGAAACTTCATCAAAATTAAAATAAAACACAAAATAAAATATAAAAGAAATAAAACAAAACAAATTAAAAAGAAACCAGGTTTAGTGGGGCTAGAACCCTAAACCTGCGGAGGAGCCCTTTAGTCCCGGTTAGCCACGAGAACCGGGACTAAAGCTCATCCGCCCCGACGGACTCCTGGCGCCCACGTGGACGGGCCTTTAGTCCCGGTCCGTAAGAGTCGCGACTAAAGGGGGGGTCTTTAGTCGCGCATATTTAGTCCCGGTTGCACGACCGGGAATAATGGCATTTGCGAACCGGGACTAAAGGCCTGTTTTCTACCAGTGTAAATTCACCGTAGTTACATTATCTAGAGAATTTACCTTTGTGTCAAGCCTAAATCAAAAGAAAAATTAAAATTGGTCGTAGCACCTATTCACCCCCCCCCCCTCTAGGTGCCCATACTTTACTTTCACACTCTCAACAATAATAACATAATTGACTGCATAAATATTTCTCTTCACTACGCTACTCCGAACCACTCTCCGGCCAGATAACGAACAACAATCCATGCGTAGGGTTGTAACATCACTCCTCAAGTATGTATTCCATCTCTAGGGCACCCCATGTTGTCACTACGAGCGCCACAATTTCATAGGGTCATCCAACATAAGATATAAATATCATGCTAAACCACACGGTGCACACACTATCACCTTTACACCGTGAACAAAGTGTTTACGGATATCTCATAACAAAACCAATTGAGTAGCATAATGGATGAAGAGTAACATCTACTTATTCAACTAGATTACAAAGCTCATGATCACATAAAGACCACACCATGGGAGAACGAGATGAAACACATAGCTATCGGTAGAGCCCTCAGCCCCCGGAGAGAACAACTCCCTCCTTATCATAGGAGACAGCAACGACAATGAAGATTGCGGTGGAGTCGATGGAGATGGCTCCGGGGGCACTTCCCCGTCCCGGCACGGTACCGGAACAGAGATTTCTGTCCCCCAAAATTTGTCGGCGGCGGCGGTAGAGCTACAAAAAAATTCGTGGAAGGGGGCGGATATATTTAGGGTTTATGCCTCGAGGGGAATAAATAGGCGAAAGGGCGATGTCGGTGGGTGGCCAGGGGGGCCACACCACCAGCTGGCGCGGCCAGGGGGAGCCCGCGCAAGCCTATGGCGTGGTGGCTCTAGGGCCTCCCTCCGGGTCTCCTTTAGACTTCCTTGACGTGTCGGGAATTCGAAGACTTTTGGCTTTTGTTTCGTCCAATTCCGAGAATATTTTCAGAACAACTTTTCTGAAACCAAAAACAGCAGAAAACAGGAACTAGCTCTATGGCATCTTGTCAATAGGTTAGTCCATGAAAACGTCCGGAAAACAAAGGAAAACTTGTGAAAACATAAAGTTATTGGATAGAAAACAAGCATGGAGCATCGAAAATTATAAATACATTTGAGACGTATCAGCATGCTCTCCGTTACTAGTAGGTGCTCTGACCAAGTTGATGCTTGTAACTCCAAAAGGGAGTATTTATGCTCGATAGTGGGTTCATGCCTCCCTTCCACTCACGCTCGAGTGACAAAAACGTAACGGGTGGGGGATATGTTGTTGCCATTAGGGAGAAAACAACAATGCTTTGTCCAAGGATGATTTTATTGTTTACATTACACACTTTGCTTAATGCAATTATCTGTTGCTTGCAACTTAATACCCAAGGTTTGCTCGGATGACACTCCGAGGGTGGATTATTAATCATAGATGCAGTTGGATAACAGTCTATATATCTTATTGTAATGCCCACGTGAATCACGTAGTAATCATCATGTCATGCATATACACTACGGTGCAGGCTTTATATCGGTCAATTGCCCAGCCGTAATTTGCTTACCCAGCATGTTATCTATCTGTTTTGGAGAGACACCTCTAGTGAACTGTGGACCCCGGTCCATTTCTTTACGCTGATATACAACCACTATTTTCCTACTGCAATTATTTTTCTCTTTCATCTACTTCAAACAAATACTATTTTCCATATTGTACGTCTAATCCTTTGTTCGAGAAAAATCGGTGAGATTGACAATCTCACTGCTTCGTTGGGGCAAAGTAATTTTATTGTCTTGTGTAGATTCCACGTTGCTGCTGAACCGGTAGTGCGCCCTGCCAACATCAGTTGCATTAACCTTCGGAAGTAATTTCTTTCTCTTACTGGTCGATTCAACCTTGGTTTCTTTCTGAGGGAAATTTTCTACTGTGCTCTTCATACCTTCCTCTTGGGGTTTCCCAACGAACCTGTGTTACATGCCATCATCGCGTGCAAAAATCTCGGCGAGGATTCCCGGAAATTATCGGATGGCAGAGGCGCCGGAAATTGCCGACAGCACCGCGGAGGAGAAACAGAGGGAAGACAGAAGAAGCAATAGGAAATAAGCAGACCGCGAACCTCCTGGGAAAGTTTCCCAAATGTCCTCTACCTATGACATGTGGGTTCCGCCCGAAAAACCGTGCGCGACCAGCGTGTAACCATGGTGTGTGCGAGGACGATGTGTCCATTGCGTTCTGCGCGAATCTCCACCATTCGTTATGCGATGGACAACACACGTCACGTAAGGCAGGTCCTAAACATAGATTTTCCGTAAATTTATACTAGATGGACCAAATAGGTCGTCCCATCGAACGGACATGCGCCCGGAACGTTGGATTGCGTCGGTGACGATTTTGTGCAGAACTCTATTCTATTGGCCTAGTGGGAGCGCAATTGCCTGTTGGATAAGAAGTCTGATCAAGAGGCGAGCTAGATAGATTGTTGGCATTTTCTTATAAAGAGGCCAGTTGTGTTGAAATAAAGATTGAATGGTTGTAACTGATTCTATCCCATCGATGATTCGAGTTTATATACAAGCGGAAAGGACGCGAGACAGAGGTCACGCACGATCGTGGGGAGCGAAGAATCGAATCAAGGTGTTCCCATGCCCCAGTACCTATATCTGTGTGCACATCTGTGTTGGGCCCTGGATGATGAACATCCTTCAGGTGTCCTTCAACACTAGGTTGAAGTTCAACTTGCGGTTGACCTGCATTTACTGTTTGAGGGATCCTCATTCCCCGCGGATGTTTCTGAGAAGCAGTGTCCCTTTTGTCCAGTTTTCTCCCCCTCTTGGGTGGTTGAGCGGTCTTTTGAGTTACCTCAACCCTCTGTGGAACATTCATAGCGGGAACATGTGATTTAGTGACATCTTTATAGTCTGTAAATGAATCTGGCAGGTTATTTGCATTATTTTGCACATTTATAATCATCTGAACTTCTAGTTCAAATTCATTCGTACGCGGATCTAATGACTGAATTCCTTTAACAGTCCAATCTATTTCCCGGCATTTTTTGTGGTTCTTTTCTCCCCCTAATGTCAGAAAATTGTCCTCATCGAAGATGCAATCAGCGTATCGGGTTGTAAACAGATCCCTAGTTAGGGGCTCCAGGTACTTTATAATTGACGGAGAATTGTACCCCACGTAGATCCCCATTTTTCTATGTGGAATCATCGATCTACGTTGAGGTGGTGATATCGGTACGTACACAACACAACCTAATCTTCAAAGAAAGGAAATACTTGGTTGATTTCCACGCAGTAACTGCAATGGGGAGGCCGTATGATATGCAGTTGGTCGAATTTGTATCAATTCCGCGGCATGTAACACCGCATTTCCCCAACAAGACGTTGGGAGATTAGGTTTTTGTAGAAGTTGTCTTACTATCAATTTAATCCTCTTGATAAGTGATTCCGCAAGACAATTTTGTTTGTGTAGATAGGGTACATAATGCTTCACAGTTATGCCCAAAGCTAGGGAATAATCATTGAATGCTCGTGAACTAAATTCAGCATGATTATCCATTCTGATGGATTCAATCCTATGCTCAAGATGATTTGCTCTCAGTTTTATGATTTGAGTGATCAGCTTTTGTAACATCCACCTTTTTGTAATAAAGTGTTTGTGTGTTTGTGGTTGTGATCATGTCATGCATGCATTTTAAACCCCTAGTGGTATTTAAAACAGGTGCACTAAAATTAAATAACGGAGTTTATTTAAAATCACTTAAAAGTGCCACATTAAGTTGATGGTTTAAAATGGTGCAAATTTTTTCCCAACAAAGATATGTTGAGGGTGCCCATGTTGTAAGGAGCTCAAAAATGATTTTTACCAATTTTTGTTCTTTACAGAAAAGCCCGCAAAAACTGTTTTAGTGTGCTGTTTTGAAAGCAGCAAGGAACTTTTTGCAGTTTCTGGAAATCTGAGGGGTGTTTTCAGAAATTGGCCTTTGTCTTCTTCCTCCAGCCAGTAGACGACCAAGCCGAGTACGTCGCCTCCCCTGCCACCTCCTCCTTGGTCCTCCTCGAGGATAAGGGCCAGGAGAAGTGCCCGTTTCCCTCTCCCCCTCCCCACATCGAAGCCTCCTCTTCTCTGTTTCTTCCGTGTACAGGCACCCCAAACCGAATCCAAACCCTAACTGCCGGCCTCCGCCGCTCCCCGTCGGTGACACGCTCGCCCCGCACCCCTCCGAGCTCCCAGTTAGCTCCGCCACCCCTGCCTCTTCCTCCTCGAGCGCGTACAGCAGTGGGGAGCCCCGGGAGGGCCATCAATTTCGCGCCGGACGTCGCCACGGCCGCCGCCGTATTTCCCTCTCCGCCGGCGATTGCCGCCCCGCCTCGCCTCCCCGACCTCCTCATCACGTTCTCTGTGAGCTCCCGAACCCCCTGGTGCCCCCCCCCCTTCCTCCCTCTCCCTCTATTTCTCTTCCTCGTTGCCGGCTGCGGTCCGCCGCAGCTCGCCGGCGAGCACTCTGGCGACCTCTCGGTCGACCGAGACCATCCCTAGCATCCCCTTGATCATCTCCACTCTTCATGGAATTCGATTTCGGAAATACCGCGCCAATTCGATGAATTGCATCGGTTCTGTGAGTTTTGGGCACGGGTGACGTCACCACGACGTCATGCCTGCGTCATAAGGCAGTTTCCTGTTTAATTTCTTTTAAACGAAATTGGTACTGCCACGTGGACCCCACCTGTATTTAATTTCAGAAAAAGAATTAAATTTGAAAATGCAATAACTTTTGATTCATAACTCAGAAAAATGTGTTCAATATACCATTTTGTTCAGAAAAATGTAATCTACATGTTTATATCATTTGTACACATTTTTGACAAAGTTGAATTTTGAGCATTATTTAAATCATTTAAAATAAAGAAAATATGTTTTTATTCAAGAAAAATAGAAAATTACAAGTTATATATCAAAATGCTTAGAATGACAAATGCAACCTAGTTATGGTGTTTTAAACCCCTTTTGAGCAATTAAAGCTAGTGTCACTTTCATAATTGCCCGAATCGGCCTCCGAGGTCCACTTCGGGACTACATTCACTGGAACTGTTTTCTTAACATATGAACCCTTGAAACCCATGAACAATGTTTAGGGCTTATCTTTAATGCATTCAAATGTTCATGCATACATATTGAGCATTGCATCGATGCCTGTTTTGAGTGTTGTTCTCTTTCTTTCCGGTGTTTGCTCTTATCGGTAGACCTCGAATCCGGAGAGAAGTTCGACACCCCTGTTGCCGAATACTTGGTCTAAACAACCAAGTCAAGCACTTATTCCTAAAGATTTCTTCTGGTTTTCTTGAAGCAAGGCAAGCATAACCTCTTATCTGCCCATATATGTTTTCGAAGTGTTTTCTTTCTTGTACGATGCATGCTTTACAAAGTATCTTGAGTCAATAGATAGAGTTATCCTATTTATTTGCATAAACCAGATATCATGATTCAATGCTCCTAGCAGACATAGGATTTGTTTGTGTGTATCGCCAAAGCCTCAAATATGCCATGCTTAGTCATACATGTATGTTGATCTCTGCTCCATCCGGTTGATGAATCAGAGTTACGAAATGAATCTAGTATGATAGGATGACGTGGTAAGATTCGAGATGTGTGCTTAACATGATTAAAGGCTTGGATGAGTTGCCACATGGAATGTGGTGATTTGCCTCGTTCATGCCCCTAGGAGCGAGTTCTCGCCTTTGAAGCCAAGACTGATCGTGCAACCACACGGGGATTGGATTCCCCTCGGTTTCAACTTGTCTAGTTTGTTCCATGAGTTGCCTAGTTTGGGTGTTCCATTTGGATTTGCTGGGGATATTAAAACGTTTTCAAAACTAGGTCGTGGTGGTGTATCGGCGCTCTGCGGGTAGGTAACCGTCAAGCATTGCGCACAACGATAGAGACCCGGCAGGAGATGGCCACTCCCTATTGGCGGTCCATCTCTACTCGGAGCGACTCATGGAATAGGCGAAGCAAGGGAAAGATCGTGGTCAGCCACCCTCTGTCGGCACATCGTCGGAATTGTGCCAATAGCTTGGCATTAAGAGTCGGTTGATACGTGTGGGTAAAGTTGTACACCCCTGCAGGGTTTAATCTTTTCGAAAAGCCGTGTCCGCGGTTAAGGACAACTTGGTGTGACGGATCATCAGATCATAGATAACTTGAACCTGACGTAAAAGATGTTGGCAATGAATGTTTAGTTTTAAGAGGTGGTTCCAGTTATCGGTGCTGAAGATGATGCTTCGAAGGTTCTGAAGGCAATACCCGTGAGAGGGTGTTCTTTTAAAAGATTTGTGAAAAACTTCTCTATCTCCCTCTATTCGAAACAAAGTTGGCTTTACGCAAAACAACCTTCATAAACCCTTTATGAACAAGCAGATATATAATAGGTTAGTTAAGTCTTGTTGAGTACCTCCCGTACTCATGTTTGCTTCAATTTGGTTCAGGTGGAGTTCCATACCTTTGGTGGTGTTTCAACGTGGACATCGACGGATATTTTGGGGTTTCCCAGGTAGCAGCCTGGAATCTATGGGCTGGGACGTCACCTTATGTTGCGGCCTCTTAGGCCTTTTTGGTTCTTGTTGATTAGCAACATAATTTTCTTTCCTTTGTCTGATGTAATGTTGGGTCGTGTGACCTCTGCTTGTAAGCTATACTCTAGTATTACTTGCTTAATAAAGCTTCATGTTTAAAGTACTGCTTTGATCGGTTGTTGGTTTCGAGCCTGTTGTTATACAGTTTTGGCTATGCCTGCATAGTTGTCGCAGTCGAGGGGTTGTGGAGTCGATGATCCATGTCCGAGCCCGCCTGCCGATGTGATTCGGCCTGGGGCGAGGTAACCCCAGTAACCCTCGATTGTTGTTGCACTTTCTGGACACATAGCAGCTCTGTATAGCTTTGGTCCCGTTCCTTCAGTTTCATCCGACCCGTGGACGCTTGGGTATGCATAATTGGTTATGACTAGCATGGATACAAGGAGTAGTAGACCGGGGATCCGGACTACGTGCCGATGAATCCGGTCCGCCTGCCGTTGTTTGTTGCGGCCGGGGCTGGTAACCCTGAAGCCCTTGTGAGTCCATGGCTAGGAGCACATGACAGTGTGTATATCTCTCGGTCCGGGGTCTGACAGGTCATGGTATCAGAGCAGGACTGCCTGTAGGAAAACCCTTGCTTTTGGTCGATGTTGAGTCTAGAGTTTGTGAAAACTATTTTCGAAATGACAAATGAGTTACGAAAACCTTCTTAGGATTCTTTTTACTCCTTACCTGGTATCGCTCTAACTCTGAGTCACCGTATCTCATTTGTTTTCAAATGTTTTACCTCTCACCTGTTAACTTCAAAGTTAGGGGGAAAATCGTTGGGTGTTTTTCCTAGTACTCCGTGTCAGGTTGCTAATGTTCTCAGAGTTTCCAAGTTACCTCCATCGGTCTAAATCGTTGTTTCCTTCTGACTTCAATTGATCCATATCAAGTCATGAATCTTTCTGTTGCATTCTTTCCATGGGAGTGTTTCTCATGGTTCCGTTTCTTTGTACTCAGGATGTCCAGGAGTATTCAAGATTCCGTTGAAAGTGGTCATATCGAGGGAGAGTTGTCATCTTCCTTAATGACGCAAGTTCTTCAGGATATCGAGACTAACCGCCTGAGAAATGAACATCTCCTTGAGCGTGTGGCGCAAAACACTGAACGTCGTCATGACGAATGTGTCACATTTGGGGATTTAGTTCATGCTAAGCTTCCAATTTTCAGCAATCTCAACAAACCCATCGATGCTGATGATTGGCTTCGTGCCATCGAGCGCAAATTTAACGCTCTCCATGTTCCAGAAAGTGACCGTGTGAACTTTGCCGCCTAACAGCTAGAGGGTGAAGCTCGTTCATGGTGGGAAAGTTTCTTGGCGTTGCAATCGCCGGGACATAAGGTTACTTGGGAGGAGTTCCATAAAGAGTTCAGTGTTGCCCATGTTCCTGAGGCAGTTATGGACTCCAAAAGAAAAGAGTTCCTGGATCTGACCCAGGGACAGATGGATGTTGAAACTTACGGGCGTGAATTCACCCGTTTGGCTCGTTACGCACCCCGAGATGTTGCAGATGATGCGGATAAACAATAGTTGTTCTGCAAGGGTCTGAATTCCGGAGTTCGCTATGAGCTACTCTCTTTCCAGTTCCCAACCTTCTAGGACCTTTATAATCATGCTCTTACCTTGGAGCATGGCAAAAAGGAAATGGAAATTTCTTTGAAGCAGAGTTCTGGAGAGTCACGTGCGTCTTCTTCTGGTTCCAAGAAGCGTCGTGTGTTCGTTCCGTACAGTGCTATTCCATATCCGTCAGTTGTTCAACAAGGTCACCTTGGTGGGCAATCCAGAGTTGCTGGTGGTAAGAAACAGCTGGTGACATTTCATGTATGTGATGAACTTGGCCATTACTCCGACAAATGTCCTCAGAGGATATCTCCTGCACCTCAGCTCGTTCCTACACGGGTTGTTAACCGTGGTCGTTTGAACCATGTTCTTATTGAAGAAGCTCAGAAAGCACCTGATGTCGTGTTGGGAATGATTCGTGTTAACCTAGCTCCAGCCTCTGTTCTGTTTGATTCCGGGGCGTCACACTCATGTGTGTCAAGAGCTTTTGTGGTGTTGCATGACATACCTCTTGTGAGTATTGTTCCTCCGTTGATAATTTCCACCCCAGGGTCCTTCTGTTATACCAATCAGTGTTGCCCTGGTGTGCCAATTGAAATTGGAGGTTTGGTGTTTCTCAGTACACTTGCCATCATGGACCAAACTAATATCAATGTCATACTGGGCATGGACTGGTTGTCAACACATCATGCTACGATTGACTGTGCAGCCAAGTCTGTTACCCTGATTCATCCATATGGCCAGACAACTCGGTTGTTGTTTCCTTGCGGGACAGTTCAACCACAGCCACGTCCTTAGCTCAATGCAATCGAAGTTCGACCATCTCTCGAGATTCATGAGGTATCAGTGGTGTGTAAGTACTCGGATGTCTTCCCGGAAGATCTTCCTGGTATGCATCATGATTATTCAGTGGAGTTTGTTCTTGAACTAATTCCTGGAGTGGCTCCTTCTTCTGAAAGACCACACCGTATGTCTCCAGAAGAGCTGGTTGAGTTGAAGAAGCAAATAGAGGAGTCAGAAGGAAAAGGCTTTCCTCATGCCAACACATCTTCTTGTGGATGTCCTACACTCATCGTCATGAAGAAGGATTCCACAGTTCCCCAGCTGGTTAGTGTATATTGTCCGTTCAATGATGTGGCAATAAAGCACAAGTGTTCTCTTCCTCGGACAAATGATTTGTTTGACCGTCTGATTGGTGCCACTGTTTTCTCCAAGATACACTTAAGTCTGGGTTATCATCAACTTCAGACTAGGTCCGGGAATGTTTCTAAAACAGTTGTCAAAACTCGTTATGGTCTTTACGAGTACCCTGTTATGCTTCCCGAACTCTCCAATGCTCCAACCATGTCGATGGGGCTTATGAAATCCATTTTCATGGAGTATCTTGACAAGTTCGTTGTGGTTTACCTCGACGATGTTATAATCTACTCCAAGTCCAAACAAGAACATGTTGAACATCTTCGGCTAGCTTTGACAAAGCTTCGTGAGCATCGTCTCTATGCCAAATTCTCCAGATGTGAGTTCTGGTTGAAAGATCTCATATTTCTAGGCTATGTCCTATCTGCTGAAGGAGTTGCAGCTTTCCCTAACAAAGTTCAAGCCATATTGGACTGGGAGTCACCTAAGTCCATCAAAGAAGTTCGAAACTTCCTCGAAATTATCGGTTGTTATCACCGCTCTATTGAAGGTTTCTCCAAAGCTGCCAAGCCAATGACTGATCTTCTTAAGAAATATAAACAGTTTGTATGGTCAAGAATGGCAGAAGAGAGTTTCCGGTTGTTGAAAACCAAGCTGGCTAATGCTCCTATGCTTGTCCTTCCGGACACGCGCAAGGACTTCGTTATCTTCTGTGATGCCTCTCGTCAAGGTATCGATTGTGGTCTATTGCAAGATGGTCGTGTGGTTTCTTATGATTCTCGACAACTGAAACCACATGAGCCCAAATATCCAACTCATGCTCTTGAGTTAGCAGCTGTTGTGTATGCCTTGAAACAATGGCGTCATCATCTGCTAGGAAATCAATGTGAGTTCTACTTCCATCAGCAGAGCTTCAAATATCTTTTTACCCAACCAGATCTCAGTCTCAGACAAAAGAGATGGTTGGAACTAGTCAAAGAACCCAATGTGGAGGTCAATAGTCAAACCGATAAAGGTAAAGTCGTGGCTGACACGACAATCCAGAAGTCTTACTGTAACAGCTTGATGATACAGCAAGATCAACCTTCTCTCCACAAAGAGTTCTCCAAGGTCAATCTTGAGGTTGTTCCCTCTGGTTATCTGGTTAATCCAGAAGTGAAACCATCCTTTGAACATCAAATCAAAGATGCCCAAAAGCGGGATCTAAGCATTACCTTGGTCAAGAGAAAGATTTCTCGTGGAGTTCCTACATGTTTCTCTGTTGATGATCAAGGTACCGTTTATTTTGGTGAACGTATTGTTGTGCCGAAGAAGCGGAGTCTGAAACAACTGATCCTCCGTGAAGCTCATGAGTCACTTCTCTCTGTTCATCCTGGTAGCACCAAAATGTACCATGATCTACGTCAAAGGTTCTGGTGGACCAAGATGAAGCGAGATATCGCTCAATTTGTGGCTGAATGCGACGTTTGTCGTCGTGCTAAAGCTGAACATCAAAGACCAGTTGCTACTCTCTACCCCACCCCTATTCCTGTTTGGAAGTGGGATGAAGTTGAGATGAATTTCATTGTTGGTCTTCCAAGAAATGATCAGGGACACACCGCTATCTGGATAGTGATTGATCGTCTATCAAAGGTTGCTCATTTCGTTCCTATCCATCAGAGCATCATTGCTAAACAACTGGCAGATTTATATGTTTCTCAGATAATACCTCTTCATGGTGTTCCTAAGAAAATCCTTTTTGATCATGGAAATCTGTTTACTTCCAAGGGCTGGGCAAGTTTCAAGCAAGCTATGGGAAGTCGTCTACATTCCACCATAATCTATCAGTCATCCCGTAATGATCACCTCGGGAGTCTAAACCAAACACTTGAAGACATGCTTCGAGATTGTGTTGTATCCTTTGGTAATGATTGGGAGAAGTGTCTTCCATCTGCCGAGTTCGTTTATAACAACTGCTTCCAAGTTATCTTAGCCAAAGCTCCATTTGAAGTTATGTACAACAGAAACTGTTCAATTCCGTTAAATTGGTCAGAAACGGGTGAAAGGCAGTTCTTTGGACCGAAGAATCTGATCAATAAGACTGAAGAAACAGTTTGTATCATCCGTGAACATTTGAAAGCGGCTCAGTCCCTCCAGAAGAGTTATGGTGACTGTCAACAAGATATTCGTTATGATGTTGGCGGACAAGCCTATCTTCGAGTCATACCTTTGAAAGGTGTTCATCGTGAGGTCATGAAGGGAAAATTACCGCCTCGCTATGTTGGTCCTTTCCCTGTTCTTGCAAAAAGTGGGAATTTTGCTTATCGTCTCCACCTACCTTCAGCGTTCCCACGGGTTCATGCTACATTCCACGTCTCACAACTCCATCGCTGTTTCAAAGATTCCAACCGTGGTGTTGATCATCAAACCATTGATCTCAAGGACGATCTGACCTACCGAGAATGTCCTGTCCGTATCCTCGAGGCAGCTAAACGAAAGATTCGATGCTGAAGCATCAAGTGCCTCAAAGTTCAGTGGTCTCATCATTCTGAAGCTGAAGCAACCTGGGAACGAGAAGACCGTTTACGATCTGAGTACCCGTCCTTCTTTGCTAAAACCTAGGAATCTCGGGACAAGATTCTTGTAAGGGGGGTAGACTTGTAACATCCACCTTTTTGTAATAAAGTGTTTGTGTGTTTGTGGTTGTGATCATTTCATGTCATGCATGCATTTTAAACCCCTAGTGGTATTTAAAACATGTGCACTAAAATTAAATAACGGAGTTTATTTAAAATCACTTAAAAGTGCCACATTAAGTTGATGGTTTAAAATGGTGCAAAATTTTGCCCAACAAAGATATGTTGAGGGTTCCCATGTTGTAAGGAGCTCAAAAATGATTTTTACCAATTTTTGTTCTTTACAGAAAAGCCCTCAAAAACTGTTTTAGTGTGCTGTTTTGAAAGCAGCAAGGACCTTTTTGCAGTTTCTGGAAATCTCAGGGGGTTTTTAGAAATTGGCCTGTGTCTTCTTCCTCCAGCCAGTAGACGACCAAGCCGAGCACGTCACCTCCCCCGCCACCTCCTGCTTGGTCCTCCTCGAGGATAAGGGACAGGATAAGTGCCCGTTTCCCTCTCCTCCTCCCCACATCAAAGCCTCCTCTTCTCTGTTTCTTCCGTGTACACGCACCCCAAACCGAATCCAAACCCTAACTGCCGGCCTCCGCCGCTCCCCGCCGGCGACACGCTCGCCCCGCGCCCCTCCGAGCTCCCAGTTAGCTCCGCCACCCCTGCCTCTTCCTCCTCGAGCGCGTACAGCAGTGGGGAGCCCCGGGAGGGCCTTCAATTTCGTGCCGGACGTCACCACGGCCGCCGCCGGATTTCCCTCGCCGCCGGCGATTGCCGCCCCGCCTCGCCTCCCCGACCTCCTCATCACGTTCTCTATGAGCTCCCGAACCCCCTGGTGCCCCTCCCTTCCTCCCTCCCACTCTATTTCTCTTCCTCGTCGCCGGCTGCGGTACGCCGCCGCGCCGCAGCTCGCCGGCGAGCACTCCGGCGACCTCTCGGTCGACCGAGACCATCCCTAGCATCCCCTTGATCATCTCCACCCCGTGGTGGAATTCGATTTCGGAAATACCGCGCCAATTCGATGAATTGCATCGGTTCTGTGAGTTTTGGGCACGGGTGACGTCACCACGACGTCATGCCTGCGTCATAAGGCAGTTTCCTGTTTAATTTCTTTTAAACGAAATTGGTACTGCCACGTGGACCCCGCCTGTATTTAATTTCAGAAAAAGAATTAAATTTGAAAATGCAATAACTTTTGATTCATAACTCAAAAAAATGTGTTCAATATACCATTTTGTTCAGAAAAATGTAATCTACATGTTTATATCATTTGTACACATTTTTGACAAAGTTGAATTTTGAGAATTATTTAAATCATTTAAAATAAAGAAAATATGTTTTTATTCAAGAAAATTAGAAAATTACAAGTTATATGTCAAAATGCTTAGAATGACAAATGTAACCTAGTTATGGTGTTTTCAACCCCTTTTGAGCAATTAAAGTTAGTGTCACTTTCATAATTGCCCGAATCGGCCTCCGAGGTCCACTTCGGGACTAAATTCACTGGAACTGTTTTCTTAACATATGAACCCTAGAAACCCATGAACCATGTTTACGGCTTATCTTTAATGCATTCAAATGTTCATGCATACTTATTGAGCATTGCATCGATGCCTGTTTTGAGTGTTGTTCTCTTTCTTTCCGGTGTTTGCTCTTATCGGTAGACCTCGAATCCGGAGAGAAGTTCGACACCGCTGTTGCCGAATACTTGGTCTAAACAACCAAGTCAAGAACTTATTCCTGAAGCTTTCTTCTGGTTTTCTTGAAGAAAGGCAAGCATAACCTCTTACCTGCCGATATATGTTTTCGAAGTGTTTTCCTTCTCGTACGATGCATGCTTTACAAAGTATCTTGAGTCAATAGATAGAGTTATCCTATTTATTTGCATAAACCAGATATCATGATTCAATGCTCCTAGCAGACATAGGATTTGTTTGTGTGTATCGCCAAAGCCTCAAATATGCCATGCTTAGTCATACATGTCCGTTGATCTCTACTCCATCCGGTTGATGAATCAGAGTTACGAAATGAATCTAGTATGATAGGATGACGTGGTAAGATTCGAGATGTGTGCTTAACATGATTAAAGGCTTGGATGAGTTGCCACATGGAATGTGGTGATTTGCCTCGTTCATGCCCCTAGAAGCGAGTTCTCGCCTTTGAAGCCAAGACTGATCGTGCAACCACATGGGGATTGGATTCCCCTCGGTTTCAACTTGTCTAGTTTGTTCCATGAGTTGCCTAGTTCGGGCGTTCCATTTGGATTTGCTGTGGATATTAAAACGTTTTCAAAACTAGGTCGTGGTGGTGTATCGGCGCTCTGCGGGTAGGTAACCGTCGAGCATTGCGCACAACGATAGAGACCCGGCAGGAGATGGCCACTCCCTATTGGTGGTCCATCTCTACTCGGAGCGACTCATGGAATAGGCGAAGCAAGGGAAAGATCGTGGTCAGCCACCCTCTGCCGGCACATCGACGGAATTGTGCCAATAGCTTGGCATTAAGAGTCGGTTGATACATGTGGGTAAAGTTGTACACCCCTGCAGGGTTTAATCTTTTCGAAAAGCCGTGTCCGCGGTTAAGGACAACTTGGTGACGGATCCTGAGATCATAGATAACTTTAACCTGACGTAAAAGATGTTGGCAATGAATGTTTAGTTTTAAGAGGTGGTTCCAGTTATCGGTGCTGAAGATGATGCTTCGAAGGTTCTGAAGGCAATACCCGTGAGAGGGTGTTCTTTTAAAAGATTTGTGAAAAACTTCTCTATCTCCCTCTATTCGAAACAAAGTTGGCTTTACGCAAAACAACGTTCATAAACACTTTATGAACAAGCAGATATATAATAGGTTAGTTAAGTCTTGTTGAGTACCTCCCGTACTCATGTTTGCTTCAATTTGGTTCAGGTGGAGTTCCATACCTTTGGTGGTGTTTCAACGTGGACATCGACGGATAGTTTGGGGTTTCCCAAGTAGTAGCCTGGAATCTATGGGCTGGGACGTCGCCTTATGTTGCGGCCTCTTAGGCCTTTTTGGTTCTTGTTGATTAGCAACATAATTTGCTTTCCTTTGTCTGATGTAATGTTGGGTCGTGTGACCTCTTCTTGTAAGCTATACTCTAGTATTACTTGCTTAATAAAGCTTCATGTTTAGAGTACTGCTTTGATCGGTTGTTGGTTTCGACCCCCTGTTATACAGTTTTGCCTATGCCTGCATAGTTGTCGCAGTCGAGGGGTTGTGGAGCCGATGATCCATGTTCGAGCCCGCCTGCCGATGTGATTCGGCCTGGGGCGAGGTAACCCCAGTAACCCTCGATTGTTGTTGCACTTCTGGACACATAGCAGCTCTGTATAGCTTTGGTCCCGTTCCTTCAGTTTCATCCGACCCGTGGACGCTTGGGTATGCATAATTGGTTATGACTAGCATGGATACAAGGAGTAGTAGACCGGGGATCCGGACTACGTGCCGATGAATCCGGTCTGCCTGCCGTTGTTTGTTGTGGCCGGGGCTGGTAACCCTGAAGCCCTTGTGAGTCCATGGCTAGGAGCACATGACAGTGTGTATATCTCTGGGTCCGGGGTCTGACAGCTTTGCAAAATCATGAGTCCTTGTTGATATAAGGCACACATCGGACCATATTGTGGACGCATCAATAGGCACCATAAAATATCTAAATGGTCCTGATAAAGGTTGAATTGGACCACAAATATCTCCTTAAATGCATTCAAGAAAATTAAGTGGCTCACTCTTGATCTTCACACATGAATGTCTTGTGATTAACTTCCCAGTTGCACATACCATGCAGACGAAATCCGAAGAATTGGGGGAAATTAGTAATCGTTATGTCATGTCCAATTGAACCACCAATATTTTTTCTCATCATCCCCACACCAGGATGACCTAGGCGATCATGCCATATCTTGAACTTGTCAAGATTCTAAAAAATTACCTTATATGCCAAATGTGGCTCCGACTTTATGTATGTGAAATACAGTTCAGAAGATAGAGCATGAAGTCTCTCAAGGATTTTCTTTTGAGTTCCCTTTTTCTAACTTATGAGTGGGCTGTCAACCCCATTCTCTTCATGACTTTCAATGTGGTAACCATTCGTACGGATATCCTTAAAACTCGACAAGGTACGGGTTGAATTCGGATACAATAATGCCTCCTGAATTACAAGTCGTGTACCATTTGGGAGTGTAAATATGGTCTGACCAGAAACAACAATTACCGTGTCACGACTACCAACATGACAGTTCCTTTACTTTTCTTGAGAGTTAGTATTTCACTTCCCATAATATTGTGTTAGTGGAACCACTATCTGCTAAACAAATTTCCTTCTTCATTGAAATGTTTCTTGAGGATTTTTCTTCTTTCTCGTTTTCTTTTCGGACGATTCCCGCCGGTGAAGTCTGGCCAATTTGCTCTACGACGATTCCCGCCGGTGAAGTCTGGCCAATTTGGTCTCGGTAGAGCGCAGTGCTGGTAACTGTGTTGAAATAAAGATCGAATGATCGTAACCGATTCTATTCCATCGACGATTCAAGTTTATATACAAGCGGAAAGGACGCCGGAGAGAGGTCGCTTCCGATCGTGGGGAGCGAGGAAAACCGCCACGACGGTTGTCCGGAGAGGCGTCGGCGCGTGCGGTTATTTACAACAAAGGATTATCTCTAATTACACATTAATTATTTCCTAACAAGTTGTACTGTTATTGGGCTAGTTCAGAACTCGCATCATGATTAGGAAGGATATATTGGGCTAGTGGGAGCGCCGGTCGATGGTGACGCGCTCAAGCCTAGCCGTCCGCCCAGTGTCGCAAACATGATAATATATTCATTACAGAAAGTCCTCGGATGCTGTTGGTCATCGCATGCGGACAAGTACCTGCAGGCATACTATTCTTTCATTATCGGTGCCGAACAACCATGATCAAGCCGGCCGTGCATTATCCATTTCAGAAGCCGAACAGTGTGTACGTTCCAGTCTTAGTCAAAAGTTGGAAAAGCCTCAAATGTTGAAGCGCCGCATTTTCAAACATGCTGCTCCGTGCATTCCCATCTTACCCCGGTCCCAGCTACTCACTATAAATACCATCTCCATCCAGTTCGGAAACCAAAAGCAGGATCAGCAAACCAAATCATAGGTTCTTCGACCTTCAAACACAGGTGAGCACTTGCAACCAGCCTATACACTCTTTAACATATTTTCGATATTATGTATTTAGATCTGTGTACATGCGGTTTTCTACATATTTTCTTTGCTGAGAAAAACTGTCGTCCTGACTATTAGCCGCAAATTTTCAGGTATCCGATTTTGCGAAGAGACATGGGTGACGCGAAATCCTCTTGGCCGGAGCTGCTAGGGGCGCCATCTGGCGCCGCGAAGCAAAAGATCCTTAGTGACCGCCCGGACGTGACCGTGATCGTGCTGCCCGTCGGCTCTATCGTGGACGCCCGTTTTGACGACAAGCGTGTCCACGTTTTTGTCAACTCCGCCGATGATGTCGCCGAGGTCCCTAAAATCGGCTAGGACAGCAAGCTAGTTCAATCGGTCATGTCGTGCGAGTGTGCTCGACATGATTCATGCTTCTCATGTGGGTTACCGATGAATATTATGCCCATACTATCAGTACATTAATAATGTGGTCTTTTCATTGGGAATAAAGTTTATTAAGTCGTGGATAGATAAGGTTCATTTGTTGTGCATTAAGGCAAGAATTTTTCGCGTAAAATATTGCATTCCGATTCATGATAGAAAACAAGAGTTAATTACATACACAAGATAGAGCAAACACCACCCCGTATAACCAAACTCACCAGAGTAGATTCCTAGCGAATCAGAGCGCCAAGTCCAATCGCCCGGGCCTCGGCTCAAATCGTCTCGAGAAGATTTGTCGTAGACGGACTTATGTTGTCGAAAATCACCGCGTTATGGTGCTTCCATGTCCACCAAGACGTGAGCATGATTAACCGCGAGGTGCCCTTCCGAAGGGCTCAAGATGTGGAACCAGACGTTATAGCCCACCAATCCGCGAAGTAGTCTTCAACAACCGCTGGACGAGCTGCCGATCGGATTGAGGACATGACACGTAGCCCCGTTTTGTGTGGATGACACAATATGACCACGTCATCCACATCAAGCAAGGTTTGTGGTGATTTTTTTTCCAACGAGTTATATTTTTGATGGATGGCTCGGAAAACGGAAACTCGTTCAAATATATTAGGACAATTATCGCTAACTCTAAAACTAGACATTACCGTCTTAAATTTTGTTTTCTGTACCGGTGAGCTCTCCCTCAAAAGTCAGCGGCACCACATGTATCTAGCTTAGGATATGCCTTGATCCAGACCGAAGCCTACAATGCATGCCGCTGCCACTAGGACATTTCTCGGACTGTTAATCGATCCTTGTGGACAAGTAGTACTCGTAGACTTATCTTTCTTTATCGACGCCGAACTCCATAGACCAACCGGCTCTTTCGTTTTGAGAGTCGTCTCAAACTCTCCAACCTCCTCGCCGGCTCGCTCCCCGCTCCTCTCCGGCGGCGTCGCTGCTCGGCATGGACGCGGATGCGTAGCTCGGTTTGTACGTAGTAGTTGTAGGTTATGTTTAGCCTTCGTGCTAGATTTTTCCTTTATGGCATCTTTCTTCCTCCTCGGCTGGTATCCGGCAACTCGCAGCGGCGCGGGAGCCAGTCCGCTTCTCTTCTGCAGGTTGAATCTATGGTGGATTTCCTGCAGGATTGAAGATGGACCAAGCCGGTTCAATAAAATTGCTTGCCGTACCACCTACTCTGCAGATCGAGAGACGATGTGGTGCCGTATTCCTCTGGCTGGCCGTGGCGGAGTGGATTCTGTTGCACCCTAGAGCTCCACACGCAGTGGTCTTGTTCACTGTCGCGATTAATGGCCAAGAAGGTGGCCAATCTTCAACCTCAACTATGGAGGCCTGCTTGATCCAGCGTCGGAGTTCGGCTTCTCAATTAAACCAAGTGGTTGTCCCCGGCTGCGTCGAGTTTGCCTGCGTCGGAGATCTTTCGCCGGAAGGGAGAGTCCGAGTGCCTCACTGTGCTCCGATCATGGTGCTTCGCGTGCCTGGAGATCGCCGATGATGGGTGGTGGGGGCGCCCTAGGATCTGATTGTTTTTCTTCTTCTGTTTCTAGGATGTTTTTTCGTAAAAGCACATGCCTTTTCTTCGAATCTTAGGTCTTCCAGGGCAATAGACGAAAAGGGCCTTCGTGAGAATTATACCTGCCACGTGGTGTTATAATATGCAGCAGCGGGGTCTCTCGACCCCACCCCTTGTACAAAAAAAAAACTCCGCGGTCTCTGTCCAAGATAGCCGCCCACGTTCAAGCAAGGTCGAGAACAAAGTGTTGATCAAACAAAATGTCAATACCTTGTAGGAAAATTAAGGTGGTCAAGGCTCACATGCTGATCCATTGCATTGTCAAAGATGTCCTCTTTCAGATTGTGTGTTTATCCGGCCAAAGGCTGCAAGTTGTACTGCTAAATAAACAGGAAGACAACGACTTCACACAGGTTCATCTAATAGGACGAGAAACAGAGTACCTATATCAGTTACAAATAGTTCTGCAATAGCTTGAAGTGACCATCTCAAGAATATGCCAACAACAGTCTTAAACTGTACTATCATTTTTACAGAGACAGCGGTTATGGTAACAACCTATGTGGGTGAAGCAAGCTTCAACAGCAAAAAAATACTGTATCTTAGTTACCACAAAATTCAAAAATCAAACTCCCCTGAAACCAAACGCATTGGAATAGTAGGTCTTCCAATCAACGGCACAAGTGTACACCTATGACACATGTACTTTCACGCCTAGGTTCGGTGTTATGCCCACCGTTTCCACCTACGCATCAACGCAGTGGCGTCCTGACTCTTGGAACGTTGTCGATCCCGCGGGAGCGTGGAGGCGTGCGGGATCTGTTGCGATTGTGCGGGTGCACGTATTTTTCGTGGTCTCCAGCCGCCTGTTTAGGAGGTGGCATGTTGCCCTGCTTCCGCCTGCTCAAGACTATTGTGGCCCTCTCGATGCTCCTTCCTGGCTTTCTCCTCATCACGGTGTCAGTCGTCTTCCCGGGGCTCCTCCATGTCTTCGTGTCGATCGCAATGAGGTTCGCCATCTCGCTAGCAATGACGATCGGTGTTTATGTGAGGATGGGGGTTTCTGGCTTTATTGAAGCTAGAACATGTCCTCGAGACCGCATCTTGGTCCTTTGCCTTTTTCTGCTTTGGATCTTTGTCACCATCTTTGTTATGATGTCTACTGGGCTTTCCCGGATAGTCCGGTGGAAACCCGCCTCCTGCGGTTGTCTGATAGATTTTGGATTCCTCTATCGGCTTGCCGATTTTTCTCCGGCGTCCTGCTGCCGTAACTCATGTGTGATCAGTTTTTCGACATGATGCGGCTTGTCATCTGGCGAGTAGTGATCGACTCTCAGGATGGTGAGTGCGGCGGTGGTGTTTATGACCAATGTTCCGTACGCCGGTTCTCCCTTGGAATTCTTACGGGTGGCGTGTGTCGTCCAGTCGATGGCGTTGATCAAGCGTTGGACCGGATTTTCTTCCAGCTCCCCGAGAAGGGGTGTATGTTTGCTAGGGAACAAGAGGATCCTAAGAAGGATGTGGAGCATGATTTTGGCGCCCTCTAATCTCGTTGGGCTATTGTTCGGCACCCTGTTAGAAGATGGAGGACCAAGACTATGTGGGAGGTGATGACGGCTTGTGTGATCATACACAACATGGTCATAAAGGATGAGCGTGATAACACTCTATATGACCCATCGTGGCAGTTCCAGGGTGAGTTGGTTCAGCCCGAAGGAGCGACATCATTTTCACAGTTCCTCGAGTTTCATCATGATCTTGGGACTCACATTGAACTATAACATGATTTAGGCCCAGTCAATTGCATAGTAATCATTATGTCATGCATATGCACTACGGTGCAGCCTTTATATCTGTCAATTGCACATCTGTAATTTTTTCCCCAGCATGGTATCTATCTGTTTTGGAGAGACACCTCTAGTGAACTGTGGACCCCGGTCCATTTCTTTACACTGATATACAACCACTGCAACCACTGTTTTACTACTGCAATTATTGTTCTCTTTCATCTACTGCAAACAAATATTATTTTCCACACGGTACATCTAATCCTTTGTTTCAGAAAAACCGGTGAGATTGACAACCTCACTACTTCGTTGGGGCAAAGTAATTTGATTGTGTTGTGTAGATTCCATGTTGCTGCTGAACCGGTAGTGCGCCCTTCTCCTACTGGTCGATTCAGCCTTGGTCTCTTTGCCAGGAAAAACTTGCTGCTGCATTCTTCATACCCTACACTTGGGGTCTCCCAACGTCATCCATCATGTGTACATTCCAAATAACTCTTTCCGGTTAGTAAATGGATAGTTGTGGTGTGGTGTCACGTCCATCCATACACTCCAATAAATCATTATCGTTCATGAGAGTGGCCTGGATCTGATGCAGTTTGACCCATGTTTTCTGTAGCTTAATAGCTGACTGTAGTATGGAATGTTTGATAATGGTAAGAGTAGTCCAAAACAAAACAGGAAAAAATATTCTAAAAACCCACATTACCAACAAGTTCTTGAATGCTCATAACAAAAATGCAAGTGCATAGTTGAAAGTACAAGTATGGTCACTAGAGTGGGGTTGAATAGGTGACTACCAATTTTTTTTGTTTGTTTCTTTTATATTGGGCTAAACAAGATAAAACGCAAGGTTAACTAGATTTGCAACATATGTGAGACAATAAAAAGTAAGCAATGGAACCAATATGTAAAGCATAAGATAAACCACAAGTATAAACATGGAGATAAGGATATGATTTCCGTAGTTCCTTCCCAAGGGAAATATGTCTAACTTGGAGAGGTGAGAAGCCACCTAGGCACTCCAATATCACGGAGGTGCACACCTTATTCTCTTTGACGTTCTCCAGTGAGGGAGATCTTTGTTTCCACTATGAGGTCGACTTCAAGGTGTAGACCAAACCTTTACACAAGGTTGAGGAAACTCCACAACTCAATTGGAGGATCTCAACGAATCTGAAGGTTCTTGAAACAAGCTGGAAGCTGCAGGTACTAGGGTTTGGGTTACATGGTACCTGAGAGATCTCAAGATCCATTAGGATTTGGTGGAATCACGGATCTAGGTCTCCTCTATCCCTCGGTAAAGTTTCGGCACGATTGGGTGGACAGAGTGGGAGAACTAGGAGGTTGAACTTTGCATTAATGGTTGGGGACAGAGTGTGTGTGAAACTTGCATTCAATGGGGACAAATGTCCCCTTCTTATACTTAATATCCAAACGGTAGGAAAATATCACGCAGGGGCGGTACTACCGGAGTTGAGTATGGTATTACCGGTTGCTCCTCCTGAGCAACGGTCAGATCGATAACATGGTCTTCTCCTGTGCAACCCCAGTACCGAAAGTGGCAACGGAACTACCGAGAAAGAAGCACTACCTCCACTACTACCGGGCCACTACCGGGTCAAAAACAGAGCGCATCTGCGTCGTGACCATCCTGACCCTAGTACTGGCTGTAGTATTGTCGCGCACCCGGTACTTCCGTCTTCTGGAGTGGAGTGGTAGTGCCGGGAACACAGCACTACCGACACTACTACGGGACCACTACCGGGTCAAAACCGCATGCATCTGCAATGTGGCCACCCAAACTCAGGTATTGGCCATAGTACTTCCGAGCGGCCGGTACTACAGGCAGCGAGAGTGGTACACTAGTAGAAAAACCCTATATGTTTTTACCTCTAGTCCCCATTAGCTATCGAACCGGGACCAGAAGGGGGCTGGGCAACCATTCGAATCGCCTCGAACTCTTTTAGTCCCAGGTCGTAACATGACCCGGGACTAAAAGTCTTCTGGCGAACCTTCGCCTAGCCTGAGAGCATTTAGTCCCCCCAAACTGTTTGCCTCCCGCGCGTTGCCCAAATTTACATGCTTTGATAAGAACAGATTATTACTAAATGGATTTAAATCGCAGTGATGAACTTGTTTCCAAGTCTGAGAGCAAAATAGCACTCGAAATACAAAGATGCTAGATTTGTTTGCCAGATATTGTATCTCGGGTGTGCACTCCTGGCATCTTGTATTTGGTGTGTTTTCATAACATTTCTTTGTTGGCTTTACTTTCTGGACAGATTTGGGATGTGTAACTGATAAGAACAGATTTATACTTGATGTCCTAGCTAGCCAATGATGCAAAGGCTAAGGCACATGTTTTTATAAGAACAGATACTATTGTGGATTTCTTTAAATCTCAGTGATGATTTAGGCATAGCAACTCTGCATATCTGAGAGAACTCCCTCCCCCTCTCACTCCTCTCTTCCCACTAGAGATGTGCAAACTTGATATCTTGTGGCCTAAACTTGTTAACCTGCTGTTGTAGAGATGCTTTGTCTTCGGGAATCTGCACAAAACCTGCATCTTGTGGTATGCCTGTACCTCCTAGCTGCTTGATCTGCTTCCTAGTATCTAGTGGTGGATGTGATGTGTTGTTCTTGCTGTTTATGTAATAGAAACAGTGAGGTATTCTTTGTGGATGAATTATGGGAATCAATGGAAGTATAGATGCGGCTGGGATGTGTGTATGTGGAAGAATAGTGGCTGGTCCTGTTTATATAGTGTTCCAATAGTTCTTCAGTCCTGTTTTGCTGTTGTTGAGGGCTTGAAAACACACAGGCTGCATGTGTTGTATGAGCTACTTGCAGGTGGCCCTCTTTCTAGTGCAAGTGGACAAGTTGGGTTTTGGTTACCTCATGAGCAAGCTACAGTTGCTCCTCTCTTGGCTTATTTGACTCAATTATTGGTGCTACTGACATGTCCTAATTCACCCCTCCTTGTGGCATAGTCGGTTGTTCCAGTCTCTCATTTTGGTTATCTTAATTTTTGACTTGCCAAGTGGCATTAGTCACTGAATGACTGTGTACTTTCAGACTGGAAGGCTTTTGTCTTTTATTACTGGTCTTTGAATAAGGGATCAAGCTGAGGTTTAACTATTAGGGTACTTGGTCAAACAACAGTAATTAATGGCTTAAGTTCTTGTTGGTAATTAATACCAACAGAGAACTATTTGGAAATTCAAATGTGAGCTTTATCTTGTGTAGAATTTAATATGTGGAGCTAGTGTTATATTACTTGGTTTTCAGATTGCATGCTCTTAGCTTGAGTTGATTGGTTTCCTATATGTCCCTGTTGTCTAATGATAATGTCTCATTGATGCTTTCTGTTGCTTCTCAAGGACATGGATATATTCTGGTTGCACTTGTCCCTTATTGCCTTAATGTCTCATGATCCAGGATGATCCACTTGTCCTAACTTATCTGATGGCTTTAATTGATCCATTCCAAGGATTGTAGGAAGTCTGGACTAGTTCCCAGATTTCCAAATGCTAGCTCCAATAACAAATTGCATCTCCTCCGGAGATGCAAACATTTTAATCCACAACAATTTCTTTTTGCCATTGTAGTTTTTGTTTTGCAGGACATGAAGATTGGGAAGACCGAGATTAGCAGATAAGATGATCAAGATAAATGAAGATGATGATAAAGATTTATATTAGGATTTTCTTTATTTCTTGTGTAATTTTCTTTCCTTAGGATGAGATATGTATTTATTCCATAAATGATGCAAGATTATTTATTCTTTCCATTTCCACTTGTGAGATTTGAATGAGGTCATATTTGTATATGTTTACAAATATTTTGGAACATTCAATCCATACGCATTATGATATGTGTTTGATATGAGAATTTGGGAGGATGTATGCATGTGTTGTAGCCAATACACTATAGACCTTTATGCTTGAATTGGACTCTTCCAAACATATGCATTGATGGTTGTTATTTTAGACTCTCCTACGATCATGCTATGCATAGATGATTTGGTCTAATTGAGTTTAGAAAATCCATAATTTAAAAGGTCAGGTCCAGGTTTACAAATGCTATGATCCATCATTTGAATCTGATCAAAAGAAATATGATTGAGTCTATATAGTGTTTGAATGAGAGTAAGATCATTTTGTAGGGTTGAGGTCAAGTGTCGATAATCCTCATCGGTTATGTCCAATTTTAATGACTCGACAAATTATTCGATTGACAAACTAGTTGGGTTAAAGATCATATCGAAGTTGGACACACTCTTGCAGATGAACTAGCTCTAATTCATCAATCATGGAGAACCTCGATCACTTTGCATCGTTTAAACCTTCGCGCCAAAATTTCCCGTATTTTTAGATGCATGCTATGCAAATGCACATATTATATTTAGATCCTTATAATCTCCCAAACACTGGGATGTTACAGTGTCTCCCCCTTAACAAGAACTTCGTCCCGAAGTTCAACCTCTCTCACATAAAGATAGGGGTAGATAGAACTTCTGTAGACCTTTGATTCTTCACAATTGTTTCCTTGTGTTGACCTTGGCATGTGTAGCTTCTTGTCTTGATTGTTTACCTTCTACTGTCTTGCACTATGATCTAATACTTTGCCTGTTATTATGACAACTCTGTTTTGTCACTAAACCTTCCTAATGGTCTCTCGAAGAACATGTGGTATTTCCACCATATAGTGGATACCAAGTTTCCTTCTCCGATGAATAGGTATGGTTTCCTATCACTCACAACTTTTCGAAGAACATATGGTACATCCACCAGGTGATGAATAACCAATCAGATTCTTTCAGTACACTGGATAGTGCCTATGGTTAGGATTCCATTTGGTTCAATCTAATGGTCTCAAGAGGAATACTGCTCAAAGAAACTTGTAAAACATAGTGTACATTGATTTAGACTCATCTATTTAGTGAAAATATCTTCGAGCTTCCTCGAGTTTTAACTTTTTCCTACAGATGACTATAACCTATTCTACTGGTTACTTCCTATGGTCCTTCTACATCTTTGGGTTTTGACTTCTACGGGGTAACTCCATAAGTTTATTTATCGAACTTCTACATGTTTCCTTCTAGGATGTAACTACTCATGTTATTTTCTTGGCATCACTTATGGTATCTCACCATGTATTGATGAAGTATCTCACCAGATCCAAACAAAATGTGAATGTGGTCCATTTCCATCAGTGGCTTCATTGACTTCTACCTTCTTGACTTCTTGGTCTTCGAGAGCTTTTGTGGTTATATCAATCTGCTGATAACTCAGACCGCTCTCATACTAATCCTATACCCTCTAGACCAGTAACATCAAGATAGAACTCAATGTTTGCACATGTATTTGCAAATCAAGTTCCAACTTCATGTACAACTTTAGTCAATCAAAGATCCAAATAAGATGCAATAAATCCCAAATGCAGTTATCACTCATGCATCAAAAGCCCGTGAAATAGTAGTACTTTGAGTAAAACATCTCAAGTACCAAGGCTCTTAAATGCTATACACTACAAGTAGGTATATATTACCTACAGAGAAAATTCCTTATTTGACACTGGCTTAAAATCAGGTTCCTTATTTGACATCGGGAATTTTTTTCTTCCCTATATGACATCTAGTTTTAATTTGTTTCCCTATATGACACTCTAGTGCATTTTAGAGGCATGAAAAGACCCTTTTACCCCCGATTCATAATGTGAGAAGTTGAGAGAAGTGCATGTTTCAACCGTTAACTTATTCTCTAGTTTAATTTACAACCCTCATTTCCAAAACTAATTCTGTAGAATGATTTGATTAAAAAAGCTACAGGTCCACCAAGCGAGAACGGAAGCATGCAGCTGCGCTATTAGCCTAATCTTGATTAGTTGAGTGTAATCAGCAAAGTGTCCATGCATGTATATACCGTGCATGCATATAAGGTGAGTTAAGAGTCCTAGCCATTACTTGCCTAGTTAGTCCTAACATGCGCCACCTTCATGTCTGGAGGAGCTGCGGGCTGCGAGAATGCCTCAGTGTCGTGTTTGTCCTCGCTGGCCATATATATGCGGCGTATGTCGTCGGCACATCAAGTACTTGGTCTTAACGAATGGACATTAATTAGGCTAGTTAATTATCGAGCTAATTAGTTATACGGACGCTTCACGCATGGACATTAATTAGGCTATCAACTTATCACGATTAGCCTTTTTCGAGCCACTAATTAGGCCATCAACGTATCACGATTAGCCTTTTTCGAGCCACCTTACTACGTGGCAGTTCATGGACTAGCTGTTTTCCTTTTTATTAAAACGTACATACGCAAGGTTCCCTATACTATATTCAAGGGCATTTTGGTCCCTAGTGTCACGTGAGGCAAAAAGTTTACACAAAATGTCATATAGGGAACCAAAAAAATTTGAGTGTCAAATAAGGAACGTGATTTTAAAGCGGTGTCAAATAAGGAATTCTCTCTAGTAATCCTATTCTACACAACCACTCTTTGCCTAGGTAATTACTCCAATTGCATGCCTTACTGCAATGGAATAAACCAAGACAAAATGATCATATAGTAGTTGTTGTCTACTTAGTTCCATATAGGACTAAGTACCATGTCAATTGAAGTACTTCCTCTTGGTTATGGTAATCTTCTCATGGCATCTGTTGATCCTTCATGCTGTTGATCACATCTTAGGAGTAGTAATGTAGCTTCCATCAATGCTTATGCCTTCTCCTAGTTCTATGATATACTATAATGATTCGCCTATGGACTTGATAACTAAGGATATGGTATATACCCCGTAGTTACCATGGTCTAATGCCTCTTTATGATTCTCAAACATCCCTTCTTGACGAGTCTTATACGTACTCTATACCATGTTCTACTCCATCCTATTCATTCATAGAATGGGGTAATCATCTCTGACTATGTTAGAACTCTCTTTTTCTCAACAACACTGATACATGCTAGACTTGTAACTATTCATACCTAGGTATAAAGATAATAGATAAGTATATTTACTCAGGTTGAGTAAGAATAATTCTATACAAGTATGATTATATCATTCTCAAGTGAATGATCATCATAGTTGTAGGAAATATGGTTTAGATAAGATGGCTTCCTATAGTCTTTACCAACCTACAGATCTCCTAAAAGGTTTTAAACCTAAGGTCGCTTCGCTCTGATACCATCTGTGGTGACCCAGCACACCACAACATGTGTAGTGCGCAAGTCGGTGACATAATATTCACAGAAGGACTTCTCCGTGAATATTACATCTCTCAGAGTGGTACAACAGAAACATAGAGGGTCCAAGCAAAGCTATAGGATACTAACTTCATTACAAAATATTGAGAATCTCCTTGATGAATCAAGACGATCTCCTGCAAATGAAATATCTGAAGAAGCAATTCGAAGCTCCAAGCTGGAGAAGAACTCTAGCTCAGAACTAATCCACTACGGTTGATGTCAGCCCTAATCTATGGCTTGTAACAGCTAAGTCCAAGAATGGACTCTACCTACATCTTGATAGCTTCTCCTCTACCAGCGTTGTTGATGACGATGCTCTACCGACTAAGTAGTAGATCACCCCACCTAGCTTCATGAGGTAGCGATGGCTTCATGATGACGACTTCCAAAGGCTTCAACTCTAAGCAGGGGGTCAAACGGGAACGAATGAGTAACGAGCGTTACTCAACAAGTTCATGATATATATTGGGTAGTTTGATGCACTAACTACAGCTTTAGACTCGAAAGAGTCATAAGCTAATGCAAGGTTTTGTAAAACTTTCTTCAAAAGGTTGTTTTTAATTCTGAAAACTATGCCCGCCAGACCATCACAGGACTAGAACTTCATGGAGTTGCCTTTCCTGTAGCGTTCGCAGTTCCTTCCCGGAACAGGGGGTAACATGCCACATCCTTTTACACTCTGCATAGGTGCGTTACTTTACCCATGGACGACCAAGACCATGTTGCACAACCAGGCATACGTTCCTGTCCACTCCCACTTAGGTGTGGGGCCCGGTTGTTGGTCCAAGCCAAACCGTGCTTCTCCGCACAACGCATGCCCACCCATTTCCGCCAGCAGGTTGAACGCCTGATTCCACCCCTCACGATGGAGATCTACGCGCCCCTGGCAGACACTCATAGACCCCAGAGTCCGTGGGACGTAAGGGCTCCCACCCATGTGCATGTAGTCCCGCAGAACCTACAGCGTACGTCTCTGGCAGTCCGTTGACATGCGAACGAGAAAAGATCACAGCTGACTTACTCCCCCCATAGAAGACCCATGGTTAACGCGGTATTTACAGCGCACCGAGTTCTGACGGCATTTGTGATTAATTCCTAGGTAATACTTTCCCATGCAGATGGAACCTTCCTTAGACCTATTCATCTTACCATGGTCCCATCCGCCCACCAAACAGAACACTACCACTCGGGTAGTCATTCAATTAGTCATATTATTATAAAAATAGGATCATGCATTCTTTTGAAACTAGGTGGTAATACGATAGAATTTTTGCAATTAGTTTGTTATGAAATACTGCAAAGGATATGAGCAAGTGATGAACTTGCCTGAGATTGAAATAACAATAATAATCTCTGTCTTCGGGTTCGAGGTTGCGTGGAATTCCCGAGATTTGAAAATAGCAAAGTAGCCCCGATAAGGACTACAGAAAACATTGGCAAGATGATACATGCATAGTAATGGGATGCATCGTGATTTAACCCCCAAAATACCCCAAACTTCAATGATAAGCTTCATCTTATCATAATTCGATTTCATTATGTTTAGTTGACTTAGAGTTGTTGTATTTCTTCCTTGGGGATGACGTTCATCACTTAAAGAGTTGATACTAAGTTGGTACGGTTTTCATAGAGTTTTAAGGTTTTACATTCTTTACTTGGTTATTAAATATTTCCAAATGTTATGCATTTATGCCTTAAGTACTTATCACTTTCATTTAATTAGTAAGGTAATATCACTTTTAAGAATAATTCTTAAAAGAAAAAAAATAAACAAAGTTTATCATGATCTAGAAATAATATTTACGTGAAATTATAGTTTTGGAACACCTAACTTTAATGCCATAATATGGTTTTTAAGAAAATAGTGATAATATTTTATTAAGTCTTGGATTATTTTATGACTTAGAAATACTCGGAATATCATTAAAAATCATGAAAAATGGTAGAGTATTTATTTTAAAATATTTTAGAATTACATCATAATTATAAAAATAGGTTTTGTTTTATTTGAGAAAATTCCATTTAAGGATATTAGTTTTATTTGCAAAACATTAAAATTAACCATTAAGGTTAGTTTCTTTTAATAAATAAAAAATAACATTTTTAAAACATATGTTTACTCCTCGATACATTTTCCTCAATTTTACGTAATTGTAAATTCGAATTTTAATCTTTACTAATAAATGGGAGTTCAACGTACGTTGGTACGTCAAACCCCTATGGTCTGCTCGATCGTCTGCTCACGACGTGCATCTCCTAGCGCCCAGGCCCATCTAACTTGGCCCATCTAACTTTTCCTGCATCGGTCTGCACCCTTTATGTTGTTAACTCTCAACCGAAGTACTTTCCAAATAATCAAACAATCTTCCAATCACTTTCCAAATTATCAAAGAAATCAATCAATAAGTCTTACTTGCCAAAACACCGCGGTACACAGATTCAAAGCATCATCGCACAAAAACATGTTCCCTCTTTAGGATACTGCAGCGGCCAACTGCTCGTCACAACACCAAGCCGGCTGATCGACACGAGCTCCCTCCCTGGTGGAATGGCCGGCTGATCGCTGATCATCACCAAGCTACTGCAACAGCAGTTGCCTGTCCGATGGCCGGCTGATCGACACGATTTGCATCTTACACGGCCGGGCCGGCTACTAATCATCATCACCAATCGCTGCAACACCAGTTACCTCTCCGGTGGACGCCATCGCCATCTTCTCCGGCCTTCATCTGGTTACAAGTTTCATCTCTTAGTAGCCAGATCATAAACAGAGTTCAAAGCAATATACAGTTTTGTTTTCCCTATCAGTTAATTTAAAGCAACATACAGTTTAGTCCCCTTTCACAAAATTAGATATGAAGCCGGTGCAGGTATACCCAATTTTCATAGCAACATACAGTTTAGTTGCGTTTGCATATTTGTGGAACCAGATATAGATTTTTTTTTTGATAAAGGAAACAGAGATAGATACAAAACATTTACATTCACGCCATCATATAGACTATTTAAATTAGAACCTAGATTGAATTCCAAATGTTATTGAATCTGTCCTGCATCAAAGACATGCACAAAGCTTCCAACTCAAATTTGAATTCATAACTCTATTTAGGTATAAGTAATGACATCTTCCATCCCAATACATAAAGGGTGTTTTACCAAGAATTTACCCAAGAACCTACAGGCTTGTAGATAGAACAAAGAGGCTACAATTTCACAAATGTTATCTTGAATTAAACTTGCCCTATTTCTTCTAACGACATCAAAGTGGAAACAATGGAAGGACCAAAGAGATCCAAGCATGTAAACAGAGTTCATGAGTATGCGTACTGCATGTTGAACATTTGAATTTGTAAAGATAAACACAACATAAGCATCTTTAAGGGCACAACGGAATATTGTGGTCTACACAGAAAATACGAAGCAATCAGGCAGTAAGCTTCATGAAAATAATCTGGAATGAAGTAATAAAAAATGCGTACATGCCCTAAGAGGATTGATATCATCAGAATTCACGGTTCTAATTATCCCATCAACACTCCAATGTGGCAGAGATGGAATTGGCTTTGTTCTAGGAAATAGGACTTCAACAAGGTCACGTCGACCATAAACTTCTGCTCGCTAGATTGGAATTGCACCATGCTATATCATAACAAAAAAAGAACATAAGATGTTATATATTTCATAACGAAAATGACAAAGCACAGGTGTAATTAGATTTTCCATCGACAAAAAGTGTTGCTAGGAAATGAGATATTCCTGAATTCATCGCACCGACAGTAACAGATTTAGACACCGTTAAATGAACAGAGCATAGTTTACAGGAAAGCTAGACATATACTCTCTCTTGACTCTTGAGCCATAGTACATGGACTCGGAGGAGCACTAATAAATGATATGGAATTACAACATGAAACCATATCTAGCACCTATTTTGGTCTTAGCACTTTTGGATTTGGGAATAATAAGGTACAGATATTCTGCCTGATTCCACAGAACTAATTGTGGCTAGCTCTATGTAGTGTGTATCTGGTACTGCAAACGCACATGGTATTAAATTTAAATTAGATAAAAGAGCATCTAATTTCAGCCTAATTGCACAAACAATGTCATTCCACTGGATACTGAAAGAGCCCCCCTTGGCATCATATTATAGAAGTAATTCACAATCAAATAATAATTGTTGGTTTGAATATTTCACAACTATAGGCTAACACAGATGAAAGAGGCGAGTGCGGGGATGCCTACCCATGTCACACTCATTGCCAATGGCCAGGATGGTGGCGGGTAATTGGTGTCCAAGCTACACTTCTTGAGCTTGAGTGTAGCGCTCGCCAGAGTGGGCGTTGGTGAGCACCCTGCGAAGCCGATGATAAACCCACTGCTGTGGAGCTGTACTGCTACTTGCGCTGCCACGACATCGAGAAGTTGGGCTACGTTTGCACGCAGAAGACCATCAACATTGCGTCCATGGACGGCATCACCCTCGCGACCTGATCCCAGCGCGCGGCTCCACCTCCACTGGGAGGTCCACCTTTGTGCGCGCCACGCCGCGTCAAAACATCCTCCGAGGTGCTTCAGGAAGTAGTACAAGATCGCCACTATAACCCCTACATATGGAACCCCGATGTAAGTAGAATGAAAACCAAAAGTAAAACTAAAAAGGTTTTGTCAACGCATTGCATGAACAAAGGAGCACCGATTATAACAATTAGATGAGCAACTGGGAAGCAATAGAGAATGCATGAATGATGAAGAGTTTAATAAGAAACTAAAATACTAAGAAGCACCTTGTCAGGACCTACCTGAACGATTTTTGTATCGACCACAAAATGGCCTAGACAGCTACAGGGTGTGCAGAAACAAGATTATTTCCTATCTAATAGTAGCAAATTAAAATTAGCCTAGATCGCAGGAGCTAAATGAAGTAAAAATGGCAACAATGGGATATTTTGTGATCCGACGCCTACCAAATAGGCAATCATATTCCTAATCATCATGTACCAATATAAATAGAGATTACCTTATTGTGTTTCCTCGCTCATCAATCTACTGCGGCGGCGTCAAACTGACGCCAAGATGAACCGGCGACATGCCTCTGCCACCATTTATCCCATCCATCAATGTTGTTCCTAGATCCGTGGCTGCCGCTGCGGCGTAGCGCGACATAGGGGTGACTGCATCAGCGGGGGCAGGAGCGGGCGGCGTCCTTTCTCGATAGGGGTCAACGCCAACCTTGCGCAAGGATGCGGAGGTCGCCGCCGGCCCGGGCAGGAGGAGGAAGATCTCCTCCACGTTCTGTCCGCGAGGGCTAGGAGCAACATCTGTGTTCCGCATTCGTCGGTTGGCGGCGCCGGCGAATCCATGGCGGGCGGGCGGCCGGACGAGCGCCGATGGGGCAGAAGAGGAGGATGAGAATCGGTGGTTGGGGCTTGGGTCTTGGTGGTGCTGCTGCTCTCCGTTGTGAGCGTGCGGCCCATGGAAGAAGTTGGAGCTGAGCAGTGGGGAATTGGGGATGGGGTCAACGGAGAGGTAGAGAGAGACAGTGATACTTGTGTGTTTTTTATTACAGCCAAAGAGGCATCCCATTGTTATTGTCCTAGCGTGTGCTAGCTGAACCACTAGCAGCACAGCTAAACCAGAGAGAGGCACACGTTAATCGAACCACTAGAAGTGCTAATATACAGAGAACACACAGCTTGCTTCATCAGAGTAAATTGTCGACATTTCTAAAGTTGATCCCTCCTTTAATTACAAACCATGCACCCCCCCCCCCCCCCCCTCCCTTTTTTTTATGGAGCTGCACAACCCAGATAGACTGAGCACAAGTGTTGCTAAACCAAATTAGCCAATTTAGACATCCGACATATTAATCTCCGTTCGATTCTTTTATGCTTACAAATAACCCTGTGCTTAGTTTCTATTTAAATATCTGAGGATTTTAATTATATGCAGTTATGGAGACAATAGGCACGGGCACGATGACGCTGGATGGGAACAATATCTTACAGTTCTACACGGTCGAAAGAGGTGCAATGGATAGTTATACATTTGTGTTTTTTAATTGTAAAGATTCTGTCCTATCATATTTATTTATTTATTTTTATTTCTATGTTTTTTCGCTTTCGTAGATTGTTGGTGTGACAAAAAGACATGCCGTGGACGCTCCCAAAGAATTTGCCGACATAGACTTTAATGCAATGATGGTGGAAGAGACTGAAAACTTAACAAGTTCTACACAATTAATAGTGATGACAATTGTTTTTTTATTTTTAATATAATATATAAATGTTCTATATATCAATTCTCCAGATCATGGACGAGATCGAAATAAATAACGCTGATGCTACTAACGAACACGATAAGGTACATGTAGGCCGTTTGTATAGACATAGTGGGAGGAAGTATGTTGCGAGAGAGTCCGGAAACTTTCAATTTATGCACGTAGCAACGCACAGGTATTCAACTATGGTTACAAAATTTAGAGCGAGGAGAAAAACAGAGGGATGTAAGCGTTGTGTGTGGTAATGGTTCTCACAAAAAATCAGATGTCGTGGCATGTGCACGACACATATTTGTAAAGTGCAATGACATTTTGCTAATTGTATTTTGTGTAATATTATTGTTCCGTGGAATCTTATTATTTTATAATACTATATGACTCATCTCTTTCTATACATGTGAATTTTAGTGCACAATATATTGCATCTACGAAACAAATTAGCGGCCCGTAGCAACGCACGGGCATTCAACTAGTTATTTATAAAATCTTAGTATTTTATTTTAAGAATAAAAATCTCAATTAATTGCCTTAAATTTAGATTTCAAAATATTTAAAGGATTATTTAGGAGCTTTTTTAAAGAAAAGAAAATGGCTAACTATTTATTTGGGTTAATTGGTTTATGAGATAGACTAAGAGGCCAATTGATACCCATACTTACCCACCAGCCCAAAATGCTTGGAACGGACCTTTCTCAAAAAAAAAAAAAATGCTTGGAACGGACCAAAGCATGTACGTATTCACGTACAGCACCTCAGTACGCACGCACGCACGGACACCTTCTCTCGATTCCCATTCGCCTTTCTCTCTCTCGCACACACAGACGCGCCGCCACAGTAATTCCGGCCGCTACGGGCCGGCTCCGTCGCTGCCACTTCCCGGTGCTGCTCCGCCCGAGTCTCCTCTCCGGAATCCCCGCCGCCACGATGCCGATTTGTCACCATCTGCTCCAATCGAGCCCGCATACGGAAGCCTAACCCTAGCCACCATGGCTCCTCTGCTCCGGCCGATTCTCCACGGCGCCCGCCGCTTTCCCGCCGGTCTACACCATCCCCAATTCTCCCTCGAGGTCCAGGTCGCCTTCTCCGACATCGACGAGCCCCTGGTCGACTGCCTCCTCGATCCCCTTCGTGAGCACAACCGTCCGCCTCCGGCTACTCCCATGCCCGGTTCGGTGTGGCCTGAGCACACTAGGTGGTTCGCCTCCTCCATCTCCTTCGTCTCACTGTGGTCCTCTACACTGACTCGCCGCCGAGCCATTGCCCCGAGTTTCCAAGGCCAGCGGCAACTCTTCTGCGCCAGTGGTGTACGTGGTGGTCTAGTGGTGATGTGGTGTGGCTCGACGCAGGTGATGCGCCTCTGATGGGATGCTCCTTGTGCCGACGTCGCTGCGGTGGTTCCGCTGCTGCAACTTCGTCGACGTGGGCGGGACGGCAGTGCACGACTGCAACCCAGGCGTCGACACTCATCGCCACTACCTCGACTCCAACACCACGAGGTCAGTATCAGTTCTCTTCCCCACTCTTCTCTCCTCGCTCCCTATGCTCTGAAGCATGGCCACTGAGACGATGTTGTGTCTGTGATCAGATGATTTGGTCTATGCTATGCAGCAGGTGGTACTTGTCCTTGTGTAAACTAGGCAATAGGGTATTTTGGTATGATTTTACTTGCTGGCCGTATATCTATACTTGTATATAATTTCTGGATGAGTATATGGATATCTAAGCATGCTGGATCTGTTTCTTTTCATCATATACATGACCTGCTGTATGTGCGATGCAGAGGTGTTTACTGGAACATGATATGTATACGTATCATTGTATTGTTTGCAGATTGGAATGATTTTTTAGCTTAGTCCATGATAGAAAATATTCTTGAGGCTTTTACATGCTTTGATAAGAACAGATTATTACTAAATGGATTTAAATCGCAGTGATGAACTTGTTTCCAAGTCTGAGAGCAAAATAGCACTCCAAATACAAAGATGCTAGGTTTGTTTGCCAGATATTGTATCTCGGGTGTGCACTCCTGGCATCTTGTATTTGGTGTGTTTTCATAACATTTCTTTGTTGGCTTTACTTTCTGGACAGATTTGGGATGTGTAACTGATAAGAACAGATTTATACTTGATGTCCTAGCTAGCCAATGATGCAAAGGCTAAGGCACATATTTTTATAAGAACAGATACTATTGTGGATTTCTTTAAATCTCAGTGATGATTTAGGCATAGCAACTCTGCATATCTGAGAGAACTCCCTCCCCCTCTCACTCCTCTCTTCTCACTAGAGATGTGCAAACTTGATATCTTGTGGCCTAAACTTGTTAACCTACTGTTGTAGAGATGCTTTGTCTTCGGGAATCTGCACAAAACCTGCATCTTGTGGTATGCCTGCACCTCTTAGCTGCTTGATCTGCTTCCTAGTATCTAGTGGTGGATGTTGTAACATCCCAAGTATGAAAAAAACCACCCCTAGCATGTTTGATTCTTGTTTTATTTAAGTTTTGCATCATGTCATCATACTCATTGAATTGTTTGCATTTGTTTTGCATTTGTTTTCATTTGTTTTGCATCTGTTTTCAATTGTTTTCTATTTCAAATTCAAACCAATATTCAAACCTTTGTTTCATACTTGTTATGTTACAACTTTTCAAATAAAAAGTTCAAATAAAAACAACCAATTGTTTCCAATTAATCCATAAGCTTCAACTATTAAAAATGGTGGCTTTTAATCAATCAATTAATTCAAATGTTATTCAAAATTCAAATCACATTTCAAACAGCACCCAATTTGAAAATTATGAAAATTACCAAAACATTCTAATCTTTTGTTTCCATTTATTTCAAACTAAAGGTTCATGCCATTTAAATTCTTGTTTTTAATAAATCAATCAATAATCAAATTAATTCAAATTTGAACCAAATTGCAAACAGCAAGTTATTTTGTAATATTTGGAAAACAGAAATTGGCAAGTGTTTGATGTTGACCTAATTAACTCACCCAAATTTTTCTAAATTTTTCCCAAGCCTAAAACTCATCTATTTCTTCCATTTTCCATTTCTGCAAAAAAAAAACAGAACAAAATTTAAAAAAGGAAAAAAACGCTTCAGAAGGGGGGAGCAACCGGCCCAGCCCATTTCCTTCTCTCCCTGGCCCGCATACCGCTTCGCCCCCCTCCTCCTTTTCTTCCCGCGGTACGGCGCGCATCCGCCGTAGCCACGTTGGCGTACGGCGGAGCAGACGGCCAGCAACGCCTGCGCAGCCCTATAAGAACCCTACCCGAGCCCCCGTGCAGCCCTAGCCACCTACCCTACCTCCTCCCTCGAGCTTCGCCGCCGTTTCCCCCCTCGCTGCAACCACCCACCTCTCTGTACCTCGCCGGAGAGCCCACCTTCTGAATCCGCCATGGCCGCCGCCGTTCCCGTACCCCATCTCCCTCGCTGACCGTGGGGATCGAGCCACCGCACCTTCGTCGACCTCCTGGACACCTTCGTTGAGCACGAGGGGACCTGCAGCAACGCCGCCGTCCGTGCCATCGCCGTCGAGCTCCTCCCTCTGCAACCCTCCCGGTGATCACCTCCTCCTCCTCACCGTGCTCTCCTTCCTCCTCTCTGCCTTGCGCAAGCACGCACACCAGCACGCACTCCTCAGCACCAGCACGCACGATTCCACGAGTCCAGCAGCGCAGCAGCTCGCCGCCGTTGCGCCACCATCGTTGCTCTGTCAAAGTTTAGAAGTTTTTCGTCAGTTAAAAATTCAGTGTCGTAACTGAACTATAACATGTTTGCGTTTGTATTACTGACAGAAACGATTCGAGCACCGCACTGGTTGCAGTGCTAGCGCTCGCGCGGCAGTGCGCGGGTTCGAGCCCTAGCACCCGCGGAATAAAATCCACTCTTTTGCGCAGCGCACTGACAGGGTGACCCCCCTGTCAGCTGCTGTGTGGCACTGCTGCCACGCGTGCGTCCACGTTGGCGCCTGGGGCCCTCTGTCAGTGGCATTGGCTGGCCACTGCGGAGTAACAAAAGAATTCAGCCTTTTTCTTTTTCAGTTTAAATCCTTTTTAATCACAGATTGGTCCTTAAATTTAAAAAGCTAATAACTTTTATTTTACAACTCCAAATAATAAAAGTAAAATATGTTTGTTGAACCAAATTTCATTATCTATCTATTTAAACCATTTGTAATCTGTTTTGAATAATTCAAATGCATTCAAATTTTAAATTCAAACAATTCATTTGAAATTTGAATAATTGCATAACTAATTCATACTTAATCCAAATAATGCAAATAAAATATGTTTTCCATGCTATTTCAAACCACCTTTTCAAATATAATTTTTGTTTCATGGTTTGAATAATTAAAATTGCTTAAATAATTTAAACCTTGTTTAAATCATTTAAATTTGCTAAATTCATAACTTGCTCAAATTAAATTATTTTTGAACATGCAAAAAATGTTTTCCAACTAGAAAAGTATAAAACTTTTCAAATATGAATTTGAATTTATGTTTTGAACAAATAAAATTCCATTAATATTCATGCTTGTTTTCAATTCATTTAAAACTTGTTTAATCTTGTTTAATTCATAATTAAATCATTGTAATTCCTTTTTCAATAATTGAAACATGTATTCCACCTAAAATTGTGTGTTCTTTTCAACTATGAATTTTGTTATTCATTTTGAACAATTTAAAGTGGTGAAAACAACAAATAATTGTGCAACACCTTTTAGTAACCAAAAATTCCCTAACTTAATAAATAAATTTCTAAATTGGTAAACCTTATTTCCAATTGATTCTATTGTTGTTATTTTGTTGTTTTCCTCATCCATGCATCATGCTAATTCACTTACACATGTTGGTTAGTTGTAAAACAATTGTTTCAACTATAATTCCTGGGCTTTTCATATGCAACTCAAATTGCATATGGGTCCAATTAAATTGTGTTACCATGTCAACTAGTTTATTTTGATGCATCCATTAAATTGACATGCATCATCCCATGATTGTGCACTATGCCATGTTATTGATTGTTTATCTCTTTGCGTTGTTTGTTTGCTTCTCCTCGGATAGACGACGACGTTGAGACAGACGATACTTACGACACCCCTTCTGAGGATCTAGCTCAGTACCAGGCTGCTGAGTTTGCAGGCAAGTTATCACTCACATGAACCACTGTGTTCCTTTCAACATTGGTTACCGATACCTTCCGTTGTCTATTTCTGCTAGCCATATGTATCGTTGCTTCTGTTACGAACCTATCACATGATACCCTGAACCCTGATATTGCCTCACCTCCACTCCTATAACCCCGTTGCTTGAGCCCGTGTCTTACTAGCATGCTTAGGGTTGTTTCTGCTCGAGTCTGTTACCCGTTACTTCCTGTTACTATTTCTATTATGTTCTGGGGCTCGATGTTAAACAACAACCTGTTAATTTTGAGGTAATAATAATTTGCTGATAAGGCACCGGCAGGAGGCCCGGCGTGGTTTTGAGGCCTGCTAGTGTCGACCCTAATTAGGAAAAGGGTCTTGTCTACTGATCCATGATGAGCGCACTATCCGCATGTGGGAAGCGTGTATGGGCGCCCCCCTCAATTTGATTCGATTCGCATCTCGTCCAAATCGCCTCATTTAGTTCGGATTTTCCATTTGCCGCACGCATATGCAGGTACGAACCCGAGGCCAGGGTGGAACTTTTGTAGTCGGCATTTAGGGAGACACGTTCTTAGAGTGCTATGAGGGTCCCCTTTTCTTCGTGGGGCTTGATTAGCCGTGCGCTCACTGCACGGGGTTCTTTGGGCTTGATGCGAAGAAGAGTTGAGTTGTGTAGAGTGCCTCGCTTGGTGGGTTTGATTCCCGTCTGGCGGGATATTCTTACGTGTACGGCCAAATTGGTGCACCCCTGCAGGGATAAATCTTCTCGAGAAGCCATGTTTTCCGCGGTTATGGTTAACTTGGTGAAAGTACTGGCTAACAAGTACTCAGAACAACTTACACCTAACTGATGATAACTTGACTAGTAATAGCTTTATTGCCACAATAACTTGATCCATCACTAATCCAACTGTGTGAGTTATCCTCGGATTGCTTCTTTGGATAAGGGGCGAGATCCAGGATGGGTTTGTTTGGTGGTTAGCTATAGTTGGTTACGATACGCTATCTTATCTTCTTACTGTTAGCCGGAAGTGGTAGTAACTCTGTAGGTGTCCAGAGCAGCCAGTTGCAGCATATTTTATATCCCCTTCTTCCGTTGAACCCAAAGCATATGTGCTTGGTGTTGACGGGTTACACTTTGGTGAACTGTGAGTCTTGCTTGCCAGTACGTTTATGTACTGACCCCTTTGGGGTTGTGGTTTCCGCAGACTACGCTTACGAGGATCCCCGTGACGGCTACTACGTGGAGTTTGACGAGGCTGCTGACGAGTAGATAGCGGACCCGGGCAGGATCCGAGACTACGTGGATGGGCTCCGTCTTCTTTTCATTCCCGGCTTCTTAAGCCTATTTGGATTTGTCTGTACTCAGACCCTTTGAATGCTTCCGCTGAGATGTAATGATGTTATGTTGGGACATGTGTCCTCTGGATGATTGTATTTCCTATCTCTGCTCTAGTGAGAGCTATTTGCAACTTAGTTCCATCTTTTGTGTCTTAGAGATATGTTGTGTTATCATTCTGTTAAACGCCGTTGACGTACCATGTGTGTATGGTATGAAGTACGTCAATGGTAGTATCCTGATTTCTATGGGATGGTTCACGTAGACGGTGAACAGTAGGGGTTGGTTGTCACACCTACGTGTGTTGGCCTACTCGTAAGAGATGCGGGTGCCGGTAAGCCCCGTAATCCAATCAACTACTGTTCAACGGAACTGCGAGTATCCTCTAGAAGTCCGGGTGCGACAGATGTGATGTGTTGTTCTTGCTGTTTATGTAATAGAAACAGTGAGGTATTCTTTGTGGATGAATTCTGGGAATCAATGGAAGTATAGATGCGGCTGGGATGTGTGTATGTGGAAGAATAGTGGCTGGTCCTGTTTATATAGTGTTCCAATAGTGCTTCAGTCCTGTTTTGCTGTTGTTGAGGGCTTGACAACACACAGGCTGCATGTGTTGTGTGAGCTACTTGCAGGTGGCCCTCTTTCTAGTGCAAGTGGACAAGTTAGGTTTTGGTTACCTCATGAGCAAGCTACGGCTGCTCCTCTCTTGGCCTATTTGACTCCATTATTGGTGCTACTGACATGTCCTAATTCACCCCTCCTTGTGGCATAGTCGGTTGTTCCAGTCTCTCATTTTGGTTATCTTAATTTTTGACTTGCCAAGTGGCATTAGTCACTGAATGACTGTGTAATTTCAGACTGGAAGGCTTTTGTCTTTTATTACTGGTCTTTGAATAAGGGATCAAGCTGAGGTTTAACTATTCGGGTACTTGGTCAAACAACAGTAATTAATGGCTTAAGTTCTTGTTGGTAATTAATACCAACAGAGAACTATTTGGAAATTCAAATGTGAGCTTTCTCTTGTGTAGAATTGAATATGTGGAGCTAGTGTTATATTACTTGATTTTCAGATTGCATGCTCTTAGCTTGAGTTGATTGGTTTCCTATATGTCCCTGTTGTCTAATGATAATGTCTCATTGATGCTTTCTGTTGCTTCTCAAGGACATGGATATATTCTGGTTGCACTTGTCCCTTATTGCCTTAATGTCTCATGATCCAGGATGATCCACTTGTCCTAACTTATCTGATGGCTTTAATTGATCCATTCCAAGGATTGTAGGAAGTCTGGACTAGTTCCCAGATTTCCAAATGCTAGCTCCAATAACAAATTGCATCTCCTCCGGAGATGCAAACATTTTAATCCACAACAATTTCTTTATGCCATTGTAGTTTTTGTTTTGCAGGACATGAAGATTGGGAAGACCGAGATTAGCAGATAAGATGATCAAGATAAATGAAGATGATGATCAGGATTTATATTAGGATTTTATGCTCGAGTCTGTTACCCGTTACTAGCATGCTTAGGGTTGTTTCTGCTCGAGTCTGTTACCCGTTACTTCCTGATACTATTTCTATTATGTTCTAGGGCTCGATGTTAAACAACAACCTGTTAATTTTGAGGTAATAATAATTTGCTGATAAGGCACCGGCAGGAGGCCCGGCGTGGTTTTGAGGCCTGCTAGTGTCGACCCTAATTAGGAAAAGGGTCTTGTCTACTGATCCATGATGAGCGCACTATCCGCATGTGGGAAGCGTGTATGGGCGCCCCCCTCAATTTGATTCGATTCGCATCTCGTCCAAATCGCCTCATTTAGTTCGGGTTTTCCATTTGCCGCACGCATATGCAGGTACGAACCCGAGGCCAGGGTGGAACTTTTGTAGTCGGCATTTAGGGAGACACGTTCTTAGAGTGCTATGAGGGTCCCCTTTTCTTCGTGGGGCTTGATTAGCCGTGCGCTCACTGCACGGGGTTCTTTGGGCTTGATGCGAAGAAGAGTTGAGTTGTGTAGAGTGCCTCGCTTGGTGGGTTTGATTCCCGTCTGGCGGGATATTCTTACGTGTACGGCCAAATTGGTGCACCCCTGCAGGGATAAATCTTCTCGAGAAGCCGTGTTTTCCGCGGTTATGGTTAACTTGGTGAAAGTACTGGCTAACAAGTACTCAGAACAACTTACACCTAACTAATGATAACTTGACTAGTAATAGCTTTATTGCCACAATAACTTGATCCATCACTAATCCAACTGTGTGAGTTATCCTCGGATTGCTTCTTTGGATAAGGGGCGAGATCCAGGATGGGTTTGTTTGGTGGTTAGCTGTCGCACCCAGACTTCTAAAGGATACTCGCCGTTCCGTTGAACAGTAGTAGATTGGATTACGGGGCTTACCGGCACCCGCGTCCTCTTACGAGTAGGCCAACACACGTATGTGTGACAACCAACCCCTATCTGTTCAGCGTCGACGTAAACTATCCCATAGAAATCAGGATACTACCATTGACGTACTTCATACCATACACACATGGTACGTCAACGGCTTGTAACAGAATGATAGCACAACATATCTCTAAGACACAAAAGATGGAAATAAGTTGCAAATAGCTCTCACTAGAGCAGAGATAGCAAATACAATCATCCAGAGAACACATGTCCCAACATAACATCGTTACATCTCAGCGGAAGCATTCAAAGGGTCTGAGTACAGACAAATCCAAATAGGCTTAAGAAGCCGGGAAAGAAAGAAAGACGGAGCCCATCCACGTAGTCTCGGATCCTGCCCGGGTCCGCTATCTACTCGTCAGCAGCCTCGTCAAACTCCACGTAGTAGCCTCCAAGGGGATCCTCGTAATCGTAGTCTGCGGAAACCACAGCCCCAACGGGGTCAGTACATAAACGTACTGGCAAGCAAGACTCACAGTTCACCAAAGTGTAGCCCGTCAACACCAAGCACAGATGCCTTGGGTTCAACGGAAGAAAGGGGATATAAAAGATGTTGCAACTGGCTGCTCTAACCAACTACAGAGTTACTACCACTTCCGGCTAACAGAAAGAAGATAAGATAGTGTATCGTAAACAATTATACCTAACCACCAAACAAAACCCATCCTAGATCTCGCCCCTTATCCAAAGAAGCAATCCGAGGATAACTCACACAGTTGGATTAATGAAATAATGGATCAAATTGTTGTGTCAATAAGCCTATTACTAGTCAGGTAGCATTAGTTAGGTGTAAGTTGTTCTGAGTACTTGCTAGCCAGTACTTTCACCAAGTCAACCATAACCGTGGAAAACACGGCTTCTCGAGAAGATTTATCCCTGCAGGGGTGCACCAATTTGGCCGTACACGTAAGAATAACCCGCCAGATGGGATGCCTCCCACCAAGCGGGGCACTCAACACAACTCAACTCTTCTTCGCATCAAGCCCAAAGCACCTTGAGCGCACGGCTAATCGAGCCCCGAAGAAAAGGGACCCTCATAGCACTCTAAGAACGTGTCTTCCTATATGCCGACTACGAAAGTTCCACCCTGCGCTGGGCTCGCAACAACATGCATGCGGCAAATGGAAAACCCGAACTAAATGAGGCGATTTGGACGAGATGCGAATCGAGTCAAATTGAGGGGGGCGCCCATACACGCTTCCCACATGCGGGTAGTGCGCTCATCATGGATCAGTAGACAAGACCCTTTTCCTATTAGGGTCGACACTAGCAGGCCTCAAAACCACACAGGGCCTCCTGCCGATGCCTTATCAGCATATTATTATTAACAGGTTGATTGATTAACATCGAGCCCCAGAACATAATAGAAATATAGTAACAGAAATTAACGGGTAACAGACTCGAGCAAAACAACCTAAGCATGCTAGTAAGACACTGGCTCAAACAATGGGGTTGTAGGAGTGGAGGTGAGGCAATATCAGGGTTAAGGGATTCATGTGATAGGTTTGTAACAGAAACAACGATACATATGGCTAGCATAAATAGACAACGGAAAGTATCGGTAACCAATGTTGAAAGGAACACAGTGGTTCATGTGAGTGATAACTTGCCTGCAAACTCAGCAGCCTGGTACTGAGCTAGATCCTCAGAAGGGGTGCTGTAAGTATCGTCTGTCTCAACATCGTCGTCTATCCGAGAAGAAGAAAACAAACAATGCAGAAAGACAAACATTCAATATCATGGCATAGTGCACAATCATGGAATGATGCATGTCAAGGTAATGGATGCATCAAAATAAACTAGTTGACATGGTAACACAAATTAAATGGACCCATATGCAATTGGATTGAATATGGAAAAGGTCCATGAATTAAGGTGGAAACAAATGATCTACAGCTAATTACCATGTGAAAGTTGATTATCATGATGCATGCATGATGGAAGCAATAAGAAACAACATTAGATGCAAGTAGAATGAAATTTACCAAGTGTGGGATTTTATTTAACAAGTTAAGAATTTTGGCTTCTTAATGATGTTACACAAGCATATGTTGTTTTAATCAAGTTAAATTGCTCAAAACAGAGCACAGAGTTTATATTTGAAAAGAACACAAAATTTTAGGTGGATTGCATGTTTCAATTATTGAAAAAGGAATTACAATGATGTAATTATGAATTAAACAAGTTAAACAAGATTTAAATTGGAATTGATTCAAGTATGAATATTAATTGAATTTTATTTGTTCAAAACATTAAATAAAATTCATATTTGGAAAGGTTATGTTTTTCTGGTTTGAAAACATATTTTGCATGTTCAAAAATAATTTAATTTGAGCAAGTTATGAATTTAGCAAATTTAAATGATTTAAACAAGGTTTAAATTATTTAAGCAATTTTAATTATTCAAACCATGAAACCAAATTTATATTTGAATAGGTGGTTTGAAATTATTTGGATTTAGTATGAATTAGTTATGGATTTTATCAAATTTCAAATGAATTGTTTGAATTTGAAATTTGGATGCATTTGAACTATTCAAAACAGAAAACATTTGTTATAAATAGATAGAGAATTTAATTTGGGGCAGTGTACATATTTTACTTTTATTATTTGGAATTATAAAACAAAAGTTATTAGCAATTTAGTTTCAGGGACCAAACTGTAAAAGTTTAGGACTTAAACTGAAAAAGAAAAACTGGAATTGGATCTGCACCGTGTAGTGACCTAGCCAGGGTCACTACCAGTGGGCCAAGGGGGCCAACGTGGCCAGCGCGTGCTGGCATGGCCACAGCAGTGGCTGACAGGGGGGCCACCCTGTCAGCGCGCTGCGGAAGAAAGATGGGTTTTTCCCGTGCGGGAGGGGGGACTCGAACCCTGGCCCTCCCGTGCGCGCGCAACGCACTGCACCACTGCGCTACGAATCGATTCTTATCAGCATACGCTGCGCAACGAGGATATGATTCAGTTTCGCGTATCTGAACTTAACTGACGACCAAACGCTTCTGAACCTTGACAGGAACAGAGCGGTGGCCGGCGGCGATCGCCGTTGCTGCTGGGCTCGTGGGTGTTGCGCTCGTGTGCGTGCTGGTGTGGTGCATGCGCAAGACAGAGAGGAGGAGAAAGGCACGGTGGCGTGCTCACCGGCGGCGTAGGGGAGGCAGAGGCTCGGGGCAGTGCTCGACGGCGACGACAGCGACGAAGTCGTGGACGGCGGCGTTGATCCAAGCCTGCTCGAGCTCAACGGAGGGGTCGTGGTCGTAGAGGGAGGTACGGGGATCCAGTTCCCGTACTTAGCCCGAGGGGAGACGAGGTACAACGGCGGCGATCATCGGATGATTGTGGTGGCGGCGCTCGGTACAGTGGCAGAGAGGGGAAGAAATTCGCCGGTGAGAGAGAGAGGGACGGTGGCGGAGCGAGGGGGATAGGTAGGGCTAGGGTTAGGGCAGCGGCGCGGGGCCTAGGCTGCTCTTATAGGGGCTAGGGGAGCGGATGGCCGTCGGGGTGGTACTGTGCCGCCGTGGCACCCCCCGATGCGCTGCCGTACACGAAACAGAAGGAGGGGAGCGTGGCGAAGGGGTACCGGGCCAGGTAGTTGGGCTGGGCTCGCGCTGGCTGAGCCCACTGCCTCTCCCCCTCGTTTTCTTTTCCTTTTTTATTTTTTTTCTTCTGTTTTTTTTTTGCAGCAAATAGAAATGGAAGAAAAAGATGAGTTTTGAGTTAGGGAAAATTTTAGAAAAATTTGGGTGTGCTAAATAGGTCAAAAGCAACCAATTATCAACTTTGGGTTTTCAAAAGTTCAAATTTATTTGCTGTTTTGCAAATTGGTTTAAATTTAAATGAATTTGATAATTAAGTGATTATTATAGAAAACCATATTTTTAATAGGGTGAACCCTATTGTTAATTAGAACAAATGATTAGAGTTGTTTGGTAATTTTCATAATTTGAAATTGGGTACTGTTTGTGAATGTGATTTGACTTTTGAATTAACATTGGAATTAAGTTTGGATTAATTAAATTATTAAAAGCCATAATTTTAATGGTTTGAACCTTATGGTTTAATGGAACAAAATGGTTGTTTTGATTGAACCTTTTAGTTGGAAAAATTGTAACATAACAAGTATGAAACAAAGCATTTGAAATTGTTTGGAATTCAATTGTGAAAACAAATAAAAACAGATGCAAACAAAATAGGAAAAAAATGCAATGAGTATGATGACATGATGCAAAACTTTAATTAAACAAGAAACAAACATTCTAGGGATGTTTTCATACTTGGGATGTTACATTAGCTATAGTTGGTTACGATACGCTATCTTATCTTCTTACTGTTAGCCGGAAGTGGTAGTAACTCTGTAGGTGTCCAGAGCAGCCAGTTGCAGCATATTTTATATCCCCTTCTTCCGTTGAACCCAAAGCATCTGTGCTTGGTGTTGACGGGTTACACTTTGGTGAACTGTGAGTCTTGCTTGCCAGTACGTTTATGTACTGACCCCTTTGGGGCTGTGGTTTCCGCAGACTGCGCTTACGAGGATCCCCGTGACGGCTACTACGTAGAGTTTGACGAGGCTGCTGACGAGTAGATAGCGAACCCGGGCAGGATCCGAGACTACGTGGATGGGCTCCGTCTTCTTTTCATTCCCGGCTTCTTAAGCCTATTTGGATTTGTCTGTACTCAGACCCTTTGAATGCTTCCGCTGAGATGTAATGATGTTATGTTGGGACATGTGTCCTCTAGATGATTGTATTTGCTATCTCTGCTCTAGTGAGAGCTATTTGCAACTTAGTTCCATCTTTTGTGTCTTAGAGATATGTTGTGTTATCATTCTGTTAAACGCCGTTGATGTACCATGTGTGTATGGTATGAAGTACGTCAATGGTAGTATCCTGATTTCTATGGGATGGTTTACGTAGACGGTGAACAGTAGGGGTTGGTTGTCACACCTACGTGTGTTGGCCTACTCGTAAGAGATGCGGGTGCCGGTAAGCCCCGTAATCCAATCAACTATTGTTCAACGGAACTGCGAGTATCCTCTACAAGTCCGGGTGCGACAAATGGTATCAGAGCCTGTCTGCCTGTAGGATCCCTTTTACTGGTCGCAGTTGAGTCTAGAAACTATTTTGTAGCTATATAGGAAAAATGAAACGTGAGAGTAGGAATTCTGCCATTTTATTTCTTTCCCCACCCACCCACCCTTTTCTGGTAAGGAAGTGCAACGTTGTTTTCTCTTCTCATCTAAACTTTCAAGTTAGGTTTTCATGTATCCTGGTTTCTCTAGGATAGTTATATCTACTAGACCATAGGAATGGAGGTGGTTGTGACATGATTTATCATGTTGCCTACTCATGATTGAGAACGGAGGCGTGTAAGCCCCAGAAGCAAATCCTCTATTCCTTAAGCAGTAGATATTGATCCTTTAGAAGTCCGGATGGGTTTTCCGTAGTACCTCAGGAGTGTTTTTGGTCTCGTGTTTCCTGTGGTTGCTTCGATATCCTGTTCTTCTCAACATCCTTTCGTCCGTTGAAACCTTGTTGTTGCTTTCCACTTCAGTTTCTCTACCGGCGTCTAATCAAAACTTCCCTGATCATCTGCAGATGGATCTCAGGTTCTACCCGCAGGTGGTTCGGATGACTCGTTGTGAGAGCACCGCCGGTTATCCGGAGATGCTGAGAGACATGGTCACTTATCTGGGTTTCCGTTGGGCACCAGAGTACCAGGTCTACGAGCAGCAGCGAGAGTTTGACCAGACCTACTACCAGGCTATCGTCTACATTCTGTCAGATGATGGCATGAGCGTTGTCCACCGCTACGAGGCAGTAGGTTCCACAGTGGATATGGCTATGCAGCAGGCAGCTTATGTGAGTCTCACCGTCCTTCGTGCTGACTACTGGGGATTTGACGATTCCATCTATCGCCACATCCCCCGTGGTTACATCACTTCGGAGGGAGCTCACTTCACTCTCTACGACAACTTGGATGTCTATGAGCATGATAACTCCAGGCTGCACACCACCGCTCAGTTTGTGAGGCACAGTGACGCAGTTGCCAGCACACTATCTCAGGAGTTGGCTTCAGTCAGAGAGCAGCTCTACCTTGCTTTGACTCGTCTGGCGATGTACACCACAGACTTTGTTGGAGATGAGCGCTTTGCACGTTTCGATCAGCCAGTTGGTCGTCGTCTGCCAGATGCTGGAGGTTACGAGCCGATCAGAGGTCCACTCCTCAACTTCGGTGTTGGTTACACTGGGATTCCACGCTTTGGAGCACAGGGAGTCGACGCTATGTACTTCACCACACCTAGAGTCGCTCTCAGACCACGTCAGGTCTATGTGGATCGTCGTTCTACCTACTTTCGTGGGCGTGCTCCTCACCGTACCTCTCGCCGTACTACTCACCGCCGTCCTGCGTGATGAGCATGGGAGTACCGATGTATCCATTCTTAGCTATGTTTAGTTATCCTGTGGCATTTGAACCATTTATGGTGTGTTGGATATTCTGATGTATTTGAACATGTGATGATGTACCTGTTGGTTATCTATTCATGCGTCGGAATAATCTCTCTTTCGGTTTCCAAGTCTATCCTTTTCTGTTGTTGTGCTAAAATGCATTTCCATTCAGGATGCCGCCAACAAGGAACAACCCGCCTGAGCCACCGCCAATCACGGAGCTGTTGACTCAGATGACTCAGGTTGTGACGCAGATGGCCCAGTTCCAGGCTAATCAGCACAACAACCAGAACGCTCCACGAGTCAGTATCAAGGAGTTTCTGAGTCTGGGGCCGAGAGCTTTCGTGGCAACACGCGAGCCTCTGGATGCTGATGACTGGATCCGTGAGATTGCTAGGGCTCTGGAGATTGCTCACGTTGCTGAGGAAGACAAGGTCAAGTATGCCTCCTACCTACTGAAGGGTCAGGCAACTACTTGGTGGGAGAACTACTAGACCATGAGAGCTGGCTATCCAATCACCTGGGGTTGTTTCAAGGAAGCTTTCCTGAAGCACCACATCCCAGATGGTCTCATGGAAAGGATGCGTGAAGAGTTTTGCTCTCTCAAGCAGGGCAAGCTGGACGTCATTGGCTATCAGAGTGAGTTCAATCGCCTCGCTCGTTACGCTGGTGATGAGGTGTCCACTGAGTCTAAGAAGATGGCAAGGTTCCGCCGAGGTTTTAACCCGGAACTCAAGTACGCCCTCACCAACATCAAGGCCAAAGACTTCGAGGAGCTCGTGAACACCGCGCTCAATGAAGAAAATGGGCGCAAGGCGTTCGAGGAGTCTCGAAAGCACTCGCGTGAGGGTGGTTCCTCCTCCAACATGACCACCCCTCCGCAGAAGCGCCGCATCTGGGTGCCAAATGCTGCTGTCACTCGGGCTCCATATGCCCAAGCTTCTCCAGGCTTCACTCCCCGCCCACCCAACCCAGCTCAGATGCAGGCTCAGAGGTTTTCAATGGGGCAGCCAAGGCCAGATCCTCCTCGTGTCGTCACTTGCTTCAAGTGCAAGCAGACGGGGCACTACGCTGACAAGTGCACTCAGAGGCAGCTACCTCCACCACCACCTCGTCCCAACACAAACCAGGCAATGGTGCGTGCTCTCCCGGCTAAAGCCTTCAACTCCAACAACAGGCCTGTCGGGAGGACCGCGAGGGTGAATCATATCAAGGCCGACAAAGCTGAGGAAGTTGTTGACGTCGTTCTCGGTATATTGCCCGTAAACTCTTTTCCAGCTAAAGTGTTGTTTGATACCGGAGCATCGCATTCTTTTGTGTCAAAGATTTTTGCCGCAACAAACAACCTAATGGTGGTTCCACTAAGCAATCAAATCACCGTTCACTCTCCGGGATCTCAAATGTTGACTTCCAAGATAAGTAAGGATAATCAAATCCTAATTGGAGGCCACATATTCCTTGCTTCTCTCATGCTGCTGGGAAATTCTGACATTGATGTCATTCTTGGTATGGATTGGTTGAAGGCCAATAAAGCTAAAATTGACTGTGCTCGGAAGTCAATAACTCTGTTCCACCCTTCTGGCAAGATAGTCTATTCTCCAAATGAATCAAGTTCTGTTCAGCTTTACACCCTCGATGCAAAACCTCTACCTCTACTTGAAAATGTTCCGGTGGTTTGTGAATTCCCTGACGTCTTTCCAGAAGAGTTGCCAGGGATGCCTCCGGACAGAGCAGTTGAGTTCGTGATCGAGCTTGAACCAGGTACTGCTCCAATCTCTAAGCATCCATACAAGATAGCTCCTCCTGAACTGAAACTGTTAAAGGAGAAAATCGATATGTACATGGAGAAAGGTTACATTCAACCTAGTTCCTCCGCTTGGGGTTGCCCAACTCTGTTCGTTGCGAAGAAGGATCAAACAAAGAGACTCGTGGTTGACTATCGTCCTCTCAACGAGAAAACCATCAAAAACAAGTATCCAATTCCTCGTATCGATGATCTTTTTGATCAACTTGCTGGAGCCTCAATATTCTCCAAGTTAGACTTGAGAATGGGTTACCATCAAATAAAGATCAGAAAGGAAGATATTCCAAAAACAACTTTCACCACTCGGTAAGGTCTATATGAATACACCGTCATGTCCTTTGGTCTCACCAATGCACCGGCGACATTCTCTAGACTCATGAATTCTGTCTTCCATGAATACCTCGACAAGTTCGTTGTGGTATATCTTGATGATATTCTGGTCTACTCAAAATCTGAGGAAGAGCATGGAGAACATCTTCGTCTCACTCTCATGAAACTTCGCGAGCATCGTCTATATGCCAAATTCTCCAAATGTGAGTTCTGGATTCCAGAAGTTGCTTACCTTGGTCATGTCATCTCCACCAAGGGCATAGCCATTGATCCATAAAAGGTTAAAGCAATTGTTGATTGGAAACCTCCTAAGACGGTGAAGCAAGTAAGAAGTTTTCTTGGCTTGGCTAGCTATTGTCGTCGTTTCGTCCAAAACTTTTCCAAGATTGCCAAACCGCTCACTGATCTCACAAAGAAGGACAAGAAGTTCGTTTGGTCTCCACAATGTGATGAAAGTTTCAATCTCCTAAAGACTAAACTCACTTCTACACCAGTTCTGGTTGGCCCAGATACTACCAAACCTTTCCAGATATTCTGCGATGCATCTCTCCAAGGTCTAGGTGCAGTTCTTATGCAAGAACGTCAAGTTGTGGCTTATGCTTCACGTCAGTTGAATGCACATGAGCAAAACTATCCCACACATGACCTAGAACTTGCAGCAGTTGTGTTTGCCCTCAAGAAATGGAGGCAATACTTGTTGGGTAATCGCACTGAAATCTTTTCCGATCATAAGAGTCTGAAATACATCTTCACTCAACCAGATCTAAACCTCAGGCAAAGGAGATGGATTGAAAAGATTAAAGACTTTGATCTCGCCATTTCTTATACTCCAGGCAAGGCTAATGTTATGGCTGATTCTCTCAGTCGCAAGTCGTATTGCAATAATCTCATGATCATGGAAAGCCAACCTCCACTTCATGAAGAATTCCAGAAGCTGAACCTTGGTCTTGTTCCTCAAGGCTATCTTGCTAGCTTGACAGCCAGTCCAACTCTCGAGGATAAGATTCGTTCTGAACAACTTCGTGATGCTGAAATCAAGAAGATGGTAGAACACATCAAAGAAGGCAAGGAGAAATTTAAGTCCTTCAAAATTGATGACAAAGGAACTGTGTTCTTCGAAGGACGTATGGCAGTTCCTCAAGTTCAAAGTCTCAAAGATGTCATTCTCAAGGAGGCTCATGAAACTCCTCTCTCCATCCACCCTGGAAGTACAAAGATGTACCAGGATCTTAAGACACTGTATTGGTGGCCTGGCATGAAACGTGAAATTGCTCAATACGTTTCTGAATGCGACGTTTGTCAACGTGTTAAGGCAGTCCATCAGAAAACAGCTGGTCTACTCCAACCTCTGAAAATCCCTGAGTGGAAGTGGGACATGATTGAAATGGACTTCGTCACTGGTTTTCCAAAGTCCAAGAAGGGCAACGATGCAATCTTCGTTGTCATTGATCGTCTCACTAAAGTAGCTCACTTCTTTGTTGTCAAAGAAACAATCTCAGCTAGCCAGTTAGCAGAGCTCTACACAGCAAAGATTGTTCCTCTTCATGGTGTTCCTTTGGAAATAAGCTCAGACCGTGGAAGCATATTCACTTCTCATTTCTGGAAAAGCTTTCAAGAAGCATTGGGCACCAAACTTCTGTTCAGCACAGCGTACCACCCTCAGTCTCAAGGGCAAGTCGAAAGAGTCAATCAGATTCTCGAGGATATGCTCAGAGCATGTGGTCTCTCCTTTGGCATGAAATGGGAGGATTGCCTTCCATATGCTGAATTCTCCTACAACAACAGCTTCCAGGCAAGCCTAGGCACGGCACCATTTGAAGCACTCTATGGCCGCAGATGCAGGAGTCCAATCAATTGGTCTGGAGCTGGTGAACGTTCACTCTTAGGCCCTGACATTGTTAAGGAAGCCGAGGAGAAAGTTCAAATCATTCATGACAATCTCAAGATTGCTCAGTCTCATCAGAAAAGCTACTATGACGGCAAGCACAGGGATATGATCTATGCACCTGGTGACAAGGCATATCTCCGTGTAACTCCCCTCAGAGGCACTCATCGTTTTGGTGTGAAAGGAAAGCTTGCACCAAGATACATTGGTCCTTTCAACATTCTCTCAAGGCGTGCGGAAAATGCCTATCGTCTTGAACTTCCAGAAAAACTATCCAAGGTGCACGATGTGTTTCACGTGTCACAGCTCAAGAGGTGTTTCAAAGATCCAGATCGTGCAGTTGATCATGATTCCATTGAACTGCAAGATGATCTCTCTTATGAGGAGCACCCTGTTTGTATTCTCGATGAGACCGAACGTAAGACTCGCAACAAGAGCACAAAGTTCTTGAAAGTGCAATGGTCGCATCATTCCGATAAAGAGGCAACGTGGGAGACCGAAGAGGATCTTCGCAAGAAGTATCCGGACCTTTTCTCTTCTCAGTAAGGAATCTCGGGGCGCGATTCCTTCAAGGGGGGGCGTTTTGTAACATCCCAAGTATGAAAAAAACCACTCCTAGCATGTTTGATTCTTGTTTTATTTAATTTTTGCATCATGTCATCATACTCATTGAATTGTTTGCATTTGTTTTGCATTTGTTTTCATTTGTTTTGCATCTGTTTTCAATTGTTTTCTATTTCAAATTCAAACCAATATTCAAACCTTTGTTTCATACTTGTTATGTTACAACTTTTCAAATAAAAAGTTCAAATAAAAACAACCAATTGTTTCCAATTAATCCATAAGCTTCAACTATTAAAAATGGTGGCTTTTAATCAATCAATTAATTTAAATGTTATTCAAAATTCAAATCACATTTCAAACAACACCCAATTTGAAAATTATGAAAATTACCAAAACATTCTAATCTTTTGTTTCCATTTATTTCAAACTAAAGGTTCATGCCATTTAAATTCTTGTTTTTAATAAATCAATCAATAATCAAATTAATTCAAATTTGAACCAAATTGCAAACAGCAAGTTATTTTGAAATATTTGGAAAACAGAAATTGGCAAGTGTTTGATGTTGACCTAATTAACTCACCCAAATTTTTCTAAATTTTTCCTAACCCTAAAACTCATCTATTTCTTCCATTTTCCATTTCTGCAAAAAAAAACAGAACAAAATTTAAAAAAGGAAAAAAACGCTTCAGAAGGGGGGGGGGGAGCAACCGGCTCAGCCCATTTCCTTCTCTCCCTGGCCCGCATACCGCTTCGCCCCCCTCCTCCTTTTCTTCCCACGGTACGGCGCGCATCCGCCGTAGCCACGTTGGCGTACGGCGGAGCAGACGGCCAGCAGCGCCTGCGCAGCCCTATAAGAACCCTACCCGAGCCCCCGTGCAGCCCTAGCCACCTACCCTACCTCCTCCCTCGAGCTCCGCCGCCGTTTCCCCCCTCGCTGCAACCACCCACCTCTCTGTACCTCGCCGGAGAGCCCACCTTCTGAATCCGCCATGGCCGCCGCCGTTCCCATACCCCATCTCCCTCGCTGACCGCGGGGATCGAGCCACCGCACCTTCGCCGACCTCCTGGACACCTTCGTTGAGCACGAGGGGACCTGCAGCACCGCCGCCGTCCGTGCCATCGCCGTCGAGCTCCTCCCTCTGCAACCCTCCCAGTGATCACCTCCTCCTCCTCACCGTGCTCTCCTTCCTCCTCTCTGCCTTGTGCAAGCACGCACTCCTCAGCACCAGCACGCACGATTCCACGAGTCTAGCAGCGCAGCAGCTCGCCGCCGTTGCGCCACCGTCGTTGCTCTGTCAAAGTTCAGAAGTTTTTCGTCAGTTAAAAATTCAGTGTCGTAACTGAACTATAACCTGTTTGTGTGTGTATTACTGACAGAAACGATTCGAGCACCGCACTGGTTGCAGTGCTAGCGCTCGCGCGGCAGTGCGCGGGTTCGAGCCCTGGCACCCGCGGAATAAAATCCACTCTTTTGCGCAGCGCACTGACAGGGTGGCCCCCCCTGTCAGCTGCTGTGTGGCACTGCTGCCACGCGTGCGTCCACGTTGGCGCCTGGGGCCCTCTGTCAGTGGCATTGGCTGGCCACTGCGGAGTAACAAAAGAATTCAACCTTTTTCTTTTTCAGTTTAAATCCTTTTTAATCACAGATTGGTCCTTAAATTTAAAAAGCTAATAACTTTTATTTTACAACTCCAAATAATAAAAGTAAAATATGTTTGTTGAACCAAATTTAATTATCTATCTATTTAAACCATTTGTAATCTGTTTTGAATAATTCAAATGTATTCAAATTTTAAATTCAAACAATTCATTTGAAATTTGAATAATTGCATAACTAATTCATACTTAATCCAAATAATGCAAATAAAATATGTTTTCCATGCTATTTCAAACCACCTTTTCAAATATAATTTTTGTTTCATGGTTTGAATAATTAAAATTGCTTAAATAATTTAAACCTTGTTTAAATCATTTAAATTTGCTAAATTCATAACTTGCTCAAATTAAATTATTTTTGAACATGCAAAATATGTTTTCAAACTAGAAAAGTATAAACTTTTCAAATATGAATTTGAATTTATGTTTTGAACAAATAAAATTCCATTAATATTCATGCTTGTTTTAAATTCATTTAAAACTTGTTTAATCTTGTTTAATTCATAATTAAATCATTGTAATTCCTTTTTCAATAATTGAAACATGTATTCCACCTAAAATTGTGTGTTCTTTTCAACTATGAATTTTGTTATTCATTTTGAACAATTTAAAGTGGTGAAAACAACAAATAATTGTGCAACACCTTTTAGTAACCAAAAATTCCCTAACTTAATAAATAAATTTCTAAATTGGTAAACCTTATTTCCAATTGATTCTATTGTTGTTATTTTGTTGTTTTCCTAATCCATGCATCATGCTAATTCACTTACACCTGTTGGTTAGTTGTAAACCAATTGTTTCAACTATAATTCCTGGGCTTTTCATATGCAACTCAAATTGCATATGGGTCCAATTAAATTGTGTTACCATGTCAACTAGTTTATTTTGATGCATCCATTAAATTGACATGCATCATCCCATGATTGTGCACTATGCCATGTTATTTATTGTTTATCTCTTTGCGTTGTTTGTTTGCTTCTCCTCGGATAGACGACGACGTTGAGACAGACGATACTTACGACACCCCTTCTGAGGATCTAGCTCAGTACCAGGCTGCTGAGTTTGCAGGCAATTTATCACTCACATGAACCACTATGTTCCTTTCAACATTGGTTACCGATACCTTCCGTTGTCTATTTCTGCTAGCCATATGTATCGTTGCTTCTGTTACGAACCTATCACATGATACCCTGAACCCTGATATTGCCTCACCTCCACTCCTATAACCCCGTTGCTTGAGCCCGTGTCTTACTAGCATGCTTAGGGTTGTTTCTGCTCGAGTCTGTTACCCGTTACTTCCTGTTACTATTTCTATTATGTTCTGGGGCTCGATGTTAAACAACAACCTGTTAATTTTGAGGTAATAATAATTTGCTGATAAGGCACCGGCAGGAGGCCCGGCGTGGTTTTGAGGCCTGCTAGTGTCGACCCTAATTAGGAAAAGGGTCTTGTCTACTGATCCATGATGAGCGCACTATCCGCATGTGGGAAGCGTGTATGGGCGCCCCCCTCAATTTGATTCGATTCACATCTCGTCCAAATCGCCTCATTTAGTTCGGGTTTTCCATTTGCCGCACGCATATGCAGGTACGAACCCGAGGCCAGGGTGGAACTTTTGTAGTCGGCATTTAGGGAGACACGTTCTTAGAGTGCTATGAGGGTCCCCTTTTCTTCGTGGGGCTTGATTAGCCGTGCGCTCACTGCACGGGGTTCTTTGGGCTTGATGCGAAGAAGAGTTGAGTTGTGTAGAGTGCCTCGCTTGGTGGTTTGATTCCCGTCTGGCGGGATATTCTTACGTGTACGGCCAAATTGGTGCACCCCTGCAGGGATAAATCTTCTCGAGAAGCCGTGTTTTCCGCGGTTATGGTTAACTTGGTGAAAGTACTGGCTAACAAGTACTCAGAACAACTTACACCTAACTAATGATAACTTGACTAGTAATAGCTTTATTGCCACAATAACTTGATCCATCACTAATCCAACTGTGTGAGTTATCCTCGGATTGCTTCTTTGGATAAGGGGCGAGATCCAGGATGGGTTTGTTTGGTGGTTAGCTATAGTTGGTTACGATACGCTATCTTATCTTCTTACTGTTAGCCGGAAGTGGTAGTAACTCTGTAGGTGTCCAGAGCAGCCAGTTGCAGCATATTTTATATCCCCTTCTTCCGTTGAACCCAAAGCATGTGTGCTTGGTGTTGACGGGTTACACTTTGGTGAACTGTGAGTCTTGCTTGCCAGTACGTTTATGTACTGACCCCTTTGGGGCTGTGGTTTCCGCAGACTACGCTTACGAGGATCCCCGTGACGGCTACTACGTGGAGTTTGACGAGGCTGCTGACGAGTAGATAGCGGACCCGGGCAGGATCCGAGACTACGTGGATGGGCTCCGTCTTCTTTTCATTCCCGGCTTCTTAAGCCTATTTGGATTTGTCTGTACTCAGACCCTTTGAATGCTTCCGCTGAGATGTAATGATGTTATGTTGGGACATGTGTCCTCTGGATGATTGTATTTGCTATCTCTGCTCTAGTGAGAGCTATTTGCAACTTAGTTCCATCTTTTGTGTCTTAGAGATATGTTGTGTTATCATTCTGTTAAACGCCGTTGACGTACCATGTGTGTATGGTATGAAGTACGTCAATGGTAGTATCCTGATTTCTATGGAATGGTTTACGTAGACGGTGAACAGTAGGGGTTGGTTGTCACACCTACGTGTGTTGGCCTACTCGTAAGAGATGCAGGTGCCGGTAAGCCCCGTAATCCAATCAACTACTGTTCAACGGAACTGCGAGTATCCTCTAGAAGTCCGGGTGCGACGGATGTGATGTGTTGTTCTTGCTGTTTATGTAATAGAAACAGTGAGGTATTCTTTGTGGATGAATTCTGGGAATCAATGGAAGTATAGATGCGGCTGGGATGTGTGTATGTGGAAGAATAGTGGCTGGTCCTGTTTATATAGTGTTCCAATAGTGCTTCAGTCCTGTTTTGCTGTTGTTGAGGGCTTGACAACACACAGGCTGCATGTGTTGTGTGAGCTACTTGCAGGTGGCCCTCTTTCTAGTGCAAGTGGACAAGTTGGGTTTTGGTTACCTCATGAGCAAGCTACGGCTGCTCCTCTCTTGGCTTATTTGACTCCATTATTGGTGCTACTGACATGTCCTAATTCACCCCTCCTTGTGGCATAGTCGGTTTTTCCAGTCTCTCATTTTGGTTATCTTAATTTTTGACTTGCCAAGTGGCATTAGTCACTGAATGACTGTGTAATTTCAGACTGGAAGGCTTTTGTCTTTTATTACTGGTCTTTGAATAAGGGATCAAGCTGAGGTTTAACTATTCGGGTACTTGGTCAAACAACAGTAATTAATGGCTTAAGTTCTTGTTGGTAATTAATACCAACAGAGAACTATTTGGAAATTCAAATGTGAGCTTTCTCTTGTGTAGAATTTAATATGTGGAGCTAGTGTTATATTACTTGGTTTTCAGATTGCATGCTCTTAGCTTGAGTTGATTGGTTTCCTATATGTCCCTGTTGTCTAATGATAATGTCTCATTGATGCTTTCTGTTGCTTCTCAAGGACATGGATATATTCTGGTTGCACTTGTCCCTTATTGCCTTAATGTCTCATGATCCAGGATGATCCACTTGTCCTAACTTATCTGATGGCTTTAATTGATCCATTCCAAGGATTGTAGGAAGTCTGGACTAGTTCCCAGATTTCCAAATGCTAGCTCCAATAACAAATTGCATCTCCTCCGGAGATGCAAACATTTTAATCCACAACAATTTCTTTATGCCATTGTAGTTTTTGTTTTGCAGGACATGAAGATTGGGAAGACCGAGATTAGCAGATAAGATGATCAAGATAAATGAAGATGATGATCAAGATTTATATTAGGATTTTATTTATTTCTTGTGTAATTTTCTTTCCTTAGGATGAGATATGTATTTATTCCATAAATGATGCAAGATTATTTATTCTTTCCATTTCCACTTGTGAGATTTGAATGAGGTCATATTTGTATATGTTTACAAATATTTTGGAACATTCAATCCATACGCATTCTGATATGTGTTTGATATGAGAATTTGGGAGGATGTATGCATGTGTTGTAGCCAATACACTATAGACCTTTTATGCTTGAATTGGACTCTTCCAAACATATGCATTGATGGTTGTTATTTTAGACTCTCCTACGATCATGCTATGCATAGATGATTTGGTCTAATTGAGTTTAGAAGATCCATAATTAAAAAGGTCAGGTCCAGGTTTGCAAATGCTATGATCCATCATTTGAATCTGATCCAAAGAAATATGATTGAGTCTATATAGTGTTTGAATGAGATTAAGATCATTTTGTAGGGTTGAGGTCAAGTGTCGATAATCCTCATCGGTTATGTCCAATTTTAATGACTCGACAAATTATTCGATTGACAAACTAGTTGGGTTAAAGATCATATCGAAGTTGGACACACTCTTGCAGATGAACTAGCTCTAATTCATCAATCATGGAGAACCTCGATCACTTTGCATCGTTTAAACCTTCGCGCCAAAATTTCCCGTATTTTTAGATGCATGCTATGCAAATGCACATATTATATTTAGATCCTTATAATCTCCCAAACACTGGGATGTTACAATGACGACTCCAGGTTTCGACGGCAGAGGGTGCAGAAATAGTTGTTTGGCCAGCCACGCCGCTGTAGCCGGTCGGCGCACCAAAGACGGTTCTGCAGCAGGAGCCAGGCGAAGACCTTGTGCTTGGGCGGTGCCCAAGCTTTCCAAACAGTGGCCTCCATGCTGGAAAGAAGACGACCCTCGAACGGGAAGCGGTAGGTTGACTTGGCGGAGTAGACACCGGACGCGTTAATTGTCCAGGTGATGGAGTCGGGTGTTGTCCAAGACCCAGCGGTGGCCGATGAGCGCCTATGCCACGTTGCGACACTTGCGCTTGGAGTTGGCGTACAGTAGGGGGAAAGCGGCTCGGAGAGGGCAGCCAGCCAACCAGTTGGACTCCCAGAAGCTAGCAGTGAGCTCGTCGCCGATGGAGACACGCGTGATGGCCGCGAATAGAGCGCGATCGGTGGCGTCGCACGGTGTTGGAGTGCCCACTCAAGGCTTGTCCGGAGCCCTCCACTCAAACCATAACCAACGAAGGCAGAGCGCTCGTCCCAACGCCTCCAGGTTCGGTAACCCAAGGCCCCCACGGCCTAACGGGGAGCATACTCTGGACCAGGCAATTTTGCGTAATCTTTGGTCAAAGACTCGATCAAACGAACCGAAATACGCCTTATATTCTGGAACGGGGGCAGTAGTAAAAACACGTCGTCCAGTCGGTGATTGCTCGCTCGTGCCCACAACGGTCGAGAACATGCACATTGAAATGACCCGCCCTTTATGCTGGCACGCGGGTCCGACAAAAACTGGGTCACCAACAGCGACACGGGCTACGTCCAAGCTGGGTAAAAGTATACCAGTCAACCAGGTATTTCTACGGAGGGATGGCCACGATTCGTTTGGACGCTTAATCGGATGTCACAGAATTCAAATCAACGAGAAGCGGGCTGGTTCCTCCAGGATTTAATCTTTAGATATTTTAGCAGTTAGCATTTTGCAGAAGTAAAACAAACCACCACATGATATCTTTGGGCGTATATGTCATTTAAGCCAGGACAAACATACTTCCAGTGTTGATTAACCAATTCTGCAAGCACATACTTCCTAAGTATCGAAATGTAAATTTTTTTACCGTTTACTAGACAACATGTATCTAGACATATTTAGTGCAAAATGCAAATGAATCTACACACTAAAACATGTCTAAATAAAAAACATGTCTAGATATATTTTGTCTAGAAAACGCTAAAACATTTTATATTTTGATACGGAGGGAGTACATGACATACTTATACTCGTGGTATGAAGCTGAACATATCTCTCATTCTTCTCTTTGTCACTTTTCTTGTGTCCCTGTGGTGAATACTGAATTACAATAAAAGAGTAAGTTTATTTGTATTGACCTACGACTTGTCCTAGGATAACTCCCTATTTTTTCTTCTTATTTAACAAAAATGACAACTGTTTTACCTCGTTGTTTAAAAAACCTTTACATAATTCTAAAAGAGTAGGCTTATTGTATTGAACTAGGACTTGTCCTACGAAAACTCTCTAAAATTTCTTCTTATTTAACAAAAATAGTAAGTCTTTGGCCTCGAGAAAAAAAAAAATCTCGGCGCCTAACTTCACTGGCTCGGTCCAAGCTAGATGGCCGCACGCGTACTTTCACAACGATATATGCACATGGAAAGAATCCTTGGAGAAGTACAAGATGGAGAGCAAAGCGTTGAACGAACAAAATGTCAATACCTTCTCTTGTAGGCAAAGGTGGCCAAGGCTCACATGCTGAAGCGTCGCATTGTCAAACATGCCGAGCTCATCCGATCTACTCCCAACTAGCCTATAAATAGAGTCTCCATGGGATCCAATCCATAAACCAAAACAGCTGGACACTGCAGCAAGCCGAACTACAGGTTCCAGCTACGTATACAGGTTTGCATGTCCTTGTAGCAAATGTATCCTAAATTCTATCCTCTTTTGATTGTGTGCGTGTTGTTCTTTATATTTCCATCTTCACTAACACCCCAGTGTCTTTCTACATTTTCTGAAAAGCTTCAGGCCTTCGATTCTGCGAAAATGTGTGACGCGAAATCGTCGTGGCCAGAGCTGTTGGGGGCGCAGGCCGCAGCGGCAAAGAAGAGGATCACGAGAGACCGCCCGGACCTGCAGGTCTTCATAGTGCCCGCCGGTTCCATGGTGACCGCCGATGTCAACACCAAGCGCGTCCGTATCTTCGTCGACACCTCCAACAAGGTCATCAAGGTCCCCAGCGTCGGCTAGGCAATGATGCGTGCTTTAGTCCATCAAATCGTGTCATGCCAGTGTGCTTGACGTGTCAGGAATAATGTTCTGCTTTCCTTATCTGCAAAGGCAACTACCTATTTTGTTTTGGTTTTAGAATGCGTGCAACTACACAAGTTCTGCACCAGCTTCAAGTACCATCTCAATAAAAATGTCAACAACAGTCTCAACTGTATAATTTTTACAGTGGGGGAAGCAAGCCTCACAGCGAAAAACACTATCATAGTTACCGCAATAGTAGGTCTTCCAATCAGCACAGATGTCCTACCTATGACACAAGTACTTTCCAACTGGACTGGACAAAAATCAAGAGTTCAAAGTTGTTGGGCAAAATGAAAGTGCATAAACACAGAGCGATTCAACATGCTATTCAAACATCAGTAACTTTAATCTAACTACCAGTAAATAGTTCAGCTTAATCAACCAACAAGTGCAGCAAGCTTAAATAATGATTTCAGCGTATATCTTTAACAGCAAATAGACTTCATGTATTACTGTCCCTTAAATTCAGAAATAGGCCTCCAGTAGAAATTCAGCATCTTCCGTCAGAAATTTCAGAAATTGTATTTGCGGAGAGATGGCCATAACAGAATTCATAGCACTTCTAGCTTACATGACTACATAAATTAATATTGGTACTGGAATAGGTTCAAGAAAATTGGCCCTAAGCTACAGTCCATATATGGCACATAACTGAGAAGAAGCTGCATCTGCATTTCTTTGTTTGTTTTACAGCATAAAAAGGTGCGACACTCGGAACCCAAACAAAGATAGCACCGACTACATGGCTAAAGCTGGGAGCTTTGAGAAGGATGCCACATAATGACAGTACTTGTCACCCCACTTGAGGCCACGCCGCCACGGTGGTCTTCTGGTTGAATATCAGTAAGTTCACCGGTGCTTATTTTGTACAAACAAACTTTATCCCCTGGGTTGTCCAACAGGAGAAGACCATCTCTCTCCAGGTCAAGAGCGATGATATCATAGTCAAATTTCCTGGGGCGTGGGTCATACCGACAAAGGTTGTCCCTTTAAAATGCATGGCTCATGCTGAGGCGGTACTTCAGGCTCCATTCATAAGGCTCATCAACATCAAGACTCCAAACAAGAATTGTACGAGCATCCTCCTCTGGAAATGCGTAATGCAAGGCCCCTGAAGATTGGCCGAAGCAACCTTGGCAAGACCTAGCCAGAAAACCGACATCTTCATGCGGCAACTTAACAGTCCGAAGAGTGGGCGGAACGCCAGAGCTAATTCCCTCCAAGCTCTTCAGTACTAGAATCTCGCTCAATTGTGGCTGCACATACAATGTTCCATCTATAAACAGGTGTGGTTGAGAAACTATTGTCCCAGAGAGCCATGATGTATCATCCGCAAACCAAGTGGAAAGATCAGACGAGAACACGTGAAGTTTGACTGGGCCAAATCCCAAGCGGCGGGGACTCAGCCGCTGAAAGTTGAAGACATAGAACTTTGCCGACCATGAAGGGCTGAAAGCCAAAATACTCGTATTGTAAAAAGGGTCATAATCACTAGGAGGGGTATCAGGGAGCATCTTCCATTCTCGTGTTGCCGGATTGCACACGATGAAGCGGCAAATACCTCGAGGAGTATTGCTGCTCTTGTACTTACAAAGGACTAGGCCATTGCAAGAATCCATCAGCTATAATTCCTCATATTGTGGTAGGAAACTAAGAGTTTCATCAAATTCCTTATCATTGTGGGGCAGGCTAGCAAGCTTGATAGAAAGGTTATCAGGGTTACATGGCGTTGGTACAGAAGACCTGTCGGAATTTTCAGAAGCTTTTTGCAGTAGTGTGGATCAGAGGAGAAGGCAAGCCAGTCCTTGCAGACACATTTGAAGCGGTAAAAAGACTTGAACGGCAGCCGGGAGAGTACCTCCATTACCAGATCATCAGTTAGCCTAGGAGCGGGAGAATCATTCTCAGGGTCCATGTCTTTATTGCAGTTTACTGAAAGGAAAATCTGATAATGTCAGAACAGCCAGGGGAGCAGTTTTTTAATCATGGAAACAAAAGGCATTGTAACATTATTCAATTATTTGAAACTATGTTCTAGTGGTAAAAAGCAGGTGCTACACAATTCATTTATTTCAAGTTCAAATTTATTGGGATAAGGATAGAAAAACAAGTATGAGATTGTTCCAAGAAAACAACTTACAGGAAACGTAGGAGCAGGAGAGCCATTCTCAGGGTCCATGTCTTCATGGTAAATTACTGAAAGGAAAATTTGATAATGTCAGGATAGCCACGGAATGGCGGAAGCTGTTTTTAAATCATGGATAGAACATTGTAATATGATTCAATCATCTGAAAACTTTGGTTTTACTGGGTACGAAGTAGTTGCTACACGATTTATAATCATTTAAATCCATTCCAAGTTCAGATTTATTGGGATAACGTGATTATAAAATATTATTATACAGCAATAGAAACATCGAAATGATGGGTAGTTTTTAAGTTTGATTCAGTACTACAAGCAAAACTGAATAACAGTGTATAGATATGCAGGATTAGACCAAGAATTTGGTGACAAACAGAAAGCTCTTTGTAAAGGGCCCTTGTAAAGGAAATCATGAACTGACAAACGATGTGTAGCTAGCTAATTAATACTCCCTCCGTTCAACAATAGATGACTTTCACATATCTATATATGGATGTATCTAGACATTTTTAGTGTCTAGATACATCCATATATAGATATGTGGAAGTCATCTATTGTTGAACAGAGGGAGTAAGTTACAAGCAGGCTAAATTGCACATTGCACGCACTTGGGAAGGCACGAATTGATTGACAATGTTCAGATAAAAGACAGGGGTACGGTCATGAAGGATTGGAACGGAAGCAGGCAAACACAGCAAATCGAATATCTTGCTGTAAAGTGCAACTAGTATTAGTCCGGGTTTGGCTGGATAAAAGACAAGCAAAAGGCAGATCGGTAGGGGAGAGACACCTGCGCAGTGCACGGGGAAGACGGCATTAGAGCAGCAGAAAAACCGGGTGAGAGAATCTACGGAGAAGCTGAAGCCAACCACCTACCACCGGCCTCACCTCTAGCCCCTGCAAGTGTTCCCCAATAGGAACGATTCTCTGCTCAGATCCAATTCATGGCTAGGGCAGGGGATTGTGTTCTCACCCTGAGCAGAACACCTAACAGCAGCAGCCGCGAGATTTCGGGCGAGCGGAGAAGAAGGATCCTCTCACGCCGGCGTCACGCAGGGGCGGAAAGCGAGGAGAAAGATGGGGAAAATGAAGCGCGTACAAGTGCAGTTTTTTTTTTCCATACGGGTAGAGCTGGCCAAACGGGCTGGGCTTTTTTCCGTCCGAAGCACGACATTTTTAGCCCGGCACGGGCACGCCACGTCACGATTTAAATGGGCCACGGCACGACACGAGCACGGTAGTGTCCGGGCCGTTCCTCCATTTGAAGCACGTGGACCGGCACGACACGATGTAAACATGCCGGCATGCGGCCCGGCACGACACAACATGACAGAATTAAATTAGTGGGTGGGCATCCTTTTTATAGGGAAAAATGCAATTTTTTGAACTAAATTAGCCTCTAATGATTAAATATGGCTAAATAGCTTTAAATTGACACAAATCCCACTTAAAATGGGCTAATTGTACCCCTAATTAGCCTCTAACGGATAAAATGACTCTAAATTTCGAAAATCTGCTCCTCCGCGCCCCCCACTCCTTCCAGCCCACCAAAATTCAAAAGTTTGTCTTCCCGCCGGGCCAAACGTGTCCATGCCGTTATTGGGCCAAACGTGCCAAATGTGGCCCGTCGGGCCACAGTCAGGCCATAGTGTCGTCCCCAGAAGCAAATGTTGTCCCATGGGCCGGCCTGGCACGACATGGATAAGCCGGGTCGTATACGGGCCTTGCCGTATACGGGCCAGACTTCTTTCGGCATGACTCGGGTCGTGCCGGGCCGCCCGTTTGGCCAGGTATACCCATAGGGTAGCCGGGTTCCATTACCGAAATAACAGAACAAGGTAGTCTTATCTACAAAACACACGGCCACACAGGAAAGAAAAGAATAGAAAACGGGAAGGTAAACTAAACCAGTTTGCTAAGTTTAGAAGTTTTTACTGGACCACGAGGGGCTCCACCAGACGATGAACATCGAAATATCACTAGGGGTTTTAACACACACTCCTCAGAACCAGCGAAGTAACGGTTCTTGCAGTTGCTCAGATAGAGATCTCCTCATCCTCATCCATGACTTGGTTCACAGTGGTTCTGCTTGAAGATCTTGAATTGGAAGCTTCGTACGCCCTGATTGCCACCTCCTGAATTCGATCAGCACATTTAGCAAGCACTGTCTTGTCAGCCTCAGACTGCAGACCTTCCCAATAACGAAGAAAAACACTCATATAGCACACCATCTCCACAGGAGATGATATCAGTTTGCCTTCAAAACAAGCAAGCTTACGTAGTTTCCATATTGCCCAGCACAAAGCAGCAATACCAACCACATGTAAATTTTTGTAGCCAGGGAAATATTTCACAATCCACCAAACATAGTGAGTAAAACCAATGGGTCTAGCATTTGCCCCAATAGCAGTGCAAACAAATCTCCACACAAAGCCAGCAGCAGGGCATTCAAAGAATAAATGTAAAATAGACTCATTATTGTGACAAAACCTGTAAATAGGACTCCTTGTCCATTTTCTCTTTAACATATTGTCTTTCGTGGCAATGGCGCTGTGATATACCAACCACAACCAGACCTCGACTTTTAGAGAAATTTTTTCTTTCTAAAGATGCCTAAAAGACCTATCAGGGCCAAATGAGGACTACTTATTGTATAATGATTTGGCAGAGAACATCCCATTTTTGTTGAACTTCCAATGGGATGTCCTTTCCAACCCCCAAAGCGAAAGTGCTAAGAGCACTTCTAAGATCATTGATTTGACATTGCAATTCTGGAGTAAGCCATCTTCTAAAGGAGAAGGCCCAACCAGACCCATGCATCTCTTTCACAGTTTTTCCCTGATGATTACCTATCTCAAACAAAAGGGGAAAACCTCACAGAGGGGAAGTCCCCTAACCAAGCATCATACAAAAAAACTGGTCTCATTACCACCAACCACACACATCTCCTACCAAGTAGATATCATTTCGTAACCTTCAGCAGATCTTTCCACACAGGGGAATCATTTTGTTTGGATTTAATAAACCAAATACCCTTCTCAATTTTGTATTTATTTCTCACCAATTTTGTACGGGTGCAGCTAAATGAGCGATTCTAATTAGTAGGAATAATTTACACTTGTCGTGGATGTATGCGTTGCTTAATACATACTATCTCCATCTATTCATTCAACATTTCTATTCGCAGCCATGGAGTGTATTTAAAATACGTTTTCGCAACGTACCAACCACTATACCATCTAAGGATATCAGGTAGTATGAAACGATCTTACAAAGTACAGTAGATCCTGCGTCAACCAGTGCGTCAACGATATCAGGTTTTTCGCTCTTGTTGTCTTCACAAAAGTTTCACATTTTAAAGAGCTGAAGGCGGCGGTGCCTAGTACGCTGGCGGGGACAGTCAGCGATGACCGTACCACTGGTCATTAAGGCTCTCTGCAAATTATTTTTAATTCTTTTTTCCAAGGATTGCTTTATTTGCTCCAATTGTTATCAATATGCTTTATTTTCTTCCTTATTTATATAAATCATGAAATCTCAACCAAGAATTGGAACATCCCCAAACATTTCAGTTTTTCGGTTAATGTGAGAGAAAAAGGTAAATAAAATCAACCAAAACTTGGGAAAATGGAAAGAGAAAGTTATGCATAAAATGGTGCCATCAACTCCCCAAGCTTAAACGTTGCTCGTCCAGAGTAACTTACCAAGGAAAACAAATCAGGGAGATTAATCAAATAAGATACTTTCCTAGTTAATGTAGACATGTCATTTCCCTTCTCCATATTTCCTGCAACCTTAAATAAGATGATAAAAATTTTGCTGCCTATCCGCACGATAGATTACCAGCAAAAGAATATTTTTCACAATTATAGTTTCAAAATTTCAGCTAGGCCTAGAAGTGTTGTCAAAAGCTCCTCTCTTATGTGAGAGTGAAACATTGCTTGGTTCAAATGATTCTCTTCTTAAATAACCAAGGCAAAGCATACAGCTCAATTTTCTCCTCCACTTTGTAAACTTTAACAATAAAATTGTTGTGCTTTTTAACTGATTCAAAGAGTAAACAAGTGAACTATGCTTGGTGTTATCACAATCGAGATATTTAGAAAAATTATATTGCATGATGCAATGGTGGAGAACTACAATTATCTTGCCACTCGTAACCGAGATGTGAGAATCAGAAGATTGAGGTAGATAATTATAACGTTTCCCTTACAAGAACCTCTCTACTCATAACCGATATCTAGGATTTCCCCTAGGTAGATTATTCATTTGCAGAGGAGTAGTCAAGCCTCGGCACTCATGGTGCATTTCTCGTTGGTCAGCGGAGTGGTGGTCTTAAGAAAAATTAAATTGAGTGCCCAAGGGATCTCAAGGGATCATTCGTTGAAGTTTCCTTTTATATTTTAACACCAAGCAGTACACAAGTGCTTAGTGCCAATTAAACAAATACAATTCAATCTTATAATATAATAGTGTGGAGCATAAATGAAATCCATACTTCAACAATTATTAGCAATATTGCTTCCTTTCTTTCTCAGCTCGCACATTTGTTTGCAAAAGATACTCCTTGTATTTTTCAAACTTCAAACAATGCATTATTGATCAGGCAAAGCATAGTGAGACTAGCATTGAGATAAAAAATCTTAGGATAATAATCTAGACTCGCAGCGAGCTCTAAGTGCAACCAAACAAATAATTCTATCATTTTAATTAAGCTTTGCTCGAAGTAGGAAGATGAGAATGACATACCTTCTCACGCTAGTTTGGTGTCTTGCTCGGTCCCTCTTCTTATTTCTTCTCCTTGATACCCTAACCGAGCTGAAAAATTCAAACTAAAACAAAAGAAAAAAAAAAGTAAAAAAGAAAGAACTCCATAAAATAAACTATTCTATTTTTTTGTGTGTTTTCAATAATAATGCATTGCTGAAAATAAACACGCTAAAACAAAAACAAGAAGCAAAAACAAAAGGAAATCAAAACTAAATGGTTTTTGACCTAGCTGGGTCTACTCGTAGCCGTCATCGTCGTCGTTGCGTGGGGCATAAGGTGTACAATCCCTCATGAGGGTGTTCATGCTCGTGTTGAGGTAGGTGAAGTTGGTGCTCACACCCTGGAGTGCTTGCTCAACTCCACCCACTCGTCCCATGAGATCTTCGAAATCCTCACGGCGAACGAAATTTTCGGTTCCTTGTGGTGGTGGTGATGGTGCTTGGTAGCCCTAGTGTCGCGACCCCGGACCCAGAGGTATACATACTGTTATGCGCTCCTAGTCATGGACCCACAAGGGCTTCGGGGTTACCAGACCCGGCCGCAACAAACAACGACAGGTAGACCGGATTCATCGGCACGCAGGCCAGATAACATCGGTACTACTACTCCTTGTGTCCATGCTAGTCATAATCAACTATGCATACAAAGCGTCCACGAGTCGTATGAAACTGAAGGAACGAGACCAAAACTATACAGAGATGCTATGTGTCGAGGAAGTGCAACAACAATCAAGGGTTTCTGGGGTTACCAAGCCCAGGCCGAGTAAACATTGGCAGGCATGCTCAGAAATGGATCGTCGGCTCCATAACCCCTCGACTGCGACAATTACGTAGGCATAGCCAAAACAGTATAACTATGAGCTCGAAACCAACGACCGATCAAAACAGCACTCTAGACATGAAATTGTATAAAGAAAATATTACTAGAGTATAGCTTACAAATAGAGATCACATGACCCAACATTACATCGGAAGGCAAATTATGTTGCTAGTCAACAAGATACCAAAAAGGCCTAAGAGGCTGCAACATATGGCGACGTCCCAGCCCATAGATTCTAGACTGATACCTGGGAACCCCAAACTACTCGTCGATGTCCATGTTGGAATCACCACTGGAGTGAGAACTTCACCTATACTAAAATTTAAGCAAACCTGAGTACGGGAGGTACTCAACAAGACTTAGTTAAGCTATTATATATCTGCTACTTTCATAAAGGGGTTTATTAAGGTTAATTTGCGTAAAGCAATATTTATTTCTCCAAATCGAGGAAGAATAGCATGTCTCATGGAGTATTTTCAAAACAGATGAGAAAGCTACTCAACTGCTGAAATCATCACCTTTTCATTCCACCAAAAACATTTCCCAACATCTCACGCTACAAGGATCACCCCTCTCGGCACACCCTTCATTCATTGTCAACAATTTTTAGTCATTCCGTTCAAGTTATCTATGATCACAGAATCCGTTGCCAAGTCGTCTGTAACCGTGGACACGGCTTCTCGAGGAGATTTATCCATGCAGGGGTACACTTTACCCACACGTACCATCCGAATCTTAATGCCATGTGTACGCTCTTCCTAGGAGCGGCAGAGCATGGCTGGCAAGACCTTTACCTTGCTCGACCATATCCATGAGTCAACCCAAACAGGGCCACCCCATTAATAGGGAGTTGGCCACCTCCTGACGACACCTGTTCTGTGAGTCGGGATCAAGATCCGTGTATATCCATCATTTGTCCCGGTCACGCCCTAAGTTTTCTATAAATCGTTTTCTGACTCACACGCAGATGGAAAGCTCAAACTACGTGGCTCATGGACGTGGCCAAACAAGTTAGTTGGTCGAGGGCGGTCTATTAGGCCCTGCGTGTGGTTGCACGCTCAATCTTGTCTTCGAAGGCGAGAACTCTCTCCTAGGGGCATGAACGAGACAAAACACCACAACCCTTTGTGGCCTCACATGCATACCGTTATTAGTCAAGTTATCAAAGATAATCCAATTCACAACAACCTGACATAGTAGATTCACGCATTGACCAGATTCATCAACCGAATGGATCAAGTCACAACTAGGCATGGCTAAACAAGACTAACAGGCTTTAACGAAGCGCGCACAAACAAAACCTATAGTTGCTAGGAGCAGGGGATCAGGATATTTAGGCGATGCAACGAGTATAGGAGAACTCTCTCTATTGACACAAGATACATTAGAATCGAATGAAATGTACGAGAATAAAAAATCGTTGGAAAACATATATGAGCAGATAAGAGGTTATGCTTGCCTTTCTTAAAAGAAAACCAATAGATATATCTTGTGAGATAAGTTTTTGACTTGTCGGTTAAGATCAAGTATTCGTTAATGTCTTTGTCGATCTTCTCTTCGGAGTCGCGTTCTACCGATAAGAAGAAAATACAAAAAAGGGAACAATCAACACATGGTATAATGCAATGCACAATATGTATGCATTAGCAAGTTAGTGCACTTAAGTAGAGCCCTAAACATGTTCAACGGGTTGCTAGGGTTCGCATGGCAGCTATGCATTTTTCTTAAAATTAGCCCCGAGATGGATCTCGAAGGGCACTTCGGGCAATTGTAAAAGTGTGTCGAATCTAAAGTGCTCAGATGGATTTGGAAACATCATAAATGGATTGAATTTAGCTTTCTGAGCATTTTTATATATAACTTGCATTATTTTGAATTTATTGAATAAATTGTCATTTTCTCCATTTTTAAATGATTTAAATCAAATTAAAATAATGCTCAAATTTAAAGTTTGTCAAATATATTTTAAAATGACATATTCATTTAGTTCATATTTTTCTAAATATTTCTATATTTGTTTTCATAATTTATGATAAACAGAATTAAAGATATTGATTTTACAAATATTAATCATTTCCCTGGAATTCTAATAATAGGGGGCCCACCTGTCAGGCTGTTTTCTTTTATTTATTTTTTTTGGAAAATATTAAAATCCCGACAAGAGGGCCCCATGGTGACATCATGCTGACGTCACTGTGACGCCAGGAATGGCCGGATTGCTACCTCCGGCGAGCAATCGATCGACTGAGGCCAAATTGTCCCACGTGGCTTTGTGGGCCCGACAGAGTGGTTCACCGTGAACCACTTAGGGGAGGCGTCACTAAGAGTAGGTCGCCGGAGCGAGCTCAACGGCGAGCAACCGCGGCGGCGGTGCAGAGGCTCGATGCTGGCGACACTACAGAAAGGGATGGGGCGAAAGAAAAGGCTCGGGAGGACCCTTGGCTCACCAGGCGCACATAGGAGGGCTCGAGGATGCCGGAGGAGGCTCGAAGACGGAGGAATTGACTCGGCGCGTTTCGGCCGGAGGGGTGGAAGATGGCCGCAATTCCGGCAGGTGCGTCCTTCCCAGCTTGTGTCCGTGCTTGAGGAGGACGACGATGCTGATGGGCTTCTCGGCGGAGCTCGCGGATGATCGGGGCGGCGCCGCCATGCGTCGGAAGCACAGCTAGGGTTTGGGTCGCGGAGGGTATACAAAGAGAGGAGGAAGGCGAGAGCGAGCGAGTGAGGCAGGAGAGATTCACATGACATCCTCTCCTCGCTCTTATCCATGTTGTGAAGGGAAGCAGGAGCTGGCAATGGTGACGGCGGCGCGGCCACGCAGCTGCCTTCTTTCCTTCTGGCCGGAAAAGGAAGAAACAAAAGGGATTTTTTTCCCATAACCCCTTGTGTTTTCCGGAAACCACAAAACAGACCTTCTCATTTTAAGAACAGAACATGAAACAGGGTTTTCAGGGCCATTTTAAAAACAAAAATTGGCAAAAATAAGTTTTGCAAACCTCACAAGATTTGCAACCTCACCATACTTTGGTTTTTTAATTTTGGAAAACGTTTTAGAACAACTTTGTGAGTTGCCAATTTAAGTGATTTTTATCCATTTTATTGGTTATATTCGAGTGCAAATTTTTAACCAAAGTTTTCATGCATGTATGAGATGAACACAACACCACAAACCTTTTAGGAGCAAAAGTGGGATGTTACACCTAGTCACCCAATTCTTCCTCCTGTGCCCGTAACCCATGTGCTGCTGCGGTTTGGTCCATGCCGCCTCCTCCTCTTCTAGATCTTGGGGCTCAAGCCCCGTATGTTGGCGGGCAATCTGAAACGCGCGGTCCAGCAACAATGCCTATCTCTGCAAAGCAGAACCATGTGGAAATGGCAGGGGGACGTGCACTTCATCCACCTTTAAGGTGGTGAAACGCTAGGGGAAGCTATGCCCACAGTGGTTGTCACGGTCAACTCTCATAAAACCAAAATATAACAAATAATTTAAATAAACTCTATTAGGCCCCTGACATGACTTTCATTTAGAAAGTTTAGAGTCTTAGATGTAGCAATTTCAGTGATAAGACTGCCACAACAAATTGTGCTAGTTGAATGACTCTGCTGGCGGTGAAAGTGCATGATGAGGAGTGTACACTTAGGGTCTATGTTCACTTATTAGGGTCTATGTTCATCACATCATTCTTCCAATGACATGACTCCGTTATTAATAACATCCAATGTTCACGATCAGGAAACCTTGATCATCTGTTAATCAACGAGCTAGTTAAACGAGATGCATTACTAGGAACTCTTGTTTGTTTATTAGACACACCTGTATCAACGCTTCTGGTAAATACAATTCTAGCATGAGAAATAAACGTTTATCATAAACAAGGAATAAGATAATAATCACTTTATTATTGCCTCTCGGGTATATTCCCTTCAGTTTCCATCTTCTTAAGGTTATCCATGGTAGCCGTAACCCGGGGCACGGTGGTTTCCTCATCGATGACCATACTTTCTCTTAGGCATCTAAGCCCGAATTAAGATCTGGGGCTCTAATACCAATTGACAGGATCAAATGGGCACCTAGAAGGGGGGTTGATACGTCCATTTTGCATCACTATTTTATATCATAATTTTCTGTTATTCATCGATATATTTTATGTTATGATGCATCTCTTATGTTATTTTATCTTATTTTGCATGTTTCATAATTTTTAAAGAATAAACTCCGGGACCAGAAATCTGATGGAAAAAACACCGTCGAGATACCATATTTCAGAAGATCAGAAGAAGAAGGGGGCCATCCGGGGTGTCTTAGAAGTCCAGAGGAGGAGTCCATCCAGAAGGAGAGCCAGAGGGGGGGGCACCAGGGGCCCACACCATGGGGTGGCACGTGTTGGAACGCATAGATATAAACAAAACTTTTTCTACACGGTACTTCCAAGATCTAGCCGAGGTAGAAGGCCACAAGGATTACCAGTTGATTATCGATGAAGCCCCCCCTCTTCCAAGGGTCGCACGTGTGCGGATTATCGATGAAGCACGTCGATGCAGTGTAGTCCCATGATCCGATCTAGCCGATCCAATCCCGCGATCGTCGAAGTGCTGAACGTACAACACCTCTGCCGGTATCCACACGTACGAGGAGGAGCTCCGACGGCGGACTGCTAGGTCCGGTGCGGCGGCTGGACTGAGTGGGGCTAGGGTTCCCAATGCATTGGAGTGGAATAACGTGGCCCGTGGGCAACCCGTGCCCCTCTTTATATAGAGAGTGGGAGTGGGACTCACAACGCTTGTGGCCCATTCCCTCTGCGAGTCCAACTCATTAATCCAGTCCATTTCCGGTTTAGGTCTAACCCGGCCAATATATTTGCTCCCGCTCTTAAGTGTGCGACCCTTCAGCCTCATGGAGACTTGGACACGATTGGAGTACGACTCCCAATTGATCAATCGGTAGCGGCTCCTAGCAGAACGTGCCGACTCCCAAGTGCAATAGAGTCATGACGACATACCTTTCAATGTGACTTTCATCTGAGTCCCTTTGCCTCACGATATACCTTGTCAAACTATACGCGAATTATTGTCATCCCTTAAATAGCTCAACTTTCTTCTCGGTCCGTGATATATGATTCATCTCACTAACTCTTAGTCAACAGACTCAGTTAACACTTAACCGAGTCACGCATGGCCATGCTTCCGGAATCATATCACTCGAGAGGGCCCAGAGAATATCTCTCCAGTCGGAGGGGCAAAATCCCATCTTGATTATCCACATCACGCAGCTTGCTTGTCATTCGACCCGAACTCTGCCTTTATTACTGCCTTGTCACGGAACAACGTTTTACAGAACCTAAGTCGGTGATTCACAACTCGTATTGTGCGGTAACCTCAGGTCTAAGGATTACATTGATTGAGACATGCAAATGACGACTTGCTCGTTGCATCTCAATATGGGTCAATCCGACTTGCTAAACTCTTTAGCCGAGTCTGTGAACGTTGGAATGGCATCGCCATTCCCATGACAAGTGGAACCGAGTCATCAGCCAACACTCACATTAGTCTAGGGTGTGTGTCCAGCACAACCTTAATGACCAAGGACAATTTAGCATGAACAACATGAATACATAGTTCCACAATCGAATCACATATTCAATGACATATATCAGATGTTCAAAACAAGGACAACTTTATGAATACATTTGGAATTGCATCATACATGATTGCCTCTAGGGCATATTCCCAACAGTCTCCCACTTGCAGTAGAGTCAATCATCTCGACATCATATGCCTAGGCATCGAATTCCCAAACCTCTCATGTGCTTCTCATGCTTTGGCTGTGGTAGCACGTTTGTCAACGGATCTGCAATGTTTGCATCCGTGTGTACTTTGCATAACTTGATATCACCTTGTTCGACAAACTGGCGAATGAGGTGGTAACGCATGAGTATATGTTTGTTCTTCTGGTGTTGTCTAGGTTCCTTGGCTTGTGCGATAGCACCATTGTTGTCACAATATACATCCAATGGATTGGACGCGCCCTCAACCACACCAAGATCCATCAGGAGGTTCCTGATCCAAACAACTTTCTTTGCAGCCTTCGAGGCAGCAATATACTTAGCTTCTGTCGTAGATGCAGACACGGTATCTTGCTTGGAACTCTTCCAGCTCACAGCCCCTCCGTTCATTACGAACACGTATCGAGATTGCGAACGAGAATCATCTGAGTCGGTGAGATAATTTGCATCCGTGTAACCCTTTACACTGAATTCCTTATCACCTCCATAAACTAGGGACATTTCCTTAGTTCTTCTCAAGAACTTAAGGATGTTTTTAACCGTTGCCCAGTGGGTTTCGCCAGGGTCAGCCTGGTATCCGCTCGTTACACTTAGAGCATAGGAAACATATGGCCTAGTACAAATCATGGCATACATGATGGATCCGATTGCCGAAGCATACGGGATCACACTCATCCGAGTTCGCTCATTAGTCGTCGAAGGACACCGAGTCTTGCTAAGTTTTACACCATGGGACATCGTTAAGAACCCCTTCTTAGACTCTTCCATTTTGAAATTTTTCAAAACTTTGTCCAGATATGTACTCTGACTCAATCCAATGAGCCGCCTTGATCTATCTCTATAGATCCTAATTCCCAGTATGTAAGTCGTCTCACCCAAATCTTTCATTGAGAAACTCCTTTCCAATGATTCTTTGGTTTCTTGCAACATCATGACATCATTTCCTACCAGTAATATGTCGTCCACATATAAGATTAGAAAATTTACTTTGCTCCCACTAAACTTCTTGTATAAACAAGAATCATGATCGCTCTTGATGAAGCCAAACGATTTTACTACCTCATCAAAGTGAATGTTCCAACTCCGAGATGCTTGCTTCAACCCATAAATGGATTTCTGAAGTTTGCATACCTTGTCAGCATTAGCTGGATCAACAAAACCTTCGGGTTGTATCATATACACGTCCTCAGTTATATTTCCATTAAGGAAAGCCGTCTTGACATTCATCTACCATATCTCATAGTCGAAATAGGCTGCTATGGCTAACATGATCCAAACTGACTTAAGCATCGCTACGGGCGAGAAGGTCTCGTCGTAGTCAGCTCCTTGAACCTGTCGGAACCCCTTCGCCGCAAGTCGTGCTTTATAGACGCAAATATTTCCATCCATATCAGTTTTCTTCTTAAAGACCCATTTGCACTCGACGGGTCTTGCACCGTCAGGCAGATCAACCAAATTCCAAACTTGATTTTCATCCATGGACTTTAACTCGGATCTCATGGCTCCAAGCCATGACTCGGAATCAGATCCCACCATCTCTTCCAAATAAGTTGCCGGCTCCTTACTGTCTAACAGTAAAACATCACGAGCATTTTGTAATCTGGCAGATCTCCGTGGTTCAGGTGCTGTCACCGGCGTAGGTACCACGACTGGCTCAGCCTCCAAGGCCCTCGCCGACTCGCCCCTAGCCGGTTCCTCTCGAATTTCTTCGAGTTGCACTGTGCTCCCACTGACTCCCCGACTGAGAAACTCTTTCTCAAGGAAGACACCGTTCCGAGCAACAAACACTTTCCCTCTTCTTGGTTGTAGAAGTAGTACCCCAAGGTTTCTCTCGGATACCCCACGAAAATACACTTATCCGACTTGGGCGTGAGCTTGTCCGACTGAGTCGCTTGACAAATGCTTCATAACCCCAAATCTTAAGAAAAAACAAACTTGGCCTTTTGGCAGTCTACATCTCATGTGGTGTCTTCTCTACTGACTTTGATGGTACTCTGTTTAGTGTGAACGCTGCAGTTTCTAGACAATAACCTCAAAATGATAAAGGTAGATCTGTCCGACTCATCATTGATCGTACCATGTCCAACAAGGTCCGATTTCTCCGTTCCGATACACCGTTGCTCTGCGGTGTACCCGGCGGAGTGAGTTGAGGAACTATTCCACAACTCTTTAGATGGTCATCAAACTCATGGCTCATGTACTCGCCTCCACGGTCCGACCGTAGAAACTTTATTTTCTTGCCGAGTTGATTTTGTACCCCACTCTGGAATTCCTTGAATTTCTCAAAATCTTCCGACTTGTGTTTCATTAAATAGATATATCCATACCTACTCAAATCATCAGTGAAGGTAATGAAGTACTCATAACCACCTCTGGATGTCGTGATTATTGGACCATATACATCACTATGTATTAGTTCCAACAAGTCGGACGCCCTTTCACAACTCCTTGCAAAAGGTTTCTTGGTCATTTTGCCTAGTAGGCATGGTTCACATGTCTCGAATGACTCTAAGTCGAACGAAGTTAGAAGTCCATCATCATGGAGCTTCTTCATGCGCTTCCAACTTATATGACCAAGCGAACAATGCCAAAAATAAGTCATATTTAGATCATTTGGTTTCAACCTTTTCACATTTATATTATAGACTGATTCACTATCAAGATTCAAAATAAATAACCCGTCCTGAACGGGTGCAAAGCCATGAAACGTATCTTTCAAATATAAAGAACAACCATTATTCTTAATATTCGACTCATAACCTTGTTTCATCAAACATGACGCGGAAATAATATTTCGACTAAGCACTGGAACATAATAAAAATTATTCAGCTCCATTAAAAATCCTGAAGGTAAGTAAAGTTGCATCGTGCCGACTTCCAACGCATTGACTCTCGCCTTGTTGCCAACCCGAATATGAACCTCTCCTCTTGCCACGCTCCTAGTTCTTACTAGTCCCTGCAATGAGTTGCATATGTGAATAGCGGATCCGGTATCATATACCCAAGAACTATTAGGTGCATCAGCAAGATAAATGTCTATAACATTGCACACAAGCGTACCTGAGTTGGAAGTCACACCTCCACTCTTGGCTCTGTCAGCCAAATACTTGGTGCAGTTCCTCTTCCAGTGGCCATCCTGCTTGCAATAGAAGCAATTGGCTCTCGCTGTAGGAGATAGCTTAGTCTTTGAGGAAGCGCTCTGGACAGGGTCATGAGCGTTGTCTCCTGACTTATCCTTCTTCTTCTTGGTCCAAGAACTCTTCTTGAAATTAGCCTTATTCTGCACCATCAACACTTGACTGGCGCCTTTCTTGAGATCAGCCTCTACCATTTTGAGCATCCCATGTAATTCATCCATACCATGCATATGGTAGTTCAAAATGAACGGACCATACGCACTAGGAAGAGAGTTCAGAATTATATCAGTAGCGAACTCTTCGTTAATTGGGAAGCCCAGCCTATCTAGAGACTGCACGTAACCAGTCATCTTGATTACATGCGGACTCAGTGAATCGCCATTTTTTAGCTTACATCCTAGCAAAGCTTGAGAGACTTGATACCTCTCGGTCTTTGCCTGAGTCTGGAACATACTTTTGAGGCTTTCGATCATATCGTAGGCCTCAACATTCTTGAACTGCTGCTAAAAATCCGGTTCCATGTGTGCAAGCATAAGACAGCTAATTTCCGTAGACTCATCTCTAGTCTTACGGTAGACATTCATGACAGCGACAGTCGCATCATCATCAGGCTCATCTGGAAGTGGAGTTTCTAGAACATGTTCTTTCTTGTCATGCTTGAGGACTATCCTCAGATTACGATACCAGTTGGTGAAATTAGTTCCATTAAGCTTATCTTTCTCTAGGATTGACCTCAACGCAAAAGTGGACAACTGAGAAAGGTTGCTAGGTGCCATTGATCTACAACAGAAAATACGCAAAACACTTAAGACATGTATTCATAAAAGAGCAGGCATATTAAACGATTTAATACTTATGCTCCCACTAGAACCAACACCCCTCCGATGGCTTCTAAGTGATTCAAGATCCTAAATAAGCAAGCCGACTAGTGAGATTTAGCATCACCGCTAGCCGTCAAGTGATCTAGGTAGGCAACACCTTGCCAATCGTATCCAATACGACTCTTGTTAGTCGGGTGGCATCACATGCCCCGGCTCCCAACCTACCTCGCCTCGAGCCCCACAACCGTTGTAATGGACTCGTCTAGCTTACCAAGTGCTTCCGCTGTAAGAGTCCGACTCAAAACCCCCCTAACCGGAAAGAATTGGTAGCACCTCAATTTTATGAGCCCAATATCAGGAATGTCCGACTTGTGATGGTGCAACACTGGCGGGGCGACCGACTAGACCTTCTTTGAGGGATTAAAATCTACCAACTATCTAAATAGAGGTAAAAAGAGACATAAAAATAACACAAATAAAGCAATTATAATGTGAAATGGTATGGCTCTCTTCATGGCGATCTCCATCTCCACAAAGCTTGTAAGTCGACTCGTGCCAACTCTTATCACGTGCCATCTTACTCCATGTAGCCGACTTGTACATCGACTTGCATGTCATCCGGGTTCTCCAACAAGCTACACTAGCTAGTAAATGAAAAATTACATAGAGAATCCGACACACATGCCGTTATACAATAAAATGACAGCACCTAGGCTCAAGCCGGCTGACAAAAAACATGATACGCATATCACGTATGGATTACACACATCACATGCACATAAGCCATACCATTCACAACATCCTGCAAAAACAAGTTATGCATAGAAACGATATCTACCGGTGTTGCGAAACTCGTAACGACATCTAAGGCGCTACGACAGGGCGAAGCCGGCGGTCCCGCTTCGATCTCATCTGCATTCCGAACATGGATTTCTTCATCGGATAAAACAATTTTACCCAAATCTGATCAGTATTCCGATTCGACCAAACTCTTTGATCTTCGATCACCGCAATTGGATTTATGTGTCACGGTATACCCCGATGGCGGAAACCGACCAGTAGGGGTAAGTTGTTCCACGACCTTAGCAGTATGATCACGGAAACTAGATCATCCATTAACCCCCGAGTACGATTGATCCAATCAATCTTGTACAAAACCGATCTATCTTATAGAACGACCACCAAAACAACAATTAGATCCAATCTAACGCTAACTACATATCACATATGTGCAGATCACGGGCCTAAAACCAGAAGCTACCGCTCTGGTACCACTGTTGGAACGCGTAGATATAAACAAAACTTTTTCTACGCGGTACTTCCAAGATCTAGCCGAGGTAGAAGGCCACAAGGATTACCACTAGACGCGCAGGTGCGGATTATCGATGAAGCACGACGATGTAGTGTAGTCCCACAATCCGATCCAGCCGATCCAATCCCGCGATCGTCGAAGTGTTGAACGTACAGCACCTCTGCCGGTATCCACACGTACGAGGAGGAGCTCCGACGGTGGACATTCTAGGTCCGGTGCGGCGGCTAGACTGAGTGGGGCTAGGGTTCCCAACGCATGAGAGTGGAATAACGTGCCCCCTGGGCAACCCGCGCCCCTCTTTATATAGCAAGTGGGAGTGGGCCTCACAACGCTTGTGGCCCATTCCCTCTGTGAGTCCAACTGACTAATCCAGTCCATTTCCGGTTCAGGTCTAACCCGACCAATATATTTGCTCCCGCTCTTAAGTGTGCGACCCTGCAGGCTCATGGCGACTTGGACACGATTGGAGTCCGACTCCCAATCGATCAATCGGTAGCGGCTCCTAGAAGAACGTGCCGACTCCCAAGTGCCATAGAGTCATGATGACATACCTTTCAATGTGACTTTCATCTGAGTCCCTTTTGCCTCACGATATACCTTGTCGAACTATACGCGAATTATCGTCATCCCTTAAATAGCTCAACTCTCTTCTCGGTCCGTGATATATGATTCATCTGACTAACTCTTAGTCAACAGACTCAGTTAACACTTAACCGAGTCGTGCATGGCCATGCTTCCGGAATCATATCACTCGAGAGGGCCCAGAGAATATCTCTCCAGTCGAAGGGGCAAAATCCCATCTTGATTATCCACATCACGCAACTTGCTTCTCATTCGACCCGAACTCTGGCTTTATAACTGCCTTGTCACGGAACAACGTTTAACAGAACCTAAGTCGGTGATTCACAACTCGGATTGTGCGACAACCTCAGGTCTAAGGATTATATTGATTGAGACATGCAAATGACGACTTGCTCGTTGCATCTCAATATGGGTCAGTCCGACCTGCTAAACTCTTTAGCCGAGTCTGTGAACGTTGAAATGGTATCGCCATGCCCATGACAAGTGGAACCAAGTCATCAGCCAACACTCACATTAGTCTAGCGTGTGTGTCCAGCACAACCTTAATGACCAAGGACAATTTAGCATGAACACCATGAATACATAGTTCCCAATCGAATCACATATTCAATGACATATATCAGATGTTCAAAACAAGGATGACTTTATGAATACATTGGGAATTGCATCATACATGATTGCCTCTAGAGCTCCCCCTAGCCGCGCCAACAGGTGGTGTGGCCACCCTGGCCCACCCCTGGTGGATATTTTTGGCGTACTTGGCCCCGAGGGAACCCTAAGCCTCATATGATCGTCGAAGAATTATTCCGCCGCCGCCTCGGGGCGGAAAACACCCGAGAGAGCAAAGCTCTCTAGCAGGGAGAAATCTGCTCGGGAAATTCCTCTCCGAAGAGGGGAAATCACCGCCGTCATCACCGTCAGCACTCCGGGCATCATCAAGATCGTCATCATCATCACCATCATCATCATCATCACCATCACCCTCATCATCCACCGTCATCCCTCTGTAACAATTAGGGGCCTCTATCGTTGTTTTACATTAGATCTCTCTCCCGGTGTGGATTACTTGTTAGTAGTTGATGCTTGTGAGATTTATCGGTGTTTGCACTTTATGACAAGATTGTTATCATCCGTTATATCACCTCTGATTATGATCCATATGATGTCTTGTGAGTAGTTCGTGTTGTTCTTGAGGACATGGGAGAAGTCAAGTTGTTAGTAGTGAAGTAATGTTGAATAATATTTAATGTTTGATATTTAAGTTGTGGTGTTATTCTCCTAGTGGTGTCATGTGAACGTAGACTACATGATACTTCACCATTTATGGGCCTAGGGGAATGCATCGTGTATTTGGCTACTAATTGTGGGGTTTCCGGAGTGATAGAAACCTAAACCCCCGTTAGGAAACCATTACAGGAGGGAGCGTAGGATCCCGGAGTTTAAAGTTGTGGTTAGATTTATTTCTTAATTACTTTCTTGTAGTTGCGGATGATTACAAGGGGTATAATTACAAGTATGTATTAGTCTTGGATGGGGCGGTACATTAGCATAGGTTCACCCACACAACACTTATCAAAACACCTAAGATTATTCAGCTGCATGGAACAAAAGCACTTGACAGTAACCTCCCGTGTGTCCTCGAGAACGTTTGTTAATCATAAGTAAACCCACCAGCTTGTCCTTTGATGAAGAAAGGATTGGGCCATTTGATGCAATTATTACCACTGCATTTTATTTGCTCGCACTTTATTTATCTGCAATATCAAAAACCCCCTAGAAATCTATCTTTCAGTATTTATAGTTATTCCTTCATCGAAACTGCTTGTCAACACCTTCTGCTCCTTGTTGGGTTCGGCACTCTTATTTATCGAAAGTAGTACGATACACCCCCTATACTTGTGGGTCATCAAGACTATTTTCTAGAGCCGTTGCCGGGGAGTGAAGCGCTATTGGGAAGTGGAATTGATAAAGGAAGCTTCTGTTGTAAGTGTTGTTTTTATTATTGTCTACTACTTTATTATACGATGTTTGGATCTCCTTTTGAGTCCTTATTTGCGGGCACTGCAGCCACTGCTAGGGTAGTAAGTGATCCACCGCCTGATGATTTGGATCCTTACAAAGTACCTATAAAGATTGTTAAACATGTTAGGAATAACTGCTATTCAGGTGATGGAACTGTCCATCCTGGTGATCATATGCTCTTTTTACATGAATTACGCGAGTTGTTCAAGTGTGCAGGTATTACGATGAGTCAAGTGAAGAGGAAATTATTCTCTATATCATTGACAGGCCAAGCCACTGAATGGTTTAAACTGCTAAAAAATAGCCAGACTATTGGATGGAAGGAAATTGTGCCTCTCTTTTATTCTAAATTCTATCCTCCCAGTGAAATTCATAGAGATCGGAATTATATATATAAATTTTTTCCTCATGACGGAGAGAGTATTGCCCAAGCATGGGGGAGATTGAAGTTACTAATGCTCAAATGCCCCATTCATGAGCTCCCCACTAATATTGTTATTAATAATTTCTATGCAAGGCTTTCTCTTCATGATAAGAATTTGTTGGATGCTTCTTGTTCTGGATCATTTACACGTATGAAGGATGAAGCTAAATGGGATCTTCTTGACCGTATTCAAGAAAACACTGAAGGATGGAAGAATGACAAAGGTAAAAAGTCAGGTATAAATTATGATTATGAATGCACTAAAACTTTTATGTCATCCGATGATTTTCATAATGTTAGTATTGTTTATGGTCTTGATTCTCAAGTTTTTGCAAACTTATATAAGGCTTTTGCTTCTTATTTTGGTATTCCTAAAAAGGAATGGGACAAGTACCATGCTCCTTATAAAGATACTGTTAATTGTGTTACTGCTAGAGATATAGAAGTTCATACTGTTGATTCTATTGTGCCTGAACCTTATATTGAGAAAATGTCTTTTCCTGCTAAGGTAAAAGAACATTCTATGTTATCTAGTGTGGTTAATAAAAGTGCAAGGAAACCTGTAGAACCCGAGGAACAAATAACTGTAGAACCTACAGTAGCAATAGTAAAGGACATTGTTTCTGAAAATGTAGAAGAGGGACACATTATATTTTGTGAAGATGCTTCTAATATTGTCTCTCATCCTGGTAAATCTAGGAAACATAGTGCTCCTGTGCTATCTGTGAGGATAGGTGATCATTGCTATTATGGATTGTGTGATATTGGTGCTAGTTCTAGTGTTATTCCTTATGAGCTTTATAAGGAAATCATGCATGAAATTGGTTCTTGTGAACTTGAAGACATTGATGTGATTATTCAACTTGCTAATAGGGAAACTATTTCTCCGATTGGTATTGTTAGAGATGTGGAGGTCTTATGTGGTAAAACTAAATATCCTGCTGATTTTCTAGTACTAGGCACTTCTGCTAGTGAGACTTTTCCTATTATATTTGGTAGACCTTTCTTAAATACATGTGGTGCTGTTATTGATTGTAAAAAGGAGAAAATTCTTACAAAGTTTGATGGAGAGTCTTATGAATTTAATTTCTCCAAATTTTCTAAAGCGCCTTATGAAGCTGAATTACCTAATGAGAACTATAGAGTTGAACAATTGGATGCTACTCCTCTTGCTCCTAACAATCCTTTGCAAAAATACATGGAAGACCACGAAAGTGATGTCTTTAGGGAAGAAAGGAATGAAATTGACGAGATTTTCTTACATCAGCCAGCGATGCTGAAACATAATTTACCGGTGGAAGACTTGGGTACCACATTAGCACCCAAGGAGGATCCTATTTTGGATTTAAAGCCTTTCCCTGACAATCTTAAATATGCTCATATTGATGATAAGTAATTATATCCTGTTATTATTAGTTCTAAACTTTCTGGTAAAGAAGAGGAGAGATTATTGGGAATATTGAAGAAACATAGAGGTGCTATTGGTTATACTCTTGATGATTTGAAGGGGATTTCTCCTCCTATATGTCAACATGATATTAATATTGAACCTGATGCAAAGCCAGTTGTTGAGCATCAACGCTGTTAAATCCTAAGATGAAGGATGTGGTAAGAAATGAGGTATTGAAACTCCTTGATGCTGGTATTGTTTATCCTATTGCTGATAGTAGATGGGTTAGTCCTGTGCATTGTGTCCCTAAGAAAGGAGGGATGACTGTTGTGCCAAATGAAAATAATGAACTTATTCCTCAAAGAGTAGTGGTTGGTTATAGGATGTGTATTGATTTTAAGAAAGTTAATAAGGTTACTAAGATAGATCATTATCCTTTGCCTTTTATTGATCAAATGTTAGAAAGGTTGTCTAAGAAAACTCATTTCTGCTTTCTTGATGGTTATTTTGGGTTCTGTCAAATTGCTGTTAGGAAGCCTGATCAAGAGAAAACAACTTTCACTTGTCCTTTTGGAACCTATGCTTATAGATGTATGTCTTTTGGTTTATGTAATGCTCCTGCTACTTTTCAAAGATGCATGTCTGCTATCTTTCATGGTTTTGTGAAGAAATTGTGGAAGTCTTCATGGACGGTTTCTCCGTCTATGGAACTTCTTTTGATAATTTTTTGCAGAATCTTGATAAAGTTTTGTGGAGATGTGAGGAGACTAATCTTGTTCTTAATTGGGAGAAATGCCATTTTATGGTTAATGAAGGAATTGTTCTTGGACATAAAATTTCTGAAAGAGGTATTGAAGTTGATAGAGCTAAAGTTGAAGCTATTGAGAAAATGCCCTGTCCCAGTGATGTTAAAGGTATTCGTAGTATTCTTGGTCATGCTGGTTTCTATAGAAAGTTTATTAAAGTTTTCTCTAAAATATCAAAGCCTCTTACTAATCTTCTTCAAAAAGATGTACCTTTTTATTTATGAAGATTGTAAAGAAGCTTTTGAAATTTTAAAGAAGGCTTTAATATCGGTCCCTATTGTTCAACCACCTGATTGGAATTTACCATTTGAAATTATTTGTGATGCTAGTGATTATGCTGTAGGTGCTGTTCTTGGACAGCGGATAGATAATAAGTTAAATGTTATTCATTATGCTAGTAAAACTCTTGATGCTGCTCAAAAGAATTATGCTACCACTGAGAAAGAGTTCCTAGCTATAGTTTTTGCTTGTGATAAATTTCGGCAGTATATTGTTGATCCTAAAGTTACTATTCATACTGATCATGCTGCTATTAAGTACCTTATGGAAAAGAAAGATGCTAAGCCTAGTCTTATTAGATGGCTGCTTCTCTTACAAGAGTTTGATTTACATAGTGGATAGGAAGGGTGCTGAAAATCATGTTGCTGATAATTTGTCTAGATTAGAAAATATCTCTGATGACCCTATTCCCGTTAATGATAGTTTTCCTAATGAATAGTTAGCTGCAATAAAAGTGAGCTTTCAAGAGAGTCCATGGTATGATGATTATGCTAACTTTATTGTTTCCAAGTATTTGCCTCCTACCTTTACAGCTCAGCAAAGAAGAAAATTCTTCTGTGATTTGAGGCATTATTTTTGGGATGACCCACACTTATATAAAGAAGGTGTTGATGGTATTATGCGAAGATGTGTTCCTGAAAATGAACAACAAGAGATATTGAGAAAATGTCATAGTAGTGATTATGGAGGACATCACGCTGGAGATAGAACTGCACATCTTGTGATCAATGTCAAAGGGTTGGAAATATTTCTAGACGTAATGAAATGCCTATGAATTATTCTCTTGTTATTGAACCGTTTGATTGTTGGGGTTTTGACTTTATGGGCCCTTTCCCTCCTTCAAAAGGCTACACTCATATTCTTATTGTTGTTGATTATGTTACTAAATGCGTAGAAGCTATACCTACTAAAAGTGCTGATGGTGAAACCTCATTAAAAATGCTTAAGGATATTATTTTCCCTAGGTTTGGTGTGCCCAGATATCTTATGACTGATGGGGGTTCTCATTTTATTCATGGTGGTTTTAGAAAGACTCTTGCTAAATATGATGTTAATCATAGAATTGCCTCACCCTATCATCCTAAAACTAGTGGGCAAGTATAATTATCAAATAGAGAGATCAAATCTATCTTGCAAAAGACTGTTAACAAATCTAGAAAAAAATGGGCTAAGAAATTAAATGATGCTCCGTGGGCTTATAGAACTGCTTATAAAAATCCCATGGGCATGTCTCCTTATACAATGGTTTATGGGAAAGCTTGTCACTTTCCCCTAGAATTAGAACACAAAGCTTATTGGGCAGTGAGAGACCTAAACAGAGATTTTAAACTTGCTGGTGAGAAAAGGTTGCTTGACTTAAGCTCTTTAGATGAATGGAGGAGTGAAGCATATGAAAATGCTAAGCTCTTTAAAGAGAAAGTTAAAAGGTGGCATGATAAGAGATTTATTAAAAGAGAATTTCATGTTGGTGAGGAAATGCTCTTGTATAGGTCTCGTCTCAGATTTTTTGCAGGAAAATTACTCTCGAGATGGGAAGGACCTTTTGTTATCGAAGAGGTATATTGTTCGGGGGCAATTAAAATTGTTTCCCTCAAAGACATTTCTTCACAAGTGGTGAATGGCCAAAGACTCAAGCATTATATTTCTGGAGATCCTTATAATGAAAATGTTGATTGTATTCGAGCCATGATCCCGGAGGAATTTGTTAAGAAGCATATTTCAGAAACTGCAGAGTCAGTTTTCTAAAGGTATCAGTTTTGGTAAGAAAACTTCCGCGAAACATCTTCCAACTTTTATTTTTACTGTTTTTGGAAAATATGAAAAATTATGACCCGGAAACGAGAGGGAGACGGAGCCCGGAGGCTCCACACCATGGGGTGGCGCGAGACCACCCCTGGCCGCGCCAGCCCATGGTGTGGGCGCCCCGGAGCCCCTCTCCGACTCGTTTTCGACCTGGACTTTCCTTTTGTTATGAAACTTATATAATCCCCCGGACCCCCCGAGGTCTATATATCGTTTTCTCGTCGTGTTTCTGTTTCGAGCTGTTTCTGCCAGGATCTGTTTTCGGCTGTAGAAGCATCATGGTCTCCGCCAACGACAACATGGGAAAGGGACCAAACGAAGATGATATCCAAGACCTGGAGCCAGAGGAGGAGGTCAAGGGTGGAGCTGAAGGAGATGTAGAAGAAAACCCACGAGTGCGTCCACGCGCCACCGCCACAAGCATTAGAGTGGTGGCTAATCCCTTGAAGCTCAAGAGAGGCGCGCGGATGAGCACCGGAGGGAAGGTTCCACTTCACTCCCTAGCTTCGAGGACACCTGCTGTGGGCATCAAGAACTACTTCCACACATTAATTCATGATTATCAGTACAAAAAGGTGCCCCATAGGAATTTTCCCTCTATGTGGGATATGAATCGTTTGAACCGTGCAGATGAAGGAAGCTCTCAACCTAAGGAAGAGTGGGGGGAAAATCTTGGTGGCTGGGATTCACAGTCTGACAGGCATGCAAACTGTATTGATCGCAATACGGAGGTGATGCGTATGCTTATGTTCGCGATTGAAGATCTGAAGAAATCAATTGATAAACTCATAGATAAGGATTCACCACCACCACCGAAGAATTGATTTGTCATTGGTATTGGCATCCTCTTGGTTTGTTCCAAGCTTGGGGGGACTGCTGCGGTATCATATCACTATCTTTCATCTTTTTTACCTTTTCAGTAGAGTCATATCATGAGTAGAGACGTTATCATATAGGATGGTTTGCAGTATGGAAGTGTCTCTCCTTAGTTGGTTATCGTTGTATCCCTTGGTGTGAGTTGCCGGTTTGAAATATTAATGAGAAGTTTCATCATTTACTTTATGCACACATTATTTTAGTTTTCAATTTCTGTCATATGGTTGAGCTTGTTGTTAGTATTTGGTATCACTCTGGATATCATCAAGTTAATCTATTTGGTTTTGGCAAACTTAGCTTGGGTCAGTAGAAATAATAATTTGAGATGCTATTATAAGAAAGAGGAATTTGCCTATTAGCTCATAAACTTAGTATTCACAAGTTAAGATCGCTTGGGATTTCAATGAAGATTGCATGATTGGTTTCATCATATGTATATTTGTTTGTTTTCCCTCAACTCTTATGCTTGCTACCCAACCTTGCTAGCCAAAAACCCTGTACTGAGAGGGAATGCTTCTCGTGCATCCAAACCTTAAACCCCAAATCCTTTCCATTTGTGTCCACCATACCTTCCTACATGTGGTATTTCACCTCCACTCCAGGTAAATTGCTCATGTTCTACCTTTAAAACTTTCAAATTACTCCTGTTTTGTGTTCCTGTTTTAGCTCATGAGGACGCAAATAGAGAATCTTTATCTCACTTGTTGATTGGACTCACACACCTGGACTAGTGGCTTCATCCGCTTATCCGAATGCTAGAAGAGCTGGCAGCGGGGTTCCCAGCCCCAAATAATAATACAAGTTCTCTTCACTCTTTCTGCCCCTGATTTATCAGTCAAAGCATAATTGTGTAAACAAAAGAGAAAGAGGGATGACCTTCTATACCAGTTGCGTCCTTCTATGGGAGCCGCTCTTGTGAGTCTAGTTGGCTTGTGACGTACTGTATTTTCTATTTTCCATTAGTTGACATAAGCATACACCTATCTCAAAATTTAGACACTCCTCCACGGTTTGTGATTGTTGGCAGGCACCCGAGGATTCGGTTAGCTATGGTTTGTGTAAGATGGATGGGAGGAGTGTCATGCATTTTATACATCTGTTTATTAAAATAAAAGCTCTAGCACATGAGTGATCAATGCTTCCCTCTGCGAAGGGCCTATCTTTTACTTTTATGTTGAGTCAGTAAACCTACTTCTTTCTGTCTCCGGCAAGCATTTGAGTTGTTGTGATCACACCATCTATATGTTGATTTATTCAATCATGTTTTCTATCCTTGTTTGTTTAGCACATGCTTTATTATCTGAATGAATATTACTTTGAAACCTATGAATCATTGTAAAAGAGTTGTTATAATTAAACATGTTAATCTCTACAATATAAACCTTGTTATAAAGACTTCACCTAAGATAAGTATGATATCAAATGTTCTCTGACCAAGAACAAAGTTTGCCATCACCAATTTTGGTTCTCTCTTTTGTATCTTTGTTTATGACTCCCATTACTCGTTTCAAGTTAAGTTATATGAGAGGAAGTTGCTGTCTATAATGATTGGTGCATAGATAAATATGATGCTTCTTGTCCGTATTTTATTTATCGACTCTTCACTCCATAAACCTGTGGTCATGTTTACTGAGTTCAGTTTCGGTTGGGGACCAGCGAGGTCTAAGCTTGGGGGGGAGTTGATACGTCCATTTTGCATCACTATTTTATATCATAATTTTCTGTTATTCATCGATATATTTCATGTTATGATGCATCCCTTATGTTATTTTATCTTATTTTGCATGTTTCATAATTTTTGGAGAATAAACATCGGGACCAGAAATCTGATGGAAAAAACACTGTCGAGATACTATATTTCAGAAGATCAGAAGAAGAAGGGGGACATCCGGGGTGTCTTAGAAGTCCAGAGGAGGAGTCCAGCCTGAAGGAGAGCCAGAGGGGGCCACCAGGGGCCCACACCATGAGTTGGCGCGCCCCTGGCCGCGCCACCAGGTGGTGTGGCCACCCTGGCCCACCCCTGGTGGATATTTTTAGCGTACTTGGACCCGAGGGAACCTTAAGCCTCATACCATCGTCGAAGAATTATTCCTCCGCCGCCTCGGGGCGGAAAACACCCGAGAGAGAAAAGCTCTCTGACAGGGAGAAATCTGCTGGGGAAATTCCTCTCCGAAGAGGGGAAATCACCGCCATCGTCACCGTCATCACTCCGTGCATCATCAAGATCGTCATCATCATCACCATCACCCTCATCATCTACCGTCATCATGCTGTAACAATTAGGAGCCTCTATCGTTGTTTTACATTAGATCTCTCTCCCGATGTGGATTACTTGTTAGTAGTTGATGCTTGTGAGATTTATCGATGTTTGCACTTTATGACAAGATTGTTATCATCTATTATATCACATCTGATTATGATCCATATGATGTCTTGTGAGTAGTTCGTGTTGTTCTTGAGGACATGGCAGAAGTCAAGTTGTTAGTAGTGAAGTAATGTTGAATAATATTTAATGTTTAATATTTAAGTTGTGGTGTTATTCTCCTAGTGGTGTCATGTGAACGTCGACTACATGACACTTCACCATTTATGGGCCTAGGGGAATGCATCGTGTATTTTGCTACTAATTGTGGAGTTGTCGGAGTGACAGAAACCTAAACCCCCATTAGGAAACCATTACACGAGAAAGTGTAGGATCCCGAAGTTTAAAGCTGTGGTTAGATTTATTTCTTAATTACTTTCTTGCAGTTGCGGATGCTTGCAAGGGGTATAATCACAAGTATGTATTAGTCTTGGATGGGACGGTACGTTAGCATAGGTTCACCCACACAACACTTATCAAAACACCTAAGATTATTCAGCTGCATGGAACAAAAGCACTTGAAAGAAACCTCCCGTGTATCCTCCAGAACGTTTGTTAATCATAAGTAAACCCACCGGCATGTCCTTTGTTGAAGAAAGCATTGGGCCATTTGCTGCAATTATTACTACTGCATTTTATTTACTCGCACTTTATTTATCTGCAATATAAAAAACCCCTACAAATCTATCTTTCAGTATTTACAGTTATTCCTTCATCGAAACTGCTTGTCAACACCTTCTGCTTCTCGTTGGGTTCGACACTCTTATTTATCGAAAGTACTACGATACACCCCCTATACTTGTGGGTCATCAGGCGTGAATAGGTGCAACCTCCAAATTTTAATATTTTTTTATTTTAGCTTGACACAAAGGTAAATTATCGAGATATGCAATTTACCTATATGACAAGGATTACACTAAGAAAGAAGCAAGCACAAAGTAAAGCTAAAGGATAGAAGGAATCAAAGTAGAAGAACTTGGAAACAAGGATGTATTCCCGAGTTCCTCCTTTTTAGGGGAGTACGTCTCGTTTGAGGGGTGTGAGTTTCTCCACAAAGGCCTACTCAATGCCATAAAGCCCTCACCCTATTCTCTGATGAACCTCGCCACAAAGGTCTAGTTCACCTTCCACTATTGGAATCCTTCAAGGAGGAATCCAGTGCCTTTACAATGAGCTTGGGGGCACACACCCACAACTAGATTGGGGGCTCCCAAAATCACCACGAATCTGTTACAAGAAACACAAGTGAGTAACAAGATGCCTATGTTTTCCACAAGGAAACCCTAGGCTCGGATCCCTCAAGTGAATGAGGGTGAAATTAAGAACTTCTTGGTGAAGATGTAGATCAGGCCTTCTCCTTCAATCCTCCGAAGATCAACAATTTTGGGTGGAGGGATTGGAAGATCTCTTTCTTTTGGTGAGCTCAACAATGGTGGACTTGCTTTTCTGGATGAGCTGCCTTGGGTTGAAGATTGAGTGGAGTATTTATACCCCTCTCCCAAATCTAGCCATTGCTGAACAACTAACACCGGAGTCTTCGGCCAGGGCCGGAAACTTCCAAAGTTTCCGGGCTGACTCCGGGATACTCCCGAGAGGCCATTTGTGAGTTACACCAAGTCGCAGAGCAAATAGAATGGAGTCTCTATGGATACTCCAGCCATACTCCGGAGGGGGCATAAGCGAGTTTCACCAAAACACTGAAATAAGAGACCAGAATCTCTGGTTGCCCAGAGACCGGATACTCCAGAGTTTCACACCGGAGTCACCGACTTTCATAGACAGGCAACATCTTGCTTTTTGAGTGCAATGCTTTCAAGGAACATTTACCTAATGCACTTGTATCACTCGACATAGAATTAGATAATCACCAGTGCTGTTGTCTAACACACAAAACCAAACTAGGGGTAAATAAAATGTTCTTTCACCTTGATTCACGTTATTTTATTTTGCAGGCTGCGAAAGTGGTAAGAGTGGACATTTTTCAGTTTTTATGCATGCTAATTCTTAGTGCAACATACACCTTCCTCTAAAAAAAAAGGTTTTTGTCATAATTTTGACATGCCAATGATTGTTAGTTTGACCTTGCGGCTCTATTAGTCCGGTTCTTACCTATAAATGGATTTACTTATGAAGTGATTACCAATTTTATGTTTGTAGTTATAAGGGTTATATCGTTCTGTTCTCGTACATGGAAATGCATAGTTGCCTTCATTACTATTTTTCTGGTGGGCCAATTGGAGGATTAAGCCGCTCTGTCATCATGCCTAATTGACTTCCCATGATTGAAGAGAAGGGTGTACGCAGTGTTTGTTTTCCGCTAGAAATTTCATAGGAGTTTAGTAACATCAAATATGTATTCTGTGGAACTTTGTGTCATGTTATTTGCATAACAAAATGTGTTTTCCAAATTTATAGGGCAATGTGGGCTTATTGTCTTTGTGTGTTTCTCTTTGATGTAAATAAATAATTTCTTTACATTGTCCGAATCGGATTTGCCATAGTCCCCCATATATATGTATCAGGATGATAAACGTACATAGATGAAACCCAGTTTCAAAGTGATAAACCATATATAGATGAACACATGGATGTCAAAGAAAAAGGAAGCCCGTGGAATTAGATATTTACGATAGCTAAAGACCTATGGTTGAATTCCTCAAAACTAATTCTTGCAGGGATCGAACAATTCCTAAATTGTAACCTGGTCGTAAAAAAAAGGTAAGCTAACTGGATTATGCTTGACTTTGGTGCTAGATTGTTACAGTTTCTTTTGGGGCCATATCGATACATGTATGCTTATGTTATATGTGGCTTGCTATAATATTAGAGAGAAAAAAATGAAGATGCAGGTGTATTTTGGGAAAACAAACAAACTACACTCCAATAAAAGTAGGAGAACGAAAGAAATTATCCAATAAGTCAAAACGGCGCAGCGAAGCGTGCCCTCTCCTATAGATGGAGGGGGGACTTTCAACACCGACACCCTATATTTTCTGACAGAAAAAAGTGATGCAGTGAACATTTTGCTCGTTAGCATGAAGGGGTGTGCATTCCGACGCGTATACATGAGCTCCTCGGATTGGATACCTGTAAGGAAAAAAAAAAAGGAGCGCTGTGTGTTTAAAGTCAACAAAATCAACGCTGGACCGACAGATTGCAGCGTCGTAAGGTAATTGGACATTCAGTAGAGTGTGTTTAAGTCGGCCCATAATGGCGGGGCCTAGTATTAATAAAAAGAATCCTGGTGGAAAACCTCCCAACAAGGTCCATGGCTCTGCCCTCCCGCTATATCTAGCTCTGTTTTCCTCCTCTCAAATTCGTTTAGCACGTCAAAGAGGAGGAGGAGAAGGTTCTTCTTACCGACACACTTGGCCTGGTGCTGATCGATTGGACAAGACGACACCTCTGTCTGGAAGCTGGAACTGGAAGCTCCTCCTCATCCAGCTAGCGAGAGCTGAAGCAAATCCCGAAACGAAAGGTCTCAAAACTTCACCTCTTGTTTGTTTCCCAAATCTTTTTCTTGGGTTCAAAATCTTCAATTGGCAATAGGATATTTTCTTTCTTAATTGGATTGATAGTAAGTATACGGCATTTCTGCATTTCCCTTCGTAATTTTTGCAGTGTGGATTCTGTGCATGCTTACTTGCTGTTCTTGGACGGCATGCCCAGACCGTGCAAAAATTGGAAAACAAGGTTTTTGGGGATTGAAGTTCTTTATTAACATGCGTTTCTTGTAGGATGCCTCCCCCCCGTGTGCGTACTCTGCACAGCCGTTACTGATCGTCTGATCAATTGATTTCAATTATACTACTGCTGATATTCTCCCCGCAAACCGCTCGTCTTCTCCGGTCAGTAACCGCTGCTGCTCTGCTGCTCGTGCGCATCCCATCCCATCCCAACCACTTCTAGAATCGGCCGATCCACGGCGATGATTCTTGTCTGAGTTTCTCTGCCTTTTGTTGGGACTTTTTTTTAGCTCAGGAGCAGCATGCTGGGAGGAGGAGAAAAAGCGGCGACGGTGGTCGATAGCAGCAGAAAGGACGGGCAAGCGACGGCGAGGAGCTTCGTCCCGGCGAAGCTCGTCGTCAGGCTCAGGCCTGTGCTCCTCTTCGCGGTGCTCGCCATCGGCTTCCTCGCTGCAGCGCTCATCCTCTTCGTCACTGGCGGCGGGGGTGGGGACCTCTCGTACTACCGGCTCCCCACGCTCGCCGTGCCGAACGTGCTCGTCGCGGCGCCGTGCGCGGAGAAGAAGGAGGAGGTGGAGGTGGAGCGGTGGTGGGCGCGGCCGGCGGCCCGGAGCGCGTGGCACAACATGAGCGACGAGGAGCTGCTCTGGGCGGCGTCGTTCGAGCCCCGGCGGCCGAGGCCGCGCCGGCCGTCGGCGCCGGGGAAGGTGGCCTTCTTGTTCCTCACCCGCGGCCCGCTCCCGCTGGCGCCGCTGTGGGAGAGGTTCTTCAACGGCACCGGTGAGGAGAGGCTGTTCTCGGTGTACGTCCACACCACGCCGGGGTACCGCCTCGATTTCCCGCGGTCGTCGCCGTTCCACCGTCGGCAGGTGCCCAGCAAGGTACGGCACACTACACCACCTAGGCACCTCTGTGTTGCGGTCAAAGTTCGCTTTCTTTCTTCCGCGGACCGTCCGATAAGGATCCGACGGATCAGGAGCGTATACGTACGACGACAGGTCGCACTCTGGTCTGAACGGCGCACACACTACTGGGCGCACATGACAGGTACCGCTGCAGAGTGTGACACGAAAGAAAGAGAGAGGCTGAGAGTGATGACCATCACGTCCCTATTTATTTATTTATCAAAGATGCCATGGCCACGAGTGTTCGCGCGTGATCTATTTCGAAAAATATCTTCTTCTGGTAATAACAAGATGCAAAATGTGTGCTAGCCAGAATTGTCACCCTCATTTACTTTGTACTTTGTATTTATATTATTTTTATGAAGATAGTCTTGCGTCTGCCATGGAAAATAACAAAAACTTCTATGTTTGTTTTTGCAGGCGACCCGATGGGGTGAGGCGAGCGTGGTGGATGCAGAGCGTCGTCTCCTCGCAAATGCACTCCTAGACCTCGCCAACGAGCGTTTTGTCCTCTTGTCCGAGTCATGCATCCCTCTCCACCCTCTTCCCGCCATCCACGCCTATCTGACTCGTTCGCATCACAGTTTCGTCGGGGCATTCGATGACCCAGGCCGGTACGGGCGTGGCCGATACCGCAAAGGCCTCGCCCCTCTCGTGTTCCCGAGACAGTGGCGCAAGGGCGCACAGTGGTTCGAGCTGGACCGACGCCTTGCTATCCTCGTTGTCGCTGATGTCCGCTACTATCCGAGTTTCCAAGAGTTCTGCTTGCCGTCGTGCTACGTCGATGAGCACTATCTCCCCACAATTCTCACCATCGAGGCGCCCAACAGGATCGCTAACCGGAGCGTGACATGGGTTGATTGGTCGAGAGGTGGGTCTCACCCAGCGAGCTTTGGTGCCGTGGATGTGGGAGAGGAGTTCCTCGAGAGACTGACGGGGAAGAAGGGGGAGAAGGAGAGGTGCATGTACAATGGGCAGCCAACCGATTTATGCTTCCTATTTGCAAGGAAGTTTACGCCTAGCGCCTTGCAACCGTTGCTTGATTTTTCCACCAAGATACTCAGATACTAGCTCAATTAATTAAACTCTAGGTGCATGTTTCAATCTTATCAAGATTGTATTCAACTCACCAATGGGGAAATAGAGAGATCAAATTCCTTTTTTACGTCACAAAGAAATGATGATGATTTGAGTTAGACATATTTTGCTAAAATATACATTTCTACTTGGCGCTTAGATAACCAGCACCATTTTGCTTCCACGCAATTCCTGTGACAACAAGCTAGCGTTCTCATCTACCGCTTCACAATTACTTCATTAATTCAGTAGCCTTTTCTTTTTTTCCTTTTACAATGGCTTACTGCTTGTTTTTTGTGTGGTTATCCTTTTATTTTCTAAGTATCCAATCAATATGTTTGTAACTGCATAAATAGAATTATTTTCATTAGTTTCATGGTACCTTGTAAGAACGACATTTTCATTAGTTTCATTATCTCCATGTTACAATGTCAGATTGTTAGGGCATATGATGCCTAGTATGCACTATCGGTGTTGATTATCATAGTTGCAACTTGTTATTCTTAATGCTTGTTATTAGGGCCCGAGTGACATAATTTTAGATCTGAATGTGTTATGTTTTCATTAATATAATTGTTATTTTGGATCATATGTACAAGTTGTATGCACTTGTTATTGTCCGGAACCGGAGACCCCGGGGTGATAAGTTGGGATATAAAAGGATGGATGTAATTTGAGGATCACATGTATTCACTGAGTTTTTAATGTGTTGTTGCTTTTTAAAATGAGTATCTTAATTATCATAAGTACATTTATTGGTCCCACTGAAACGGGAAGGTAGGACAAAAGATGTTGTGCAAATTCTTATTACAATCACATACAACTATATATGGAATATATGCCTATGTTTGATTGATGTTGTATGGTTTTTTACTTATGTGTGTTGTGCACTGTTCTATCACTATTTCATGAGCTATCTCATTCATGTAACTCTCATTCATATGTCTCTATGCCTAGGGTGTTTTTAGCCCTTCTGTCCATTTTAATCATTTTTGTTTTTAGTATTGTTGATCTTACTTTACTATTGTTGCAAATATTAAACCACCCCTGCCATCATATTGTTGTTGCTCATAATAAAAAAAATTCAAGCAAGTTTCTTTCCGGATGTGGCTGAATTGACAACCCAGCTGCTAACTTGTTGACGAATATGCATGTGGTGGTATCTATGTGATGAACTTGATCAGGAATTAATGTTGTTATTAGACTAAAGTAGAACTAGAACATATAGTATCTGTAGTAATTAATGCTAACCAGTCACGCTGAACACCTCTCTTGCTATGCTTTATGTTGGTTTCATGTTCTCCATGCCTCATTGAGCTGGCATGTTGCCTGTAGATGTAGATCTAATTTTTCGACTCGAGGTCGATTGGGATTTGCCCAGCATGTTGCATATCCAGTGGCTCGCGCATTTCCTCATTGAGCTGGCATGTTGCATGTAGGTGTACATACACGAACCTTGCTTCCAACTCCTGGAACGTTGATTGATCTCATTAACTTGACATGTTCATTTCTAAGCTTGAATGCATACATGCATGGTTATTCTTCAGTTTGTGTGCATGATGCTTGACCGAATCTACTAAGTTTCCAACAATCAAGGCAGTGCAATTTTGTAATGCTTGTCTATCTAGTTTTTATCACTGTTTTGAGTATTTGAAGTCATAAGAGCTAAGGATATGCCCCTTTTTGCATTTTACTATAATTGTACTAGTATATCATTTGTAAACTGAATGAACGAAATCCAGTTGATCTCTGCTTTGAATCCGTTTGGAGCCGTTGCAGAAATTCAGGGCCCGAAGATTCCACCCTAAGTGGGAGTCGGATATTTCGGTTTTAAAGAATAATCCTGTTTCGGTAAGAATCTCCGGCCAATAATCGGGGCAAAATATCCGGTAGGATCTAATGGCTCGCCTAACTTTTTCCTTAGCAAAAATTCCGGGCCACGCTTTTGAAATATCCGGTTTCCACAAATATCCGAGCAGATATCCAGGCCTATCTAGTGGCTCGCACATTGCGACACAATAATTCCTTAGCCAAAATCCTGGTAGAAAACTTCCAGGCCGGATTATCCGTGCCCCTCATGGGCTGATAATCCTGTTTCCCTGACAGAACAAATTCAGAAGATAATTTGTTCTCTATTCTTTTATCTTTTGGGGTTCGATGCATTTAAGATTATCAGCATAATATCTGCATCACTTTTCATCACCAGATTAGATAATCACTAGTGTTGGTAACTAACTGATGGCTAGGTTGAGACTCCAAGTGCAGAGTGTGTAGCAAGTGGCAAGCCTTCTTCCCACGAGGGTGACTCAAGGGTTTATATCGAACTCTTGGAGAGCCAGTATTTCAGCAGTTGTCTTCCAAGCTTCCTCCAGGATCCTGCAAACAAGTAGAGAATTTTGTGCCCTCAACATCACCAAGTGGTTGTCAAGCACAAGGTGTGAGACTTCTAAATTGCAATGCAAAACTGAAAGTAAATGTGCAATAATTAAATCTACTACTAAATGCAAATGAGAAAATAAATATGCAATGGATTGTTTTTGTATTTTTGTGATGCAAGTGGTGATGGAGATAATGTAAATTCGAATTGGAGATGCAAGTAAAGTAAAGTGCAAGTAAAGTAAATTGCAGCAAAGTAACTAGAGTGTTTTCTTATAATTAAAATAGGACCGGGGTTCATGGTTTCACACTTGCATTCTCTCAAATAAAGTGGTAGACGGTGGACATAAAGAATTACATGTGAGATTACAATAACATGTTTAACATTGAGTACTTTCATATGGGCATCACGTCCTAGCATAGAGATCTCTACGGTCATATTGATCCCTCTTATACTCCACCAAGATGCGAAATAAATCATAACACCTCGATAATTAAGGAAAAACCAGAGTATAGCTTTAAGCAATGTGACATGAAGTTGAAGTAAGAACTTGCTAGATCTAGTCATGGAGATTGATTAGTGTCACTTCAAATCCCCGATAACAAGGTACTCCTTTTTATACCTAGTGAGGTAACTAAGAAAGGTTTAACAAAACCTAAGTGGATCGCTGAACTTCTGTCACTTTCACAACACTAGCCACCCCCTTACTCCAACTAATGCACCCATCACCCCACACACGCTCTCAAGAACTAGATTGATCAAAGCTAGCAAATAAGAACGGGGTACATAAGATACATCTACTCAAATAACTCAAGAGAAACAATTGCAATCTCAGATTCAATAAATCATAGAAAAGATCCACCACATAGGAATTACAACGGTGCCCGTAATCATGTGAGGCAGCTCATACGAATCTAATTAGTGAAGCACATAGAGAGAGATACAAGTGCTACTTCCACAAACCCATAGCCCTGGGGTGGACTACTCCCTCTTCATGGAGATGTCGATGGAGATGACGTTGGAGGGGTAGGAGATCACACCGGCGGCGCCCCGCCGGAGTTTTCCCCCTCCAATCTGGAACTTATCGTCTCTGTTTCGGTGTTTCGGTGTTTCAGCGGCGCTCCTCTCCGTAAGGGTACGGGGGACCCTTTTTATAGTCGGTTTTAGGTCAAGACGGAGTCAGTAAGTCGAAGATGGAAGGAATTGGGGCCACAGGGGCCAAAAGGGGGCCTCTCACGCGGCCAAGGAATCTGGCCACCTGGAGGGTCCTCTTTTGGGCCTCCTTGCCCAATTCTCGTGGATCCTTCGCCCGCAAGTCTTCTCCTTCCAAGAGAATGACCCCCGCAGATTTTCAGGTGATTTCGCGGAAGTTTGCCCCCTGAAACGTCAAAAATATAGAAAACGGGGTTTCTGACAGGCAGGGTTAATTCCATAAAAGTTGGGGGACTTTGTAATTTAACCCCAAAATACTATAAAACATTGAATTATACCCTTATATGATGCAATATGTAATAGAAAACCATGTGGAAATATGCAAAATTCATCTATGCATTTTACATGCATCAACATTCCCAAGCTTAACCCATGCTCGTCCTCGAGTAAGAAGGTGATAAAAATAAGATGGGTTTTGCATATTGAAACAATCATGGGATATCAAGGAGGATTATTCATGCTACATATAATCAAATGATTAATACTAAAAATGAGTAGCAATATACAATTCATGTTGTAAGAAATATCAAATATGCAAGCAAAGATGCTTCATGAAAGTTCACAAAGTGTATAATGAAATAAAAGCACTATGGACCAAATGCATACACAAAATGAAAAATAAAATCCTATATTGGTCAAAGAATAGCATAATGGAGAATAGAAAATATGGTGGACACTTTGGAGAAAATTGAGTAGAGGTAAAACATGATCAAGTCTTATTTAGCCTCTAAATTATTCAACTAAAATTACTAATTGAAATGTGGTATCCATTGATCTAGGACTCTCATTGCCCCTTTATCATTAGCATCTTAAAATTGTGAGTATTGAAGTAATGAGAATGACAAGGTGGTTGAAGGCCTCATGCCCCGTGAGTGTGAAAACCTACTCCATGATTACTCAACTTAAGATTCCTAATAAGCTTTGTACAATCATAATAAGTATTAATGACATAATAGAGAACCGCAAAGAGGTACCTCTTGCCCCATGACATGGAAACAAGCCCATGTTACAATGACAAGATGAACAAACAGAGTAGACTCATCATCCTTTTTATTTTCATTCACTATTATGCATAGCTTCTTATTTTATTATAGGATGTGTTGTAGAGTCACTCAAGCTGTAAGTAAATTTCCACCATGATAAAGCATGGCTTGGGTTAGCGGCCCAATGCGTTTCTCTAGTCATATAGATACTTACTCATCAAAACTTACTATTCCTCTATTTCATTTCGGCATGGCAGGAGTCCAAAAACAAAAGTACATGATATCAACCAAATGTAAATTTTTTGTGCAATGTTGAAAGCTTTCCGGTGATACATGTTTATAGCTAGCTCCCAACCACACACTTGTCAAACGCAAAACTTGTGGCTCCCATTATTGGGTCATGTTTATTAGATGCATAAAAAGTAAAGTGTGCCTTCAAAAGTTCGTGAGAGTCCTATCCCAAGTTCAACCCATGACAATTAATAAAGTGAATATCTTAATTTAGAACATAAATAACACAATAACATGGTGAACATACTCGGAATAGCAATGAAGCTAATGGGAAGATATGGTGGACTCACTGGAAATACTTGGCTAAGGAGTGTTGGAAACAAGTTTTTACTTGTTGGAATTTTTAAATTTTTGGGCTAGCAAGAGGGAGATAGTTGACCAGCTACTATGCATGCATATGTCCATAGAACTACTCATTTCATGACAAACTAATTAAACCAACAATTAACATCAAGGACATGAATAAGAGATAGCTCAAGACAACATTATTGCAAATTTCTACACATAAAAAGCCTATAAATCATGCAAACATATGTAGCTCTTCAAATCAACCATGGCATCCCTATTCCAAGTCATAATACTAGCATCCAATACATTCCAACCCCAAACTCCAGTAGCTCAATCTCATATAAAATGATGGTGGTGGTCTTATCAAAACAAAAATAAAAACAAAAACTAGACACTTCAAGTCTCTACGATAAATGCTTTGCTTAGAAAAACAGAAAGTAGACGTGTGCTAACCAAAAGAGTGTAGCTCCAGTGGGGTGTTCATCACATCCCCAAGCTTATGGCTTTCACCATTCTTGGATATCTTGAGGTGCAGCTCCTCTATTCCCTGTGAAAAAACTTCACAAAACATGTTTCTCCCATTCTTTTTCTGTGGGGTGAGATTAGCAAGGACAAATAAATCACATGCTTGCTGTGCAAAATTCCAAATCAAATAATCCAGTAGATAGATAATAAGGTTCATTATGTTGTATGTTCACTCTCTTGCTTGAAAGAATCATGGAAATTCGATTCCCAAGCCCAAAGAGTGCATAAAACAAAAGAAGGCAGAATCTGTCCAGAAAAGCAGCAGCAGCAAAACGAACGTTTTTCCACTACAAGAAATGTGTTGATACATGACGTTCTCACAATGACGCAAAATGAAATCGTCATAGATTTATGACGATTTAGAACAAGATCGTCGCAGGCCATTTAAGCGGATAAAACCTCTGAAAACTAACGACGATTTGGTTCAAAAACGTCGTAGACATACAAAATGAAATCGTCATTGATTGGAGCATGTGTACTGGGGGCTTATTTTTGGCCGTTCTTGACGAATTCTGATCGTCTTAGTTCCTACCCGTCGATCTAGTGGTTAGAATGCGGTGCCACGTCCTCTACCTGGCCTACGTGTCTTGATGACATGCGATAGATGCACTCACTGGCACCAAGGACCCACAAATTTCCCACGTGTCTTGTTGCGCTTGCGTAGGAGAAATAAGTGGAAAAAATTGCGCGGACAGGGACTCGAACCCACGACCATGCGCTTCCACGCTCTGCTCCTTACCGCTTCGCTATCGAACTGAACTTGTTTAGGTACAGGAAGCTAACCTATCTATTGTATGTGCTCTGCCTCTGTTTAGGTAAAGATTCAGACACGCATCTCACGCACCGGTTCAGACAAATCGCAGAGCACAGAGGGGATTGGGGGCAGCGGCGAGCCCGGAGGGGATTGGGGGCAGCGGCGAGCCCGGAGGGGATTGGGCGCGGCGGCGAGCACAGAGGGGATTGGGGCGGCGGAGAGCACCTCGGCCAGGGCGAGCTATCTCCAACTGGTGTCCGACGGAGCTATCTCCAACCTCGGCCAGGGCGTTCACCAGCGGGGGCTAGGTGGCGACGGTGACCGGTGATGGGGTTTCCGGCTCCCCGGTGAATGGAGGAGGGGGCTGGGCTGGACATCGGCGGGACCTCCACGGTATGCCTCCGTTTCTACTCTCTCTCCTTATCTTCCCTTCTTCTCCGAGTAGCTCCTCTCTAGATTTTCTTTCCGGGTGGATTCAGAGGGCCAGGAGCAACTCACCAGGGCACTAGCTTCAGAGGTTGTTCTAGCTTCAGAGGTGGATTCAAAATTCTATTTATTGGGGTATTTCTAGCTTCTGCGTGTACTGGAAGAGCATCGATGCCTCCTCTGTATATTCAGAGGTTGTTCTAGCTTGTGTACTGGAAGAGCACCAGTGCTAATTAACCAAATAACCCATGTTGATCTAACTAAAAAAAAGATTGGCCCTTTCAATAACAGTTTAGTTATATGTAGAATAGCAACTATTGAGGAAAGAATTCTGATTTATGTTTGCATTTTGTAGTATTAATGCCTTACTGTTATGGTGTCTTTTTGTGCTTGATATTTTGTAGTAACTTTCTTCAAATAGAAATGATATCAAATTAATTTGTGCCTTTTAGTACATGTTTTTTTGTTTTGTGTGAGGAATTACAGCTGTTGTATAGTATCCTTGTGCTAGTTTAACCGCAAGTTTTATTTGTTTTTTTAAGGAATGATGAATCAGCTTGATTGCTAAGTTGCAAAATTTTATGCTATTTTGGCAGATGGATAGAAGCTGGATTACAAAAGGAGCTACAAGGTTTTCGAGGGAACATGTCAAGGGAGTGGAAGAATTTATGCAGTTTGTTCGCTCAAGATTTTCTCCGGATGCTGTCATTTTTTGCCCGTGCCGCCAATGCCTGAACCGTAAAGAACAACCCCAAGGAATAGTTGAAGATCATTTGCTTATTTATGGGATGGCCAACACATATGATAGGTGGATCCATCATGGAGAAGTTTTGCATGTAGAATCTCAACATGCTGAAGTTGATGCCCAGCCACAACATGGTCGTGATGATGACATTGATTTTATGGAACAAGTTTTGCAAGAGAATGCAGGTTTGGAGGAAGAGGATGGATATGAAGATGATAGAATTCCTGACCTATTGAAGGATCTGTACAATTCTGAAGACCGTGTTGATGGACAGAAATCAATGTTTGCCGAGGTGTTTGAGGAGGCGAAGCGGTCAGCTGTTGAAGGGGGCAAATTTTCAAGGTTTACCTTCACCGTGAAATTACTCCATGTCAAGTCTTTCTACCGGATTAGCAATGCTGCATTTAACGCGATACTCAATCTTTTGACCTTGCAATTCCCTCATAGCGGTGTTCCCAAGTGTTATGATGAAGCTTTGCGCATAATCAGGAAGTTTGGGCTAGGTTATGTTTCAATACATGTCTGCCCAAATAACTGCATCTTGTTTCGGAATGACTATGAGAAGTATGAAAACTGCCGAGAATGCAATGCCTCAAGGTGGAAAGATGCAGATGGGAAAAGGTCGATACCGCAGAAGGTTTTGAGGCATTTTCCTTTGAAGCCAAGGCTGAAGCGGATGTTTCTCTCGAAGAAATCGTCAGAGGAGGTTCAGTGGCACAAGCTCAAGCGGCAGCCTGTGGAAGATGAGCTGAGCCATCCAGCGGACGGAGAGGCATGGAAAGACTTTGACAGGAAATATGAAAATTTTGCCGAAGACCCAAGGAACATAAGACTTGGCCTTGCCACGGATGGCTTTAATCCGTTTGGGAACATGGCCACGTCATATAGCATGTGGCCGGTTTTTGTGGTGCCGTACAACCTGCCCCCATGGGCATGCATGGATCAGTCCAACTTTATGATGGCATTGCTTATCCCGGGTCCAGAGTCACCAGGAAAGGATTTCGATGTCTTTATGGAGCCCCTCGTAGAAGAACTGCTCGAGCTGTGGAATGGTGTACCTAATACCTACGATGCCTTGACTCCCAACAAGTGTTTTACTTTGCGTGCTGCAGTCATATGGTGCATACATGATTTTCCAGCACTACACACTTTGTCGGGGAGGATCACAGCGGGTTATCAGGCCTGCGTGCGCTGTGACAAAAATCCTTGCTCATTGAGGATAAGGAACAAGATCTGCTTTATTGGGCATCGTCGATTTCTTCCTCGAAACCATCACTGGCGAAGAAGCACAGAATTTAATGGTGACACTAAAACCCGCGACCAGCCGACAGAATTCACTACGGAAGAGCTGGAGCATCAACTTGAAAAGGTCAGAGATGTGAGGCCGGGAAAGCTTGTAAGGAAAAGGAAGCGTGAAGAAGGTCAATGTTGGGACCGAAGGTCTGTTCTGTGGGACCTGCCATACTACCCTCATCTCAAATTGAGGAATAATCTCGACGTAATGCACAGTGAGAAGAACATATGTGATAATCTGCTCGGAACATTCCTAAACATTGAAGGGAAGACAAAGGACACCGTGAACTCTAGGCTTGATCTTGAAGACATGTGCATAAGGGAAGAGTTGCATCTAAACCCTAAAGGTCGAGATAAATTTGAAATGCCGCCAGCATGGTATACAATGAGTAAAGAAGAAAAGCGTGCATTCTGTGACTTCATCATAGCGGTGATATTTCCAGATGGTTACGCCGCTAACCTTGCAAAGTGTGTTTCCCCTGATGGATGCAAGCTGCATGGGTTGAAAACTCATGATTGTCACATACTCCTCCAAAGGATTTTGCCGGTTGGCCTCTGAGGAATCATGCATAAGGATATATATGAAGCGATTGCTGAGCTGGGAAATTTCTTTAGAGAATTGTGCAGCAAAACACTCAACTTATCTGTGCTGAAAAGACTTGAAAAGGAAATCCCAATAATTCTTTGCGAGCTTGAGAAGATATTCCCTCCCGCCTTCTTCACGGTGATGGTCCATTTGACCGTGCATTTACCAAAAGAAGCGATGCTTAGAGGCCCTGTGCAATACGGTTGGATGTTCCCAGTTGAAAGAAGGCTGCTTACTTGTAAGCGTTATGTGCGAAACACGGCGAGACCCGAAGGTTCGATTGCTGAAGCGTATGTCGTCGATGAGTGCTTGACATTTTGTTCAAAATACTTTGACGATATGGAAACGAGATGGAATCGCCCGAGCAGAAATAGTGTGAGGGATGATTCACACAATGGCGATGTCTTGGTCTTCAAGCATGGTGTCAACTTTATCGGAGGGTCTGACTACTTGGACGCTGGTGATGAATATGACAAGATGGTGTGGTTTGTGCTCAACAGTTGCCCCGAGGTCCAGCCATATATAGAGTATGTCCTATTTTGTGCACTTGTTATATTTTATCTTCGAGTTGGAAGTAACCTATCTTTTAGCACCAGCATGATGTTTTAACTCTGTATTTTCTCCTTGGGTTGCAGGGTCTGCAAGGAAGAGTTGAGTAAGGAAGAAAGCCGCATCCATGTTGATAAAAGGCTTGCCAAGGGATTTGCCAAATGGTTTAAGAACCATGTGAGATCTTTTAACCATGGAATCCATTGCCACATGATTCTTTTTGTTTGTGTGTGTGTTACTCATCCTGTCTTATTTGTGCATTTGTACCAGATTGGAAATTTGCATGAGGAGAAGAAGGTGAGTGATGATCTCTTTGCTTTGGCATGCGAACCAAATCGGAGAATCAGAGTGTATTCAACATGTATCGTCGATGGCGTCCGGTACCACACTCTTGATCGCGAGAAGAACCGAAAGACACAGAACAGTGGAATCGTCACCGAAGGAGATCATGATGGTGAGGAGATGGACTTCTATGGTCAGCTGAGAAGTATCATTAAGTTGCAGTATAACTCAAGCGGAGGCATCGATCGTTCGGTTGTCTTATTTCGGTGTGACTGGTTCGATCTTGGTGGCAGGAAGAACCCTGGACTGAGAGATGATGGACACTTCAAAAGCATCAACACTGCAAGGTTCTGGTATAAGGCTGATCCTTTTATTCTGACAACACAAGCAACAAAGGTATTCTATCTGCCAGACACCGATTTGAAGGGAAATTGGCGAGTTGTGCAAAAGTTCCAGCATAGACACTTGTGGAGTGTTAAGGAAACTGAAATGGAAAATGGTCCCGGTGGTGGTGGCCTAACATACCAGGATGATGACTGTACGGAAGTTCCGGTGCAGCCACGTGAAGCCAATGTCCAAACCACATTGCGAAGGGGCCAGCAAGAACTTGTGATTGTGGATGCTGCAGTTGTAGAAGGCATTAGGAAAAAAAGAAAGGTGGTTGTGGATGGACATGAAAGTGAGGATGAGGATGATACGGCGTTCCAATACTGCAGCGAGGATGAGGAAAACATGACTAGCCATAGAGGTCATGGTCTCGGCATCGACGACGATGAAGGTAAATATATTGAGCATTCATGCTTGTACCTTATTGTTCATGTAAATATGTGTCACGTGGTTTATCATATTTGAAAATATATGTCAAATGGAACTTGGTTGTTGGATCAACATGGAACTGATGTGCTTGTCATATTTGTATGCAGATTGAAGATTAATTCAACTTGTTACTTGATGCGGGAAGGATCCTGATGGAGCTTTGTAAATTATTTGTTTATGGATCATGTATTTGCAAAGGATGCTGATGGAGCATTTGTCTCAGTTGTTGAAACTTGTAAACTGCAATGTTGTGTAACTTGTAAACTGCAATGTTGAAATTTGTAAACCTGCTGTTGTGTTAAAATTTGTAAACCTGCTGTTGTGTTGAAATAATGGAGCTTTTCTCTGTCTCAGCTGCTGATGTCTGTTTTTCAGAAATAACCAAAAAAAAGTGTGTGGCCTGGGACTTGAACACAGGACCTTCGGAATGAGCTATCGAACATGAAACCACTAGGCTATCTCAAGTATCTTGTTGATAGTGATACGCAAGTCCTTTTGTTTATAACCATTTGTGTATTTAAAAAAAAAGAAAAATTACAGAAACTTTTTGCATTGTTCAACAGATTGCATTCATCAGCAAATTATAGAAACTTTTGCATTCATCAGCAAATTATTGCACGATTCATTCAGGAATTACTTAAACGCATTTCATAAAACCATTGCATTACCGGAAGTTCACAGCCAAAAGCTCCAGGTTCATCAGCCAAAAGCTCCAGGTTCATCAGCATTACAGCAAGTTCAACTAAAAGTTCAGAACCAAAAGCTCCAGGTTCAACATCAACTAACAACATCAATTACGAGTCAGCATCTGCCATCCCACAAGGAGAAATCTCAGACTACAATCCTAGCGAGGACGAAGTTAATGATGGAGACTAAGTTGATGAGACTTTAGTGGAGAAGACTGTAATAAAGGTGCAAATCTTGTTCTTGTTTGGAGGGGTGGGCTATTTGTTTGCTATCTGATTTCTTATTGCTGTAGTCTGTCCTCACACAATTTTCTTACTTGGTCATCTAATGTTTTTTGCTTGCTGTTTTCCTTCAGTCTAGGAGGAAGAAGGCAGCTGTTAAGAAGACGAGCAATAGGAAGAAAGACTTTCAACATACTCCCCCAACGGCTCCAGGCAGAGTGATGGGCTTAGACCCGGAAGCAAGAAAGAGAATGCTCCAAACAGATGAACCTGCTGCTAGAGTAACAAGACACAAGCACAACCAGCAGCAATCTCTCATCCATCAGGAAAGCGCGCTGCACAGGGATCCGGAGAGCTCACTGCACAGGGATCGGGAGAGCTCGCTGCAAATGGATGATGAGTTGTTGTCAATGCAGGAGGAAACCTTTGTTTGCATGGACCTCGGCGTAAACTCCCCTGTCATTTCTGAAGAATCCCAGAAGTCAATGGGTGATAAAGGCAAGTGTAGCTAGTACCTTTCTTCTGCTATTAGTTCATTTTCATGATGCAATGCATGCTTGCTTAAATTGATGGTTCTGTTTACCTATTTTAGGTGGTGCTGTTGTGGTGAAGAATTACAGAACTGGTTCTGGGTTAGATAAGCTGACAAAAACATTGGGAGTTAAGGTGAGAATTGAGATTGCTCCAGGAATGAAGCGTCCGGAGATGCCCGTTCAGGCTGCAAAGCTGGCATCGGAGGGTGGCCTCATCGCAAGAACTCATATGCCGATTCTTCCACATTTCAAAGAATACAAGAAGGACAAGACCCTTGTGAAGGATTACATCGGCAAAGTTGCTGTAAGCTAATTTGTCCATTGGATGATTCTGTTATATCTTCTCTGTCAAAATCCTTATATACTTACTAATCTTGAGATTGCTTTGATTGCTAGGCAAATTTTGAGATGGACACTGAGTCAGATGACATTCGAGGCGCGTGCACTGATATTCTCAAGAATGTGTTGAAGAACAGACGCCATCTCATCAAGAAGAAGTATTTCGATCCGGTAGCAGCAAGTGAGATCAGCATCAAGTCTCCTGTTCGTTACCTAACACATGCTCAGTGGCAAAGTCTGGTGAAGCTGTGGTCAAGTCCTAAACACAGGGTAAGCATGTACAATTGCTCTCTTTTCCCAATGAAACCTGTGTGATTCTCTTTACTTCACGGGAAAGATAATAAAACGTGTGAATTTGTAGGAGACATGTCAGAAGAACAAGACTAACCGGGAAGCTATCAAGCTTGGTCAGAGAACTGGTTCCCACTGCTATCTGGCCCATATGCATGCAGTTGTAAGATATATTTTCATTCTTGCTTTCCTGTAGACATAACTTGCTTGTCACAAAATCTTATGTTGGATTCTTGTGGGAAAACATTTCAGAAAGAGGAACGCAAGGGTGAAGTCGTGTCAGCAATCGACATGTTCAAGGCCACCCACCACAGCAAGAAAGATGGCTTCTCCGAGCCTGTTAAAGATGCTATAGTAAGTGTTGTTTGTAGAATGTATAGATGACAAGTACTTCATTTGATCCTGTGTTGTGCAGGTGGCGCCTATGGCAATTTGTAACGTCCATTCTAATGTGTTTGCTGCATTGATCTCTGACTAGTTTGTAATTAAGTTATAATGGGCCCCTTTTACTTTTTACCATGGATAGTAATTTGCATAGGCACTTTTGCATACTACTGGTATTTCATTTTTGCAGTTCCCTTCATATGTGTAGAGGTAGGGTTTGCTATTACAGTTTTCATAATTGATTGCTTTCCTACATATTTCAGCTGTTGGATAATTATGCATTCCAGTAGTATGTAGCATGAATGAAAGCTGTCTAGGTGGAATCGAAACGCAAAATGAGCTTATAAATCTTGAAATCCTCAAGAGAAAAATGCTAGATATTTCTTACACTCTTTCGAAAAGTAAACATCCATTCTTATGTGCAGTATCTTGTCATAAGACACTTGCAATTTTTTTCATTACCAAGCTGGCATTGTGGCCTTCCAGACCTTGTAATGCCCAGTATTCTAATGCTTGTAAAGTAGAACATTATCTCTCTTTTGACAGCAAGACTCCAATCTCAGTTTCCTACATATTTCAGTTGTTGGATAATTATACATTCCACTAATATGTAGCATCAAAATGAATGTTGACTTGACGGAATTGAAACGCAAACTGAACTTATAAATTCTCAAGGGAAAATGCTATTCTTATGATCTTTTGTAAAGGGCTACTGTTACCTTTTCACAATATGTCCATGTGCTCTGATTATTTTGGACAGTGGCCATTGCTGCCTTAGAATACTGTGATTTTGGACATGGATACTTTACTGTATGTTTTAATTATGCGTAGAAGATTTGTTTTGTTTCTTCTCCGATGATGCACTGGAATTAAAGATTTGTTGTATCTCCTATTCTTCTTTTATGTCAGCTCATTGTTGATCTGATGTATATATGACTACTTCAGGCTAAAATGGAGGAAATGATGACTGCACCTGTACCTGATGGTGAAGCGCCCAAGTCTGATGTTGCGGTTGTTGCGGAAGTTCTGAGTGAGAAATCAAAGTTTCTGAAGAATGTGGGCCTGCAGCCATACTCTACTAACAAGTGCAGCAAGTCCACGGCTGCTGTTTCAGCTCATGTGATTGATCTGGAAGGGAAGCTGGAGAAATCGCAACAGGAAGCAAAAGAGATGCGTGAAGAGATGGCTGCCATGAAGAAGAAAGCGGAAGAAGCTGAAGCGGCACAAGCCGAACGTGACAAGTCTTACCAGTTGTTGCTCAAGAGGACAGAAGAAAATTATGCTAGGTACAACCACATGATGGCATTGCTTCAAGGTAATGTGGCTAGGAACTAGTCTGTTCGCATTTTGAGATGTTGTGGCAAGTTGAAACTTGGTACAAGTGTTGCTGGGAAGTAGGCAGTAGGATCGGTCTTGTCGCATTTTGAGATGAAGTTGGAACTTGTCTTTTTTTGTGATGTTGCTGGGAAGTAGCAGTGCTGTGAAGTTGGTATACAGGTTGGTACAATGTGCTGTGAACTTGTCTATTTTGTAATGTGCTGTGAAGTTGCTGGGAAGTAGTGTGCTCTCAAACCATAAGTTTTTTGTGATGTTGCTGGGAAGTAGTGTGCTGTGAACTTGTCTATTTTGTAATGTGCTGTGAAGTTGAGCTTCTGAAATGTGCTGTGAACGTTCTCTATTTTGTAATGTGCTTGTTGAACTTCCTGTTTGAGCTGATGAATATGGTTTCCTGTATGCAATCAATTATATGGACCATGGCCCAACATTCCACAAGCCCAGAAATATATGGACCATGGCCCAACAATGCTACTGAATGGATGAATAATTACAAAAAATCGATGGGCTCCAAAATGGCCACGGCCCAAATTCCTTGACTAAAACTCTCCGGAAAAAAAAAGTGGGTCAGAAAACGGACGAAACAAGCCCAGGCCCAACCAAGAAAAGTACCAGCAAAGCCCAAAGTTATTGGGCTAGGCCCACGCAGACCAACAAAATGGACCGGGCTGAATTAGGTCCACGACGATTTCATATCGTCACTATTCTGCCACGTAGGACATGCCACGTCGGCGCTGAGCTGTCCTGGCCGGATTGCTCATGACGATTTTGGATCGTCATAGATTAATGACGTTCCTGTATCGTCGTGGATATCCATGACGATTCCTACAAAATCGTCGTGGTGAACCATTACTGACGCTCGGTTTTCAACGATTTGTTTTTCGTCATAAGATCGTCATGGATGAAATTTGGTGACGATTTAGTGACAAAAATTGAGCGTCATGTATCAGCATATTTCTTGTAGTGTTCCCTAAGCTAGACTCGTCAAAAAATTAAGCCAATTTTTTTGCTTACATAGGACTAAAAGTTGCAGAAGATACTAAAAAATTATCTCAATCCGACATACCAATAAACGTAAAATCATACGGTGAGCAGACTCGTGCTGAAACAGAAATTTCATGCACTAGGATAGCAACTTATAAGTCCAAATTGGTTTGACTTGACTCTTTATTGAAAACTCCAGAATTAAAAAAAAAAACTAATCTCTTGAGACAGCAAGAGGACACTAGGAAAATCCAAACAAAAACAACCGGGTTGCCTCCCGTAAAGCGCTTTCTTTATAGCCATATAGCTAGGCTTTACTTACTTGATAATCAAGAGGGATAAAGCTCATGAGGGAGCTTGTTCTTCAGCGTGCCCCTCTTCCTTGGGAAGTGCACCATGCTTTTATTGTGAGGGAACTGAAACTTGACATTCCCTTCCTTGGAGTCTATGATTGCACCTGCAGTACGAAGAAAAGGTCTACCCAAAATAATAGGACTAGGGGATTTATCCCCCATATCCATAATAATGAAATCAACGGGTACGAAAGTCATGTGCAATTCAATCATAATATCTTTTACTTGTCCTACAACATGTTTAGTAGAGTTATCAGCAAGGAAAAATTCACTTGAGCACTTTTCTAAATTTTCTAGTTCTAGCAATTCATATAATTCTTTAGAGAGTACCGATACACTAAAACCTAGATCTAACATAGCATAGTGAATTTCTTTTCCAATTGAAACTAGCACCTTGGGGATCCATGCATCCCCAAGCTTAGGAGGTATCATGGCCTCATGGCCTCATTCTTGTACCTAGCAATTTTTTCTTGCAAGACATGATTAGCAATATGAGATCCAAAGCCAGGTTGATTAACATTTATAGTGGGATCACTAGCAAATTTTTTTAGAGTAGCAATAAGTTCTTGCAAGCTACTTTTTTCTAAATCAAGCAATGGATCCTTAATTTCAGTAAGCATCATAATTTCCTCTACTTTTCCTTTTCTATTATGCATATTAAAAATCTCATAGCGATCATCAAAAATATCCTCGGGTACTTCAGCCTTTTTTAAGCTCTCTTTAATTTTAACCTCTAAGAGCAAACTTTCAAGCAAAACATGGGTATTTGCAGCATTAGTACTAGTAAAAGATCCCCCACATTCATTATCTAAAAAGGCTCTAGAAGTTTCAGAAAGTCCCTTATAAAACATATGCAGAAGTATCCAATCTCTAAAGCCATGCCCTATTCCATATGCTCTACTTCTAAATCTCTCCCATGCTTGTATCATTGATTCATCTTTTTCTTGTTTAAAGGTAATGAGCAATTGTTTAACATTGTAATTCTTTTCAGCATGACAAAACCTTTCAATAAATGCAGCCCTTAAGTTGAACCAAGTAGTAAAATTGCTAGGAGGCCATCTTAATATCCAATCTAATGCTTTTCCTCCTAGTGAGTAGGGAAAGAGTTTAACTTTAATAGTGTTGATGTTTGCATGATTCAAGTTCAAAGTTTTACATCTTTCATCAAATTTCTTAAGATGGAACAAAGGGTCTTCTTTAGGCTTTCCATAGAAACGAGATTCATAAATCATTTTAATAACACTAGGATCTACCTCTAATTTTTCAACGGGAATATTTAGCTCTTGATGGAAATTCCTAACACTGAATGGCCAATAAGTTCTCTGCTCCATTTTCCAAGTTTTTCTGTAGTTTTTAATTTTTTATGAAAAACAAAAGTAAAGTAACTAAGAAAATTCGAAATACTAAAATAAACTAGATAACTAAATGCAAAACTAAAATGCAATCTAAAATAAAATATGCAAGATAAAACAAAAACAAGAACAAAAACAAAACAAAAACAAAAACAAGACAAGAAACAAAACAATCTACTTGAAAGAACGTGGAGATAGAAAGGACGGTACTCATGTAGGTGCAACCTCCCCAAGCTTAGGTGTTTGCACACCTTGCTGGTGATGAAGACTTCTTGTGAGCTCCCTTGGATAACTCCTTCACCTATGGCTCCCCGGCAACGGCACCAGAAAAACGCTTGATGGCTAGGTTGAGACTCCAAGTGCAGAGTGTGTAGCTAGTGGCAAGCCTTCTTCCCCACGAGGGTGACTCGAGGGTTTATATCGAACTCTTGGGGAGCCAGTATTTCAGCAGTTGTCTTCCAAGCTTCCTCCAGGATCCTGCAAACAAGTAGAGAATTTTGTGCCCTCAACCTCACCAAGTGGTTGTCAAGACCAAGGTGTGATACTTCTAAATTGCAATGCAAAACTGAATGTAAATGTGTAATAATTAAATCTACTACTAAATGCAAATGAGAAAATAAATATGCAATGGATTGTTTTTGTATTTTTGTGATGCAAGTGGTGATGGAGATAATGTAAATTCGAATTGGAGATGCAAGTAAAGTAAAGTGCAAGTAAAGTAAATTGCAGCAAAGTAACTAGAGTGTTTTCTTATAATTAAAATAGAACCGGGGTTAATGGTTTCACACTTACATTCTCTCAAATAAAGTGGTAGACGGTGGACATAAAGAATTACATGCGAGATTATAATAACATGTTTAACATTGAGTACTTTCATATGGGCATCACGTCCTAGCATAGAGATCTCTACGGTCATATTGATCCCTCTTATACTCCACCAAGATGCGAAATAAATCATAACACCTCGATAATTAAGGAAAAACCAGAGTATAACTTTAAGCAACGTGACATGAAGTTGAAGTAAGAACTTTCTAGATCTAGTCATGGAGATTGATTAGTGTCACTACAAATCCCCGATAACAAGGTACTCCTTTTTATCCCTAGTGAGGTAACTAAGAAAGGTTTAAAAAAACCTAAGTGGATCGCTGAACTTCTGTCACTTTCACAGCACTAGCCACCCCCCGTTACTCCAACTAATGCACCCATCACCCCACACACGCTCTCAAGAACTAGATTGATCAAAGCTAGCAAATAAGAACGGGGTACATAAGATACATCTACTGAAATAACTCAAGAGAAACAATTGCAATCTCAGATTCAATAACTCATAGAAAAGATCCACCACATAGGAATTACAACGGTGCCCGTAATCATGTGAGGCAGCTCATACGGATCTAATTAGTGAAGCACATAGAGAGAGAGATACAAGTGCTACTTCCACAAACCCATAGCCCTGGGGTGGACTACTCCCTCTTCATGGAGATGTCGATGGAGATGACGTTGGAGGGGTAGGAGATCACACCGGCGGCGCCCCGCCGGAGTTTTCCCCCTTCAATCTGGAACTTCTGGTCTCTGTTTTGGTGTTTCGGTGTTTCGGCGGCGCTCCTCTCTGTAAGGGTACGGGGGACCCTTTTTATAGTCGGTTTTAGGTCAAGACAGAGTCAGTAAGTCGAAGATGGAAGGAATTGGGGCCACATGGGCCAAAAGAGGGCCTCTCATGCGGCCAAGGAATCTGGCCGCGTGGAGGGTCCTCTTTTGGGCCTCCTTGCCCAATTCTCGTGGATCCTTCGCCCGCAAGTCTTCTCCTTCCAAGAAAATGACCCTCGCAAATTTTCAGGTGATTTCGCGGAAGTTTGCCCCCTGAAACGTCAAAAATATAGAAAACGGGGTTTCTAACAGGCAGGGTTAATTCCATAAAAGTTGGGGGACTTTGTAATTTAACGCCAAAATACTATAAAACATTGAATTATACCCTTATATGATGCAATATGTAATAGAAAACCATGTGAAAATATGCAAAATTCATCTATGCATTTTACATGCATCACTAACACACAAAACCAAACAAGGAATTAAGAAGTGTTCTTTCAACCGTGATTGTGGTTTGTACATTGGAGAGCTTGCCGGTACTATGATGCTAGGAGCCGGACCTGAGACGCCAAGGCTTCACTAGCCCGAGCAAGACATGTCATCGATAATTCCGCAATCGCGCATCTTGTGGTAAGAACCGTGATCTTTCCCCCAAGTCGGATCTTGGGTGCACCGTGTTCTAAAAACATTTTGCTTGCAACTTGCTATCTTAGCTCGATCCGAAGTGGCCCAACAATACTTAATCGTACACTCAAATATACGAAAGAAAATAATCATACTCTAGTAAACACCATCAAGATATTTTTTTAAATTGACTATCCAGATAGCTCCACCAATCTATTTAAGAGTACTCAAATATATTAAAACACAGAAAAATATATACATGTATACCAGTATTTACGCAACCGTCACAAATTATTCCATGGAGACCTGTAGTTCTATCCTTTTTCTCACATTTAAGGATTTTGTTAGAATGATTTTTTGAATAGCTAATGAATCGAGGAAGCAAACATTCTTTTTTACAAAATACTTTCTAAATGTAGAATAGAGCAATAGTTAGTTCAATCCTAGATATCAAGACAGAAAATCCTCGTCACAACAACAACGTCTAAAATCTTACCATGGGTCAACCTCGATATGGCTCATTATGCCACTATATGTTAGACAGAATAATAAAATATTATTAGTTGTTTGCATGTTCTTGTGATGCAAATATAACATCAACTATAAAATTATAAAATTTTAGTATAAATTGTACTTCTTCAAATAGAGTCACTAGCATTTGTCACGGGTACCTGACCGTCCCTTTTCCTCGGAGGCATGGTGGCAATTTTTCAATGATGGTGACATCCTTCAGATTGGCCTTGTATTTGCATTCGACGTCTGAGTGCCTGTGCCAATTGAAGCAGACCAGCTCAATTATAAAATTATAACTGACATGATCTCTGCTCGAGGAATCATCGGATCTTGCTAAAGAGTGTATCAAGTGTCTCTCGTCACCGTCTCGACCTAGACCTCCAAGTCCAGTATGATTGCAAAAGGACAATATTTGTCAAATATTCAAGAGTTATTATTTTCTGTTAAAAATTTGATGCGAGTAAACAAAATTCGTTGTTTATCCCATAAATTTACATATATTGAAGATGAGTTCCTTTAATTATGAATAATTATGAACACATCCTTAAAAAATCCTAGTTAATAGGCGGGACAATTAAATAAGATTTATTTCTACTTTTTGTAGATTTATTTTTCTCTCATTTAATCCCTATGTCCTGGAATATGTGGTCCTCTCTTACCTGAAATATGTGAATTCTTGGAAAGTCCTATGTTCTGGATGGCCGCATTTGCGGTCTCCCATGTTATAGCCAACATAAACTATAGTACAAATTGGTGCCAATACGGAAGAGACATGCCAAGCATAGTATGTTTATAGAGATAGAAGTTTATTGAACGGTAATTAGGGAGAACGATGAGGCTACCGTAGAAGCATAAATACCGACCTATTAGATTTTACTAAGATGAATACATATATACAATTATATCTTCATTATCAGGAACATAGATATTCAAAATTGTAGTTAAAGGAATTCTAAAATGATTTTGTAACATATTTTATTCCGACAAAAATTCTCTACTAAGATAGATGGGTTTAGAATATTTTGCTGATGACCAAACTTAATTTTAATCAATCCATTTTTTCGGTTAAAATATATTTGGCTCGCGAATTTATATGTGCTTTTCATTATGTAATCAAATAGACATTTAAATATTACATGGTTTCTAAAAGTTTAATGTTTAAGTGGGAATTTCATAGCAAACATGGACTTTACAATTCATGTATTTTTATTCATGTAAATACAAAAATCAACTAATGTATTACACTAGTACAGATAGCCTCATCTGTGGCACACCAAAAACCCTTTTGTGGCGCACCATTTGGCCACAGGGGTGCGCCACAGAACACACGCCATTAAAATATTTTCTGTGGCGCACCACACACATGCGCCACAGAAATAGTTGATTCTGTGGCGCACCACTGTCCTGCGCCACAGGAATAGTCGATTCTGTGGCGTATCCCCTCCTGGTGCGCCACAAAAATAGATGCGCCATAGAATTTTCCACAGGTGTGTCACAGAAAAATCTGCAGTATTTCGAAATTTAAATTGTTTCTGGTATAAATACAGGTATATTACAATATTTATACAGTTTGAATACAGGAAGTGATATTTGACAAATATATAACATAGAAGTAATATTTGACAAAGATATAAGTCACACATTACTCAATGATAACATAATGTACAATAGTGATACATAGTGCAAAAGTATCGAATTTTGTTCAAATTAAGTGATAGTCAAACATCATCGAACATGCCACCACATAGTTACTCGATAAGGCCTAAGCTAAGATGAAATAGACTACAAGCACGACAACGATGGTGAGCAAGAACGGTAGCTTGATGGAGGTCTTCATCTTGTTCTTCTGTTTCGACTGGTGGTCCCTCCACTTCGCAACCGCCTCGTGTCTAGTCTCGCATCCTTTATAGCAGTTGCCGCTGAACTTGTCCACCTGTGCTTCACAGTCCTTCCACTCGTCATAGACTCCTGGAACCCGACCCTCGAACACCACGCAGTACGTCATCTATATAGATAGACACAAAGCATATTAGTAAGTAATGCAAAAAACAAGTAAGGCATATATGTTCACCAAAAACAACTAAGGAAACAAAAATAAACATCAAAGATATACAACATAAAGCTAGGCCTAAGTTTAGAGCTAACTAATAGTAGCTAGCTAGGCCTAAGTTTAGAGCTAACTAATAGTAGCTAGCTAGGCCTAAGTTTAGAGCTAACTAATAGTAGCTAGGCTTATATAAGTTAAGAAAATTTTGTTAAACAAACTAATAGTAGCTAGCTAGGCACACCTCGATCAACGATACCTCTTCTGGAGAGGCGCCGGAAACGGCTTATATAAGTCTTTCGTCATCCACGTCCTACGATCAGCCTGCCGCTCTAGGCGTTCCTGGATATCCCTCTGGCATAACCCTATGGGTTGGTTTAAGGACCCTCCCTTTTTGTTGACATATTCAATGATTATCTCCGACAACTTGACTTTGATGCGATGAAAATCTTGCATAACATCATCCTGTGAGATTTCCCCGCCATTTTGTTGGACCAGTCTCGGAGTTTACCAGGATTATTCATATTATTTGCATCGCGGACAATCCCTTTGAGGTGATGGAGGGAATAGAAGGCCTCCTTCGTGCTCCAAGCCGGCTGCTTGATGCAGGGGAACTCGGTCACGTGCTTGAACCCGTATTTTCCAGTAGCCGGCCTGATACATTCTTGTTTCTTTTCGAATGTGCCTCCATTTTGGGCGTAGCCATTTATAGCCTCATCGAGAACACCCCTTATTCTGGTGTAGTCTTTCCTCTTCGTCTTATTCGACGAGTCGAAGTACTGGGCAAGTGACCACTTTGGGCAAAGCACGATGAGTGTGCAGTATGTGTCCCTGCTCAACACATGCAATTGAAACGAGGATAAGAAATGGATGAAATCTAGAAAAAAAACATTAGCTACGACGGTCGCGAGACTTACTCGGGAAAGACAGGCAAAAGAATGTCCCTCTTGTTCTCACTGTTTCTCAACATGAAGCTCTCGAGGTACTTCACTGCCTTGCTCCGTGTACTTGATCCTTCCTCCAGCTGGCTATCACGCATGTAGTAGGGATCCGCTACCATAACGTACGGGGGTAACTCTCGCTGGATCTGCAGCTGAGCATTGAGCGCGTATAGGCGGACCAAGTTATAGTCCAGCCGTCTCGAGTGAAACAGATTGAAGATATCCTCGTACGCTATGAAGAACAGTCCCGCGGGGTCTTCATGGACGAAGTCCGGGCCCTCTGACATCTTGACCACGAACGCCGGGTAATTTGGAGACTCGTCTGTAAGGAGGCCCTCTAGCATCACGATAATGTTCTGCAATATGAGCATTGGTCCAGTTGCCCCGTATATCTCGTCCGGACCCAGTATCGGTTTCCCAGCTTCATGCAAGCGGATCAAGCCATCCTTACGGGGTCGTACCACGGTGTCGGCCAAGATCTTAGTATGCTGGACCTTTTTAGCAGGTCTCTTCCTAATCTTCTTGCTGGCGGTGGCCTGATCTGCTGCGGGAGCTGGGGGTGCAGGAGCTGGGGGTGCGGGTGCTCGGGACGACCCTACGATTGTCTTATGCAGTGTGCCAGGGCTGAATACTGTACCCTGCTGGAAGGTCAGGCGCTACGTGACTTCAGTACGCCTAGGTTGATCGTCGTGACTGCGGAAGGCTTCATCGTCACGATCCATATCAGGCATGTACCTATCTTGGCTGTAGCCCGTGTTGAGGTAGGCATCGACGTCGACATTGTCATCGTAATGATAGTCATCTACACCGGCTCCAACAAGCGCCATGTCCACGTCCTTTGGTGATGACGGCTGTGATGCCGGCGGTTGAGGCACAACTGCATTTGATGATCTTTTGGCCGGTCGTTGCGGCATATTTCCCAACAACACTTGGTGCCTTGTGGTGGTGGCAACAACCGCCGGTTCCTTCTGGGTGGTGGTGGCGACGACTACCGTTTCCTTCTGAGGGGCGACGGCCTTGGGTGCTGGCTGGAGGGCTCTTTGCTTCGTGGGCGGGACGATCTTATTGAGCGGGGCCATAGGGGATGTGGCGCCGGTGTTGCGCTTGATCACAAGACCCCCCCAAGACGAATCTGGCTCTTCGGCCATTTCATCACCCATGTGGTGCACTCTCCAAGGACCAAGTTGTCCTCCTCGTCACAGCCTAGAGGTTGAAAGGGGGGAGGACGTCACGATACTCCGGCACTACGTTGGCCAACTTCACCTTCATCACGTTATCGTCCATTCGAGAGTGGTGCATAGTGCGTTCCATGGGTTGTATAATAGTGCCGTTAGCAACATCCACCAATTCTCCGCTGGGCACCACACGATGCAGGAGTACGCAAGGTTCGTCCTGTTGGGCAACATATCAGGCATCATGAGATGGCAGCCATCTTGAGAAGGCGTAGTTAGATCACGACTAACTAATTAGTTACCTTGGTGATGGCGTCGAGCTCGGCGGGTGTCGAGATAAGGGCGACGGTGCCAGCGGCCTGAAGGGAATATGCCCGAGAGGCAATAATAAAATGGTTATTATCTTATTCCTTGTTTATGATGAATGTTTATTTCTCATGCTAGAATTGTATTAACCGGAAACGTTGATACATGTGTGCTTAATAAACAAACAATGGTTCCTAGTAAAGCCTCTCTTTTAACTAGCTCGTTGATTAATAGATGATCAAGGTTTCCTGATCATGAACATTGGATGTTATTAATAACGGGGTCATGGCATTGGAAGAATGATGTGATGAACATATACCCAAAGAGAATATAGCAATGCGATCAAGTCTTTTAGTTTACATTGTTATATCAAACATACGAAGTAACTTATTCCTTAGACCATGAGATCATGTCAATCGCTGATACCGGAAGAGTGCTTTGATGGCATCAAACGTCACACCGTAACAGGGTGACTATAAAGGTGTCGTTAAGTATTCGGAAAGTATTAGTTGAGGAGCATGGATCAAGAGTGGGATATGTCCATCCAAATGACGGAGAGATATACTCTGGGCCCTCTCGGTGATATCACATCGAAACCGCTTGCAAGCACGTGATATGATCACAAAGGATGTTATATCACGGGAACGAGAAAAGAGTACTTGTCGGTAACGAGATTGAACAAGGTATGGTTGATACCAATGATCGAATCTCGGACAAGTAAAATATCGCGAGACAAAGGGAATAGTTCACGGCGTTGTTGGTTCACACGATCACGAGAGTCATCGTTGAATATATAGGAGTCATCACGGATCTCCAGATCCCGCTGTTGATTATTGATCGGAGAGGATTCTCGATCATGTCTATCTTATTCGTGAACCGTAGGGTGACACACTTAAGGTTCGATGACGCGTTTGAGAGGATACGGAATATCAAAGAATATTTTGGGCAGCACCGAAATTGTTTCGGAGAAAATTGAAATAGTTCAAGGGGTTTTTCGTCGAATGGTTGTTAATAGGATTAACAAATGATTCGAGGTGCTATATGCAAAAGTTTGTTACTAGAATTAACAAATGCTGAAATAAAGAAATAAAAAGGTTTTATTTATTTATTAAAAGAAAACCTTTGGATTTTCCAAGTGGGAAATAATGGGGAAATGAGTGGGTGTGAGTGGAGTGTCCACTCACATGATGAGGGAAGAGGTGGGGGCACCCCCATGGGATGGCCGCACCCCCTTGGGCTGCCTCCCCCCTCTCCTATAAAAGGAGGGTGAGAGCTCTCCCTCCTCAACACACTTGGCCACTTCCCTTTCCCTCCACCCGCTGCTCCATTTCATGGTCTCCGGCTTGGCGAAGCCCTGACCGTGGGATTCTTCACCACCACCACGTCGTCGTGCTGCTGGAGTTCCGAGGGATCCTCTACTTCCGCGCCCCGCTGGAACGAGGGAACGGAGGTCGTCATCAACCGTACGTGTGACCAATCACGGATGCACCGCCGGATTGCGGTGCTCATCTTCTCGCTATCGGGATCGGTGTGAGTACGACTACGCCAACAACGAGATTTGATCTCGTACCACTTTGAGTCTTCGAGGGTATGTGTTCTCCTTAACCCTCTTGTTGCCCGTTGCACTTCGTCTCCTAGATTAGATCTTGGCCTTTCGGGTGTCTATCGTGTAGGGAAATTTTTGTTTTCTATGCAACGAACCCTTCAGTGGTATCAGAGCCGGATCTATGCGTAGATGTTTTGTACGGGTAGAACACATATGAGTATGTGGGTGTTGATGATCATGTTATTTCCTCCTTGAGTATTTTATGATCTTAGTGGCATAGTAGGATGAAGCTGCCCCAGACTAAGTTTACGTGTACTATGTACGCGAGAGTTGTCTCACTTGTGGCTAAGGGGGTGTCCGTTTCTCCTACTATAGTTAAGATCTAATCCGCGAAGGGTTGCTAAAAATATGTTTATCAACGTTGTGGTTGATGTTCGTAGGTATGAACGGTTCTATCCTCGAAATCCCTAAGCCACGTAAAATATGCAAAAATAAATTAGAAGCGTCTAACTAGTTTTTGCTGGGCATGTGATGTGATATGGTCAATATTACAAATTTGATTATGAGATGATCTATTTTGTAAATTATTGATATACCGGAAGGTATCCATATGGTTGTCTTCTTATTGATGGACAATCAAGATTGGGTGCCATGGTACTTGGTACCACGCCGGTGGAATGATGGAGATCATACCATAATGCACATGATGGAGATCAAGTGCAAGGAGGACCATATCATATCACGTTATCCTTTCATGTGATGTCTGTGACGTTAATCCTTTTTATGCATCTTGTTTTGCTTAGATGACGTTGGTAGCATTATAAGATGATCCCTCTCACTTAATATCAAGATAATAATGTGTTCTTCCTTAAAGTATGCACCGTTAAGAAAGTTCGTCGTTTCGAGACACCACGTGATGATCGGGTGTGACAGACTCAACGTTCGCATACAACGGATGTTTTGAAGCCTAGCATGTACAGACATGGCCTTGAAACACACGCAATACTACGGTTCTACTTGGCGAGCCTAGCATGTACAGACATGGCCTCGGAACACGTAACCGAAAGGTAAAGCATGAGTCATATGGATGATATGATGAACATGTCGATGTTCGCCTTTGAAACTACATCATCTCACGTGATGATCGGTTTTGGTATAGTGAATTTGGTTCGTGTAATCACTAAAGACGACTAAGAGGGATGTTGTTTTTGAGTGGGAGTTCATGGTTTAATTTTTGAATTAACTTGAACTTATTTATCATGAACAACAAATCAAAGTGAATTTGCACAAATTGTAGTATTCATTGGCATCCACATAACTACCTTACACTTAGATTGTTAATTGAGATATAACTGTTATGATCTGGTAAATACCATTTAAGATTGGTACCGTATTAGTGAAATTTAAAATTGAGTCCTATCGTAGATTTTTGGTATTTCCTACCTAGCTCCATATGGTTAATGATTGATTAATCTAGAGAGCAAATAATTCCTACTTAGAATCCAGAGTCATGGTTGCTTTCGTATTACTTTATCTTCAAAATAATGTTTTGTTGATCAAGGTGATTTTGGAACTGAAAAGAGTTGTTTTCAGAAACAATCAAGTGAAAGATATATTGATATCTAGAAACTTATTTGTATCAACATGACTGAGTATAATTTAGCGTGACAATGTTTGCTTATATTATCTAAATATATGCAAATTTAGCGTGACAATGTTTGCTTATATTATCTGAATATATGCAATGATTGAAGACGCTAGGCGTTTGAATATTCCAAGAAATTGGATGCTAAATAAAAATTATCCTCTAAATCCCTTCCTTCGAGCTATAGTAGCTTAATCATAAAATTGTTATGATAGGATGGATTTGAAGTATGGGTAAAGTAGTTTACCTTACTTGGAAATTGCTAATAGTGGAATCTAGAAGAATGCTATTAATATGGTGATATTAGTAGAACAATCAAACTCAAAGTATGACTCAATGGGTGATAGTATATGACTAACACGCCAAAGAAAATGAGCTAGTACGGCTAGCATTGTTTGATGTTGAATTATTCTTCTGTAAAGGAAAGGGAATATTGAAAATAGAATTGCAAATAGATATATGGCAGAAAAGAAGATAACTAGAAAAGTCCAGCTCAGGAGTATATGCTTGATATACAAGTTATAGATGTATTACTAGTTAACAAAGTATTTTTTGGGTATTTTGATACCACATTGGTTGGTATGAGTTGTCATACAAAGCAACGCAATGCAAGAAATAAGAGGGCCTAAAAGGAACTAGTAATAGATGTGGAATCGATTATGACAAGAACATATATAAAGTGTTATTGTGTTCATTGTAGTATCGAACCAAACATTCAAGATTTATTTTAAGAACTTAATAAGTTGTTATTTGTTCTAGTCTTTTGTGAGAACAAATGAGATTGTTCAAACGATGACCATATTCCATAATTGATGGATATGTTAATATAAATCATGTTTGTAAAGTAAACATCTATAAGACTGAATGCTAAACGTTGCAAGACGTAAAAGATTTTCACTTAAATTGTGACACCACCATTTTAGTTCATATCGGAAAGGAAAACATGAAGGAACTCCATATTGATGGACTTCCGGAGTCATTTTGTTTTGAATAAATTGACGCTTGTGAGACCTCTTCCAAAAGATGACTAGAATTCCCTTCATAGGCCAAAGTAGAATGGACGACTAATTTAGTGGAGATTATACATATTGATGTATACAGTCCATTATGTGTAGTCATGTATGGTGGATTAATTTTTCCTCAATAAAATTCTGTCGATGATTTAAGTAGATATGTGAGTATATCTATTTAAAGGGAACAGAGTTTGACATTTTGAATTGGTTCAAAAGGTTGTTAATATGAAGTTAAAATCAATGTAACAAGATAATCAAGTATTTATGGTTGGATCATAAAGGATAAAGTTTGAGTTACAAGTTTAGCAAAACATCTGAGAAGTTGCAGAATTGTTCTACAACTTATACTTCTCGAATACCCCACATTACATTGGAGTATTCAAAAGACAAAATCAAACCCTGTTTGACATGGTAAGATTAATAAAATTGCCATTATAATTTTGTAGTTTATACATTAAGGACAACCGCTTTTACACTGAAAAGAGCACCATCATGATCCGTTGAAATTGACAACATATAAGATATGGTTTGGGTAATGACCCGAATTGTCATTTTTCTTAAGTTTTGGTATGCATAGCATGTGTAAAATGTTTACAACCAAAATAGGATAAATATATGTTTATAAGGTTATCCCAAATAAAACATTGGGTATTTCTCCTATCACCGAACCAAAAGACAAATGTTGTTTGTCAGAAAGGGTTGATTTCTCGAGAAAGTAGTTCTTGCGAAACAAGTGAGTGGGAGCACAGTACAAACTAAACGAGATTTGAGAATCTTCGTTATCATGTCAAGAGTAGCGCAGCACTGGAAGTTGTTCCGGGGTGTACTATTTTGACTAAGTAGAAGACACTACAAATGTTGTAGATACTTCAAATGAGTTTGCGAATTGTACCAGAAAAGTCCAAAAACGTTGTACTTAGAACAACTTGTGGTTTAAGTGTAAAGTGTTGTTTTGACAACAAAAGGACCTGGACCTTATAAAGGAAGCAAATGATGGGCCCTGACTTCGTAAAATTGACTATGAGTCATTATATCCGCCATAGTATCCTTGTATGAATATCAAGTATGTGACTTGGTAGTCTTTCAATAGGCATGATGCCTAATGATAGCAAAAGGGTCTATATAGCGACAAAGACATGTATACTTATCGAAAAGTTGTTTTCGACGAAGTTCAAAGAGTTGACTACTACAAGATTTCGATCTTCCGTAGTGATGCTTTAGTCTTTGCGGATAGTTCTAGCAAAAAGTTACATATTATGATATGGCAGTTGAATAACAAAACCAACTCTCCTCTCGAGGAAGTTTGATCAAGGATGTGTACTTGACACAGTCTGAGAGTTTTGTAAAATTCAAAAGGTTGCTATAAAGGCATGCACACTTCAATGGTTGAAGTGAGCATAGCGAAGTTGAAATCTTTAGCTTAATGAAGTTATCAAAAGAGTTTGATTCCATCATGAATGATAAAGATGCTTGTAGAGTTACAAGAAATTAAGTGGGAGCGCTATGACATATTTCCAATACTTTATGTAGTTGACATATGGTTGATTGGAAAATATGTATTTTAAATTAACACGGTTAATATTTTCGATTTCATATTGATGAAAGGCTTAGAAGATATTGGGCATCGATATCTATAAAAGATGGATTGACGCACCTGATATGATTGAAGCCAAATTACATAGATGAAATATTGAAGTAAGTCAATATGAAAATGACAAGAAGGAGTTCTTGTCACATGGAAAATAATTGAGCAAGATTCATGTGTTTTGACACATGATGAGCATCATTGAAATTGAGATTTCTAAGTCATGTTTCCATGCTATGTACACAACCAGATGAGTCCTATGCTATAAAATGTTATAGCAGGATAATTCATATGATGATTAGACAACAGTGGGAGAGATCCTTGTGTCATTTTAGAAATGCTAAGGATATGTTTTCCTATGTAGTAATGACAAAATATTAAATGTAATATGTTACACTAATAGTCTTGTCATTTATTCAAGAAATTTTATCTCAATTAAAATATGTGATGAAGGGTAGCACAATAGGATGGAAGAAAGTTCCATGCTGGATTTGAAAGAGTTCCAAATTAAAATATTGTGACAGATACTACAACAAAGGCTAAAGTATATCGTTGTGTTAACAACTGATTATAAGCGTATTTTGTGTCAAGGAGTTCTTTATTGAACTTGGTGAATTTCCAAGAATGCTGAAACTATGAAGCTACATTTTCACAATGTTAGTAACATCAGTTTAAGCTGAGGAATTAAGGTATCACCGGAACTTGGTGAGTTTCCAAGAATGCTAACACTATGAAGCTACATTTTCACAATGTTAATGACATGAGTTTAAGCTGAGGAATTAAGTTTTCACCTATTGACCATATATATACAAAGCCATCTTATTAGAGAATGAGTGATGCGTGTAGACGCAAAGAACATGCAAATACAATAGGACCTGAACAGTTCAGATCTTTTTGATGATGTTTACCGCATGCGAAGCATGGTAATAACACTGGTACGCAATATGTGTTAAAGTGCTTACAGACTAGATTATTGACTCTAGTGCAAGTGGGAGACTGAAGGGAATATGCCCGAGAGGCAATAATAAAATGGTTATTATCTTATTCCTTGTTTATGATGAATGTTTATTTCTCATGCTAGAATTGTATTAACCGGAAACGTTGATACATGTGTGCTTAATAAACAAACAATGGTTCCTAGTAAAGCCTCTCTTTTAACTAGCTCGTTGATTAATAGATGATCAAGGTTTCCTGATCATGAACATTGGATGTTATTAATAACGGGGTCATGGCATTGGAAGAATGATGTGATGAACATATACCCAAAGAGAATATAGCAATGCGATCAAGTCTTTTAGTTTACATTGTTATATCAAACATACGAAGTAACTTATTCCTTAGACCATGAGATCATGTCAATCGCTGATACCGGAAGAGTGCTTTGATGGCATCAAACGTCACACCGTAACAGGGTGACTATAAAGGTGTCGTTAAGTATTCGGAAAGTATTAGTTGAGGAGCATGGATCAAGAGTGGGATATGTCCATCCAAATGACGGAGAGATATACTCTGGGCCCTCTCGGTGATATCACATCGAAACCGCTTGCAAGCACGTGATATGATCACAAAGGATGTTATATCACGGGAACGAGAAAAGAGTACTTGTCGGTAACGAGATTGAACAAGGTATGGTTGATACCAATGATCGAATCTCGGACAAGTAAAATATCGCGAGACAAAGGGAATAGTTCACGGCGTTGTTGGTTCACACGATCACGAGAGTCATCGTTGAATATATAGGAGTCATCACGGATCTCCAGATCCCGCTGTTGATTATTGATCGGAGAGGATTCTCGATCATGTCTATCTTATTCGCGAACCGTAGGGTGACACACTTAAGGTTCGATGACGCGTTTGAGAAGATACGGAATATCAAAGAATATTTTGGGCAGCACCGAAATTGTTTCGGGGAAAATTGAAATAGTCCAAGGGGTTTTTCGTTGAATGGTTGTTAATAGGATTAACAAATGATTCGAGGTGCTATATGCAAAAGTTTGTTACTAGAATTAACAAATGCTGAAATAAAGAAATAAAAAGGTTTTATTTATTTATTAAAAGAAAACCTTTGGATTTTCCAAGTGGGAAATAATGGGGAAATGAGTGGGTGTGAGTGGAGTGTCCACTCACATGATGAGGGAAGAGGTGGGGGCACCCCCATGGGATGGCCGCACCCCCTTGGGCTGCCTCCCCCCTCTCCTATAAAAGGAGGGTGAGAGCTCTCCCTCCTCAACACACTTGGCCACTTCCCTTTCCCTCCACCCGCTGCTCCATTTCATGGTCTCCGGCTTGGCGAAGCCCTGACCGTGGGATTCTTCACCACCACCACGTCGTCGTGCTGCTGGAGTTCCGAGGGATCCTCTACTTCCGCGCCCCGCTGGAACGAGGGAACGGAGGTCGTCATCAACCGTACGTGTGACCAATCACGGATGCACCGCCGGATTGCGGTGCTCATCTTCTCGCTATCGGGATCGGTGTGAGTACGACTACGCCAACAACGAGATTTGATCTCGTACCACTTTGAGTCTTCGAGGGTATGTGTTCTCCTTAACCCTCTTGTTGCCCGTTGCACTTCGTCTCCTAGATTAGATCTTGGCCTTTCGGGTGTCTATCGTGTAGGAAAATTTTTGTTTTCTATGCAACGAACCCTTCACGGCCGGCCCATCATTCTTCGGCATTACTGCGGAAGGGGGCGCCGATGCGACCAGAAGGAGCGGCGTCTGGGGGGTCACCTGTTCCGGCGGCACTTGCTGGTTCATGCTTGAGTTGCTGCCGACGAAGGTGGGCAGATGGATCGGTCCAATTTGACCCCCGCATTCCAAGCAGCTATCCCCTCCATCAGCCCAGCAGGGATGACTTCCTTGAGCCTCTCATCCACTAATCTATTGAGCGTGTCGGGGTCCACCTCTCTGCTCTCAAGTTTCTTCTCTAGAGCCGCCATCTTCTTCTTCAGCTCCTCGACCTCCTCATCATCCTTAGTCTATGTCGTCTTCCTCTTCTTTCTCGACGACTTGGCATCTGATGCGTAGTACTCGGCTACCTTCATGCTTAGCCCAAAGCCGGAGATATGGCCAGCTGACGTCGGTGGGGCATCCAACGGCCTTTTCTTGTATGCGTTCGTCGCCCTGTTGAAAGGTGTGTCCCACCGATTCGTCGACCCTTCGGACGAGTGGCCAGATTTCCGCAACTCCCTGTCCTTCGGACAAAAGGAAATTAAGGTGAGCCCATTTGGCTTCATTATCTAATTATTAGATCAATGCAATATACATGTACTTGAGATATATGTGTCCTTACCAAATGTTTCTCGAATTCCTTCACGTCCTGGTCTTTCGTCACGAATTCTCCCGTCTTCCAGTCTAAGAAGTACCGGGACCGGACAAAGTTCCTAACATGTATATCCGTGATTTTGTGCCAGGGGTTATCTTTTCCGAGACGTTCCATCTCGCGGTCCTCCTTCTCCCAAACGGGCTGTTTTCCTCGGTAACCACCGCTTCCGCAATGGTGGACCCCTATGTTTTGCTCCCGCATATCCTGCCCCCATTTTGTCCATTTTTTACACTCCTCGGTGTTCATGTACGCCTTCAGTATGTCGAAATCTTCTTTCACGAGCGTCGGGTCTTTGCGACTGATCTCCTTCCAGCTTTTACCTTTCGCAATCTTCTTCTTCACCCGGGATTTCCAGCTGCTCAAGGCGGTGCTCATCTTCTTGATGGCTAAAGAGTCCACCTTTTTGTTGAACGGCTCCGGGAACGTGTATCGCTGGTGAAGCTACTTCAGGAGGATTTCGACCAAAGCAGCGTTGTCGCTGCTTCTAAGGTCCGTCGTGTTGATCGACATGCTTTCCCGCACGATGCATCCTAGTTGCATGCCGTACTCTGAGGCAACCGCTCGAGGCGCCAATGGTAGGACACTTGGCGAGACCTCGGTGATTGTATCAGTGACGTTGGGGAGCACTTGCGGCGTACGATCCTTCCTTGGCGCCTGAGTCTTCTTCTTCTTCGCATCGGTCATCGGGGCGGCGTTGCCGCTACCACCAGCCGCCGTGCGGTCAGTGCCGCCACCATCGGTGCTGTCATCAACCTCTTCCTCCAAGTACCCCCAATCAACATCAGTGTCGTCCTCCCGGACCTCTTCCTCAATGCCGGTTGCAACGTGGGCATCCAAGCCCTCTTCCTCGGCACCGGCTTCGGGCATGGACCCGTGCTTGGAAGTGCCCGACATGTTTCTGTAATAACATTCAAATTTGAGTTTTTGAGTTGGATTTCAAATTATTCAATATAAACTACTAGGTTATCATTCATGTATGAGTTATGATTCCTAATCTAGGTATGAAATCAAGAAACTCTTCTTCTTGTACTATTAGTCCACGTTCCAGGTTCTATCAAGAAACAACAAGTATTATGGATTTACTTGCTTTGCATCAGCTAGGATTGTTCATTCTTGCTTTGCATCAGCTAGGATTAAACCGATGAATCTATTTAGTGTTCCTAGTATATACATGAGACAAACCGATGTCTAAGTTCCAGTGGACATGATTGCAACTTCAAAATGCTACATTTTAGTTTTTCTCATAGTAAGCCTGCAGGAATTCTATGAAAAATACAACAGAGATCCGCTTCTATATACTACCGAGTACTTTGACTTCGGGCTGTTCCCGTGAGAGAGAACGAGCCCATAAGAATCGCAGCGCCCATATTCCCGTGCTTGGATAGGAATAGGATTCGGCGACCATGTAGAGTAGTCATTCGATTATTATGCTCTACTGCTCCTGTCTTCTGTAACAGGATTCGTTAGAATGAATTACAAGTTCTCAGAATGACTATGGTACTTGTGTTTGGTGTCTTATATTTGACAGTAGTGTTTAACTCTGTTCCAGTTAATGCCATAATTTCCTTATGTTCATCAAAGAACTGAAGACCAAGATGACATTATTCATCTTGGGGCCGCTGCTGATCTTGCCAGTACTCCTGTTTATGGGCACCAGAGGATCATGCATGGGATTCATCTGAATCATCAGGCTGCATCTGCATGTGGTTTGGTGGGTGGGTACCATACCCAAGATATCATCATGTGAGCTGGAGCCAGATGAAAAAAATGAACTTGTGAGGTGAAAGATCTGTGTGCGAGCTACTACAAGAGATGGCACTCACTCACTCACTGGGGCTACCTTAGCTAGGGTACTGAATGATAGATAGTGCTGCTGCCATTAGTTTGCAGAGATTGTACATACACTGTGCTTGTGTTGGTCCATGCATGCATGACAACTAGAAAAAGTGGCCTTGTGGTACAATCGAATTCTCAAGAACCAACAAGAAGCATGAATAGTGGAGAGAACAAAGAGGGTAATTTGGAGAATCACTTTCGGTGTGCGCAGCAACCTTTAGCACTGTGCTGAAAGAAATTCATCCAGCGAAATAAATTGGAGAAAAGACCTGGCCAGTAATGTTTATTCCATTCTTTATCTATATTCCAGGCATAAAAGACTGGCTGCTATCACTCTGGTTATTCCCACTACCTTGTGAATATATCATGGGAATTTTTCTGAACAATGTGCATTGGTATCAAAAGAATGTACCAGCTAGGTATAAAAATCTGAAGGTAACTCAGACAGAATAGCACAACCAATGTACTAGCAGATCACTTCACGGTAAGAAACATCTTTTCTTGCTCCAAAGGCAGATGAAAATAAGGGAGAAGTCAGGCAAAGTAAAATCAAGAGATATACGGCAGTAATTAATTAAGTTGGGATGATGAGTAGTAAGTAAGTAGAGTAATTATATATGGCACTTCCTTTGTCTGAAGAAGAGCAACACAGGAAGCAGAGAGCTTACATAGTGGGGTTACATGATGATGCATGCTAAACATAAGGACCATCACATTCAGTGATTCAGATTACCTAGATCACTTGAATGCCACATGGGAAGGATTTTGTTTGTGTAAAATGCAGTAGTTTCAGCTTACAACAATGCAACAATAGTACAGTAGTTGTACTCCATTGGACTGGATGAAGAAATATTTTGAGTCTGAGCGCGAGCTAGAAATAGTTTGGAGTATTTCATTTGTGTACCAGTCTTTGTGGGTGAAATAAATAGGCATTGCAGCAAGCAAGAAATACCCCTTGCCTTTTCAGTTAAATAATTTACTACCCAGTTTATGAGATTAATCAGCAAGCAGAGATTGTAACTTGGCCTAGAGCAGGATTTTGGTTTGAGAGAAATATAGAGAGAGGATTGTAGTTTGACGGGATTGTACTTTGAATGTGATTTAATAGTCACACATTTGTATACCTGTACTGGACACACATTTGTGCCCCAAGGAGTACATTTATATAGGAACTATAAATTGTATACCAGCCTGTATACAATTTAACAATTGCCAATTATCAGAGTTATAGCATAGCAGAAGGTCACACTAGTGGAAAGTATCATTTTGAGCAAAGTTGGTGCAAATGCAACATATTTTTACCATTTTGGTTTTGAGAAAAAAAAACACACACACACAAATTTTCTACAAGTTTTAGAAATGAAACTAGAAATGAAACTACTAAGTATAAAAAAATTCATAGAAAATTTGGGCATGACCTTTGCTAATTTTCCTATGTCTAAGAGTGCCAGAAATTCGCTCGGAAGGAAATGAATCAACTTCCTCGCGAAACATTGGCATCTCAAAAAGAAAAACCTGCACAAAAATCCCAGAACCAAAGAAATCTTCATGACTGATGGGTACAAAACCTACCCACTGAATATTCATGACTGATGGGTACAAAACCTGCAAAAGTGCACATATATTCCTTGACTGATTGCAAAACCTACCCATTTCTCTTACAATGACCACAACGTGTTACTATACCTGCCCCCTGCCAAATTAGATACAAATTTTACTTGTTTAGCAACATTAGATACAAATTTGAGTTTCCATTGCCTTAGCTGTTGTAATGTTATAATAACTGTAGCTAGCAGCAGCAGCATGTAGTATATGCCCAAACTACACACTACACACTATGTTGTACCTTGATTTTCTCATTTTCTTGTATACAACAAAGTTCCAAAACAATGTATTTGTTTTGTCCAGAGAGAGGTATGTCCAGATTGCACTTGTTATCTGACCAATCGAAACCACATCGCCCTTAAGCGTTCTTCTTAGACAGCGAACCAACACCCAAGAAATAGAAAGAAGTAGAATCACCACCATCGTCTCGCTCAAATCGACACACAAACAAGGAACAATAGAGCTGAAAGAGGGGAAACGTTTGTGCTTTGCCATGTTGATTACCAAAAAGAAAGCAAAGATTGCCACTATGTCTCTACAATGCAATATAGCATTGCCTAACAGAAATGAAGCAAGAATTACTGAGATGCAGACGGGGCTAGGTAACAAAGAAATGAAGCAAGAATTTCTACTAGAGTTACTCGATCAGAGAAGCTAGGTACTCGATCAGAGAAGCAGAACAGGGCAACGGGGCAGGGCGAGCAGCGCACCGACCTGGGCATCGAGGAAGACGGCGGTGTCGAGCGGCCGCGGTCGATGCAGACGGTGACGGCGCGGCTCCTCCTCCTAGCTAGGTCACGGCGCGCGCTCCTCCTCCTAGCTAGGTCACGGCGCTCCTCCTCCTCCTAGGCTGTGGTCCTGCACCTCCTCGATGCTCCTTCACCTAGCACCTCCACATGGATCCTCCACGGTGGCGAGCGCGAGGGAGAAGAGAAGGGGATCCAGAGAAGTGTTCGTCGTCGCGCGCTTGAGAGAGAGATGGGGATGAACTGCAAAATTTGGCTAAGTGTGGAAGATGAGCGCGCGGGGCCACATGTCATTGGCTGAGAGGAAGATTCTGTGGCGCACCACGACCCCGTGCTCCACAGAATTGTTAGAATTCTATGGCGCATCGTCGGAGGAGTGCGCCACAGGATTTCTTGGGCCTATTCTGTGGCCACGATGTGAGGGGCCACATGTCATTGGGTCGAAGGGATTTCTATGGCGCATGCATTTAGTGGTGCGCCACAGAATTGGGTCGATAGATAAATAAAAAAACGAAACGCTGTATGTGACAGCTATCTATTACTAGCCCAATTGGTTTAGTTGTGAGGTAAATAAGCCTAATGGCATGGGTTCGAATCCTGGATTGCCCAACATTTTTTTAATATTTTATTTAATTATAATGAAAGATAGAAAACATTAAATTACAATTAATTAAAGAAACAAGTGCTTGTCTCACATACATACATGCACATATATAAAGAATCACATACATACATGCACATATATAAAGAAGTGCTTGTCTCACATACACATACACATATATATAGAAAAAAGTGCTTGTCTCACATACACATACACATGCACGTATATACACACAATAGTCTTCTTAATTTGTCTCGACCGGTTCCAATCTAGCTTAATTAGCGTCTCTTATCCTTTTTGTTGGCGACTGAATATTTTATGCCGGCCACCTTGAGATTTCTTCGCGTGAACGGACAACCGTGGGTAGGTAGGGATGTCTTCCTTCTTACTTTACCAGTAGTAGGCATGTCGAAGTGCTTGTCGAACTCCTCCTTGATCTTCGGATCACCGTTCTTGTCCAAGTCTTCCTCGTTGGCGTCTCCTTCCATTACGATGATGCTCCTCTTGCCCCTCCTCACGACAACACGGCTAGGCCTTGACGGGTCGGTAATGAAGAAGCATTGGTCAACTTGGCTAGCGAGTACCCATGGCTCATTTTTCGCGGATGCGTTCTTCGATTTGGCATCTGGTATAACCATTGTGGTGAAATACCGTCCTTCTTTCTTGACATTCTTGGCCCATCTCACACGGAACATTGGCACCACCATCTCTCCGCAGTAGTTGAGCTCCCATATCTCCTCGATCTTTTTGAAGTATCTTTCCTTGACATTAGTCTCGTCATCGCCATATGATAGCATAGTTACTCCTGAGTTTTGATTTTCGCTACTCATGTGCTTGTCCTCGGTGGAGAATCTGTAACGGAGATGTCGTACCCCTGATAGGTCCTTACGTTCTGCCCGGGGCCCTGTGATAAGATGTATATGAGTTTTTCATCTTCCGTAGAAGGCATTTTTCTCCGTGCTTCAATCATTTGAATTTGCTTGAACCAATGCGTGAAGTCGGAGTTATGCTCTTTGGTTACGTCTCCCATCTTCCTCGGCCCGCCCATTTCGATATAATTCTGGTTGATTAAGCATTTGTGCTCTTCCACGAAAGGCTCGATCAATTTTAAGTGTTGTAGCGCGACCCGGTGAGCCCTTTCAAAGTCGTCGCATTGTTTTTGAATGCCAACATGGATGTCGCGGCAGCCCTCGCGGTGACCGACTCCGGTGAGCCTGCCGAGGTGCGTCCTGGTGGAAAGACCGACATCCTGGTCGTCTTCGTTGCTTAGGTAATTGTCACAGAAAGAGATGCACTCGTTGGTTTGAAATCCTTTGGCCATGCTTGCGTCTGGACGGGCCCTATTGCGAACGTATCCTTTCAGGACACCATTCTGCCTTTCCATCGGCATCATGTAGTGCAGGAACGTCGGGCCGAGATGCCTGATGTCATCAATGACATGGAGAAGGAGATGGACACATATATCACAGAATGCCCGCGGGAAGTAAATCTCGAGCTCGCATAGTATCACCACGATCTCATCCTATAGCATCTTGAGCTGCCTCACGCCGATCGATTTACGGTTGATAACGTCGAAAAATTTGCAAAGGCCAAACAACGTATCACGGACATGCTCGTCCATTATCCCTCGGATCGCAATGGGAAGTATCTGCGTCATGAGCACATGACAATCGTGAGACTTCATCCCGGTGAGCTTCTTCTTCGCTAAGTCCAGATATCTGCTTATACTCCCTGAGTATCCGTGAGGAACTTTGACTTCTAGGAGGCACCTGAAAAACTGCTCAAGCTCCGGCGGACTCAATGTGAAGCAGGCATCGGGAAGCACCACTGTGTTCTTCTTAGCCTTTTTGCGAGGACGTTGAGTCCCTTCCGTCTTATCCTCATCGTCATCATCATCATCACTATCGGCGGGGACCTATAGATTTTTCCTAATGCCGAAATGTTTCAGATCGTATCTTGCTTTCGGCCCATGCTTGGACTTTTCCGAATTGCAAATAGTGCCAAGCAGACTCTCCGTAACGTGGCTTGTGAGTTGCCGCTACTTTTACCTTGTTTAGTTCTTTACCCTTCTATTTATTTCTACTCAGTCTCTCTTCTTCTCGGTTACCCTTTCTGACCCAAACCAGCATTTCCTGATCCATATATCTTCCCGGACCTCAGTGTCGCCGCTGACATCGCTGTGGAGAAAGCGAGAAGGGCCAGGGCAGCAGCTGGTCTGAGTGTTGATGATACCTCCAGCATCGAGGACCATCTCGTCAACCTCAAGACCTCTGGCACCCGTTGCACTTTCTCACTATATCTTCAGCTTGCCGCAAGGCAGTGAGCCAAAAGAATCCATGCCGAAAAGCCTTGTTGCCCAGAGCCCGAGAAGAGGCATGGTGCCCGCATTCTCCCTGGTGCATTTCTCTAAGAATATCTTCTCCTTCTTCTGGCTCAACGCAGCGTTGCAGCACGCCGGTAGGACTCCTTCTGTGCAGCATCTTGCTGAAGACGATGTAGCCCTTGGATCTTCTCTGTATTTGCCTGGCCGTGACCTCATCACTCGGTAATGAGCCATCCGTTACAAAGGATAATATGGGCAGAGCCCAACTCGGTGTCTCCCGGATGGGAAACACTGGTTCGTCCACTTCCATTGGATCAGCTATCATGACCTCTTCCGAGTTGGAGACGAGTCCCCGAGTACTGAGAAATGATCCCCTCGATGAACGCAACAGTCCCCGAGTTGAGTGAAGCAGTCCCTGGGTTGCAATTGCCAGTCCCCGGGTTGGAGACGACAGTCCCCGGGTTTTCCTTTGCAACTTCCCAATAATCTCCATGGGAACAGCTTACGACCCTGGCAGAGATGGAACGAAGATGGACTCCGAGTTGGGGGATGGCTTGATGGACGGCTTTCTCAAATGCTCCAAGGCAATCCCAGCCGGGATAAACTACCGAGAAGACCCCAATTTGGACAGTTCATCAGCTGCATCATTCTCAGCTCGGTGTAAGTGATGGAACTCACACCCCTCAAAGAACCCAGTCATAGTTTGCACCAGAAACCGGTAGGAGTCCATGTTGGCATCCAAGGCATCCCAATTGCCGGAAACTTGCTGAACCACCAAATCCGAGTCGCCATAACAAACAATGCGCTGAACTCCGATCTCCTTGGATACACTCAGGCCATGTACCAATGCCTCATATTCGGCCACATTATTGGATGCCTTGAAATGGATCTGCAGCACATACTTGAGTTGATCTCTCTTGGGTGACGTGAGCACCACACCAGCATCGAGCCCTTCTTTTACTTTGGAGCCATCAAAATGCATCTTCCAGAAGTTGGTTTCCGGCAAGGGAGGGTCGTACTGCATATCGGCCCAATCCACCAAGAAATCTGCCAGAGTTTGTGACTTGATTGCTTCTCTTCTCGCGTACAGAGGGGTGTACGCGGCTAGCTCAATTGCCTATTTGGCTACCCGGCCGCTTGCATCCTTGTTGTCCATGATCTCCAAAATGGGAGCAATGCTCACCACTGTGATGGGATGCTCATGGAAATAGTGCTTGAGCTTCTTGGCACCCAGATATACGCCATATGTCATCTTCTGGTAGTGTGGGTAGTTTTGCTTGGAGCTGGATAGCACCTCGCTGAGATAGTACACTGGTCGCTGCACATTTTTTCCTTCCTCTTCTCTTTCCACCACTATCACTAGGCTGACTACCCGGTTGGTAGCTGCAATGTATAGCAACATTGGCTCCTTGGGTAGAGGGCTTGCCAGGATGGGAGCGCTACCCAGCATAGTCGTGAGTTCCTTGAAGGCCACATCAGCTTGTGGCGTCCAGATGAACTTGTCACTCTTCTTCATGAGCTGATAGAGAGGCAAGGCCTTCTCACCCATTCTTCCCAGGAAGCGGCTAAGGGAAGCCAATCATCCGGTAAATTTCTGCACATCCTTCAGTGATCTCGGCAAAGACATGCTTTCTATGTCTTTTATCTTTGAAGGATTGGCCTCAATGCCCCGACTGGATACCAAGAAACCGAGCAGCTTGCCAGCCGGGACACCAAAAGTGCACTTAGTCGGATTCAATTTCATCCTGTATTTGCGCAAGCTGGCAAATGTTTCCTCAGTATCACTAAGCAGAGTATGTGTTTCTTTCATTTTGATGACAATGTCACCTACGTACACCTGCACATTCTTGCCTATCTGGTCATGCAAACATTTCTGCATGCATCTCTAATAAGTAGCCCCGGCATTCCCCAACCCAAAACACATAACATGATAGCAATAAGCCCCGTACGGGGTAATAAAAGCAGTCTTTATTTGATCAGCCGGGTTAAGAGGTATCTGATGAAAACCAGAGTAGGCATCAATGAAAGACAAAAGCTCGCACCCGGTAGTGGAATCGATTACCTGATCTATGCGGGGTAGCGGAAACGGATCCTTGGGGGCAGGCTTTGTTCAGGTCGGTGTAGTCCACGCACATGCGCCATGCCACCTCGGCCTTGGATGCCCCATGATGAATCCACTTACCAGCAGCTTGCGGGGTGGCTTCTTCTTCTCAACCATGACCGGATTGGCCAGCCAATCCGGATGCAGTACCTCCATGATGAATCCACTTATCAGCAGCTTGGTGATGTGATCTCCGATAGCTTTCCTTCTCTCTGCCGCAAAGCGGCACATTGCCTGCTTAATCCGCTTGGCGTCTGGGCGCACATGTAGCGAGTGCTCAACCAACTCCCTCGGGACACCCGACAAGTCCTCGTTGGACCATGCAAAGACATCCAGATTCTCACAGAGGAAGTGGATGAGCTCGCTTTCCTATTTCTCGCCCAACCTGGCGCCAATGATGGAAACGCGGTCTGGGAACTCAGGGTCCACCTGCACTTTCTTGGTTTCTGGGAGGCCTGGAAAGTGGCTCCATACTGAGAACTCGGCATGCCAGGCATACCGACTTGAGCTGCTTGAGCCATAGCCACCACCTCGTGTATCTTCTTCTTCTCAGCAGCGATGACCAAAGACTCTGCCAGCAGAGATTCGGCAGATGCGCAATCCAAGGAGCGCTTGTAATCACCCGAGATGGTGATGACACCATTGGGACCAGGTAGCTTCATCTTCAGGTAGGTTGCATGGGTTGAGGCCATGAACTTGGTGAGCGCAGGCCTACCGAGTAGAGCATGATAGGGGATCTGAAGATCAACCACTTCGAACTGCAGGCACTCGTTGTTGCAGTTCTTCCTGGCGCCGAATAGCACATCTATCCAGATGCGGCCGATTGGAGCGCAAGACACTCCCGGCACAATGCCATGAAAAGTGGTTCTGCTAGGAAGCAGCATGTTCTCGGCAAGGCCGAGCTTCTCCAGGGTATCTCGGTACATGATGTTGATGCTGCTGCCATTGTCGATCAACACCTTGCTGAACCTGACATTCTTCTTGGTTCCCAGGAAGGTGGGATCCACCACTAGTGCATATGTACCCGGATTGGGCATCACCTTGGGATGATCATCTTTGGACCAAGTGATCTCTTGGTCGCACCAGTGCAGATAGTGGGGCACAGCTGGTATCACTGCGTTTACTTCCATCGCACGCCTACGCTGCGACTGCTTGTCATCCGGCTCGGTGGTGAACACCATGTAGCTCTCATGATGCTCCTGGTACTGGTTCCGGTCTCCACCACCATCATTGTCGTTGTTGTTGTTGCCATTGTTGTTGTTGTTGTTGTTGTTGTTGTTCTGGTTGTTGTTGCGGGTGTAGTAGTTGTGGTTGCGGTCATTGCGGTTGTTGTAGTTGCGGTTGGCTCCCTGAGCCACTTGATTCACATTCTCCCTTCTCGGATTCACAGCCGGCCTAGGAGCAGCTGCCCGGATAGGCTGCACATTGGCATCCGCAGGCGGCAGAGGAGGAGGAGGGGGCAGCTGACCAAAACCTTCACTTTTGATGCGGTCCCACCAGCTGTATTGCCGGGTAGTGTGGTTGGCTGGCCTACTCGGATGCCGAGTATGGAAACTCCAAGGTCCATCCTTCATGTTCTCAAAGATAAATCTCTGAGCATCTCCGGCTTCCGGGTTGATGTTGCCTTGCTGGGGAGCATTGTACGAATTCTTGAAGCCTTGGCCCTGATTCTGGTTCTGCCCGTATTGGGATCCAGCAGTTTTTTGCCTTTGGCTGCTCCCAGCAGCTGCAATGTCTTGGTTCACAGCATTCACTTGCTCAGAACCGTACCGAGTATCGGGACGGTCATCTCTGCGCTTGTTGCGGAAGTCTTGGCATCTGCTGCCATCTTGGTTTCTTCTTCTCGGCTCGAAAGCATCGAGCAGAGGCTGAGTAGGGTCACCGAGTGCATACATATCAGCTATCTTGATCGTCTCGGCAAGCGTACTCGGCATCTCTCTCTGCAATTTCTGCCACAGCATACTGCCATGCCTGCAGCCTTGAGCAAACCAGGCGATTGCCTGTGACTCATTCACACCCTCACAGGTGTTCCTCAATGTGCTCCACCGAGTAAGGTATTCTCGGCCAGTCTCCTCTTCCCGCTGCTTGCAAGCCGAGAGCTGTTGCGGCCTATTCGGCCTCTTGTATGTGCTGGTGAAGTTGCTGATGAAGGCTTCCGAGAAGTCCAGCCAGCAGTTGATACTGTCCTTCGGCAAGTTATTCAGCCAGATCCTAGCAGGGCCCTCTAGCATCTATGGGACGTATTTCACAGCCCATCTCCGGTTGCCGCCTGCAATATGCACGGCGGTGACATAGTCATTCAACCACTCATCCGGCTTGGTGCTCCCATCATACGACTTGGTCCCCCTGGCCAGCTGGAACTTGGTCCCGGAAGGCTCTCCCATAATTCTATGACCAAAACAGCTTGGGCCGGGTGGCCCCCTCTCTTTTATCTGCTCGGACCAGTGAATCCGGTCCAACTTATACCTTGCATCGCTGGGCTCCAGTATCCTTCCACCCAGACGATCAGTGACATCTCTCGGATCAGCGTACCCGGCTTGCTCCATTGCCGAGTACCCATCATCATAGCGGTCTTGGTGCACAGGACCGGGTTGAGAAACCGGGTTGGCCGCTGCCACAACCGCGTGCGGCTGCACAGCTGCCTGCGGCTGTACCCTCTGCTGAACCGGGTTGACAGCTTGATGCCGAGATGGGCCATCTCGGTTTCCTCCTTGTCCCTTGCTGCGAGCTTTGGTGGCTTGATAGCCGGCTCCTGAAGTGTTGTGTTTCTGGCCGGGCTGCCGCTCTACAGCGTGCTGTTTTCCAGTGACAGCCGGGTCGTACACCTGCATTTGTTTGCTTTTACCAGAGTTCACACTCTGAGCCTTCTCAGTGCCGGGAAGCGGCGATGAGGCCTGATCCACCGATCTAACCCCATGCTAGTGAACAACATGGGAAGCACCGACTCCCGGATTGGCTTTTCGGAAAGCCTCATTCTGCCTGCCAGCTTCTAGCACCAGCTCATTAAGCCTATCCTGCTGCCTAGCGCGAGCGTCACCAGTGAGATGCGGCAACTCGGCAGCGACTGCCTCTGCAGCCCTAAGAGTTTTCGCAGGGGAACTATATTTTTGCCTACTAGCAGTGTTCAAACTAGCAGATAGACTAACAACCCTACCATCTGTAGCTAGCTCAGTGCCCAAATTGCGACGAATAACGCCTATCTTGCTAGGCAGCCTAGAAACATGAGTAAAGCCATGCGCTCTATTGTACTCATTTTGATCCAGATTAAGCTCAAGCCTAACCTTCTCCAGCTCCTGGTCCTCCACGAGTAGTGCTTGACGCTGCTGCTCGAGTTGCGCCCTCAACGCCATGAGGTCCGCGTCGGTGGGAGGCGGCATGCCCAGCTGCTCGGTGGCGACGACGCGAGCAGCCGGTATAGCCGTTGACGTGGAAGGAGCCACGTAGCCCGGAATGTTCTGGGGCATCTCGTAGGTCTTGTGGCCCCTGACAGTAGCCGGCACCTCGATGATCTCAGCCGCAGTGTCCGCGCCTTTCCCGGCATCAATAGCCGGGCCCGTCATCATCACCTCCATGCTGTCTGCAGAGCAGCCAGCTGGCTTCCCGCGGACAGCGAGTACAGCAGGAGGATCATCCGCGATGAGCACCTCCTCCGGGAACTCGAGGATGACGGTGGTGGCGACGGACACCAGATGCGTGCCGAAAAAGAGGACCGAGCCGCCTGCAGGCATGGGCCTGCCGCTGAAATCGCCGGTGTTGTCGGTGACGAAGTCGAAGGAGCCGAATCTGTGGACAAGGCCACATACCACGCGCTCCCCCGATGCAGAAACTGGTCCCGTCCGAATATGAACCACAGCCAGCGCCGCTGCTGGCCCCACGGTGGGCGCCAACTGTCGTAGAGTGGTGAAGACAGATGCCATGGGATGGATAATTGTTGTGGCCGATGGACGCTGTAGGTATTCGGGGAGGGATCGCACGTCACGTAGACGCGCTCAGAAACACTGCAAACACCTCGATCTACCCAGGTTCAGGGCCCTCGTATGGATGTAACACCCCTACTCCTGCCTATCTCTCTGTATATGATTTTACCGAGTAGCCACAGTACAACTTAGGCTCTCAGCCGAGTAGCCAGCCTCTCGTTCTCTCTCTCTGTGTAGCACTAAGGAGCGCAATAAATGCTCTCAGGGCAACGTCCCTCGCGCAGGAGGGGGCTGGGCACCTTATATACTGGTACCCAACGAGTAAACAACGATTAAAGGTACACGATAAGACAACGCCACTGTGACAGCAGCAACACGCTTCCGTGTTCCCGCTGACGCCGTTGCGAGAAGTCGCCGCGCCGTCTGGCTGACATGACTTGTCCACCCTGTCAGTCTCACAGAGTAGGCTCCTGACATGTCCTGTCCCCCCTGTAAGTGACAAGACACGACAGGAGCCCACCCTCACTGTACACACGCCGTAGCGCAGATAATCATGCTTCTTGTAAGTTGAACCGCACGCCTGTACGGCCGCGGGATACGCGGGATCTCGTCAGAACGGCTCCATTGACCTTTTGCCCAAGTAGGACTGACGCCCATCTACTCGGACCACCTGATCTCTACTCGGATGATTCCGATATTCCTCCTTATCTCCCCTTGGCCTTCAATACTTATCACCGAGTAGCAACTACCAGATAGCAGATACCCGGGTAGCCGCCTACCCGGTAAACAGTACTCTGATATCTGTTTTATCACTTGTCTTACCCCTACTCGGGGCAGCCCCCCGACAGTAGCCCTAACTAAAGAACGGAACCTTGCCCAAGATACATGCAATTTCTCTTCTTCTAATTGCATGAAATTAAATAAATTTGTAAAGCAGCATGTTGAGCACTAGCAGGAAAATATTTCCGAAAGAAAGCATTAACCAAACCAATAGAACTATCAATAGATCCAGGAGACAAATTGTTAAACCAAGTTTTAGCTTCATCTTTTAATGAGAAAGGGAATATTTTAGTAACAAAATAGCTACATTTCTTAAGATCATCAGAGAATAAACTACTCAGAGAGAAGAGCTCATTCATATGTTTCATAGCACTTTCATTTTGAGTACCTCAAAAAGGTTCTTTCTCAACAATAGATATATACGATAAATCAAGAGAGAAATCATAATCCTTATCCCTAATATTAATAGGAGAAGTGGCAAACTTAGCATCAGCAGATAATTTATATTTAACATCACGACTTTCAATAAGTCTCATAAGAGCATCATTATCCTTCATAGTATATATTTCATCAATAAGATCATCATTAAGATCAATATAGGAATCATCAAAATCATCACTAGGGTTCTCTATAAGCTCAGGTTAAACAGCAAGAGTAACAGCATTTTTATCAGGAGTTTCAGTGTTTGCAATATTTTTAGCTTTAGCAAGAGTAGAATCTAAGAAAGGACCGAGAGAACCACTCTCATCAAGCACAGTAGAAGCATCATCAAAAGTATCAGAAGTATTTTCAGATTCAGCAGAAGTAGCATGTGTAGCATGTGGTGGTGTAAGCAGCTTACTCATAACAGATGGTGAATCAAGAGAAACAGAGGTGTTCAGAGTTGTACCTCTTCTTGTAGTGGATGGTAATATAGGAAAATTTCCATCACGAGTCTTACCCATGATGAATGATGGAAGTAGATAATAATACTCTCTGGTGAGCTCGCAAATAAAGCTATGCTCCCCGGCAACGGTGCTAGAAAATAGTCTTGATGACCCACAGGTATAGGGGATCGCAATAGTCTTCGAGGGAAGTAAAATCCAAATTTATTGATTCGATACAAGGGGAGCCAAAGAATATTTGTGAGCCTTAACAAGTGAGTTCTCAATTCACCTGCACAATGGTTTATCAGTAGTAACAGTTTTATAGTAGCAGCAGTAGTGAAATAAAAGCAGCAGTGGAATGAAAATAGCAGCAGTAGTGTTTGAAGTAAATAGCAAAATTAAATATTGTAGGCATATGGATAGATGAACGGGCGTTGCATGGATAAGATAGTTCATATAATGATCAAGTCATGGGTATTGCAGATAAATAAGATAAAGCATCCAAGCACTAAGTAACCATAGGCACGTGTTCCGTAAATAGTCGTACGTGCTCGCAATGAGAACTTGCACAACATCTTTTGTCCTACCAGCCATTTTCAGCGGGGCCTCAAGGGAACTACTGGTAATTAAGGTGTTCCTTTTAATAGAACACCGGAGAAAGCATTAACACTCCGTGAACACATGTGATCCTCACATCACAGCCACCCCCTCCGGTTGTCCAAATTTTGTCACTTCGGGACCTCGTGTTTCGGACAACAATGTGTGTAAACAACTTGCAGGTATGATTAAGAAACAATAATTAACATCGTGATTCAATAACATGTTTAGATCTGAGATCATGGCACCCGGGCCAAAAGTGGCAAGAATTAAGCATAACAAGTTGCAACAATGTCAATAGCACTAATAGAGGATAATAGGCACTATGCCCTAACAATTACGACATTATTACATGAACGATCTCATTCAATCCCTACCATCCCCTTCAGCCTACAGCGGGGAATTACTCACACATGGATGGGGGAAACATGGATGGTCGATGGAGAGGCGTTGGTGCTGACGATGGCGATGATCTCCTCCACTTCCCATCTCGGCAGGGTGCCAGAACAGTAACTCCTGATCCCCGAATCGAGGTTCTGGATGGCGGTGGTGCTCTGTTCTGTTTCTGTGGAATATGACGAACCCCCTCGGGTTTTAGGGTTGGAGGCTACTTGTAGTCGAATGGGGAGTCCGAGGGGGGCTCTGGGTGGCCCACACCCTATGCTGGCGCGACCAAGGGGGATCCGCGCTAGGGGGGTGTGGCCACCCTGTGGCTCTTCTCCTGGCACCTTCTGGCTCCCTGGGTCTTCCGGAGTGAAAACACCAATGGGGTCTTTTCTGGGCAATTTCCCGAAAGTTGATTTTTCTGCACAAAAACAAGACACCACGGTAATTCTGTTGAAAACAGTGTTAGTCCGTGTTAGTTGTATTCAAAACACACAAGTTTAAAGGAAAACAATAAGAAACATGTTCGGAAAAGGAGATACGTTTTTGACGTATCAATGACATACCTGCGCGCGCTAGTTTGGTGTCTTGCTCGATCCCTCTTCTTATTTCTTCTCCTTGCTATCCCACTCGAGCTGAAAAATTCAAATTAAAACAAAAGAAACAAAAAAAAGAAAAAAAAGAACTTGATAAAATAAACTATTCTATTTTTTGTGTGTTTTCAATAATAATGCATTGCTGAAAATAAACACGCTAAAATAAAAAACAAGAAGAAACAAAAACAAACGGAAATAAAATTAAATGGTTTTTGACCTAGCTAGGTCTACTCGTTGTTGTCATCGTCCCCGTTGCGTGGGGCATAAGGTGCACAATCTCTCATGAGGGTGTTCACGCTCGTGTTAAGGTAGGTGAAGTTGGTGCTCACTCCCTGGAGTGCTTGCTCAACTCCATCCACTCGTGCCACGAGATCCTCGAAAAATCCTCGCGGCGAACGAAATTTCCGGTTCCTTGTGGTGGTGGTGGTGCTTGGTAGCCCTAGTCACCGATTCTTCCTCATGTTCCCGTAACTCATGTGCTGTTGCGGTTTGGCCCATGCCGCCTCCTTCTCTTCTAGATCTTGGGGTCAAGCCCCGTATGTTGGCGGGCAATCTGAAACGTCGCGTGGTTCAGCAACTATGCCTATCTCTGCAAAGCTGAACCATGTGGAAATGACAGGGGGACGTGTACTTCATCCACCTTTGAGGTGGTGAAACGCTGGCGGAAGCTATGCCCACGGTGGTTGTCACGGTCAACTCTCATAAAACCAAAATATAATAGATAATTTAAATAAACTCTATTAGGCCTCTGATAGGACTTTCATTTTGAAAGTTCAGAGTCTTATATGTTGCAATGTGAGTGATAAGACTGCCACAACAAATTTTGCTAGTTGAATGACTCTGCTGGCGGTGAAAGTGCGTGATGAGGAGTGTACACTTAGGTTCTATGTTCACTTATGGTCTATGTTCATCACATCACTCTTCCAATGACATGACCCCGTTATTAACAACATCCAATGTTCATGATCAGGAAACCTTGATCATCAGTTAATCAACGAGCTAGTTAAACAAGAGGCGTTACTAGGAACTCTTGTTTGTTTATTAGACACACATATATCAACGTTTTTAGTTAATACAATTCTAGCATGAGAAATAAACATTTATCATAAATAAGAAATAAGATAATAACCACTTTATTATTGCCTCTCGGGCATTTTCCCTCTAGTTTCCATCTTCTTGAGGTTATCCATGGTAGTCGTAACCCCGGGCATGGTGGTTTCCTCATTGATGGACATACTTTCTCTTAGGCAGCTAAGCCCGAATTAAGAGCCAAGGCTCTGATACCAATTGACATCACCGTATGGGCACCTAGAGGAGGGGGGGTGAATAGGTGCAACCTCCAAATTTTAATACTTTTTTCGATTTCGTCTTGACACAAAGGTAAATTATCTAGATTTGCAATTTACCTATATGACAAGGATTACACTAAGCAAGAAGCAAGCACAAAGTAAAGCTAAAGGATAGAAGGAACTGAAGTAGAAGAACGCGGAGACAAGGATGTATTCTCGAGTTCCTCCTTTTTTAGGGGAGTACGTCTCGTTGGAGGGGTGTGAGTTTCGCCACAAAGACCTACTCAATGCCACAAAGGCATCACCCTATTCTCCGAACCTCGCCACAAAGGCCTAGTTTACCTTCCACTATTAGAATCTTTCAAGGAGGAATCTGGTGCCTTTACAATGAGCTTGGGGAACACACCCACAACTGAATTGGGGGCTCCCAAAATCACCACAAATATGTTACAAGAAACACAAGTGAGTAACAAGATGCCTATGTTTTCCACAAGGAAACCATAGGCTCAGACCCCTCAAATGAATAAGGGGGAAATTAAGAACTTCTTGGTGAAGATGTAGATCGGGGCCTTCTCCTTTAATCCTCCGAAGATCAACAATTTTGGGTGGAGGGATTGGGAGGTCCCATTCTTTTGGTGAGCTCAACAATGGTGGACTTGCTTTTCTGGATGAGCTGCCTTGGGTTGAATATGGAGTGGAGTATTTATACCCCTCTCCCAAAATCTAACCATTGATGAGAAACTAACGCCAGAGTCTTCGGCCAGGGACGAAACCTTCCAAAGTTTACGGGCTGACTCCGGGGATACTCCCGAGAGGCCATTTGTGAGTTACACGAAGTCGGATAGCAAATAGACTGGAGTCTCTATGGATACTCCAGCCACACTCCGGAGGGGGCATAAGCGAGTTTCACCAAAACACTGAAATAAGAGATCAGAGTCTCTGGTTGCCCAGAGCCCGGATACTCCAGAGTTTCACACCAGAGTCACCGGCTTTCACAGACAGGCAACATCTTGCTCTTTGAGTGCAATGCTTTAAAGGAACATTTACCTAATGCACTTGTATCACTCGACATAAAATTAGATAATCACCCGTGTTCTTGTATAACACACACAACCAAACTAGGGGTAAATAAAATGTTCTTTCACCTTGATTCACGTTATTTTATTGAAGGGTACGTTGCATAAAAAACAAAAAATTTCCTACGCGCGATAAACCCGAATGACCAAGATCTAATCTTTGAGATGAACGGCAACGGGGAGAAAGAGAGTCTTGAGATAACATACCCTCGAAGAATCAAAGTGGTACGAGATAAAATCTCGTTGTTGGCGTAGTCGTACTCACGCCGATCCTGAGCGAGAAGAAGTGCACCGCAATCTGGCGGTGCCTCCGTAATCGGTCACACCTTCAGTTCGATGAAGACTTCCGTTCCCTCGATCCAGCGGGTAGAGGAAGTAGAGGACGCCCGGAACTCCAGCATCATGATGGCATGGTGGTGGTGAAGAATCCCACGGTCAGGGCTTCGCCAAGCCGGAGGCCATGGAATGGAGCAGCGGGTGGAGGGAAAAGGAAGTGGGCAAGTGTGTGGAGAAGAGGGATCTCTCACCCTCCTTTTATAGGGAAGGGGAAGGCAGCCCAAGGGGGGGTGCGGCCAGCCATGGGTGCCCCCACCTCTTCCCCTCTTCATGTGAGTGGAAGCCCCACTCACACCCACTCATGCTCCCTTAATTTTCCACTTAGAAAATCCAAAGATTTTTCTTTAATAAAAAAATAAAACATTTTTTTTCTTTATTTATATTTGTTCATTCCATTAACAAACATTTTCATGCAGCACCTCGAATCATTTGTTAATTCTATTAACAACTATTCGATGAAAAACCCCTTGAACTATTTCAATTTTCCCCGAAACAATTTCGGAGCTGCCCAAAACATTCTTCGGTATTCCGTATCCTCTCAAACGCTTCATCGAACCTTAAGTGTGTCACCCTATGGTTCGTGAATAATATAGACATGATCGAGACTCCTCTCCGATCAATAATCAACAGCAGAATCTGGAGATCCGTGATGACTCCTATATATTGAACGATAACTCTCGCGATCGTGTGAACCTTTCAACGTCGTAACGATTTCCCTTTGTCTCGCGATATTTTACTTGTCCGAGATCCGAGCATTGGTATCAACCATACCTTGTTCAATCTCGTTACCTGACAAGTACTCTTTTCTCGTTCCCGTGATATAACATCCTTGTGATCATATCACGTGCTTGCAAGCGGTGTCGATGTGATATCACCGAGAGGGCCCTGAGTATATATCTCCGTCATATTGGATGGACAAATCCCACTCTTGATCCATGAGCTTCAACTAACACTTTCTGAATACCTAACGCCACCTTTATAGTCACCCTTCTACGGTGTGATGTTTGATGTCATCAAAGTATTCTTTCGGTATTAGTGATTAACATGATCTCATGGTCTAAGGAACATTGTTACTCCGAATGTAATACATAACAACAAAACTAAATGACTTGATCGTATTGTTATACTTAGTTAGGGTCTAAGTTCATCACGTCATTCTCCTAATGACATGACCCCATTATTAACAACATCCAATGTCTATGATCAGGAAACCTTGATCATCTGTTAATCAACGAGCTAGTTAAAAGAGAGGCTTCACTAGGAACGTTGGTTTGTTTATTAATCACACATGTATTAACGTTTCCGGTTAATACAATTCTGGCATGAGAAATAAACATCGATCATAAACAAGGAATAACATAATAAACACTTTATTATTGCCTCTCGGGCATATTCCCTTCATTCTCCCACTTGCATTAGGGGCAATAATCTATATTACATAGTGATGAATCTAACACCCATTGAGTTCTGGTGTTGATCATGTTTTGCCCTTGAGAGAGGTTTAGTCAACAGATCTGACACGTTCAGGTCCGTATGTACTTTGCAAATCTTCACATCCCCATCTGCGACACGTTCACGGATGGAGTGAAAACAACGCTTGATATGCTTGGAATTCTTGTGAGATCTTGGCTCCTTAGCATTGGCTATGGCACCATTGTTGTCACAATAGATAACCATTGGATCCAACGCACTCGGAACCACGCCTAGTTTGGATATGAACTCCTTCATCCAAACTGCTTCCTGTGTTGCCTCTGAGGCAGCAACATATTCTGCTTCTGTTGATGATCTCGCCACCACGGATTGCTTGGAACTCCTCCATCTACTGCTCATCCATTCATAACAAATACGTACCCGAACTGAGACTTAGAGTCATCCGGATCAGTGTAGAAGCTAGCATCAACGTAACATCTTGCGATGAGATCTTCTTCACCGCCATATATGAGAAACATATCCTTAGTTCTTCTCAAGTACTTAAAGATATTCTTGACCGCCGTCCAGTGTTCCAAACCTGGATCGGATTGGTACCTACTAGTCAAACTAATAGAATGTGCCACATCCGGTCTTGTACATAGCATAGCATACATGATAGAACCTATGGCTGAAGCATAGGGATTCTTATTCATTTTCTCTCTATCTTCTGCTGTAGCTGGACATTGAGTCTTACTCAACGTTATGCCTTGCAACATAGGTAAGAACCCCTTCTTACTATCTTCCATTCTGAACTTCTTCAGAATCTTGTCAAGGTCTGTACTTTGCAAAATTCCAATTAAGTGTATTGATCTATCCCTGTAGAATTTGATGCCTAATATATAATCTGCTTCACCGAGGTATTTCAACAAAAAACTACTGTTCAAATAACCTTTTACGTTTTTTAAAAGTTCTATATCATTTCCAATCAACAATATGTCATCCACATATAGTACTAGAAATGCGACAGAGCTCGCACTCACTTTCTTGTAAATACAAGCTTCTCCGTATGTTTGGACAAATCCAAACCCTTTGATCACCTTATCAAAATGGAGGTTCCAACTCCGGGATGCTTGCTTCAGTCCATAAATGGAACTTTGAAGCTTGCACACCTTGTCAGCATCCTTAGGATTAACAAAACCTTTGGGTTGCATCATATACAACTCTTCCTCAATGTCACCATGAAGGAACGCCGTTTTGACATCCATCTGCCAGATTTCATAATCGAAAAAATGCAGCAACTGCTAACATAATCCTAACTGACTTAAACATCGCTACTGGTGAGAAAGTCTCATCGTAGTCAACTCCTTGAATTTGTCGGAAACCTTTTGTGACAAGTCGAGCTTTATAGACGGTCACATTACCATCAGCGCCAGTTTTCTTTTTAAAGATCCATTTGTTCTCAACGGCCTTGCGGTCATCGGGTAAGTCCACCAAAGTCCAAACTTGGTTTTCGTACATGGATCCTGTTTCGGATTTCATGGCTTCAAGCCATTTTTCGGAAGCTGGGATCATCATCGCTTCATCATACGTCGCAGGGTCATCACCTCCATCTACCATGATGTTTAATACAGGATCTCCGTACAGTTCAGGAGCTGTACGTTCCCTAGTTGACCTGCGAGGTGTGGTAGTTTCCTCTTCTAGAGTTTCATGATCTTGATCATTAGCTCTCTCTTCAACTAACGAGGTCGGCACCAGAACAACTTCCGGCGCTGCACTACTCGCCATTCCAAGAAGAGAAGGTTCAATAACCTCGTCGAGTTCTACCTTCCTACTATTCACACCTTTTGAGAGAAACTCTTTCTCAAAAAAAAGGATCCATTCTTGGCAACAAAAATCTTGCCTTCGGATCTGTGATAGAAGGTGTACCCTATTGTTTCTTTAGGGTATCCTATAAAGACGCATTTTTCCGCTTTGGGTTTGAGTTTATCAGGTTGAAGCTTCTTCACATAAACATCGCATCCACAAACTTTTAGAAATGACAGCTTAGGTTTGTTTCCAAACCATAATTCATACGGTGTCGTTTCAACGGACTTAGATGGTGCCTTATTTAAAGTGAATGCAGCGGTCTCTAGTGCACAACCCCAAAACGATAGTGGCAAATCTGTAAGAGATATCATAGATCGAACCATATCCAATAAAGTATGATTACGAAGTTCGGAAACACCATTACGCTGTGGTGTTCCAGCAGGTGTGAGTTGTGAAACTATTCCACATTGTTTCATATGCATGCTAAAATCGTAACTTAGATATTCACCTCCACGATCAGATCGTAGAAATTTACTCTTTCTGTTACGATGATTTTCAACTTCACACTGAAATTCTTTGAACTTTTCAAATGTCTCAAATTTGTGTTTCATTAAGTAAATATACCCATATCTACTCAAATCATCTGTGAAAGTGACAAAATAACGATATCCACCGCGCGCCGATACACTCATTGGTCCACACACATCAGTATGTATGATTTCCAGTAAGTGTGTTGCCCGTTCCATGGTTCTAGAAAACGGGGTTCTAGTCATCTTGCCCATAAGGCATGGTTCACATGTTTTAAATGATTCATAATCAAGTGATTCTAAGAGTCCATCAGAATGGAGCTTCTTCATGCGTTTAACACGAATATGACCTAAGTGGCAATGCCACATGTAAGTAGCAATATCATCATTTAACTTAATTCTTTTGGCATTCACATTTTGAATATGTGTATCAATACTATCAAGATTCAAAAGAAATAAACCATTCTTCTCAGGTGCATGACCATAAAAGATATTATTCATATAAATCGAACAACCATTGTTCTCAGACTTAAAGGAATAACCATTCCGCATTAAGCAAGATCCAGAAACGATATTCATGCTTAATGCATGCACCAAATAACAATTATTGAGGTTTATAACTCATCCCGATGGTAGATGTAGAGGTAGCGTCCCGACGGCGATCACATCAACTCTTGATCTCCATTGCCGCCGCGGATCGTCACCTCATCCTTTGCTAGTGGTCGCTTATTCTGCACCTCCTCTTTCGAGTTACAGATGTCAGCAACCGAACCAGTATCAAATACCCAGGTGCTACTGCGAGTACTAGTAAGGTACACATCAATAGCAAGTATATCATATATACCTTTGTTCACTTTGTCGGCCTTCTTATCTGCCAGATATTTGGGGAAATCGCGCTTCCAGTGGCCAATACCCTTGTAATAAAAGCACTCAGTCTCAGGCTTAGGGCCATACTTGGTTTTCTTCTTAGGAGCAGCAACAGATTTGCCACCCTTCTTGAAGTTTACCCTTGGCTTGCCTTTCTTGAAACTAGTAGTCTTATTGATCATCAACACTTGATGTTCTTTCTTGATCTCCACTTCAGCAGTTTTAAGCATCGAGAGAAGCTCAGAAGAGACTTCTTCATGCTTTGCATATTATAGTTCATCATGAAGTTATTGTAACTAGGTGGCAGAGATTGGAGAACACAATGTATCCCTAGCTCAATGGGAATCGATATTCCCAAGGCTATGAGCTTATCAGCGTACGCAGACATCTTGAGTACGTGCTCACCAACGGAGCTGTTCTCTTCCATCATGCAGCTAAAGAACTTTTCTGAAGCGTCATAACTCTCAACTGCGGCATGGGTATCGAAAATCATTTTCAATTTTCCCATTGTAGCATAAGAAGTGATGTTCTTGAAACGTTTTCACAGCTCTGTGGTCTTCTTGTTGAGTCAGATAAACATTTTTATCTTCATCAGAAGCATCATCAGCGGGCTGGTCACCTAGCGGCGCATCAAGCACATAGAGCTTCTTGCAAGCGGTGAGGAGAATCCTCAGGTTAAGTGCCCAGTTGGTAAAGTTGCTTCCATTGTTCGCTAGTTTTTCTCTCTCCATGAACATATTTAAATTGAAGGTGGGTGGTGCCATGATCTACAACATATTTGCAAAGACTATTTAGACTATGTTTATGATAAATTAAGTTCAAGTTAATTCTAAAATTATCCCATGAACTCCCACTCAAAAACAACATCCCTCTTAGTCGTCTTTAGTGATTACACGAACCAAATTCACTACACTGAAACCGATCATCACGTGAGACGGTGTAGTTGCAAAGGCGAACATCAACATGTTCATCATATCATCCATATGAATCATGCTTTACCTTTCGGTTACGTGTTCCGAGGCCATGTATGTACATGCTAGGCTCTCCAAGTAGAACCGTAGTATTGCGTGTGTTTCAAGGCCGCGTCTGTACATGCTAGGCTTGAAAACACCCGTTGTATGCGAACGTTGAGTCTATCACACCCGATCATCACGTGGTGTCTCGAAACGACGAACTTTCTTAACGGTGCATACTTAAGGAAGAACACATTATTATCTTGATATTAAGTGAGAGGGATCATCTTATAATGCTACCGTCGCGCTCTAAGCAAAATAAGATGCATAAAAGGATAAACATCACATGCATGGATAATGTGATATGATATGGCCCTTCTTGCACTTGATCTCCATCTTGTGCGTCATCGTATGATCTCCATTATTCCACCGGCGTGGCACGTTCGTGGCACCTCCATCTTGATTGTCCATTACAACATATCACATGGATATGATATACATCACGCATACCATAAAATAATACAACCATATGGCTCCAGCCGGTATGTCAATAATTTACAAAAGATATCATCTCCTACATACGTACAAGAGTGTAACATCCCAGTGTTTGGGAGGTTATAGGGGTCTAAATTTAATATGTGCATTTGCAAAGCATGCATCTAAAAGTACGGGAAATTTTGGCGCGAAAGTTTAAATGAATCAAAGTGACCAAAGTTTCACTTGATATGATGAAATAGGTCTAGTTCATCTAGTCAAGGGTACATTTGGAATGATCTTTATAACAAGTATATTAACACACCAAATCATTTGGTTACACAAAATATCAATTGGTTTTGAGTAAAACAAATTCTCAACAACCTTAACCATAAGTCACTAGGTATCTCGAACTCAAAGAGGGATGAGAATCCAAATCTCATAATTGATGATCATACTTTCACCAATGAGTAATACACAACTTAACCATCTCATCAACAAAGATGTCATCAACTATAAAACAACAACTCTCTAAGTTATCAACCAGTCACATCACACCTTTATAAACTATCTCATAATTGTGGAGTGCACATTCACAATCAAATAACAAAGGTTTAATAAAACACAACAGATACAAACAAGTGTTAACTCAAAATCCACAAGTGGGGAATGACTTGATAATTGTATTAACATATTTATCGAATATGTACATATCTCATCCATCATAAAAGAAGTATCAACAAGAAGAAATGAATCTTCTTCAACTACCGATAAACCTTGATCACTACATATGATATTCCCAAATCTCTATACATGCATTATGAATGACAAAGTTAACAAAGTGATGAATATAAAGTAGATCATGACACCTGGGAGAACTAATAACAACTATGAAATAAGTCATTAAACCACAATAACTTTCACATGCTCATTGTTACAATCATCTTATACAAGTAAACATATGAAATCTCAACACCTCAATGAGCTATTTGATCCACTTACTATTAAGTCATCATTCCATAAGCATTTCACAGCTCTACTCAAATCCAACAAATCTACAACTGAAGTATCTTTGGATAGAAGTAAGGATAACAACAAGTATAACCTCTATTAGAGGAATTGAATGGAAAGTTAAGTAAATATTATCATGTATGAGACAAGTACATATCTTTTGGGAAATAAAATAAGAAGTTTATGGAAGGATAATAAAAGCATGAATTAACTCTTAATCTAGATCTTGTTATTCTGGCTAGACCAATATACCTTGTCTTCCAACCTTCTCCAAATTATTTTGTAAGAGAAGAAACCACAAGATAGGAGAAACTACCACATGAAGATCTTCAAGAAGATTATTTAGAGTGTTCTAGAAGTGTTATTCCAATATGTTATAAGAGTACTTGGAAACTCTTATATATTGATCTGATCTTATTAAACACTCTCGAAACAGTGTGATACTCCAATGTTAGTGTTATATAGAAGTAGCTTGGTAACAAGCCTGTACACCTTGTTAACAGATCACTTTTGTATACTCAAACAATCGAGTGTCATATACAAACAAACAGAAGGTTGAATAACCTAGTACATCTCAGCCTATTGTATATGAGTAGTAATTTGGAGGCAAGACTAGCTACCTTGTTTAAAAATTCTTCTTATATGCATAAGTGAAACTTGATGTCATAAAATAAACCTACATTCTTTCATAATCCTCTAAGTAAAATCTTTGCTTGGAACAACTGGTTGTTTTTCACCACAAGGGTGAGATAAATGAAGTTGGAAACCAAGAGAGGAACCTACCTGCAATGGACAAACGAGATAACAGAAGACTAGTGGCAACTAGAGAGAAGAACATCAAGCAACAGAAGTCAAAAGTGGCAACACTGTCTCAGGAAGAATTTATTCAGTAAATCATTAGTTAATGTTAGAAACTCCATAACCTCTATGCCTTGTCAAACTCAACAGAGATGAGGAACAAATAGTAAACCTCTTAAAAGGAAACAAGTATCCAGAATGAAATAACAACAAGGTATTGCATCCACATGTCTTGATATGTGGAGGTAGATGAAAACAAGCCTAATACCTTGTTTTCCAAATCTTTTTCATACACAAGACTAACAGATGATAGGAAAAATTCATCAAACCAAAACCATGTAAAAGAATTACATGCTCTAAGGAAAACATGGGATAATATCCATATTGGAACCTATTTGGAAAACAAGAAAATAAGATCCCAAAACCACATATGTTTTCCACCTGGTCAAGTACTAAAAACAATCAACATGACTTACATTCACCTAAGTAAAATGTCAACCAAGATTGCTAAGAGATTTAACTATGAAAATAACATAGTTTTATAAAGAGAAAACATGTCCATTCATGAACCAACATCATTTGGTTTGACATGGAATACAATTCACTATTAAGTGATTTTCATAACCGAGCATAGAAACATTACCAAGTAGTTTTACCAAATTACTTTCTATAAGAAATTGTATCTAAAATTGTCCAATTATGATACACCACCTTGTTGACCACTTGGTTGTTAGGTCTAATCATAATAATAATGCCTAAATTAATTTAAATAGCCATTTAATAAATTAAATTAGGAGATAACAACAAAACTACTTAATTTAGCACCCTAAATAAAAAATTCCAATATTGTCCAATTTCACCAAAACAAAACATGGTGAGATTGCATTTTCGATGAGGAATTCAAATATAATTTTTTGATAATTTTTGTCTTTGCAAAAAGGCCCTGAAAACAATGTTTTTCCTCACATTCTATTAACCAGAAGGACCTAATTGAAAATACTAAAAAAATAAGGGGGTTATCGAAAGATTTCTTTTCTTCTTCTTCTTCCTCTGCCAGAAGGCAGAGGAGACGTGGCCGAGCTACTCCCGACGAGCTCCACCTCCTGATTGTCGTTCTCGCGCAAGGATAAGGCTAGGAGAGGCCGTGACCCTCCTCTCTTCTTCCTCACTCACTCCATCTCTCTTTGTCTCTCTCTCTAGGCAGAGAACTGCCCCGAAACCGTAACCCTAGTGCCCCACGGCCGCCGCTCCGCGCTGTTGCCTCCGACCACGCCGGGACAAACTGAGGCCACCACGGGGTGCACGGGATGCTCCTCGACCTCCTCGAGCAAGCGCACAGTTGGAGATGCCTCAAGCAGTGGGAATTCTGCTGCCATTCCCAAGTCCGGCCGCCGCGGAAAGGAGCACGCCGCCTGCGACCCTGACCTCGTTTTGCTTCCTCAACGCTACCACGAGCTTCGCTGCGAGGTAGGGAACCTATGGGTGCCCTCCGTTTAGAATTCCATCGCCTAAATTCGTCATCTCATCATGCACCTCCGCTAGCCACCACGAAACCGCACGCCGGCGAGTCTCCTGTGACCTATTGGTCAAGCCGCTGCCACCCCTAGACTCCTCACTTCAACCTCTATCCAGTAGTACAAACAAATCATGCCAATTCCTGAAGAATCCATCGATTTGTTGATCACAGTAGAAGTCCCCTCCAGATGATGACGCAGGCCCGACGTCAGCATGACATCACAAATTGTTTTTCCATTTAAATGAATTACAACTGCCACGTGGACCCCACCTGTCAATTTAAAAACAGAAAAATGATTAATCTTATAAAATCAATAACTTTAAAAATACTTATCAGAAAAATGTAAATAAAATATGTACATGTTCATAAAAATGAAATCTATTCATTTATCAACATTTCAAAATATTTAATAAAGTTTAATATTAATCATTTTTTAATTAATTAGATAAATCATTTAAAATTAAGAAAAATAATAAATAATTCATAAAATCAGAAAAAATATAAGTTATATACCAAAATGCTCCAAATGACTAATGCAACTCATCTATCATGTTTTCATGGTCATTTGACCAAGTTTTCACGTGTGCAATGTTTTTCCTAGCCATTTAATTCATTTAAAATTAATAAAATAATAACTTATTCAAATATTTTCAGAAAAACATTAATTGATATACCAAATTAAAAAGAACAACATTTCCAACTCAAATATGTAAATTGTAATATATTTTAATTAATTTCTAAACTTGCTTTTATAAGTATACCGAAAGTTTATAAATGTCTATTAAAAACTAGAGATGACTACCACATCATTATTTTCCTTATTAATAAAACCCTCATATTTTCACACCTACTAAAACCTATCATCACAAGTCATCAGCAAATATTGTGATGATAGAGTTAGCTGTATTAGTTCATCATTTTCAATTAAACTCTTTGTCATATGCTCTACACCTTTTAAATATAAAACCAAATGTGACTGTTATCTTTTCAATAGTTGTTTTCCATATGACATTGTCTTATTGCCTAACCAAGTAATAACCACTTCTAACTAAACATGATAACACTTGTTTGCTAAGTAAAAGTGAAACACATGTAAGTATAAAATAAGTAATAACCACATCACCACAAGTAATGAAACCATTCACCTAAAACCTGTGTGATTAAGTTATCGTATCGATCATAGCTTACACTTGTAAGATGGGGTATTTTCCAGGGTATTTCACGATTGCATCTCATTATTATGCATGTATCATCTTGCCATTGTTTTCGGTAGTCCTTATCGGGACTACTTTGCTATCTTTCAGATATCGGGATTTTTCTACGCGTCCTCGAACCCCGAAGACATTGATTATTATGGTTATTTCAATCTAAGGCAAGTTCATCACTTGCTCATATCCTTTGCAGTACTTCATAACAAACTAATTGCAAAAACCCTATCGTATTATCAACTACTCTCAAAAGAATGCATGATCCTATTTTTATAATAATATGACTAATTGAATGACTACCCGAGTGGTAGTGTTCTGTTTGGTGGGCGGATGGAACCATGGTAAGATGAATAGGTCAAAGGAAGGTTCCATCTGCACGAGAACGTATTACCCAGGAATTAATCACAACTGCCGTCAGGATTCTTTGCGCCGTAAATTCGCGTTAACCATGGGTCTTCTATGGGGGATGTAAGTCAGCTGTGATCTTTTCTCGTTCGCATGTCAACGGGCTGCCAGAGACGTACGCTGTAGGTTCTGCTGGACTACATGCACATGGGTGGGAGCCCTTACGTCCCACGGACTCTGGGGTCTATGAGTGTCTGCCAGGGGTGCGTAGATCTCCATCGTGAAGGGTGGAATCAGGCGTTCAACCTGCTGGCAGAAATGGGTGGGCATGCGTTGTGCGGAGAAGCACTGTTTGGCTTGGACCAACAACCGGGCCCACACCTGAGTGGGAGTGGACAGGATCTCGAGCCTGGTTGTGCAACATGGTCTTGGTCGTCCATGGGTAAAGTAACGCACCTCTGCAGAGTCTAAAAGGATGTGAAATGTTAGCCCTTGTTCCGGGAAGGAGTTGCGAACGCCTCAGGAAAGGCAACTCCATGAAGTTCTAGTCCTGTGAAGATCTGGCGGGCATAGTCTTCAGAATTAAAAGCAACCTCTTGAAGAAAGATTTACAAAAACCTTGCATTAGCTTATGACTCTTTTGAGTCTAAAGCTGTAGTTAGTGCATCAAACTATCCCCTATATATCATGAACTTGCTGAGTAACGCTCGTTACTCATTTGTTCCCGTTTGACCCCCCTGCTTAGAGTTGAAGCCTGATGGAATTCGTCATCGTGAAGCATCTTCATCAACAACGCTGATGGAGGAGAAGCTATCAAGGTGTAGGTGGATTCCATTCTTGGACTTAGTTGTATCAAGCCATAGATTAGGGCTGACATCAGCCATAGTAGAGTAAGTTCTGAGCTAGAGTAATTCTCCAGCTTGAATCTTCGAATTGCTTCTTCTTATGTTTATTTGTATGAGATATTCTTTGATTCTTCAAAGAGATTCTCGAGATTTCGTAATGAAGTTTGTATCCTATAGTTTTGCCTGGACTCGCTGTGTTTCTGTTGTACTACTCTGAGGGATGTAATATTCACAGGTAAGACCTTCTGTGAGTATTATGTCATTGACTTGCGCACTACACATGTAGTGGTGTGCTGGGTCACCACAGTTGGTATCAGAGCGAAGCGACCTTAGGTGTAAAACCTTTTAGGAGATCTGTAGGTTGGTAAAAATATAGGAAGCCATCTTATCTAAACCACATTTCCTACAACTATGATGATCATCCACTTGAGAATGATGCAATCATACTTGTATAGAATCTTCCTACTCAACTTGAGTAAAGATACTTATCTATTTTCTGAATACCTAGGTATGAATAGTTAGAAGTTTAGAATGTATTAGTTTTATTGAGAAGAAGAGTTGTGACATAGCCACAGATGATTAAGTCACAGTGATGATTACCCCATTCTATGAATGCATAGGGTGGAGTAGAACATGGTATTGAGTTGGAGTCATCAGAATGGATGCTGAGAATCATTAGGAGGTATTAAAACTATGGTAACTAGTGGGTACATACCATATCGTGAGTTATCAACTCTAGAGGTGAATCAGTATAATAAAGTATAGTATAGAATTAGGAGAAGTCATAAGCAATGATGAAAGCTACATTACTACTCCCACGATGTGATCAACACCATGAAGGATCAACAGATGCCATAAGAAGTTTATCATAGTTAATATGTAGGACTTTATCTGACATGGTATTTAATCCTATATGGAACCAAGTTAGAAAAACAACTACTATAGGATCATTTTGTCTTGATCTATTCCATTGCAGTAAGGCATGCAATTGGAGTAATTACTTGGGAAAAGAGTGGTTGTGTAGAATAGGATTACAAGGTACTATATACCTACTTGTAGTGTATAGCATTTAAGATCCTTGGTACTGGAGATGCTTTACTCAAAGTACTGTTATTTCACAGGATTCTGATGCATGAGTGATAACTGCATTTGGGATTTATTGGATTTTATTTGGATTTTTGATTGACTAGATCTGTACATGAATATTGAACTTGATGTGCAAATGCATGTGCAAACACTGAGTTCTATCTTGATGTTATTGGTCTAGAGGGTATAGGATTAGTATGAGAGCGGTCTGAGTTATCAGCAGATTGATACAACCACCAAAGCTCTGGAAGTCCTTGAAGTCAAGAAGGCAGAAATCAAGGAAGCACTGATGGGAATGGATCACATTCCACATTTTGCTTGGAATTGGTGACATACTTCATCAACACATGGAGATATACCACAAGTGGTACCAAGAAAATCACCTGAATAGCTATATCCGAGAAGGAAATATGTAGAAGTTCGATAAGTTAACTTGTAGAGTCACCCTTTAGAAGTCAAAACCCAAAGATATAGAAGGACCATAGGAAGTAACCAATGGAATAGGTTATAGTAACCTATAGGAAAGAGTTAAAACTCGAGGAAACTCGAAGATATTTTCACTAATAAGTGAGTCTAAATCAATGCATGCTATGTTGTACAAGTTTCTTCGAGCAGTCTTTCTATTGAGACCATAAGATTGAACCAAATGGAAGTCTAACCATAGATTATACCATTGTACTGGAAAAATCTTATTGGTTATTCATCACCTGGTGGATATACCAAATGTTCTTCAGATAGTTCTGAGAGGTAGGAAACCATACCTATGCATCGGAGAATGAAACTTGGTATCCACTATATGGTGGAAATACCACGTGTTCTTCGTAAGACCATTAGGAAGGCCTAGTAACAAAAAAAAGTTGTCATAGCAACAGGCTAAGTATTTGATCATTACGCAAGACAGTGGAAGTGATAAGGGGTGGCCCAATCTTCTCAGTGAACTCACAGAAAACTCCAGTATGATAACTAGTGCGCCACAAAGAACTCTCCCGGCTGATCCCTGATGCCAATGCAAAAGATAGCAACCCCAAGGATATTCTCAACTCCACACTCTTGCACAAGTAATCCACCAACTACAAGTGGTCCTGTACCGTCTTATTCCCAGTGGAACAGCAGGTATCACGTAAAGTTTGCAGATGAACTTCCAGATGAAATGCTTACAAGCAGTTTCAATCTAGAGGTCTAGGGTTTTTGGGTTTAACGTAGTCTAACCCCTCCTATGCGCCCACGGGGGGATATAAGAGAGGGGGTGCGGCCACAAGGGGGTTCCTTGCGCAAGCACCTAACCTAATTGGACTAGGACTCCTATACCTAACACAAATAGATACAAACCGACCCCACACACAAGGGGTGCGGCCATATTGGTATACAAACCAATCCTACTACTACTAGAACTCCTTATGGCGCATTGATGCTTCCTTGTGGGCGCCCTCCTCTTGCCTTGTCCATCTATGAGTGTGAAATAATAATATGGCATTGTTTTCCACACTTAGTGCATTTGACCTTGTGGAGGCACCATCCCCTTGTCATCATATCATCTGTAACTTGTTGTTTTCACCATGCTAGCACTTGTTTTCCATCTCCCCTTGTAGTCCATCTTCATCCATGTGTATCTCCTCTCCATGATCTCCATTCATGCTTGTGTTATCAATAAACCTGAGAATACATAAATGCAATGATTTAGGTAGTATAAAGTTCTCACAATTATAAACATTATACTCAAGTAGGAGTGAATTCACCTGTTGTTGTAATAGCTTGGTTCTTGATCTTGTCATTGGACCAATCCTTACTTCATTAGCTTGTATAGGAACATCCTCATGTGTAACAATAGGTGAAGAGCTAGGGATGTCCTCATCATCCTCCCCCTCTTGAAAAGGCATCGACCTCGATGCTAAATCATCTCCATGGTAAGGTGTCAAATCAGCCACATTAAAAGAATTACTAACACCAAACTCATCAATTGGGAGGTCAATCTTGTATGCATTATCATTGATCCTTGAAATAACTTTATAAGGACCAGCACCTCTAGGAATCAATTTGGATTTTCTCAATGTGGGAAATCTATCCTTTCTAAAGTGTACCCACACCATATCTCCTGGCCGAAATATAATCTCCTTCCTCTTCTTGTTTACTCTTTCAGCCACATGTTTTCCTTTCTTCTCAATTGCCTCTTTTGTTTTCTCATGAATCTTCTTCACAAAATCAGCCATCTTTGATGCCTCCATATTAATTCTCTCATGTAAAGGAAGTGGTAATAAATCAAGAGGAGTAATAGGCTTGAAACCATAAACCACCTCAAAAGGACATAATTGAGTAGTTGAATGCACAGCTCTATTATATGCAAATTCCACATGGGGCAAACACTCCTCCCACTCCTTCAAATTTTTCTTGATCATACCTCTCAACAATGTGGACAATGTTCTATTAACCACCTCAGTTTGTCCATCAGTTTGGGGGTGACAAGTAGTAGAAAATAATAGCTTAGTGCCAAGCTTACCCCAAAGTGTCTTCCAAAAGTAACTCATGAACTTGATATCTCTATCTGAAACAATAGTTCTTGGCACTCCATGTAATCTCACAATTTCTCTAAAGAATAATTTTGCAATGTGAGAAGCATCATCACTCTTGTGGCAAGCAATGAAGTGAGCCATCTTTGAAAATCTGTCCACAACAACAAAGATAGAATCATGTCCTCTTTTTGTTCTTGGCAAGCCCAAAACAAAATCCATACTTATATCCTCCCATGGTGTACTAGGTGATGGCAATGGAGTGTACAACCCGTGGGGTTTGAGCTTTGATTTGGACTTTTTGCAAGTAATGCATCTTTGCACCAATCTATACACATCTCTCCTCATATGTGCCCAATAAAATTTTTCTGCTAACATAAGCAATGTCTTCTCTCTTCCAAAGTGTCTCATCAATCCTCCACTATGAGATTCCTGTATTAAGAATAAACGCAAAGAACACTCGGGAATACATAATTTGTTAGCTCTAAACAAGTACCCATCATGTATATGAAATTATTCCCAGGTCTTAACATTAGTACACTTATTAAATGGCATAGAAAACTCATTATCTTCATCATATAAATCTCTAATACCCTCCAAACCCGAAACACTAATTTCTAAATTTGAGAGTAACATGTTCTTTCTTGACAAAGCATCAGTAACTACATTATCCAATCCCTTTTTATGTTTTATGATGTATGGAAAAGATTCAATGAACTCAACCCATTTAGCATGTCTCTTATTCAAATTAGATTGGCACTTTAAGAATTTTAATGCTTCATGATCACTATGTATAATAAATTCTTTAGGACACAAATAATGTTTCCACACCTCTAAAACTCTCACAAGTGCATATAATTCTTTATCATAAACAGAATAATTCAATTGTGCACCATTCAATTTTTCAGAAAAATAGGCAATAGGTTGTTTATTTTGCATGAGCACACCTCCAATACCGATGCCACTAGCATCACACTCAATCTCAAATTGTTTATCAAAATTTGGAAGCATAAGAAGTGGGGCCGAAATCAACTTCTCTTTTAATGTCTCAAAAGCAATATCTTGAGCAACACCCCACTCGAAATTAACACCCTTTTTAGTTAGATCATTTAAAGGGGCAGCAATTGTACTAAAATTAGGCACAAATCTTCTATAGAAACTAGCAAGCCCATTAAAACTTCTAACTTGACTCACATTAGTTGGAATTGGCCAATTTAGAATAGCTTCAATTTTAGATGTATCAACTTCAATTCCATGTTTAGAAACAACATAACCAAGAAATATGACCTTATCTTTGCAAAAAGTGCACTTCTCAAGATTACCATACAATTTATTTTCTCTTAGCACTTGCAAAACTTGTCTAATATGATCAATGTGTTCATGTTCATTGTGGCTATATATGAGAATATCATCAAAATAAACTACCACAAATCTACCAATAAAGTCTCTCAAAATATGGTTCATTAATCTCATGAAAGTACTAGTGCATTAGTTAAACCAAAAGGCATCACTAACCACTCATATAAACAAAATTTTGTCTTAAAAGCAGTTTTCCATTCATCTTCCTCTTTCATTCTTATTTGATGGTATCCACTACGCAAATCAATTTTAGAGAAAAGAGTAGCACCACTTAATTCATCTAACATGTCATCTAAACGTGGTATAGGACGACGATAACGAATAGTGATGTTATTAATTGCTCTACAATCTACACACATGCGCCAAGTACCATCTTTCTTAGGAACCAAAATAACGGGGACAACACAAGGAGAAAGACTAACTCGAATATAACCTTTATCTAGTAGTTCTTGTACTTGCCTTTGTATCTCCTTTGTTTCTTGTGGATTGGTTCTATAAGGTGCTCGGTTTGGGAGAGATGCTCCAGGAATTAAATCAATTTGATGTTCTATCCCTCTCAACGGTGGCAATCCCGAGGGAATATCTTCTGGAAAAACATCCTCAAAATCCTGCAAAACATGAGAAACACCAAGAGGAATAGGGGTCATGTCATTAGAAACAAAAATCTCTCCCTTGTGAATAAGCACAATAGGGACTAGTGTAGGATCATCCCTAAATTCCCTCAAATCCTCTTTAGTGGCTAACATGCATAGTAGGTTCTCTCTCTTTTTACCACTCGAATTGGTTTTACTATCACTCCCCAAGGCTTGTGAATTTTTTGATCCCTCATCCCTCTCTCTTTCTTTTTCCACTCTCATATCAATTTTGGATTGGGACTCATTTACAATTTGTTGTGGAGTCATAGGTCTCAAAATAATAGTCTTCCCATGATGATGTAACTCATAAGTATTTTCTCTTCCTTCATGCTTCACACTTCTATCAAATTGCTAAGGTAGTCCCAATAATAAGTGGAAAACTGCCATGGGCACCACATCAAACTCAATAGTATCCTTGTAAGGTCCAATTTGAAATTCCACTCTCACCATATGAGATACCTTCATTTGTCCCGTGCTACTCAACCATTGTATATGATAAGGAGAAGGGTGTGGCAAATATTTCAAATTGAGTTTTGCACATAGATCTTTGCTAGCCAAATTCCTGCAACTCCCTCCATCAATAATGACTTTGCAAGCCATATTAGGACCAATGATATCCTTAGTTTGAAACAAATTGCACCTTTGATTTTCAGGACTAGGCACCACACTCAAGGAATTTTGGGTGCAAATAATAGTGGGCATGTTAGTAGCATATGCATCCAATGGAGTATCACTCAAATAACCATCATCATCATCATCAATATCATTAGGATCAACATCATCACCTGTCTCATACTCATTGTTCTCATTGATAATCATCACCTTTGTATTTGGACAATCCCTCTTGAAGTGCCCCTTTCCTCCACATGTATGGCATGTAATATCTCTATTCCTTGTAGTAGGAGCACTAGAACCCGTGGTACTCACAGCTGGTTGTGATGATTTCTGTGTAATAGAAGTGCTAGGCACGGGTTTAGATGATGTAGCACCTCGAAAACTAGAGGATGGAAGTGGTGGAGTAGGTGCACTAGGCATAGAAGATGATCTCATGGGAAATCTAGCCCTTGTCCTTGTAGTAATTTTAGCCTCCTCCATAAGATGTGCTTCGGCCTCCCTTGCATGATGTAGCAACTCATGGATATCATTATATTGGTAATGCCTAACAATTCCCTTGATTTTGTAGTTCAAACCCGAAAGGAACCTTTGCATTGTTTGCTCCAATTGTTCTCTCACACGTGCCCTTTGCATGATTAGCTCCATCTCTTGATAATAAGCATCAACACTCATAGTACCTTGCCTCAATTGTTGCAATTGATCAAATTGTTGCCTTATGTAATTTTGTGGAACAAATCTATCCCTCATGACTCTCTTCATGGTGTCCCAAGTAACAATGGGTAACTCACCATCTTCTTGCCTCTTTCTCACAATATTATCCCACCATCTAAGAGCATATCCATCAAACTCAGAAGATGCCAACTTGATTTTTCTATCCTCATTATACTCATGCATTCTCCATAGCTTCTCAATTTTTAACTCCCATAGCAAATATTCTTCCACATCCATAGTATCAAAGCTAAAAGAAGGAATTGAAAATTTTGGCTTACTCAAACCATCCTCTCTCGGATTTTCTTGAATCACATTATTGGGCACTCTCCTTGGAGCAAAATTATGAGCTCGGCCTTGATGTCCTGCATGGCCTCTTTCTCCTCTAGAACGGCCATGATTATTATTCCTTGCACCAAAAGCTTCCAAACCATTATTAGCATCACTATGGACACTAGCATTGTCATCATCCACAAGAGGTAATCTTTCTTGAATCATGGTTTGAAGTCCAGCAAGGGTAGTAGTCATTTGAGCAATTGAGTCATTGATTGATCTCACTTCCCCTCTATTAGTCTCGGCCAATTTATGAGTGGCCTCCATCTTGGTCTCCATAGCTTGGAGAGCCTCATATAAGGGATCACATGCATCTTGTACAAATTGCTTGAGTCCATTATGATTGTCCAATATTTCTTTTGCCAAAACATCCCTAAGAGCCTCATACTCCCTCCAATTAACTCCCTCCTTATGGTCCTTCTTTTGCTGCACAAGATCACCACTAGAAAGATCCATTAGTAGTTTAGTGTAATAGAAACAAGTATAGGTTGTGGTGCTCTATCACAACTCACTCAAAATCTAGCAAGACAATAGGATATCTTACCCTTCCAAAGTGAATAGAGATACTTACCACAAGTAGAGGCAATTAAAGTACTTTGGTGTGAAGAAGAGAATACCAGGTTTTTAACTCTCACAATAGCAAACAAGGTTATTTAGTGGGGCTTGGTATGGATACCTAACAATCACCAAAGTAACAATCCTATTTGCTGTCTTTGTGAAGATATAAAAATACCCAAGGAAAATCACACAATAATGGAGACAAATGTGGCAATGCAAATATATGGATGAGTTTTTGCAATGCACTAGAAAGTCACTAGCTAGGCTCTTAATTGACAGGCACAAGATTTCTCAATAAAAAACCAAGTGTCACAATGGCAAGCTCAACTAGTAAACAATAGCAATGATATGGCCTCTTTGCACTTTTCTCTTTTTCTCTTTTTTTTTATACTTTTGCTTTTTCTATATTTTTTTGTATTTTTCCAATGGCCTTACACTAAGCTAGGAGCAAAATTAACCAAAACACAAGTGAACACAATGGTGGTGATGAAAAATGAGCAACCTGTCAGAGCACAAAATAGCTATACTTGTGGGTAAGTTCCTATTAAGATGTTGTAGAAAGGCTGTGGCTAAGGTTCACAAGGTATGGAGATATTGGTCCAAGTGAGAAAACAGGAAATAACAAGGAAAAACAGAAAAATTCTAGGTGAAAATGAAGCTCAAAAGTTCTCACGGCAGCAAAACAGACCACGGCAGCAAAAACAACCAATTCCTGTGCCACGGCAGCGCGCAGAGTAGAAAAACTGCGTTTGGTAACCGTGTTACGGTGAAAAACAGGGCGCGCGCGCGTTACGTGTCGACAGCATGGTGCGGCAGTGTTTTGCGCACTTTCTGTGCCGCGGCAGCGGGCAGGGCTAGCGGTGGTGTGGTGCGTTACGGGCGCGGTGAAGGATTTGTAAGCGCGCGGCTAGTGGAATCCGATCCCGAGTAGAACACGGCAGTGGGTGGGTGGCGGCAGCGATTCTTGTCAAAACCGTGTCACGGCAGCACGTGGGTTGCGGGGGGTGGGATTTGGTAACCGTGATGCGGTGGGAATCCGAGTAAGGCTTTTTTGGTAACCGTGGTGGATTAGGGCAATGAGCAGCGGATTTTTTTTGGTGTTTTTGATATAAATTCGACTAGATGAACAAACACACCTAGATCTAGCCGAAAGTATGAAATCTAAAAAGGTAAAAAGCAACACAAAATCAAACACAAAAACAACTATAGAAATTGAAACTAAGATGTTATCTAGGGTTATGGCAACGAACTAAACTATTTTTGTGGGGCAATTTTCTGGATAGGTAATAAAAACACTCAAATCTAAAGGGAAATTTGATAGCTCACCGAGGCAACCTGTAAATCTGATACCAAGATGATAAGGGGTGGCCCAATCTTCTCAGTGAACTCACAGACAACTCCAGTATGATAACTAGTGCGCCACTAAGAACTCTCCCGGCTGATCTCTGATGCCAATGCAAAAGATAGCAACCCCAAGGATATTCTCAACTCCACACTCTTGCACAAGTAATCCACCGACTACAAGTGGTCCTGTACCGTCTTATTCCTAGTGGAACAGCAGGTATCACGTAAAGTTTGCAGATGAACTTCCAGATGAAAGGCTTACAAGCAGTTTCAATCTAGAGGTCTAGGGTTTTTGGGTTTAACGTAGTCTAACCCCTCCTATGCGCCCACGGGGGGATATAAGAGAGGGGGTGCGGCCACAAGGGGGTTCCTTGCGCAAGCACCTAACCTAATTGGACTAGGACTCCTATACCTAACACAAATAGATACAAACCGACCCCGCACACAAGGGGTGCGGCCATATTGGTATACAAACCAATCCTACTACTACTAGAACTCCTTATGGCGCATTGATGCTTCCTTGTGGGCGCCCTCCTCTTGCCTTGTCCATCTATGAGTGTGAAATAACAATATGGCATTGTTTTCCACACTTAGTGCATTTGACCTTGTGGAGGCACCATCCCCTTGTCATCATATCATTTGTAACTTGTTGTTTTCACCATGCTAGCACTTGTTTTCCATCTCCCCTTGTAGTACATCTTCATCCATGTGTATCTCCTCTCCATGATCTCCATTCATGCTTGTGTTATCAATAAACGTGAGAATACATAAATGCAATGATTTAGGTAGTATAAAGTTCTCACAATTATAAACATTATACTCAAGTAGGAGTGAATTCACCTGTTGTTGTAATAGCTTGGTTCTTGATCTTGTCATTGGACCAATCCTTACTTCATTAGCTTGTATAGGAACATCCTCATGTGTAACAATAGGTGAAGAGCTAGGGATGTCCTCATCAGGAAGGTGAACAATCCATACAAGAGGCTACACATGCCAAGGACAGCACAAGAAAATAGTTGTGAAGATTCAACGGTCTACACAAGTTCTCTCTACCTATCTTTACGTGAGAGAGGTTGAACTTCGGGACGAAGTTCTTGTTAAGGGGGAGATACTGTAACATCCCAGTGTTTGGGAGGTTATAAGGATCTAAATTTAATACGTGCATTTGCAAAGCATGCATCTAAAAGTACGGGAAATTTTGGCGCGAAAGTTCAAATGAATCAAAGTGACCAAAGTTTCACTTGATATGATGAAATAGGTCTAGTTCATCTAGTCAAGAGTACATTTGGAATGATCTTTATAACAAGTATCTTAACACACCAAATCATTTGGTTACACAAAACATCAATTGGTTTTGACTAAAACAAATTCTCAACAACCTTAACCACAAGTCTTTAAGTGACTTGGGATAACTCACTAGGTATCTAGAACTCAAAGAGGGGTGAGAATCCAAATCTCATAATTTATGATCATACTTTCACCAATGAGTAATACACAACTTAACCATCTCATCAACAAAGATGTCATCACCTATAAAACAACAACTCTCTAAGTTATCAACCAGTCACATCACACCTTTATAAACTATCTCATAATTGTGGAGTGCACATTCACAATCAAATAACAAAGGTTTAATAAAACACAACAGATACAAACTAGTGTTAACTCAAAATCCACAAGTGGGGAATGACTTGATAATTGTATTAACATATTTATCGAATATGTACATATCTCATCCATCATAAAAGAAGTATCAACAAGAAGAAATGAATCTTCTTCAACTACTGATAAACCTTGATCACTACATATGATATTCCCAAATCTCTATACATGCATTATGAATGACAAAGTTAATAAAGTGATGAATATAAAGTAGATCATGACACCTAGGAGAACTAATAACAACTATGACATAAGTCATTAAACCACAATAACTTTCACATGCTCATTGTTACAATCATCTTATACAAGTAAACATATGAAATCTCAACACCTCAATGAGCTATTTGATCCACTTACTATTAAGTCATCATTCCATAAGCATTTCACAGCTCTACTCAAATCCAACAAATCTACAATTGAAGTATATTTGGATACAAGTAAGGATAACAACAAGTATAACCTCTATTAGAGGAATTGAATGGAAAGCTAAGTAAAACTTATCATGTATGAGACAAGTACATATCTTTTGGGAAATAAAATAAGAAGTTTATGGAAGGATAATAAAAGCATGAATTAACTCTTAATCTATATCTTGTTATTCTGGCTAGACCAATATACCTTGTCTTCCAACCTTCTCCAAGTTATTTTGCAAGAGAAGAAACCACAAGACAGGAGAAACTACCACATGAAGATCTTCAAGAAGATTATTTAGAGTGTTCTAGAAGTGTTATTCCAATCTATTATAAGAGTACTTGGAAACTCTTATATATTGATCTGATCTTATTAAACACTCTTGAAACAGTGTGATACTCCAATGTTAGTGTTATATAGAAGTAGTTTGGTAACAAGCCTGTACACCTTGTTAACAGATCACTTTTGTATACTCAAACAATTGAGTGCCATATACAAACAAACAGAAGGTTGAATAACCTAGTACATCTCAGCCTATTGTATATGAGTAGTAATTTGGAGGCAATACTAGCTACCTTGTTAAAAAATTCTTCTTATATGCATAAGTGCAACTTGATGTCATAAAATAAACCTACATTCTTTCATAATCCTACCTGTAATTTGGAGGCAATACTGGTTGTTTTCACCACAAGGGTGAGATAATTGAAGTTGGAAACCAAGAGAGGAACCTACCTGCAATGGACAAAGGAGATAACAGAAGACTAGTGGCAACTAGAGAGAAGAACATCAAGCAACAGAAGTCAAAAGGGGCAACACTGTCTCAGGAAGAATTTATTCAGTAAAGCATTAGTTAATGTTAGAAAATCCATAACCTCTATGCCTTGTAAAACTCAACAGAGATGAGGAACAAATAGTAAACCTCTTAAATGGAAACAAGTATCCAGAATGAAATAACAACAAGGTATTGCATCCACATGTCTTGATATGTGGAGGTAGATGAAAACAAGCCTAATACCTTGTTTTCCAAATCTTTTTCATACACAAGACTAACGGATGATAGAAAAAATTCATAAAACCATAACCATTTAAAATAATTACATGCTCTAAGGAAAACATGGGATAATATCCATATTGGAACCTATGTGGAAAACAAGAAAATAAGATCCCAAAACCACATATTTTTTCCACCTGGTCAAGTACTAAAAACAATCAACATGACTTACATTCACCTAAGTAAAATGTCAACCAAGATTGCTAAGAGATTTAACTATGAAAATAACATAGTTTTATAAAGAGAAAACAAGGCCATTCATGAACCAACATCATTTGGTTTGACATGGAATATAATTCACTATTAAGTGATTTTCATAACCGAGCATAGAAACATTACCAAGTAGTTTTACCAAATTACTTTCTGTAAGAGACTGTATCTAAAATTGTCCAATTATGATACACCACCTTGTTGACCACTTGGTTGTAGTGTCTAATCATAATAATCATGCCTAAATTAATTTAAATAGCCATTTAATAAATTAAATTAGGAGATAACAACAAAACTACTTAATTTAGCACCCTAAATAAAAAATTCCAATATTGTCCAATTTCACCAAAACAAAACATGGTGAGATTGCATTTTTGATGAGGAATTCAAATATAATTTTTGTCTTTGCAAAAAGGCCCTGAAAACAATGTATTTTCTCACATTCTATTAACCAGAAGGACCTAATTGAAAATACCACAAAACTAAGGGGGTTATCGAAAGATTTATTTTCTTCTTCATCTTCCTCTGCCAGAAGGCAGAGGAGACGTGGCTGAGCTACTCCCGACGAGCTCCACCTCCTGATTGCCGTTCTCGCGCAAGGATAAGGCCAGGAGAGGCCGTTACCCTCCTCTATTCCTCCTCACTCACTCCATCTCTCTTTGTCTCTCTCTCTCTAGGCAGAGAACTGCCCCGAAACCCTAACCCTAGTGCCCCACGGCCGCCGCTCCGCGCTGTTGCCTCCGACCACGCCGGGACAAACTGAGGCCACCACGGGGTGCGCGGGATGCTCCTCGACATCCTCGAGCAAGCGCACGGTTGGAGATGCCTCAAGCAGTGGGAATTCCGCCGCCGTTCCCAAGTCCGATCGCCGCGGAAAGGAGCACGCCGCCGGCGACCCTGGCCTCGTTTTGCTTCCTCAACGCTACCACGAGCTTCGCGGCGAGGTAGGGAACCTCTAGGTGCCCTCCGTTTAGAATTCCATCGCCTAAATTCGTCATCTCATCATGCACCGCCGCCGGCCACCACGAAACCGCACGCTGGCGAGTCTCCAGTGACCTATTGGTCAAGCCGCCGCCACCCCTAGACTCCTCACTTCAACCTCTATCCAGTAGTAAAAACAAATCATGCCAATTCCTGAGTAATCCATCGATTTATTGATCACAGTAGAATCCCCTCCAGGTGATGACGCAGGCTCGACGTCAGCATGACGTCACAAATTGTTTTTCCATTTAATTGAATTACAACTGCCACGTGGACCCTACCTGTCAATTTAAAAACAGAAAAATGATTAATCTTATAAAATCAATAACTTTAAAAATACTTATCAGAAAAATGTAAATAAAATATGTACATGTTCATAAAAATAAAATCTATTCATTTATCACCTTTTCAAAAATATTTAATAAAGTTTAATTAAACATTTTTTAATTAATTAAATAAATCATTTAAAATTAAGAAAAATAATAAATAATTCATAAAATCAGAAAAATATAAGTTATATACCAAAATGCTCAAAATGACTAATGCAACTCATCTATCATGTTTTCATGGTCATTTGACCAAGTTTTCATGTGTGCAATGTTTTGCCTAGTCATTTAATTCATTTAAAATTAATAAAATAATAACTTATTCAAATATTTTCAGAAAAACATCAATTGATATACCAAATTAAAAAGAACAACATTTCCAACTCAAATATGTCAATTGTAAAACAATTTAATTAATTTCTAAACTTGCTTTTATAAGTATACTGAAAGTTTATAAATGTCTATTAAAAACTAGAGATGACTACCACATCATTATTTTCCTTATTAATAAAACCCTCATATTTTCACACCTACTAAAACCTATCATCACAAGTCATTAGCAAATATTGTGATGATAGAGTTAGAGGTATTAGTTCATCATTTTCAATTAAACTCTTTGTCATATGCTCTTAACTTTTTAAATATAAAACCAAATGTGACTGTTATCTTTTCAATAGTTGTTTTCCATATGACATTGTCTTATTGCCTAACAAAGTAATAACCACTTCTAACTAAACATGATAACAATTGTTTGCTAAGTAAAAGTGAAACACATGTAAGTCTAATAGAAGTAATAACCACATCACCACAAGTAATGAAACCATTCACCTAAAACCTGTGTGATTAAGTTATCGTATCGATCATAGATTACACTTGTAAGCTGGGGTGTTTTCCAGGGTATTTCACGATTGCATCTCATTATTATGCATGTATCATCTTGCCATTGTTTTCGGTAGTCCTTACCGGTACTACTTTGCTATCTTTCAGATATCGGGATTTTTCTACGCGACCTCGAACCCCAAAGACATTGATTATTATGGTTATTTCAATCTAAGGCAAGTTCATCACTTGCTCATATCCTTTGCAGTACTTCATAACAAACTAATTGCAAAAACCCTATCGTATTATCACCTACTCTCAAAAGAATGCATGATCCTATTTTTATAATAATATGACTAATTGAATGACTACCCGAGTGGTAGTGTTCTGTTTGGTGGGCGGATGGAACCATGGTAAGATGAATAGGTCAAAGGAAGGTTCCATCTGCACGGGAATGTATTACCTAGGAATTAATCACAACTGACGACAGGATTCTTGCACAGTAAATTCACGTTAACCATGGGTCTTCTATGGGGGAAGTAAGTCAGTTGTGATATTTTCTCGTTCGCATGTCAACGGGCTGCCAGAGACGTACGCTGTAGGTTCTGTGGGACTACATGCACATGGGTGGGAGCCCTTACGTCCCACGGACTCTGGGGTCTATGAGTGTCTGCCAGGGGCATTTAGATATCCATCGTGAGGGGTGGAATTAGGCGTTTAACCTGCTGGCATAAATGGGTGGGCATGCTTGTGCGGAGAAGCACGGGTTGGCTTGGACCAACAGCCGGGCCCCACACCTGAGAGGGAGTGGACAGGATCTCGAGCCTGGTTGTGCAACATGGTCTTGGTCGTCCATGGGTAAAGTAACGCACCTCTTCAGAGGGTAAAAGGATGTGACATGTTACCCCTTGTTCCGGGAAGGAGCTGCGAACGCCACAGGAAAGGCAACTCCATGAAGTTCTAGTCGTGTGAAGATCTGGCGGGCATAGTCTTCATAATTAAAAGCAACCTCTTGAAGAAAGATTACAAAAACCTTGCATTAGCTTATGACTCTTTTGCATCTAAAGCTGTAGTTAGTGCATCAAACTATCCCCTATATATCATGTACTTGCTGAGTAACGCTCGTTACTCATTCGTTCCCGTTTGACCCCCTGCTTAGAGTTGAAGCCTGATGGAAGTCGTCATCGTGAAGCATCGTCATCAACAACGCTGATGGAGGAGAAGCTATCAAGGTGTAGGAGGAGTCCATTCTTGGACTTAGTTGTATCAAGCCATAGATAAGGGCTGACATCAGCCACAGTAGAGTAAGTTCCGAGCTAGAGTAATTCTCCAGCTTGAATCTTCGAATTGCTTCTTCTGATGTTTATTTGTATGAGATCTTCTTTGATTCTTTAAAGAGATTCTCGAGATTTTGTAATGAAGTTTGTATCCTATAGTTTTGCCTGGACCCGCTGTGTTTCTGTTGTACTACTCTGAGGGATGTAGTATTCACAGGTAAGACCTTCTGTGAGTAATATGTCATTGACTTGCGCACTATACATGCAGTGGTGTGCTGGGTCACCACAAAGAGCCACAACGTTGATAAAACATATTTTACGTGGCTTGGGCTTACGAGGATAGAACCGTTCATACCTACGTACAAGAGCCACAACGTTGATAGAACATATTTTTAACAACCCTTTGTAGATTAGATCTTAACTATAGTAGGAGAAACGGACACCCCCTTAGTCACAAGTGAGACAATTCTCGCGTACATAGTACAGGTAAACTTAGTCTAGTGAAGCTTCATCCTACTATGCCACTAAGATCATAAAATACTCAAAGAGGAAAAAACATGATCATAAACGCCCACATACTCCTATGTGTTCTACCCGTACAAATCATCTACGCATAGATCCGGCTCTGATACCACTGAAGGGTACGTTGCATAGAAAACAAAAAATTCCTACGTGCGATAAACCCGAATGGCCAAGATCTAATCTATGAGATGAAAGCCAACAGGGAGAAAGAGAGTCTTGAGATAACATACCCTCAAAGACTCAAAGTGGTACGAGAAAAAATCTCGTTGTTGGCGTAGTCGTACTGACGCCGATCCCGAGCGAGAAGAAGTGCACTGCAATCCGGCGGTGCCTCCATAATCGGTCACACGTTCAGTTCGATGAAGACTTCCGTTCCCTCGATATAGTGGGTAGCAGAAGTAGAGGATCGCCTGGAACTCCAGCATCATGATGGCATGGTGGTGGTGAAGAATCCCACAGTAAGGGCTTCGCCAAGCCGGAGACCATGGAATGGAGCAGCAGGAGGAGGGAAAAGGAAGTGGGCAAGTGTGTGGAGAAGAGGGAGCTCTCACCCTCCTTTTATAGGGGAGGGGAAGGGAGCCCAAGGGGGTGTGCGGCCAGCCATGGGTACCCCCACCTCTTCCCCTCTTCATGTCTGTGGAAGCCCCACTCACACCCACTCATGCTCCCTTAATTTTCCACTTAGAAAACCCAAAGGTTCACTACTAGAGAAATGCTTATAGCAGCACGCATTACCACAGGCGGACAGGTAAGCACATGCGCCTGGGCTACTTAGCGCAGGCGAACAGAGATACTATGCGCCTGGGGTAAGTGTTCTACCCCAGGCGAATCAAGTTCAGATGCGCCCGGGATAAAATGTGGCAGGGCACCCCCCCACCACCACCCCCTGGCACTGTGCCTGTAACGCAGACGAATATTGTCTTGTTCGCCTGCGCTATTACTCAATACCCCAGGCGAATAATGTCAAAAGCGCATGTGGTAAATTGTGGCCTGGGGTAGCAACCCCTAGCGCAGGCGTATGTGATACCTTATTCGCCTGGGGTAAGTTGTGACATCAATAAGTGTGGCCAGCCACCCACCATCACCCCTATCCACCCCACTCACTCACTCACTACTCCAAACTCGACCCATTAGTGCTCCAAGCTCAATCCCCCACACCCCTCCACCATTTTTAGCTAATTTAACCAATCATGTTTGATATATTTTAGCTAGTACGCTACCCCACTTTCCCTCTTCCAAATCTCTCCACTAGATCTACTAACCGGACACTAGATCTCACCACAAATGCACCACTAGCTACTTCTAGATCTATCACTCTCTTATCGGTCGTCTCTCCGGTGATCTTCGACTTCGTCATCACGTCTATATATTTTGAATGGTGTGTCATCTTAATAGGTGCGTGAGATTTGTTGGTGGAGGAGAACTCGATCTCTCTTTTATTTTATTTTGTTGCCATGAGGATGAGTTGCCAATGTTTTGCCGAAATGTTGATTCATTTCCTTTTCGGCAAATTTCTAGCGCTCCGCGTTACACCTTTTGTAGCAAGGTCATGCCGAAATTTTCCGTGAAAACCGGATCTAGTTAATGAAACCTCTCTTGCCTTTTGTAGCAATGGTCATTGTGATGAGGACAAGCGTGGTGCATTGATACTTGCAACGCGCGACGGCAGAGATGCATCAAAACAACTGCACCGAGATAGAGTGTCCGTGTCGAAAATCCAAGCTAGGGTCCTTGTTCAAACCAGATTCTGGTAATGTGGAGAAGCACCTGCTCAGGTATAGTTTCATGGAGGGTCACACTAAGTGGATGGATGATGATGAAGACGATGATCACGTCGAGACCAATTGGGCAGCGACATGTGAAGATGATCAGGAAGAGTCTAAACATGGCAATGGAGAGGACGAAGAGGCTTCCGACGGAGACGACTATAATGAAGAAGAAGGGAGTCATGGTGATAACCAACATGAAGACGAGGACATGAACTCTCCGCTAGCTTCAGCCGTGCGGGACCCTCATGTTCAAGAGCTTCTTCTCAAGAACACGTCGACCGACGCCGGACGTAAATCTAAGATCACGCAACTATAGATAGACTCTGCAACTCCGTTGTATGACGCAAGTTGCGGGGTGGGGGAGTCACGCTTGAGAGTAGCTCTGGATCTTCTAGAGATGAAGTCAAAACACGGATGGACCGACACAAGCATGGACGATCTTCAGCGATACCTGAAGACGCACTTATCTGAAGGGAACACATGTGCTAGTAGTCTACAGGAGGCCAAGAAAATCGTGTGCCCCCTTGATTTACCGCACACAAAATACCACGCTTGCGTCCGTGACTGCATAATTTATCGGAACGAGCACGCGGACCAGATCAAATGTCCGGTGTGCGGTGCTGATCGTTACAAGAGGGGGACGAAGAAAGCTCCTAGGAAAGTTGTGTGGTACTTTCCACTCATTCCCCTTCTGAAGCGGTACTTCGTGGAACCCAAGGAAGCAAAGCACGAGGACAGAAAGAAGGCGGTGCTGAGTGATCCAGAACGTGTTGAAAAACCAGTGCTAACACACCCATCGGATGCACGTCAGTGGAAAGCATTAGACGCATTCGATGAAGAATTCAGGAACGATCCAAGGAACATCAGGCTTGGTGCGAGCACCGACGGTCTCAATCCGTTTGGCAACCAGAGCAGCAAACATAACACCTGGCCCGTGTTTTTATGGATGTACAACCTCCCCCCATGGTTGTGTGTGAAGAGGAAGTACATACACATGAGTATGCTGATTCAAGGGCCAACCCAGCCAGGGAGCGATATCAACCTGTATCTCGAGCTATTGAAGGAGGAGCTAGACACGTTGTGGGAGGAAGGGGTGGAAACATGGGACGCCTTCAAAGAAGAAACTTTTCGTATGAGAGCTGCCCTGATCACGACGGTGCAGGACTATCTCGGATACGGATATATTGCGTGTCAGGTGTGCCACGGACACAAGGCTTGTGTCAGGTGCATGGAATTTATGTCGTTTCTACAGCTACACAAGGATCCCGGATCTTCTAAAACCGTATACATGAGGCATCGAATGTGGCTACAACAGAACGACCCGTGGAGAAAGCGCGGTGACCTGTTCAACGGTAAAGATGAGCTCGATCTACCTCCACGCAAGAGAAGAGGAGAAGAGATCGATACTCTATTGAAGAATTGGAAAACATGTCCTCCGCCGGGAAAGGTACAGAAGCGGAAGCGAGGAGAGAAGCGAAAGCGAGGAGAGAAAAAGTGTCCTCCGCCAGAAGGACCGCTCTTGGGGGTATGGAAAAGGAGGTCCGTGTTTTGGGACTTGCGGTACTGGCCAATCCTCGGAGTGCCTCACTGCCTTGATGTCATGCATATCACGAAGAATGTGTGTGAGAGCTTGCTTGACACCCTGTTCAACATGCCAGATAGGACCAAAGACGGGCCAATCTCAAGATACGACCTGATGGTCCTGAATATCAGGAGCGAGCTTCACTTACCGCCTTCTACGCGTAAACAGACGGAGGAGGATGAGGATGAGGTGGAGGATATGGACGACCGCAAGCGGAAAAGGGCTAAGCAACACCAAACTCACCGCCTGAAACCCTCTTGCTTCACTCTAAGTCCCGATGAGCTCGAGCAAATATTCACATGCCTCCTCGGAGTGAAATTTCCCTTAGGTTACATGTGGCTGATAAGCAGATACCTAGACGCGGAGAAAAAATCTTCAGCGGGATGAAGTCTCATGACTGTCACGTGATGATGACGCAGATACTTCCGGTTGCAATCAGAGGGATAATGGAACCGCACGTTCGTCAAACGCTCACTGGCCTCTGTAACTTTTTTGACGTCGTCACTCGGAAGTCGATAAGCGTGAAGAAACTCGGAAGGCTGCAGGAAGAGATCGTCACCATCCTATGCGAGCTTGAGATGTACTTTCCACCTGCCTTCTTTGACATTATGGTACATCGCTTGGTCCATATCATGGACGATATCACCAATCTTGGGCCGACATTCTTGCACAACATGATGGCGTTAGAACGAGTGAACGGGATCATCAAATCATTCGTTTTTAACAGGTTACACCCGGATGGAAGCATCGTCGAGGGATTTCTCACCGCAGAATGCATCTCTTTCTGCAAGAATTTTCTAGGCGATGAGAAGCCAACTGTTGGTTTGCCCGCAAACAAGCACCTTGACAGGTTCATGGGGGTAGGCCACAACACTGGCAAAAGGGTAATGGACGCGAACTCCTGTGGTCGGAGAGCCGACTTTGATAGGGCCCACCTAGTAGTGTTACAACATATTGACGATGTCGAACCTTGGATAGAAGAGCACAAAACCACGATAAAAAACAGTGCTCGCAAGCCGATGACGGAAGATGAGATATTTAGAGCACACAACTCCTCTTTCGCGACATGGTTCAAGAAGCAGATTGATGCCGATCCCCCGCCAATGACATTTCAGAAAGATAAAATTGTATTGGCCTTGTCATATGGCCCCGCGCCCAATCTGATGACTTATCAAGCATACGACATCAATGGGTACACATTCTACACGGAGGAAAGAGACAAAAGTAGCGACTATCAAAACTCGTCTATAACGATAGAATCTCACACGGGCGAAGAGATTAGAAGATACTACGGAAAGATCGAGGAAATCTGGGAGCTTGACTACGTTGGGGTAAAGCTGCCGATGTTCCATGTCAGATGGGCTACAAACGTCACGAAAGAAGACGAATATTTCACCACTATGTCGATGTCTGAAGCCAACAAACCCAAGTCCAAGAACCCCACCGCGGAAAATGAGCCCTGGGTATTGGCTAAGCACGTGGAGCAATGCTTCTTCATAACCGACCCGACAAAGTCTAGTCGTGTTGTCGTAAGGAGAGGAAAAAGGGCCCTCGTCGGAATGGATGGACTCGCCGATGAGAAGGATTTCGACGGCTTATTCGGAGACCCGATGATGAAAGAACCCAGTGAAGACGATGCACCATACACCCTAAGAAGAAGCATGACCACAATACCTAGGGAAGGTCTTCCATTCAGAAGAAGAAGTCACGATATGGCAGTCACGTATTCAACATCGACCAGGAAAGGCAAGAGTAAGATTGTGACGAGAGGTTGAGAGAGGGAAATACTCGCGATATGTGCGATATAACATGCTAATAGCGTATATGTACAATGTGTTTTCAGAGAGAAACACTTGCGGTATCTCGCTAAATCAATCTATTTACGCTCGATGCGACACTAAATATTTTTGCATATGTTAACTTTCATATGTATGTAATTTTTAAGTGAAAAACAATGTGGGAGCCCCCTAATAACATTTCTATATGCTCGATGTGTCCCGGACCGGGGGAGTGATATGTGTAATTTAGAAAACTTTAGCACAGGCGCATCTGTAAAAATATGCGCCTGGGGTAAACGTTACCACAGGCGCATCTGGGCAAACATGCGCCTGGGTAAGGGTCTGTGGGCCCCGCGCAAAACAAAACGCTTGGAACTTTAGCACAGGCGCATTTTCTACATATTCGCCTGGGGTAAGGCTATGTGGGCCCGCACATAACAAAACGCTTGGAACTTTTAGCGCAGTCGCATTTGCGTCCTATTCGCCTGGGGTAAGTGGTAGCGCAGGCGCATATATCGCGTTATGCGCCTGGTGTAAGGCCCCACTGTGCTAACTACCGCGCCCGCACTTCTTCCCTCTCTCTTGCAGAACAGATCGACACAACCAAGTCCCTCTCGATCCCCAATTCGAACGCCGCTGTCGTCTCCAATTCGCGCGCCGCCGTCGTGGTTGTCAAGCAGCAGGATGAGGAGCGGGAGCAGCAGGAGGAGGAGCGGGAGCGCCGTGTCGAGGAGAAGCGCAGGTCGTCGAGGAGCAGTTCGAGGGCGCCGTGTCGAGGAGCAGCAAGGTCGTCCACGCCGTCGTACGTCGTCCACGCCCACGCGTCCAGGTCAGCCCCCCTCCCCCCTCTTCCAAGCCCCCCTCCCGCGTGTTCTGATCCATGGCTGATTTGTTCGTTGTGATTTTCATTTTCTGAAAAAAAATCGAGTTGAAATTTATGCAAGGAAACGATCTAACTAGCATTGTTTTGTTACTGCTTTATTTGTGCCAAGGAATAGGATGTGGCCACCTTTGCCAAAGGGGCTACTAATTATACTACAAATCAACAAGGGTAACAACCATTTAAGTAGAGTTTAGTTTACCAGAATCCGGAGAACATATTTCGGACTTGCATAAGAGCAGATGCGCCAGATGTATATTAACCCATCTGCAACTGCAATAAGATCATCCTGTACAAGGTCACTTAGTCCTGAGCAGAACTTGGGAATATCACTACACTAGTGGAAACAGGGGCTTTAGTCCCGGTTCGTAGGCCCCATTTGTCCCGGTTGTGCAACCGGGACGGGGCATCCGGGACAAATACCCCTCCCCATTGGTCCCAGTTGTGCCAGGACCCGGGACAAATGGGGCTGACCACGTGGCCCGTGCGCTGGAACCTGGCCAGGGCTATTAGTCCCGGTTCTCAATACGACCCGGGATGCATGCCCCTTCTGCCGCGGCAGGGATTTTGCCCTTTTCTCTGCCGCGGCAGAAATTTACAATTTCCGTTTTTTGGCCCCCCAGACCTCTTGGCGGCCCCTCCCCGGACCTCGAGAAGAGAGGAGCCTCGGTGGACCCTCCACGGAGCTCCCGGATCGCACGAGTGAATAAGTATATAAAGCAGAATAAGAAACACTTATATTATGGAAGCAAAGTATATCGAGCATATTACATGACCGATGGAGTGTATTACAAAATCAAACTTAGTTCCAACCGGAGGCATGGTACTCTCCATCTACGTTTATGACCTCTGCATCTAAGAAGCCCGTAATTTCCTCCTGAATTGCTCCTATGCGGTCCCTTGGTAGAAGACCGTCCCGAAGCCGTTCGATCTAATATAAAGAAGAACGGTCACTAAAATATATGAAACTAAGTAACTAAAATAGATAGTAATAAGAAGAATTGACGACTAACGTACATGAAGTTGCTTTAAATTTCTGCCCTTGGGAGATGTGGTCTGACGAATGAACTCGCAAACGTAGTATCCACACAAGTTATTCCCGTCTCCTTGTTGCAAGCACTTTACGAGAAGATTGTTTCAATCAAAATAATAATCAACCAGGCATGATAATGGTATCGACACTAGAATCAAGGAGATGGGCGCGGATCTAGATAGTACTTACTTGCACAACATCAAATGTAAGCTTTTTTTCCCATTCACCGGGAGACTTCTTTATGAACCTCTTCCAAAATCTACCCGAGAAAGAAAAAGAATAAAAAGAGTTAGTAATTACTTGATATCCGAAAATGAAACAAAGTAGTCGATATATTGCCATATATAAATACTGAAATTAATAAAGATTGAAATTACCGCTGGATCATTTCCTGCATGTCAGCCCACATTGAGAGGGGTTTACGTTTTGGGTCCATTACAATTACTTTTCCTTTGTCAATTTGGAAGATTAGCAGAATATAGTGGAAGCTGCGCACGCAGAACTCATCAATTATACAGTGAACATCGAGTAAGGAAAACAGAATGTTTACAACAGAGTAACACACTTACTTGAAGTTGTAAGGAAATAGTATTTCCCGTCGGTGTTGGTTAAATATTATTGCGCTCAGAATATTATTTTCTGTATCCTTGGGAGATTGCCGAAGAGTCTTTTCATAAATAATATTTGGATCAATGAACCCAATATCATAGATTCCACCTCTTTTGCATTCGAGAATCTTCATTCTGCAATTATAATATATGAGTGTACTATATATATATATATATATATATATATATATATATATATATATATATATATATATGAATATGAATATGCAATTGAATGAGGTGAGCTAGAGAAATAAGTGCTTACAGACAATAGGTACTAAGGATAGATTTATCGAGGGCCTGCTGCTGGTATAACTGAAACAATTCCTCAAATTGAATCATAACATATCCATTTCCATTTCCATAGTGTTCGTCCTTAACGTTGAGACATATCCAGTCCATAGATTCCTCAACGGCTTCCATATACCAACTATGCACTCTTCGCATTTTCGTTCGTAGATCCTTTATCTCCTCGGGTTTGACAAGAGACTTCCCGTACTGGTATTTGTACGCACATTCAGCTGCGGGGAAGTAGTTCACTGTTTGCATATACTCAGCAATTGACAAACCCGCATCAGCTGCCTTGTCTGCGTACAGTCTTATAAACTCCGGATCAATATGCTCGTCAGCAATATTAGTGCTCGGCCCCACCTGGGTATTGGAAATCACTTTGAGCAGGGACGTGGATTGTTTTTTCTGCTCTCCGAGCTGAGCAACTGATTTTCCCTTTTTCCCGCTTGCGCTAGTACTCTTCATCGACCGCACCATTTCCTGGCGTGACTTCAGAATAGAGCGGTCATAGTCAGATGACAGACTCGGCTCGGGTTGATGAAGAGTCTTCACCATTTTCCAAGCTCGTTCTATCTCTTCTTCGGTCTCGGGGAAATCTGGCTTTTGCATCTCCTTCCGCTTTGATTTCCACGCCTCGTATTGGTCCTTTGCGATTTTCTGGTTTTCCTCGGGAGTATAGTCGTAAGGTAACTTGGGTACCTCTTTTGGTACCTTCGGGAGGGGTGACCGTTGACGTTTCGGTGATTTTTTACGTTTTGGCAGAAACTTAGTGGGCGGAGAAGGCTGACGCGGCGGCGTAGGCGACCGCGCTGGAGACGTGCACGGTGTAGGCGACCGCGCCGGAGACGGCATGCGTTGCGAAGACGACCGCGCTGGAGACTTTTGCGCTGGAGAAAGGCGAGGATTCGATGGCTTTGCCGTCTGATTTGTGAGCACAATGCATTCCTTTAGCCATAAAACGGTCAAGTTCTTGGCTTCTCCGAGTTCAGTCAACTCTTCGTCTTCACCTTCAGAAAAATCAAGCTTTACCCGCTCGAATCCGTTGACAACTTCATCGACCCCAACAACAGCGTAGCCCCGTGGAACCGGAAGAGTATGGTGAGTTGGTTCGTTGCCAATTGGTAAGACATAGCCGGCCGCTGCCTTGATGGTTATATTGACGACCTTCACGTGGAGCTCACAGGATGTCATTTCCGTGATCTCATCCACCGGGTGAATCATCAGCGGTGCATCATCACCCGGTAGCTACGTGGACGCAACGCTGCTTTTGCGATGAGAATGTGCGGCGTCGGGAGCCTCGACTTCAACTTCTACCATGTGTACTGATGCGCCGGTAGACACTATCTGCTGGCTAAGTGTGTTAATTTGGTCCTGCTGCTTCTTTGCTACATCCTGTGTCAGCTTTACCATTTCTTCAAGTTGACGCCTCCAGTTTGCCTGATTCTCTGCTTCAGCTGCCTCCTTGTCTTTTTTACGTTGACGACTTCTATCTGGATATAACTTTCTGGTGGAGTCGAACGCAACACTCCACGGAGGAGTGCCTTTTGTGCCTCGTGTACGCCCTGCGTGTTCCTTATTCCCGAGGGATCGTGTGAGCTCGTCGTTCTCTCTATCTGGCACGAACTTCCCATCTTTAACGTCCTTTATTGCGTCTCTCAGCTTCTCTATGGGTAGAGGACTCTCTTTATGCCTTAGGTTATATATTGCTTTTCCTTCGGCGTCCAACGTGCCCCCATGCCCGTAGAACCATGACCTTGTCCGCTCGACCCACAAGAACGGCTCGGGAGTGATCCCCTTCTGAAGCAGGTTGTTCTCCCATGTCTCCCACTTGGGACTGGAACCCTTGTAGCCACCTTGCCCCATAACATGGTGATATACCTTTTTGGCGGCGTTTTTCTCATTTGTTTTTGTCCTTTCCAGTTCATTCTCTGCCAGCTTGTACTTCACGAAGTCTGCCCATACGGTTTTAATTTTCTCATACCCTTGAGTGAAATCAGGAGTCTTGTTCTTCTTAACATAATCAAGGTTCAATCTTTTCTTCCAGTTCTGAATTGCTCGGCCATCTTTTTCAGGGTCCACGCTTTGACCTTTTCCCGTATCTCATGTTTCATTTTAGTAACATCGGCCTCATTCACAGCCGCTTCATTCTCGTCCACCTCCGGCACGGGTAAGTTGAAATTAGCCAAAATCTTTGAGAAAAGATGATCTTTGGCTATTTTGCCGACATATGAAATTCCTTGTTTCCGCGGATCTTTTGGCTTATTCTACTCATTAACAGTGATCGGGATGTGATCTCTAACTAGCACTCCGCATTGCTTCACAAATTTTTGGGCAACATCAGCGGGAAGCTCGGGTGCGCCGTCTGCTGCGATCGTGTCGATCCTGTATCTTTCTGTATCTTTCAACTTCCTTGTTGCGCCTCGTTTAGTCTTTTTTCCGGTTGATATACTTGAACCGGATGGCTAAAAATATAAAGACTGTTAATACATGTATATAGACAACGGATGCTTCATTAATTAACATATCTATATATGCACCTCGGAGCCGGTGTTTGTAATTTGTATGGTTCCACCGGAGCCGTCGGCTGCTCCCATATCGGAGCCGTCGGCTTCTCCCTCATCGGAGTCGTCTTCCTGGGTGAGCACCGGATCTCCCTCACCGGAGTCGTTCATCCACTGGCTCACATCGTTCTCTACGTCGGGCCCGCGGATTAAACCCTCGATCATATTTTCGGCATCTTCGTCTCTTGGCTCCATACTATACAAAAAGAGTAAGTATATATTTCAGATCAATTTCATTAAAATTGCTTATACATAATAATTAACTAATGATCAATTATTTTCATCAAAATTGTTTATAGATAATACACAAAAATAGCAACATATTCATGAAATATTTAAACGTACGATAACATTTCTAGCATTCTTAAATTTATAACACTATCTTAATTAAATTTTCTAACATTCATAATTAATAATTCTAACATACAAATCTAAAATTTCTAACATTCTTAAATTTCCTATATCAATTCTAAACGTACAAATCTAAAATTTCTAACATTCATAACTAATAATTCTAACATTCTTAAATTTCCTATATCAATTCTAAACGTACAAATCTAAAATTTCTAAGTCTAATCTAAAATTTCTAACATTCACAACTAATAATTTTAACATTCTTAAATTTCCTATATCAATTCTAAACGTACAAATCTAAAATTTGTAAGTCTAATCTAAAATTTCTAACATTCACAACTAATAATTCTAATATTTGTAACACTAATAAAAAACAGTAATTAAGTAAAAAAAAAGAAAAAAACAAAAAAGGCCCCGGGCTAGGGCGAGATGGAGGCAGGCCTTACCTCCCCTCGGGGCAGCGGCGGGCCGGCGGCGCGGGGCAGCGGCGGCGCGGGACGGTGGAGGCCGGCGCGAGACGGGATCGAGAGCGGGTGCGCAGAGGAGGACGCCGACGGGGGCGAGGGGCGGCGCGACGGGACCGAGGGGCGGCGCCGCAGAGGAGGACACCGACGGGGGCGACGCGACCGAGCTAGGGCGGCGCGGGGACGAGGGAGTGGCGGCGCCGCAGAGGAGGACGGGGGCGAGGGGCGGCGCGGCGGGGGCGACGCGACCGAGGGGCGGCGCCACAGAGGAGGACGCCGACGGGGGGCGAGGGGCGGCGCGGGGGGACGGAAAAAATGGGCAGCCTGGCGGCGTCGATTTCGTCCCTGCGCGCGGTCTGGAACTGGGAGGGACGGTGACGTGTATATATCTATCTAGCATCCGTCCCGGTTGGTGGCAACAACCGGGACGAAAGGCCCTTCCGTCCCGGTTGGTGGCAACAACCGGGACAAAAGCCCCGGCTGGTCGGGCGCGCCGGGACCAGAAGTACTTTTGGGCCGGGCGCGCCAATTGTTTGAGCGCCAAAATTTGAATATCTTAAATATGCACGTGAATAACTTCTATATACTTTCAAATTTGAAAAAAATTACAACATGAAAATTGTTTGAATTTGCATAACTAATTCAAATCCGTTTTCTGTTTACCTAAATAATTATTCTAACTATTCAAACTATTAACTATTTCACTATTTGCACTTAATTTAAATATAAATATCTTAGATTGTTTTAAAATTAGTAATAATTACATTAAACAGAAATAGATGCGCTAGCGCGCTGCAGTGTCGCCGGAATACAAATTCTTTTATTAAAAAGAGAATTTGGGCAAACATACTGGCTGATCCTCTTGATTGGCCTCCATCTACTATTCCTCTTCGAGCTTCATTACTTCTCACTACCTGATGTTCCCGTGCACATTACTACCTGAGCTCAAAGTGAACACTGACCCAAGCATGCATGGATGAATGTGTTAAAGGGGGATGAATGTGTTAAACACTGATCCAAATGCACGGCAGGACGTATGATGTCGAATCCAGATGTTTTGTATTTGCTCGATGAACTGAATATATGATGTATCAAACCTTAAAGGGGTGTAGAACAAAACAAACGGTATCGCCATCATACAGCCCAACCGTGGCTACTGGGTGCATATATGCATACCAAATGCACGGCTGGACGTATGATGGCGAATCCGAATGTTTTGTATTTGGGAGATGAACTGACCGGTGTATGAAGCTGGGCTATATATAGGGTCCTCTGTCTCACAAAGTGTTGAGCTAGGGTTTTGATCCAACGGTTAAGAAACACCTCATCCAACGGCTCACAACAGCTCGAAAGAAACACACCGTAGCCCTGATCGAACGGCTCACAACAGCTCAAAAAAAACACACCCCGATCCAACGACTCAAGAGCGCTTGAAAGAAACACACGATCCGTGTGATTCTATCTGATTGGTCCAAACGAAACCCTAATTCCCATTTAGTCCCGGTTGGTGTCCCCAACCGGGACTAAAGGGATGATCCGTTTCCCAATGAAACCCTAACCCATTTAGTCCCGGTTGGTGTCCCCAACCGGGACTAAAGGGATGTTTTCTTTTCGCTATATATATATATGCATTGCCTCACCATTGGCATAAACACATACAAACTCACCACTCTCTCATGGCTTCTGCCGTACCCACTCTAACATTCATCCAGGCGGAGGCACTTTCCGCCTCGAACTACCCCTGCCCGTGCGGCTACAACGTTCCCGCCGGTTGGATGCTGAGCGCCGGAGGAGTGCCGGTCCCTCCTCTTCCTCAAGGTGTGGCGCGTCGGGCGGCCATCACGAACCACTACTACCACGAGCTCACGCCGGAGCAGCGGAGGAATCCCAGTTGGCATCCCGATAACCAGCATACTTGGGATGCCTTCTTCATCAATCGGCGTGAGAGGGCGCTCGCCAGGTATGAGGAGGACAGTCTGCCTCCTGGGAACTTTCACGAGGCCGGTCGTCGGCTATGGTGGTCTGGCCGGACTCTACAGAGCGTCATGGACTACATCAGGGCCGGCGATATCCCCCGCCTGCGCTACCCTCAGGCCCAGTCCTGGAGTCGTGATCCACCGAGGGAGTGCAGAGCACCGTCAGACGATAGTGAGGACGACGGCGGCGGCGACTACGACGACTACGAGTACATGTACTATAGCCCTAGGCAGGAGTATGACTAGTAGATCGATGCACTTTTGCCATTATGTACTGCCTTGTTTATTTAGATCTATGCTCTCCGTTTAGATTTAGATCCAATCTTGCCATTATGTGTACTGTGCCTTGTTTATCTATCGAAATGCATGTCCCCCTCTTTTTAACGTCTATCGAAATGCCATTAGATGTCTGAATCCAACCAATCAGGAAAAATCACACGGAAAACAGAAAACAGACGAGCTAGAGGGCCACTGTTTCCCGGAATACAACAAATTATTTTATTAAACAGCCAACAGAAAACAGACGCGCTAGCGCGCTACTCCTCGTCCTCGTCGTCGTCGGTGACCTCCTTGTCGTCGGAGGAGGTGCATGATGGTATTTCCGAGATAGGCCCCCACCTCAGATCGTCGGAGGCCCAGACTTCGCCGGCGTGGTCGGCCCGACGGAGCTCTTACAGTGCCTTCGTCCTCGCCTCCCGAGCGGCATCTAACTCGAGGTGGCGTTCGAGGCGCCGCTCCTCCCGCTCAGCCGCGCGGGTCTGCCATAGCTCCCCGTCGGCGCTCTTCTCACCCGGATTGTTCCGGTAATACTCGCAGACCACGCGGTCGTCTCTGGCGTCGACTAGGCCCTGAAACGCGCGGTGCCTGAGGTGGCGGTGGTCGGCGGCAGTGACGATCTGCGGCGTCGGCGCCCTGGCCTCCGCTTCCCAGAGGGTGTGGCAGTCGTTAAAGTTCATCAACGACCGCGGGCGGCTGAGGCGCCAGGCCGCCGCGTCCCAAGCGCGGGCGGCCTCCGACGCCGTCGCAAAGGAGCCGAGGGGGATGCGGTCGTCCCCGAAGCGGATAGTCGCGGTGAACATTCCGTTCTGCCGCGATCGGACGCCGCGGAAACCGGTAGTGTTGTTCCTCCTCGGAGGCATGGTGGTGGCACGACGGTGCGTGGAGTGGAGGTGCGGCAGTTTATAACGTGCATTCATGGCCACGCGTTACAACTCCCGCGCCACGCGGCAGGACTCCCGCGCCACGAGGTACAATACACACTACCACCCACACCTCTCTCTCACTCCCCCAAGCTAAAAAAAAAAGGGATGGGGGCTGTGGCCGCATTTGTAGGGGAAGAGACATTGGTCCCGGTTTGGGGATGATCCGGGACCAATGCCCATGCGCGTGCCACGTGGTCTGTGGCTAGGGATTCGTCCCGGGTCGTGCCACGAACCGGGACCATTGGCTCCCCACGAACCGGGACAGATGCCCCCAGGTGGTTTCTGCTGCCTCGGGCACACGAACCGGGACCAATGCATGGCATTTGTCCCGGATTTTGGTGCAACCGGGACAGATGCCCCCTGCCCCCCTGGACGAAAGGGGTTGTTTCCACTAGTGGTAGCAATCCTCTGTTCTGGGTTTGAGATCCGATGATCCACATGTGAGATCTTGTAGTAAACTGTATTCTGGACAAAAGTAGGTAAAAATCAAGTTACAGCAAATATGTGGCTCAAAGCAGGAAAAAATTAGCAATTGACCAAACTATCAACTAATATGAATTTCACAAGATAATCTCTAGAATAAGATGCAATGAACAGCTGAGATGGGTGCATAGAATGCTTAATTCACTTTTTTTCTGTGAATTGCAGCAAAATAAATGACTTCACTTAACTCTACGGATTAAGTGAGGTGAGATACTAGATAGCTAGCCTAAATACTTTGGCACTGCATTGCTTTTCCATGATCAGGTGACATGACCCATTAAATTATTAGTCTCCTTTCAGACGTGTAGCACTAGTTGCTGGTTGCAAGTCTATGATCTCATAATTCACCAATAATGCTCCACAAAGTCTACCAGCTTGAACTATATCGGCACATGTCAGAGGGTAGCAAAAACTTGCAGTACATAACTAGGACTTGAAGTGAAAAACATATGATGGTGCAAATAGTAAGGATATTTCAACTTTATAACCAATATATACCTCAAAGTAATCAGCATGGACAAGATCTGTCAAAATCTTCTTGAAACGCAAGCCTAAGGATCCTGTCAGATACTTTGAGGTCTGATATATCGTGGACTGAAGGAAGCATAACAGAAGATTTTCAATAATCAGGCGTGTGAAGGTCGGAACACGCCGAAGAAACGCGGATTTGAACAAGTACCCTTGAACTTTTGCTAATCTGTGACCGATGGCTGTACGCAATACCTGCAGCAAGTTCACTGGTTAAAAAAGGTGATACAGTATCACTTTATACAGATATAAGCTCCTTAATGGCTGGAACATTAAACTCTAGCACATGGGCAATGATAGGCCACCAAGTGGCAATGCAGTAAACAGTTAAACATGCTTGGCAGAAGTCTTAAAATAGCACCTACGGACCATACAAACTACGATACTCAGGAAAGCACTATCAATATTTCAAACAAATGAAACGGGCAAAGCTGTTGAGGCTTATACAACTTACTGCTGTTAACATCAAGCCAAGAAGGTAGTTCGTCCCACTTGGGCCAATCTTCTTGAGCAAAATAGCAGCCAGGAAATGTAAAGATTTCAATAAGTTTTTCTTTTTCCTCGGTTTTACCACTTTACCATCGACACCATTTTGACTAGTGCTGTCTTTACTCATGGTATGTCCATTTTCTCCAATTCCAACTTTAAATTTACAACAAGATTGGAATAATGGTTTTACTTCCATGAAAGTTGTATTTGCTCCCAGAAAGTTGTATTTGCTCCCAGAAAATTGTATTTGCTACCTGCTGCTAACTGCTGCTGCTAACTGCGCCTGAATTTTCCTGCTAACTACTATTTTGTATTTGCTACCTGCTGCCCTGCTAACTGCTGCTGCTACCTGCTAACAGCTGCTGCTACCTGCTAACTACTGCTGCACATAGTTGTTGTTATTTTGGCACTGCAGCAGCTGCTGCTGTTATTTTGTGGTACTGTTGTGAATGTTAGCCATTCTGGGGTTTTGGGAAAATGTTGCAGGCGCATGATATGAATTCCTGGGATGTATTTGTGGCCAACCTGGAAGTTTTTGTGGACATATACATTGTAATGCTCATGGGATGATGTGATGACATCAAGAAGCTGTTTTTCTAGCCATATGTGCATTCTATTTGTGTTGCAGGTACATTGAGTGCCAATGTTTTGCCGGAACGTTGATTCATTTCCGTTCCGGCAAATTTCTGGCACTCCGGCATGACCATTTATAGCAGAGGTCATGCCGAATTTTTCCGGTGACTAACCTAGTATATATTTTGTCTACTGCTAGCTAGGCATGTCGTCTTCTTCTACGGATCCGGCGTTATTGGACCACTACCTACTTACGGCCAGAGAGTCGCAAAAGGAAAAGAGAGACAATGATGATGGTGACGATCGGACGACTGACCAGCCCCCCGATGTCGATCCCCACAAAGATGACGGGCTCACCGGTGGCGAGGCGGAAACCACTGATAGTGGCGCCGGGGGTCCCTCAGAGAGTAGCACGACGGGAAAGAAGCGTCGGCAGCGAGCTCCGAACAAGGTCGGCACCGTTCAAGAGAAATTCACGGATGTGGATCCTTCCAATGCCACGCCTGTGATGCCTACGGACCTTGTGAAGGGGTACTTCCTCCAACTTGGCACGATCCTTCGAGACGTCGTCAATATCAACGAGCCGACTCTCAAGAAGAAGCAAACTCTGCGCGCCCAACTCATCTCGAGACTGCACGCGCGGTACGAGTCCCCTCCCCCCTACAACAACGAGAATCTGAAGGGCAACCTGGTGAGCAAACTCGCCCTCACTAGATTCACCAAAGCCTTGAGCAATTACAAGACTATGGTGAGGGCGATGATTAGGGACGAGGAACCATTCAAAGAGATCCATCGCCACTTCCCGCGGATTACGCCCGATGACTTCAAGATTTTTCTAGATAACCAGTCACTTGATTTCACTAAGAATCAAATGAACCGGGGGAGGGACCTAGCGTCGAAGAACATCGGTCACCACAATCTCGGCTGTCGTGGCTACGACGGGAAGGAGCCAGTTTGGGAGAAAGAGGACCAGGCCTACATTGAAAAAGGGATTGAGAACCCTTACGCCAAGTATTCCCATGACCCGCATTTCCAGAAATTCATGAGGTCGAGGTACAGAAAAGTAACTCCGACCGGGGAGCTTGTCACGGACCCCAAGATGGTGGAGAATGTTATTTTGGTCACGTACGATAGCGTGAAGAATGTTGAGAAACTAGTGGTAAGAAATTTACCATTTTATGCTACTCATCATCATCAAGTCCATGATTTCATGCTAGTACGAAACTATTTCTAAACCGTTCATATGTTGCGTCTGCAGCTAGAAGAAAAACAACTTGAATCTTCCTCGTCGCAGACGTCGATGGCCAAAGTCGCGTGGGATAAGCCTTTCATCAGGGGGTACAACAAGGCAAAGAGCCAGGACCCGCTTTAAAGGCCGCACTTAGGCCGTATCACCGCCGGCGGACTAAATAGGAAGCACACCAACTATGGCTTCGCTGAGCCCATCACTAAGGAATCGTGGAAGGCGAAGAAGAGACAGTCGAACGAGGAGGCGGAGTTGCTGAAGAAGAAGGTGGCAGACTTGGAAGAAAACATGGAGAAGAAGATTGAGCAAAAGGTCGGGGAAAAGATGAATGCGCTCATACCCGCCATATTTGAAAAACTCGTTGGCTACATCGCCGGGGGGCACACAGGAGCCGATGCCTACGATCAACATAGGCGCCAGAGGTGGACCGTCGACGTTGGTCGTGCCCACCGTGGCCGCCGCCGGTGGTCCGTCGACGTTGGCCGTGCCTGGCGCGCTCGCCCCCGCCGTGCCCGATGCGCCTGCCCCCGATGGACCGTCGACCGTGTCCGGCATGGCCGATGGTCCGTTGATGTTATCGTTGCTCGACGAGCCCACCATCACCTGTGGTCCATCGACGTTAGCCGAGCTCGATGCCCTCACGGTAAATTATTGACCCTCTCAAGCTGTAGCCAGTTCAATATAACCCCACTATCTAACCTATCCATGCATGTTATCGCAGGCTGACGCGACGGGATGTACCTTCCTGCTAAAAGTGGGCAGCGAGTTGAAGGATGTTGCAAAGGGGAGCATCTTGCAGCCACTCTCCCGCAAGTACCACTGCAGAGATATACCGGCCAACGAGCTTCGGGTTCGCGTCGATCTGGTGCTACCGGGATTCCAGGACTTGTATCCTCCTAATCAATCCGCCGATGCCGACAGCGAGCTGAATCTCGGCCAACTCGACAATCAATTCTTGCTATGGCCGAAAGCCCTTATTCGGCTGAACACCACGTCAGGGTCGGCGCAAAGCCAAGGCATGGTCGTCACTACTACACCTGTTGCGCCCGCGGCAAGCCAACAAGACAAGGTTGTCCCTCCACGGGCAACCCAACATGACAAGGTCCTCTCTCCACCTCCGGTGGATACTCCTCCTCCGAGCACGAGACGTCACATGACGAGCAACATCACGAGCATGAGACCCATGACGACTCCATGGATATTGAACTTGCTCCCATTGACGATTTCATAAATCAGTTGGATGGCGAAAAGGTTCCTCCGGAGTTACCCACCAGAAATCTTAATATCCAGAAGAAGGTAGTTGGCGAAGAGGGTGGTCCTTCTGACTTACCCACCAGAAAACCGGATATCCAGAAGAAAATCTAACATATTCCCAAGAAACTCCCGAGGAGGAGACGGCCTTTACGGCTCCACAACCTATGGTGGTTACCCCGAATACACTCCGTGCTACGGCCGAGGAGGCGGTAAAACAAAGCGGCACTCCCCTGTGCTTGAGGACGAAGAAGCATAGGAAGAGGCCGCCAACCAACAAGAAGAAAGGTGGTGCCTCCTCTAGTAGCCAGCCGGCGGCCGCCCGAGTCCTGGACCGTTTGCCGCCCGCCGTTCCGTGGAGGAAGGTGCATGAGATAGGTCAGCCGATGCTGCCGCCAGAGGTTGTCGCTGTCATGGGTGGTGACATGAGGAGCATCCACGACGGAATTTTGTTCAGAGAGACGTAACTTCTACGTGAGAAACATCCCTCCTACCCGCTATACGTGGTCAAGGTGCCCCGATCCGTGGGCTTTGTGGATACAAATCCCGCAGAGGTGTTCTTCATCAGATACGAAGACATATTCAGGGTCTTCCACTTGGGAAAGATCGACCGAAGCATTGTCCGCCTGGTATCGCTCAGCATGGCGCACGATATGGTCATGGAGAATACCCCGCACATCGTGATTATGGACCCCTACTACATGGTTGAGGACTACTTGCGGTCACCTGGGGACCGGGTTGTTATCACGAACTATATAACGGGTTTTTTGATAGATAACAAGGATAAGAACGCCATTCTCATGCCATACTTCCCCAAGTAAGTAGTCCTCTCCGCTTCCCGTCATTACATTCTTTCTAGAATCTCCTTAGTATTCCGATTGATGATATTGATGGCTTGTTCGAAATGTTCTGCGCAAAAACGGAGGATGCACACTCATCGTCATGGAACCGCATTGGTCGCAATGCACTTCTCTCGATGCGGGTAGGGCGGTGCAGAAGGACTACAGCGACATAAGAGATATTCTTAATAGTGCCCTCAACGGCTTCGCCTCCGATTTAGGCAAGCCCCTAAAAAGGATAAAATAGTCCGAGGCGCCTACGTGTGCAACCACGTAACAAACTTCCCCTGCCTCAAGCAATCGGAGCAAGAATCTGGGTTGGAAGCTTGGTATGCCATCTTTCAGAAGAGGGAGTACTTAAAGGATGCCAAGAGGTATTGTTACCAAGTCATCTCCGAGACCTGACCACAAAGATGGCCAACACCCCCGATGAATATGTGCGGGCTTAGTTCCATCGCATCCAGCGGAGGATCTGCACGATACTCACGTCGGATGTCAGCACTCGGGGTGGCTTGTTCTTCCACGGCCACGCACCACCGAGCAACCGTGACATAGAAGCACACCTACGAGAGCAACGTGACACCCGGACATTCAACATGCTAGAAGGCGTTCGTCCGTTCCCGCCGAGACCATAGGATTGACAAAATTTTAGTATACACTTGCATCATATAACTTTTAGTCCTTTATTTGTCGTGTTTTATTCATAAACCTTGATGCTTCTATTTCTTTGATAGTTATTTGCGGTCTATTATCACTTTCCATGCTAAACACGTATTTTTGTCCTATGCACAAATGACATGGTATGTTGTGTATATCGGTAGGGTTCCCGGAGTCTGCGACGATTGGAACAATGCCAGAGACAGGTGCACGGTTTCAGCGGCAACAGCTACAAGGGTTACAAGACCATGGTGGAGGCGGAAGCTCCATACTCCACTTACCTAGCGAGAGAGAAGACGGAGACGACGAGGGCCCGGATGACCACCGTCGCCAGCGCCGTGCTGATACTCCTTGTGTTGATGCTACTTTCTCTACTGCTTGTGTAGCTAAATTATCGATCTGTTGAACTATCTCTGTTCGAGACTATGTAATATAAACTTGTGTATTATGTGTTGATGATCGAGGTTATGTAATGACTACTAGTTGTGATGATCGATCGATGTTATTTTCTGCATGTCTAACTTAGTGCCAATTGAAACTTATTTCTGTCATTTTCCTGTTATTCCTGTTATTTCTGTCATTTTGATATATTTGTGCAAATTGAGAGTATTTTGGTTTCTTTTATTTTTGACACAGGAAAAACATACCCCAGGCGAATAATAACTAATACCACAGGCCATATGTACCCTAGGCGCACCAGGCTTGTTCGCCACTTGTAAATTAATTAGTTACCCCAGGCGCACAAGGCTGATTCGCCTGCGGAATTCTGAGTTACCACAGGCGCATTTGGGGATTCGCCTGGGGTAATAAGTGATTACCACTAGCGATATGGTCCCAGGCGAACTGTAATGCGCCTGTGGTAGGCCTTTTTTGTTCGCCTGTGGTAAGCTTTTCTCTAGTAGTGGTTTTTCTTGAATAAATAAATAAAACATTTTTATTTCTTTATTTATATTTGTTCATTCCATTAACAAACATTTGCATGCAGCACCTCGAATCATTTGTTAATTCTATTAACAACCATTCAACGAAAAACCCCTTGAACTATTTCAATTTGCCCTGAAACAATTTTCGAAGCTGCCCAAAACATTCTTCGGTATTCCGTATCCTCTCAAACGCTTCATCGAACCTTAAGTGTGTCACCCTACGGTTCGTGAATAATATAGACATGATCGAGACTCCTCTCCAATCAATAATCAACAGCGGGATTTGGAGATCCGTGATGACTCCTATATATATTCAACGATGACTCTCGTAATCGTGTTTGTCTTTCAACGTCGTAACGATTTCCCTTTGTCTCGCGATATTTTACTTGTCCGAGATCCGATCATTGGTATCAACCATACCTTGTTAGATCTCGTTACCTGACAAGTACTCTTTTCTCGTTCCCGTGATATAACATCCTTGTGATCATATCACGTGCTTGCAAGCGGTGTCGATGTGATATCACCGAGAGGGCCCTGAGTATATCTCTCCGTCATATTGGATGGACAAATCCCACTCTTGATCCATGAGATTCAACTAACACTTTCCAAATACCTAACGCCACCTTTACAGTCACCCTTTTACGGTGTGATGTTTGATGTCATCAAAGTATTCTTTCGGTATTAGTGATTAACATGATCTCATGGTCTAAGGAACAATGTTACTCCGAATGTAAGACATAACAACAAAACTAAATGACTTGATCGTATTGTTATACTTAGTTAGGGTCTAAGTTCATCACGTCATTCTCCTAATGACATGACCCCGTTATTAACAACATCCAATGTCTACGATCAGGAAACCTTGATCATCTATTAATCAACGAGCTAGTTAAAAAAGAAGCTTCACTAGGAACGTTGATTTGTTTATTAATCACACATGTATTAACGTTTACGGTTAATACAATTCTAGCATGATAAATAAACATCTATCATAAACAAGAAATAACATAATAAACACTTTATTATTGCCTCTCGGGCATATTCCCTTGATTTATTTTGCAGGCTGTGAAAGTGGTAAGAGTGGACATTTTTCAGTTTCTATGCATGCTAATTCTTAGTGCAACATACACCTTCCTCTAAAAAAGGTTTCCGTCATAATTTCGACATGCCAATGATTGTTAGTTTGGCCTTGCGGCTCTATTAGTATGGTTTTTACCTATAAATGGATTTACTTATGAAGTGATCGCCAGTTTTATGTTTGTAGTTATAAGGGTTATATCGTTCTGTTTCATACATGGAAATGCATAGTTGTCTTCATTACTATTTTTCTGGTCGGCAAATTGGAGGATTAAGCCGCTCTGTCATCATGCCTAATTGACTACCCATGATTGAAGAGAAGGGTGTACGCAATGTTTGTTTTCCACTAGAAATCTCATAGGAGTTTAGTAACATCAAATATGTATTCAGTGGAACTTTGTGTCATGTTATTTGCATAAAAATGTGTTTTCCAAATTTATGGGACAATGTGGGCTTATTTTCTTTGTGTGTTTCTCTTTGATGTAAATAAATAATTTCTTTACATTGGCCGAATGGGATTTACCATAGTCCCCCATATATATGTATCAGGATGATAAACGTACATAGATGAAACCCAGTCTCAAAGTGATAAACATATATAGATGAACACCTCGACGTCAAAGAAAAAGGAAACCCACAGAATTAGATATTTACGATATACTAAAGACCTATGGTTGAATTCCTCAAAACTAATTCTTGCAAGGATTGAACAATTCCTAAATTGTAACCTGGTCGTAAAAAGAAAAAGCTAAGCTGACTAGATTATGCTTGACTTTGGTGTTTGATTGTTACGGTTTCTTTTGGGCCATATTGATACATGTATGCGCATGTTATAAGTAGCTTGCTATAATATTAGATAGAAAAATGAAGATGCAGGTATATTTTGGGAAAACAAACAAACTGCACTCCAATAAAAGTAGGAGAACGAAAGAAATTAACCAATAAGTCAAAGCGGCACAGCAAAGCGCAACGTCTCCTTCTACAAATGGAGGGGGAACTTTCAACAACGACATCAAATATTTTCTGACAGAAAAATGTGCTACAATGAACATTTTGCTCGTTAGCATGAAGGGGTGTGCATTCCGACGCGCATACGCGTAAGAAAAAAAAAGGAGCGCTGCTATGTGTTTTAAGTCAAAAAAATCAACGCTAGACCGACGGATTGCACCGTCGGTAATCGGACATTCAGTAGAGTGTGTTTAAGTCGGCCCATAATGGCGGGGCCTAGTATTAATAAAAAATCCTGGTGGAAAACCTCCCGACAAGGTCCATGGCTCTGCCCTCCCACTATATTAGATCTGTTTTCCTCCTCTCTAATTAGTTTAGCACGTCAAAGAGGAGGACCGACACACTTGTCCTGGGGCTGATCGATTGGACAAGACGACACCTCTGTCTGGAATTGGAAGCTCCTCCTCATCCAGCTAGCGAGAGCTGAAGCAAATCCCGAAACGAAAGGTCTCAAAACTTCACCTCTTGTTTGTTTCCCAAATCTTTTTCTTGTGTTCAAGATCCACTTGCTCCTACTGCTGCGTTCTATGAGATTAAACCTGCTTTATTAAATCTTGTGATGAAAGAGAAATTTTCTCGTATTAGTACTGATGATGTTGTTGCCCACCTTAATAATTTTGTTGAGCTATGTGAGATGCAAAAATATAAAAATGTGGATGGAGATATTATTAAACTGAAATTATTTCCTTTCTCTTTCAGAGGAAGAGCTAAAGAATGGTTGCTATCTTTTCCTACAAATAGTATTGATTCATGGACTAAGTGTAAAGATGCTTTCATTGGAAATGCCTAGCTGAAAGGCGTTAAAGAAAAGTGCTACCGGGAGACAACCCGTTTTATTTCGCTGCTTTTAACCCGTTTTATTTCGTTTTGTTTGGTGTGCTTTGCACCTGGGTGTTGTATATTTCCTTAGCAACCCTGCTGTATCTTTTCTTTAGTGTTTTTGTTGAGCCAAGTAAAGCCTCCAGTGGAAAGTTGAGGCTATATTTCGGATTTCTGCGCAGGAAACAGATTTCTGCTGTCCACTGTTAATTTCGTAAAAAATCACAGAAAATTCAAAATGACATGATTTGTTTTGTTCATAATACTGAGTTATAGAAGCAACTTTTCTTAGTTGACCACCTTTTGATTTGAGCAACAGAAGATGTTTTTAAAAATCGATATTTACCTGCTATTCTGTTTTGACAGATTTCGGCCATTTATTGCATTTGCATCTTAATCTCTTTCTTTTGGTGTTCTTTTGAGAAAAAGAGTTTTAAAAGAAGTTGTGACAGTAGCTAATGTGTTTTTGAGTGTTAGACTTGTGTTGAAACTTAAATATGTGAATTTATTATTTCGATTGCACTAACGTTGCTAATGAAGATTGTGAGAAGTTTGGTGTGAAGGAAGTTTTCAAGGGTCAAGAGAGGAGGATGATATGATGTGATCAAGAAGAGTGAAAAGCCTAATATTGGGGATACCCCACTGGTACATCCCACCAAATTCCAAGAAGACTCAAGCGTCTAAGCTTGGTGATGCCCAAGGCATCCCCTTCTTCATCAACAAATTATCAGGTCACTTCTAGTGAAACTATATTTTTATTCGGTCGCATCTTATGTGCTTTACTTGGAGCGTCTTATATTTTTCTTTTCAGTTTGTTTTTGTTTTTGCTTTCAGTTTGTTTTTACTTTTTCAATAAGCTTGGTTGGAAACAACAATATTTTATTGGAGAGTGGCATGCTCCGTTTTCATGAGAATATTTTGTATTCTTAATCTTTGTCTAGCTGCTGCATTTATTTATCTCCTGTTTTGCATGCATCTCTTATTAGAGCTGTTAGTTTTAGTAGTGTTATTTGAGTACTCTAATGTTTTCTTGCCGTATCATAAAGAGTATTTTTGTTAAAGCATGTTTTGTATGGTGCTTGTTGAGAGAACAAAACTGCTGCTTGAAATAGAATTTATATGAGTGCTAGTAGAAACTTGTATAGACAGTGGCTAGAACTTTTTCATGCCATGCTAAATGTTATTTTAGTTTTAAATCCTTGTGGTTATTGAGTAGCATGAATAGCCTCAAATAGTTGAGAGTGTTTAATATGTCTTGAAAGATTCATGAGTTGTTCTTGTCATAGTAAAGCATCAATATATGGTGTTCTCTTTCGAATGTTTTATTTGGTTGACTTGGCGCATGCTCACACCATGTTTATGACTACAAACCAGTCACGAATAGCCTCCATGACCACTTAGTTTTTGAACTTTTGATACTGGTTATGCTTTAATTAATGATGCTTATGTCGCTATGCATGATTATGGCTCTTATGCTCTCTTGATTTGTCGCTCCCAGTCTTTTGCTAGCCTCCACCTGTACTGAGTACGAGCTCCACTCGTGCATCCAAACTCCCTTAAATCAAAGTTTTTCCCATTGTGTACACCATAGCTACCTACATGTGGTGTTTAACTGCCCCTCCAAAGTAAATTGCTCACGTGTTACCTTCAAAACCTTCAAAATTACTCCTGCTTTATGTTCCTGTTTTTGGCGTCAATAGAGAATCTTTATCTCACCTGTTGATTGGATTTCACACACTGGACTAGTGGCTTCATCCGCTTATCCAAATGATAGAAGAGCTTGCAGCAGGGTTCCCAGCCCCAAATTAATACGAACAAATTCTCTTCACTATTTTTGCCCCTGATTTATCAGTCAAAGAATAATTGTGTAAGCAAAAGAGAAAGAGGGATGACCTTCTACACAAGTTGCATCCTTCACCATGGGAGCCGCTCTTGTGAATCCAGTTGTCTTGTGACGTACTGTATTTTCTGTTTACCATTTGTTGATATTAGCATACATCTCCCAAAATATAGACACTCCTCCACGGTATGTGATTGTTGGCAGGCACCCGAGGATTCGGTTAGCCATGGTTTGTGAAATATGGATGGGAGGAGTGTCAAACTTTTAATACCTCTGTTTAATAAAATAAAAGCTCTAGCACATGAGTGATCCCTACTTCCCTCTGCGAAGGGCCTTTCTTTTACTTTTATGTTGAGTCTCCATCTTCTAACTTTATGCACAGTTGAGAGAGCATTTTTGCCATTCTGAGTTATGTGTGCATTTGTCCCATAAACATCAATAATTACTTCATAATGTGATATTATTTGTTCTTAAATTATTTGTTCTAGTCTTCCTCGTGAACTTTGAAGGTGTCCTGGCATTTATGATTTTCCCCACTCTTAAGGACCAACGAAATATCACTTTGCCATGCTTTCTCTATACCTGAAACAAACGTCCACCTTTCTTTGCATTATTAGTCAAGATCCTTTATTTGAGATACTCTTCGTGATGCATTGTAATTGCTATGCTTTATTATTAAAGTTCTATTTATCATGTTTGTGTTTGAAGTTCTATGATCTCAGCGTGCATATGCTTTTACATTAGATTGATCAAGTTTATGTTAGTAGCATGTCACCTCAGAAATTATTGTTTTATCGTTTACCTACTCGAGGACGAGTAGGAACTAAGCTTGGGGATGCTTGATACGTCTCCAACATATCTATAATTTCTGATGCTCCATGATCATATTATGTCAATTGCTACCTGTTTTCTCCCTTATTTATAGCATTTTTATTCGTTTTCCGGGACTAACCTATTAACAAGATGTCAAGTGCTAGTTTCCTGTTTTCTGTTGTTTTTGGTTTCAGAAAAGTTGTTCTGGAAACATTCTCGGAATTGGACCCCACAAAGCCCGAAGTGCCTATTTTCCCCGGAAGCATCCAGAACACCGAACAAGAGTCGAACACGGGCATCGGGGGGCCACACCATAGGGTGGTGCGGAACCCTTGGCCGCGCCAGCTATGGGTGTGGGGCCCCTGGAGCTCCACCGCCTTTGCCCTTTCTCCTGTTTAATCCCCCCCCAGATGGAAAACCCTAAACACAAGATAAAAAATCCTTGAAAAGTTCCGCAGCCGCCGTCACCGTCAACCCTAGATCAGGGGGGTTCTGAAGCTGTTTCCGGCACCCTGTCGGAGAGTATATCATCACCGGAGGATTCTACATCACCATGCCTGCCTCCAGAGTGAAGCGTGAGCAGTTCATCCTTGGACTACGGGTTCGTAGCTGTAGCTAGATGGTTGCCTTCTCCTCATATGCCTCCATGTTTAGATCTCGTGAGCTGCCTATCATGATCGAGATTGATCTTATGTAATTCCATATGGTGTGTTTGCTGGGATCCGATGAATATTTAACTTATGCCAAGTTGATTATACTCTTTATTTTCATATGCTATTTGTGATCTTGCATGCTTTCCGTTGCTAGTGGTTTCTCTGGCCAAGTAGTTTCTAGTGAATCCAAGAGGGGGTATTTATGCTTGATAGTGGGTTCATGCCTCCTCACCGCCTTGCTCGAGTGACAGAAATGTGAAGGGGGAGGATGTGATGTTGCCATTAGGGAGAAAACAACGGTGAGAGTGCCCGCGTGCATAATCATTTCTTACATTATACACTTTGTTTAATGCAGTTATCTGTTCCTTGCAACTTAATACCTAAAGGGGTTCGGATGATAACCTGAGGGTGGATTATTAGTCATCGATGCAGATGGATTCCGGTCTATGTATATTGTTGTTATGCCCGCACTAAATATCATAGTACTCTTCATGTCATATATGTGCACGACGGTGCAACCTCTATTTGTTAATTGCCCAGATGTAATTTGTTCACCCAGCATGCTATCTTTTATGGAGAGACACCACTAGTGAACCTATGAACCCCAGTCCATTTTCCACACTGTTAAACAAACCACAACTATTTTCTGCTTTCTTTACTTACTGCAAGCATACATCATTTTCCACACTATACGTCTAATCTTTGTTTTTAGCAAGACCGGTGAGATTTACAACCTCACTGTACTATTGGGACAAAGTATTTTGCTTGTGTTGTGTGCAGGTTCCACGTTGTTGCTGACACCGGTGAAGCGCCAGCACCACCGTTAGTGGCATCAACCTTCCTGAGATCCTCTTCCTCCTACTGGATTGATAACCTTGGTTCTTAGGTGAGGAAAATTCTTGCCGCTCGCTCATCACAACCTCCTCTTGGGGTTTCCAACACACCATCAAAGGGCATCATACACCTATTTCTCCACCTGCTCCTACTGCTGCTTTCTATGAGATTATACCTGCTTTATTAAATCTTGTGATGAAAGAGCAATTTTCTGGTATTAGTACTGATGATGCTTCTTCCCACCTTAATAATTTTATTGAACTATGTGAGATGCAAAAATATAAAGATGTGGATGCAGATATTATTAAGCTGAAATTATTTCCTTTCTCTTTGAGAGGAAGAGCTAAAGAATGGTTGCTAACTTTGTCTAGAAATAGTATTGATTCATGGACTAAGTGTAAAGATTCTTCATACGTCTCCAACGCATCTATAATTTCTGATGCTCCATGATCATATTTTGCCAATTGCTACTTGTTTTCTCCCTTATTTATAGCATTTTTATACGTTTTCCGGGACTAACCTATTAACAAGATGCCAAGTGCCAGTTCCATGTTTTCTGCTATTTTTGGTTTCAGAAAAGTTGTTCTGCAAACATTCTCGGAATTGGACCCCACAAAGCCCGAAGTTCCTATTTTCCCCGGAAGCATCCAGAACACCGAAGAGGAGTCGAAGAGGGGCAACAGGGAGGCCACACCATAGGGTGGCGCGGGTCCCCCTGGTCGTGCCACCTATAGGTGTGGGGCCCCTGGAGCTCCACTGCCTCTGCCCTTTCTCATATTTAAGCCCCCCAGATGGAAAACCCTAAACACCTGATAAAAAATCCCTGAAAAGTTCCGCAGCCGCCGTCACCGTCAACCTAGATCAGGGGGGGTTCTAAAGCTGTTTCCGGCACCCTGCCGGAGAGGAGACCATCACCGGAGGCTTCTACATCACCATGCCTGCCTCCGGAGTAATTAATGCGTGAGTAGTTCATCCTTGGACTACGGGTTCGTAGCTGTAGCTAGATGGTTTTCTTCTCCTCATATGCCTCCATGTTTAGATCTCGTGAGCTGCCTATCATGATCGAGATTGATCTTATGTAATTCTATGTGCTATGTTTGTTGGGATCCGATGAATATTGAACTTATGCCAAGTTGATTATAGTCTTTATTTGCATATACTATTTGTGATCTTGCATGCTTTCCGTTGCTAGTGGTTGCTCTGGCAAAGTAGTTGCTAGTGACTCCAAGAGGGAGTATTTATGCTCGATAGTGGGTTCATGCCTCCTCGCCACCTTGCTCGAGTGACAGAAACGTGAAGGGGGATGTACTGTTGCCATTAGCGAGAAAAGAGCGGTGAGAGTGCCCACGTGCATAATCATTGCTTACATTACACACTTTGTTTAATGCAATTATCTGTTGCTTGCAACTTAATACCTAAGGGGGTTCGGATGATAACTTGAGGGTGGATTATTAGTCATAGATGCAGATGGGTGTCGGTCTATGTATCTTGTTATAGTGCCCGCACTAAATATCATAGTAATCTTCATGTCATATTGTGCACTACGGTGCAACCTCTATTTGTCAATTGCCCAGCTATAATTTGTTCACCCAACATGCTATCTTTTATGGAGAGACGCCATTAGTGAACATATGAACCCCGGTCCATTTTCCACACTTCTAAACAAACCACAACAATTTCCTGCTCTCTTTACTTACTGCAAGCATACATTGTTTTCCACATTATACGCCTAATCTTTGTTTTCAGCAAGACCGGTGAGATTGACAACCTCACTGTACCATTGGGACAAAGTATTTTGGTTGTGTTGTGTGCAGGTTACACGTTGTTGCTGACACCGGTGAAGCGCCAGCACCACCATCAGTGGCATCAACCTTCCGAAGGTCCTCTTTCTCCTACTGAATTGATAACCCTGGTTCTTAACTAAGGGGAAAAACTCCTACCGCTGTGCTCATCACACCCTCTTCTTGGGGTTCCTAACAAAGTGCATCAAGGATTTTCCTGGCGCCGTTGCCGGGGAGGAAGAAGTCTTCTCGCAAGGGGAGTCTCTCACTCTCAACCTCTTTATTTTTTTTATTGTCTTGTTTTTATTTTTTATCTTGTTTTGCTTCTCTTTATCAAAAATACAAAAAAAATAGTTTACTTTATAGCATAGAAAGCAACTCAAGTATTTTCAAGTGAAGCTTTTACTTGCCATTTTTGTTTTATCATGCTTGCTATCAATGTTTGATGTCTTTGAAACTAGATCTTTTAAGCAAGGTGGGTTCACGGATGAACAACGAAAACATTATAAGGAACACCGCTTGTCACAAAAAGGGATACACTTATGGGAGCAAATTAATAAATTGCATGACTATGCTAAAAACTTGTGCTCCACCTATAATGTTACTTATTGCTTTGTTAAATCTTGTTGCTGTAGGAGGTATAAACACCTCCCTTTTCAATGTGAGTTTAATGATAATGTTACCATATCTTCTTATGTTAAATGAAATTATGAATTATATGACGTGGAACAAATTTAAGAATTTATTGCTTGGAAGGGTGCATTCGAAATTGCCTATTTGCTTTAAAGTATTGATGATGCACCTTATAAATATGAGATTTATGCTATACTTGAATATTGCTTTGATAATTACAAGGATTATAATTACTACATAATGGAATATCTTAATAAATTCTCTCAACCTAAGGAAGTAACTGATGCCTTGCAGGAGCCTATGGAAGAAGAAATTGCTGAATCTGGAAGCTCATTGGCTGAAAAAGAGGAGGAGAGTGATGATCAAGAGGAGGAAGAATAGAACCCATGTCTACCTTCCAATGATAGTAACTCTTTAACTCATACATTATTTGATGAAACTGATACTTGCTATACTTGTGACCTTGATACTACTATGAATGAAACTTGTGAGAATGATACTTCTACTATTATTTATGATAATCCATGCTAATCTGATAATTTCTATGATAATCCTCTATTTATTCCAACTATTGATATGCATGATAATGAGGAAGTTTGTTTAGAAAATTTATATGATAATGCTCTTGATTATGGTCCTATGTTACTTGATGTTACAAATTATAATGCTACTGAAAATAGGATTTCTATAATGTGTCCTATACCTTTTAAGAGTGACCAATTATCTTTTTTTGCTATTGCTAAAAGTGCGGAAAAAGAAGAGCTGATTTTAAATTTTGATCCCACTATTTTTTAGCTTGATATGAATTGTGTGCTTTTAGACCATGACAAACATGCTTTATGTGATAACTATGTTGTTGAGTTTTTTCATGATGCTACTGAAAATTATTATGAGAGAGAAAAATATGGTTGTAGGAATTTTCATGTTACTAATACACCTCTCTTTTTGTTGAAAGTTTTCAAGTTACTCTTGTTCTACCTTCCCATAATTTCTAGTTTGAGCTTCTTTAATTTAATTCTTTACAAGATTCCTATGCATAGGAAGTGGGTTAGACTTAAATTTGTTTTATTATTGCTTCTTGATGCTCTCTTTTTCTTTAACTCATATTTCTTATTTGAGCATCTACTTGATTCCACCTTTCTATGCCTAGCTGAAAGGCGTTAAAGAAAAGTGCTACCGGGAGACAACCTGTTTTATTTCTCTGTTTTCAACATGTTTTCCTTTGTTTTCTTTTCACTTGGGTGTTGTATATTTCCTTAGCAACCCCACTGTATCTTTTCTTTTGATTTTTTGTTGAGCCAAGTAAAGCCTCTAGTGGAAAGTTGAGCCTATATTTCGGATTTCTACGCAGGAAACAGATTTCTGCTGTCCACTGTTAATTCCGTTAAAAATCACAAAACATTCAAAATGAACTGAGTTTTTTTGTGCTTAATAATGAGTTATATACGCAATGTTTCTTAGTTGAACACTTCTTTATTTGAGCAACATAAGATTTTTTGAAAAAATCGATCTTTACCTGCTATTCTGTTTTGACAGATTTTCTGCCATTTATCGCATTTGCATCTTAATCTCTTTCTTTTGACGTTCTTTTGAGAAAAAAGTTTTAAAATAAGTTGTGAAAGTAGCTAATGTGTTTTTTTGAGTGTTAGACTTGTTTTGAAACTGAACCATGTGAATTTATTAATTCAATTACAGTAACGTTGCTAATGAAGATTGTGAGAATTTTGATGTGAAGGAAGTTTTCAAGGGTCAAGAGAAGAGGATGATATGATGTGATAAAGAAGAGTGAAAATAATAAGCTTGGGGATGCCCCGAAGGTACATCCAAGAAAATTCCAAGAACACTCAAGCGTCTAAGCTTGGGGATACCCAAGGCATCCCCTTCTTCATCAACAAATTATCAGGTCACTTCTAGTGAAACTATATTTTTATTCGGTCGCATCTTATGTGCTTTACTTGGAGCGTCTTTTAATTTTTTGTTTTCAGTTAGTTTTTTCTTTTGATTTCATTTTATTTTTAATTTTTCAATAAGCTTGGTTGGACCCAGCATTCTTTTATTGGAGAGTGACACGCTCCGCTTTTTCATGAGAATACGTTGTATTCTTAATCTCTATCTAGCTGCTGCATTTATTTAGCTTCTGATTTGCATGCATCTCTAATTAGAGTTGTTAGTTTTGGTAGTGTTATGTGAGTACTCTCATTTTTGCTTGTTGTATCATAAATAGTATTTTTGTTAAATCATGTTTTGTATGGTGCTTGTTAGGAGAAAGAAAACTGCTCCTTGAAGTAGAATTTATAACAGTACTAGTAGAAGCTTGTATAGATTGTGGCTAGGCCTTTTTCATGCCATGCTAAATGTTATTTTAGTTTTAAAGCCTTGTGGTTATGAGTAGCATGATTAGCCTCAAATAGCTCAGAGTGTTTAATATGTATTGGAAGATTCATGAGTTGTTCTTGTCATAGTAAAGCATCAATATATGGTATTCTCTTTTGAATGTTTTATTTGGTTGACTTGGCGCATGCTCACACCTTGTTTATGACTACAAAACAGTCACGAATAGCCTCCATGACCACTTAATTTTTGAACTTTTGATACTGCTTATGTTTTAATTAATGATGCTTATGTCGCTATGCAAGATTATGGCTCTTATGCTCTCTTGATTTGTCGTTCCCAGTCTTTTGCTAGCCTCCACCTGTACTAAGTATGAGCTCTACTCGTGCATCCAAATTCCCTTAAACCACAGTTTTTCCCATTGGGCCATACCTACCTACATGTGGTATTTAACTGTCATTCCAAAGTAAATTTCTCATGTGTTACCTTTAAAACCTTCAAAATTACTCCTGCTTTATGTTCCTGTGTTTGCTCATGAGGACGTAAATAGATAACCTTTATCTCACTTGTTGATTGGATTTCACACCCTGTACTAGTGGCTTAATCCTCTTATCCAAATGATAGAAGAGCTGGCAGCTAGGTGCTCAGCCCCAAATTAATGCAAACAAATTCTCTTCACTATTTTTTCCCTGATTTATCAGTCAAAGCATAATTGTGTGAACAAAAGAGAAAGAGGGATGACCTTCTACACCAGTTGCATCCTTCACCATGGGAGCCGCTCTTGTGAATCCAGTTGGCTTGTGACGTACTATATTTTCTGCTTACCATTCGTTGACATTAGCATACATCTCCCAAAATCTAGACACTCAGTGTCAAACTTTTAATACCTCTGTTTAATAAAATAAAATCTCTAGAACATGAGTGATCCCTGCTTCCCTCTGCGAAGGGTCTTTCTTTTACTTTTATGTTGAGTCTCCATCTTCTAACTTTATGCATAGTTGAGAGAGCATTTTTGCCATTCTGAGTTCTATGTGCATTTGTCCCATAAGCATCAATAATTACTTCATGATGTGATATAATTTGTTCTTAAATTATTTGTTCTAGTCTTCCTCATGAACTTTGAAGGTGTCCTGGCATTTATGTTTTGCCCCACTCTTAAGGACTATCGAAATATCACTTTGCCATGCTTTCTCTATACCTGAAACAAATGTTTACCTTTCTTTGCATTATTATTCATGATCCTTTGTTTGAGTTACTCTTCGTGATGCAAAGTAATTGCTATGCTTTATTACTAAAGTTTTATTTATCATGCATGTGTTTAAAGTTTTATGATCTCAGCGTACATATGCTTTTACATTAGATTAATCAAGTTTATGCTAGTAGCATGTCACCTCAGAAATTATTGTTTTATCGTTTACCTACTCGAGAACGAATAGGAACTATGCTTGGGGATGCTTGATACGTCTCCAACGTATCTATAATTTCTGATGCTCCATGATCATATTTTGCCAATTGCTACTTGTTTTCTCCCTTATTTGTAGCTTGGTTTATACGTTTTCTAGGACTAACCTATTAACAAGATGCCAAGTGCCAGTTCCCTGTTTTCTGCTGTTTTTTTGTTTCAGAAAAGTTGTTCTGCAAACATTCTCGGAATTGGACCCCACAAAGCCCGAAGTGCCTATTTTCCCCGGAAGCATCCAGAACACCGAAGAGGAGTCGAAGAGGGGCAACAGGGGGGCCACACCCTAGGGTGGCGCGGGTCCCCGTGGCCGCGCCACTATAGGTGTGGGGCCCCTGGAGCTCCACCGCCTCTGCCCTTTCGCCTATTTAAGCCCCCGGATGGAAAAACCCTAGACACGTGATCAAAAATCGCCGAAAAGTTCCGCAGCCGACGTCATCGTCAACCCTAGATCAGGGGGTTCTGAAGCTGTTTCCAGCACCCTGCAGGAGAGGATATCATCACCGGAGGCTTCTACATCACCATGCCTGCCTCCAGAGTGATGTGTGAGTAGTTCATCCTTGGACTACGGGTTCGTAGCTGTAGCTAGATGGTTGTCTTCTCCTCATATGCCTCCATGTTTAGATCTCGTGAGCTGCCTATCATGATCGAGATTGATCTTATCTAATTCTATGTGTTGTGTTTGCTGGGATCCGATGAATATTGAACTTACACCATGTTTATTATAGTCTTTATTTGCATATGCTATTTGTGATCTTGCATTCTTTCCGTTGCTAGTGGTGGCTCTGGCCAAGTAGTTGCTAGTGACTCCAAGAGGGGGTATTTATGCTCGATAGTGGGTTCATGCCTCCTCACCACCTTGCTCGAGTGACAGAAACGTGAAGGGGGGATGTGATGTTTCCATTAGGGAGAAAACAGAGGTGAGAGTGCCCGCGTGCATAATCATTGTTTACATTACACACTTTGTTTAATGCAATTATCTGTTGCTTGCAACTTAATACCTAAGAGGATTCGGATGATAACCTGAGGGTGGATTATTAGTCATAGATGCAGATGGATGTCGGTCTATGTATCTTGTTGTAATGCCCACACTAAATATCATAGTAATCTTCATGTCATATTGTGCACTAAGGTGCAACCTCTATTTGTCAATTGCCCAACTGTAATTTGTTCACCCATCATGCTATCTTTTATGGAGAGACACCACTAGTGAACCTATGAACCCGGTCCATTTTCCACAGTGTTAAAAAAACCACAACAATTTCCAGCTCTCTTTACTTACTGCAAGCATACGCGATTTTCCACACTATATGTCCAATATTTGTTTTCAGCAAGACCATTGAGATTGACAACCTCACTATACCGTTGGGGAAAAGTATTTTGGTTGTGTTGTGTGCAGGTTCCACGTTTTTGCTAACACCGGTGAAGCGTCAGCACCACCGTCAGTGGCATCAACCTTCCGAAGCTTCTCTTTCTTCTACTGGATTGATAACCCTGGTTCTTAACTAAAGGGAAAACTCCTACCGTTGTGCTCATCACACCCTCCTCTTGGGGTTCCCAACAAAGTGCATCAATGCTTTCATTGGAAAATATTATCCTCCTGCGAAGATTATATCCCTAAGAAGTGACATAATGAATTTTAAACAATTTGATAATGAACATGTTGCGAAAGCTTGGGCAAAGAATGAAAACTATGGTGAAGAATTGTTCCACTCATGGACTGACTACTTGGATGATTATACAAAAAAATTATGCAGGACTGAATTTCTCCTCAAGGAACCTATTGGATTCAGCTGCTAGAGGTACCTTTATGTCCATCACTTTGGGCAATGCAACAAAGCTTCTTTATGATATGATGATAAATTATTCACAATGGCACACTGAGAGAGCTCCACAAGGTAAGAAGGTAAATTCTGTTGAGGAAACCTCCTCTTTGAGTGAAAGGCTTGATGCTATTATGTCTATGCTTGTTAATGGTAACTCTCAAGTTGATCCAAATAATGTTCCTTTAGCCTCTTTGGTTGCTCAAGAAGAACATGTTGATGTAAACTTTATTAGAAATTATAATTTTAACAACAATGCTTATAGAAATAATTTTGGTGGAAACAATTATAAGCCTTATCCTCCTAATAATGGTTATGGTGATTGTTATGGCAACTCCTACAATAGCAATAAAATCTCTACCTCTGATCTTGAAAACATGCTTAGATAATTTATTAGCAAACAAACTGCTTTTAATAAATCTGTTGAGGAAAAGCTTGGTAAAATAGATGTTCTTGCCTCTAAAGTAGATAGCCTTGCTATTGATGTTGATTTCCTAAAACTAAAGGTTTTGCCACAAGATGTTAAACAAAGTAAAACTTTGAATGCCATCCAAGTTCAAATTGATAATAATGTTAGGTTGATGGCTGAATTGCGTGCTAGGTGGGAAAGAGAAGATGAATTGGCTAGAAAGAATAATATTGCTAGAGTTTGCACTATCACAACCACTAGTAAAACTGAAGCTCCAAGTGCTAGTAAACCTCCTACTATCAATGTTAAAGTAATTGGTGTTAATAAAGTCCCTACTCCTTTGTTCAAACGTGCTAAATTTCCTCAAACTGCTGAAATTGCTCCTGATAAAAGTGCTGAAATTCTTAGAGGTATGGGAGATAATGGTCCCATTACTTCTGATGATAATAATTTTGATTTTGATGATTGCAATATCTCTGAAGTTATTATTTTTCTACAAAATCTTGCTAGAAGTCCCAATGCTAGTGCCATGAATATGGCCTTTACTAAACATATTACCAAGGCTCTCATGAAAGTTAGGGAAGAAAGGTTGAAACTTGAAAAATCTATCCCTAGGAAATTAGATGATGGCTGGGAGCCTATCATTAAGATAAAGTAAATGGGTTTGATTGCAATGCTTTGTGTGATCTTGGTGCTAGTATCTCTGTTATGCCTCAAAAGCGTTATGATATGCTTGATCTACCACCGTTGGAACACTGTTATTTGGATGTTCATCGTGCTGATAATGCTAAGAAGAAACCTCTTGGTAGAATTTATGATGTTCTTATTATGGTTAACAATAACCTTGCCCCTGCTGATTTTGTTGTTATGAATATTGAATGCAATGCTTCTTGTCCTATTGTTTTGGGAAGACCTTTTCTTCGAACTGTTGGTGCTATTATTGATATGAAAGAGGGGAGTATTAAATATCTATTCCCCCTCAAGAAAGGCTTGGAACACTTTCCTAGAAAGAAGATGAAGCTACATCTTGACTCTGCTATTAGAGCAAGATATGATGTCGATGCTTCTTCACTTGAAAATACTTGAGTTGCCCTTTTATGCCTAGCTGAAAGGCGTTAAAGAAAAGCTCTACCGGGAGACAACCCGTTTCATTTCACTGTTTTCAACCCGTTTTCTTTGGTGGGCTTTGCACCTAGGTGTTTTCTATTTCCTTAGCAACCCTCGTGTATCTTTTATTTTGTGTTTTTGTTGAGGCAAGTAAATCCTCTAGTGGAAAGTTGAGGCTATATTTTCGATTTCTGCGCAGGAAACAGATTTCTGGTGTCCACTGTTAATTCTGTAAAAAATCACAGAAAATTCAAAATGACCTGAGTTTTTTGTGTGCGCAATCCTGAGTTATATACGCAACTTTTCTTAGTTGACCACTTTTTTATTTGAGCAACAGAAGATTTTTGAAAAAATCGATCTTTACCTGATGTTCTGTTTTGATAGATTTCTGCAAATTATTACATTTGCATCTTAATCTCTTTCTTTTGGTGTTCTTTTGAGAAAAAGAGTTTTAAAAGGAGTTGTGACAGGTAGCTAATGTGTATTTGAGTGTTAGACTTGTGTTGAAACTGAATCATTTGAATTTATTATTTCAATTGCACTAAAGTTGCTAATGAAGATTGTGAGAAGTTTGGTGTGAAGGAAGTTTTCAAGGGTCAAGAGAATAGGATGATATGACGTGATCAAGAAGAGTGAAAAGCCTAAGCTTTGGGATGCCCGGTGGTACATCCCAGCAAATTCCAAGAAGAATCAAGCTGTCTAAGCTTGGGGATTCCCAAGGCATCCCCTTCTCATCAACACATTATCAGGTCACTTCTAGTGAAACTATATTTTTATTCGGTCGCATCTTATGTGCTTTACTTGGAGTGTCTTTTATTTTTGTTTTCAGTTTGTTTTTGTTTTTTCTTTCAGTTTTTTTTTACTTTTTCAATAAGCTTGGTTGGACCCCAGCATTCTTTTATTGGAGAGTGACACGCTCCGCTTTTTCATGAGAATACTTTGTATTCTTAATCTCTGTCTGGCTGCTACATTTATTTAGCTCCTATTTTGCATACATCTCTTATTAGAGTTGTTAGTTTTAGTAGTGTTATGTGAGTACTCTCATGTTTGCTTTCTGTATTATAAAGAGTATTTTTGTTAAAGCATGTTTTGTATGGTGCTTGTTGGGAGAAGAAAACTGTTGCTTGAAGTAGAATTTATAACAGTACTAGTAGAAGCTTGTATAGAATGTGGCTAGAACTTTTTCATGCCATGCGAAATGTTATTTTAGTTATAAATCCTTGTGGTTATTGAGTAGCACGAATAGCCTCAAATAGCTGAGAGTGTTTAATATGTCTTGAAAGATTCATGAGTTGTTCTTGTCATAGTAAAGCATCAATATATGGTATTCTCTTTCGAATGTTTTATTTGGTTGACTTGGCGCATGCTCACACCATGTTTATGACTACAAACCAGTCACGAACAGCCTCCATGACCACTTAGTTTTTGAACTTGTGATACTGCTTATGCTTTAATTAATGATGTTTATGTCGTTATGCATGATTATGGCTCTTATGCTCTCTTGATTTGTCGCTCAGTCTTTTGCTAGCCTCCACCTGTACTGAGTATGAGCTCTACTCGTGCATCCAAACTCCCATAAACCAAAGATTTTCCCATTGTGTACACCATACCTACCTAGATGTGGTATTTAACTGCCACTCCAAGTAAATTGCTCATGTGTTACCTTTAAAACCTTCAAAATTTCTCCTGCTTTATGTTCCTATTCTTGCTCATGAGGACGTCAATAGAGAATCTTTATCTCACTTGTTGATTGGATTTCACACCCTGGACTAGTTGCTTCATCCGCTTATCCAAATGATAGAAGAGCTGGCAGTGGGGTTCCCAGCCTCAAATTAATACAAACAAATTCTCTTCACTATTTTTGCCCCTGATTTATCCGTCAAAGCATAATTGTGTAAACAAAAGAGAAAGAGGGATGACCTTCTACACCAGTTGTGTCCTTTACCATGGGAGCCGCTCTGTGAATCCAGTTGTCTTGTGACGTACTTTATTTTCTGTTTACCATTCGTTGACATTAGCATACATCTCCCAAAATATAGACACTCCTCCACGATATGTGATTGTTGGCAGGCACCCGAGGATTCGGTTAGCCATGGTTTGTGCAAGATGGATGGGAGGAGTGTCAAAATTTTAATACCTCTGTTTAATAAAATAAAAGCTCTAGCACATGAGTGATCCCTGCTTCCCTCTGTGATGGGCCTTTCTTTTACTTTTATGTTGAGTCTCCATCTTCTACTTTTATGCACAGTTGAGAGGAAATTTTGCCATTCTAAGTTCTATGTGCATTTGTCCCATAAACATCAATAATTACTTCATAATGTAATATTATTTGTTCTTAAATTTTTCTTTCTAGTATTCCTCATGAACTTTGAAGGTGTCCTGGCATTTATGTTTTGCCCCACTCTTAAGGACTAGCGAAATATCACTTTGCCATGCTTTCTCTATACCTGAAACAAGCGTCTACCTTTCTTTGCATTACTATTCATGATCGTTTATTTGAGATACTCTTCGTGATGCAAAGTAATTGCTATGCTTTATTATTAAAGTTCTATTTATCATGTTTGTGTTTGAAGTTCTATGATCTCAGCGTGCATATGCTTTTACATTAGATTGATCAAGTTTATGTTAGTAGAATGTCACCTCAAAAATTATTGTTTTATCGTTTACCTACTCAAGGACGAGTAGGAACTAAGCTTGAGGATGCTTGATACGTCTCCAATGTATCTATAATTTCTGATGCTCCATGATAATATTATGTCAATTGCTACTTGTTTTCTCCCTTATTTATAGCATTTTTATACATTTTCTCGGACTAACCTATTAACAAGATGCCAAGTGCCAGTTCCCTGTTTTCTGTTGTTTTTGGTTTCAGAAAAGTAGTTCTAGAAACATTCTCGGAATTGGACCCCACAAAGCCCGAAGTGCCTATTTTCCCCGGAAGCATCCAGAACACCGAAGAAGAGTCGAAGACGGGCATCAGGGGACCACACCATAGGGTGGTGTGGCCCCCTAGCCGCGCCAGCTATGGGTGTGGGGCCCCTGGAGCTCCACCGCCTTTGCCCTTTCGCCTATTTAATCCCCCCAGATGGAAAACCCTAAACACCTGATCAAAAATCCCCGAAAAGTTCCGCAGCCCCTGTCACAGTCAACCCAAGATCAGGGGGTTATGAAGCTTTTTCCGGCACCCTGCCGGAGAGGAGATCATCACCGAAGGCTTCTACATCACCATGCCTGCCTCCGGAGTGATGCGTGAGTAGTTCATCCTTGGACTACGGGTTTGTAGCTGTAGCTAGATGGTTGTCTTCTCCTTATATGCCTCCATGTTTAGATCTCGTGAGCTGCCTATCATGATCTCAATTTATCTTATGTAATTCTACATGAGGTGTTTGCTGGGATCCGATGAATATTGAACTTATGCCAAGTTGATTATAGTCTTTATTTGCATATGCTATTTGTGATCTTGCATGCTTTCCGTTGCTAGTGGTTGCTCTGGCCAAGCAGTTTCTAGTGACTCCAAGAGGGAGTATTTATGCTTGATAGTGGGTTCATGCCTCCTCACCACCTTGCTTGAGTGACAGAAACGTGAAGGGGGAGGATGTGTTGTTGCCATTAGGGAGAAAACAGCGGTGAGAGTGCCCGCGTGCATAATCATTGCTTACACTACACACTTTGTTTAATGCAATTATTTGTTGCTTGCAACTTAATACCTAAAGGGGTTCAGATGATAACCTGAGGGTGGATTATTAGTCATAGATGCAGATGGATTTCGGTCTATGTATATTGTTGTAATGCCCGCACTAAATATCATAGTAGTCTTCATGTCATATATGTGCACTACGGTGCAACCTCTATTTGTCAATTTCCAGCTGTAATTAATTCACCCAGCATGATATCTTTTATGGAGAGACACCACTAGTGAACCTATGAACCCCGGTCCATTTTCCACACTGTTAAACAAACCACAACTATTTCCTGCTTTCTTTACTTACTGCAAGCATACATCATTTTCCACACTATATGTCTAATCTTTGTTTTTAGCAAGACCGGTGAGATTGACAACCTCACTATACTGGTGGGACAAAGTATTTTGGTTTTGTTGTGTGCAGGTTCCACGTTGTTGCTTACACCGGTGAAGCGCCAGCACCATCGTCAGTGGCATCAACCTTCCTGAGATCCTCTTCCTCCTACTGGATTGATAACCTTGGTTCTTAACTGAGGGAAATTCTTGCCTCTTTCTCATCACACCCTCCTCTAGGGGTTTCCACACACTATCAAATAGCATCACTGGTATACCAACTATTCCTTGTTATATTAAAACAATTATGTTAGAACTGCTTTGTGTGATTTAGGAGCTGGAGTTAGTGTCATGCCTTTTACTCTCTATAAAAGACTCCTCCTGGAAAAATTGATACCAATTGATATATCTCTGCAAATGGCTAATAAGTCTACTACTATTCCTGTGGGTATATGTGAGGATGTTCGTGTTGAAGTTGCTAATAATTGTCTGATTTTAACTGACTTTGTTGTGTTGGAAATGCCAGAAGATGATAATATGTCTATTATTCTTGGAAGACCTTTTCTTAATACTGCAGGGGCTGTTATTGGTTGCAATCAAGGAAAAGTTACTTTTAATGTTAATGATAAAGAGCACACTATTTATTTTCCCAAGAAGATTGATAGAAAATATAGTCGAAATTCCATTGAAAATATTGAGACCATCAAGATTGGAGAATTTTATTGTCCCATTCCAGCACCACCAAAATAATATGAAATTATTATGATTGGGACTATACCTATCAAGGTTGAGGTAACAAAATTATCTAGTCAGAAACAAAGTTTTGTTTCATATAAAATTATTTTGGTAGCAAGCCTTGATCACCCTTGTTAACAAAATGATTTTGCATGAGTAGGACAATGTTTTCACTATGTTTTCACCTTCCCATTTGTGTTTTAACCATGTTTACTTCTGTTATTACATTGCTACTTGAATAAAATCATGTTTTCCACCATCCTTATTCATGTTTTTCTCATGTTTTCACCCTGATTACTGAGGTCATGCATGTTTTCACCACCCATACTTTTGTTTTCATCACTACCACCTTTGTTTTCTTTGGATATTCTTCCATTAGAGTGTCATAGAACCTCTGTAGTACTGGTTTTGGTTTTGTTTTCCACCTTCACTTTCGTTTTTCTGGTTATTATTAATTATTAAAATTCTGGAAATACCTCAAAAATAACGTTTCCCAAAAAATTACAGAAAAATTATACTAAATTTTTACGTCAAAAATGAGGCAGAAAGCCACCTGGGAGGCCCTAGGGGGACCCACCAGCCAGACACACGACAGGGTGGCTCGGCGAGCCCCTAGTGGCGCTAGAACATGGTGTGGGACCCCCTGACCCTCCACTTACTCTCTCCACTGCCCAAGTCTTCTCTCTCACCTCCCAAACTGAAAACATTTCCTGGAACTCGTGTTCTTGCTGTTCTTCCCCTGGATTTTCGATCTCCTTCTTCAGCCCATCATTTATGCTGATATTTGGTGTGTTTGATCTCCCGTATGTGACTCCTCCGATGATCCAAGTAGAATTTTGTTTAGTGAAGTATTTCTTGAGTATTTTGGTATAGTAGGTCACAGCTTATGTGAGTTTGCATGCTTGATTTGAGTAGAAATAATGTATTTTTGATGCATGTTTAGCTCTCTTATAAGTCCCTATGGTAGTTTCCACCTTATAGTTGCTTGAAATTAATGTTTGTGATGATTGTTGAAAAAATTCAGAGATGGAGCACAATGTTCATCAACTAAACTAGCATGAGTTGGAGTTGCATGAGGTCATGCTCGTGCACCGTGAAGAGAGGGTGTTCCCATTAATCTATCTGTGTTAGGAATTCATGAGGATTACGGAAATTTCGCAGGATTTTAACACCCTTGTGCATAATGCAGGCTTGGACCGTTTCATTGAGGATGAGCCCATCCAATATGTGAAACTAACTATGTCTGTGGTGTAGGATTTTTGTTTTAAATGGTCCCCAACTAACCCAATGGTCCATTATAAAATTTACAATAAAGCTGTGAGCCTGCCTTTTAGTGTTTTTTGTGCAGCTATTAAGGTACCCGAGTGGGGGTCTTGTGAGAAGATAAGTGGGCAGCCCAAACCACTACTGGATTTATATGGAGAGATTTGCCAAGGCAGAAGCTTCACAGGGGAGAGTGGTAAAATTCGTGAAATTCAACTCCCTATCATTCGATACTTTGCCTACTTTATTTCTAAATGTGTGTTAGCTAGAAAAACTGCCAGCAAGCTATCTGTCTATGATTTAGCATTTATTGCAGTTGCCTTAAGATGTGATAGGTCTTATAACTTTGGCGCTTTGATTGATTACCGTCTCTCACATAAACATGAGAAGGGCTGAGTTTGTGGAGGTCTTATTGCCTCGCGCTTGCTAGCTTTGCATGGTTTGGAGCCACACTCTCTAGACTTGCAGTTTCCTATAGAGAGGCTTAATCTTGTTTCCATGGTTCAACATAAGTTTCTTTCTACCCATGCTCACTTACATAATTTATATTTTGAATTAACTTTATCCAAACGATCCGGGTGGAGAATTGTTAAAACTGTTAGGGAAGTACTTTTGCCCGCACCTCTTTTGTTTAATCTTAATAATAAGCAAGGATGGGAGCTTTCTGAGAGTGAGCTGGACACATATGTTGAGCATCACCCTCAACAAGGGGAGGATGCCGACGAGGGGGACGATGGTGATTTCGTCCATCCCTATGACACCACGGGGATCCCATACCAGAACCCAGGTTATGACTATGCGCCAGCTGCTTCATCTTCTTCTTGGGCGCCCGAGTACAACCACGCGAGGGACGACCCACCGCAGTGGGAATATTTCCCGCGCTGTGATTGATCTCCACTTAGGCCAAAAGCCTAAGCTTGGGGGAGGTATACCGACATCACACTCATTTATATATCATTTCGGTCGGTTCTTTGTATATCCATGTTTTCTTTTCTCTCGCTTTATTTCATTTCTTTTGTTGTTTTCGTTTCTTTCATTTCTCTTTGTTTTTATTGTTTTGTTCTTGTTTTCCAAAACACAAAAAGACCAAAAATATTTCTGTTGTTTCTCTTTGTTTGCCTCTTTAGTTTCTTTATTTGGTTTGCTTTATCCTTTAAGTTGCAGTTTAATATTCAAAAATCCAAAAATATTTTGCTTTGTTTGCTTGTTCTCTTTATGTTTGTGTTTTAATTGAAAAACCCAAAAATATTTGTTGTTCTTCTTTGGTTTTGTAAAGTTGCTGCAGAGTTTAACAGTCGTCCGTGACTCCATTGGAGTTTGGTTTTCATTATATATTATTCGAGCCACAAGTGAAGAGCAATAATGATGATCTTTGACAATTCAAGTTGTGGTGAGAGGCTGGTATGAACTCTATTTGCTTTCATTTTTGTACATATATCCATCTATGTGAGCATGCTTAGTTTGTTCGTATAAGGCATATGTGACTTAATGGCTGCTTAATAGTTCGTGCTCTCTCATGGTTTGTTCCAATTTATTAATGGTAAATGACATGGCATATATATTTTTGTTCGCATTGTTTTATTCATAGAAGGGTATGACATTGTGGTAGCTAATGACCCACAAGTATAGGGGGTGTATCGTAGTACTTTCGATAAATAAGAGTGTCGAACCCAACGAGGAGCATAAGGAATTGACAAGCAGTTTCGATGAAGGAATAAATGTAAATACTGGAAAATAGATTTGTAGGGGTTTTTGATATTGCAGATAAATAAAGTGAGAGTAAATAAAATTCCGTAGTAATAAATGCAGCAGGTGGCCCAATCCTTTCTTCAGCAAAGGACAAGCCAGTGAGTTTACTTATGACTAACTAACGTTCTCGAGGACACACGAGAGGTTTCTGTCAAGTGCTTTTGTTCCATGCAGCTGAATAATGTTCGGTGTTTTGATAAGTCTTGTGTGGGTGAATCTATGCTAATGTACCATCCATTCATCTAAATAACTTAAGTCACGCAGTCTTTTCTCACCAGCAAGTTTAAAATCTCTATTTAGGTCTTTCACTGCCCAGTAAGCTTTGTGTTCTAATTCTAGGGGCAAGTGACCAGCTTTTCCATAAACCATTTTATAAGGAGACATGCCCATGGGATTTTTGTAAGCAGTTCTATAAGCCCACAAAGCATCATTTAATTTCTTAGCCCAGTTTTTCCTGGATTTGTTAACAGTCTTTTGCAAGATAGATTTGATTTCTCTATTTGATCATTCTACTTGCCCAC